>OV884014.1:27789990-28989990 GCA_930367205.1 Acanthosoma haemorrhoidale
CAATACAGCACTCGCACATCCTAGCCGCTAGATCTATCTAGGGATGCAGATATCTCGGCCTATGGCTCTAGATAGATATCTCGATGCAGATAGCGCTGTCATGTGTTAATTGCAAAGGTAAATCGGCTATGGTAATGGCCCTCATTAGCTGTTATCTAGCGGTATCAAGTATTAGACAGCTTCAGTAAGGGCATAGTAATTGAATTGTTCTAATAATACTTACCGCACCAGCGGTAATCTGATTGATGAGGTCTAGGAGACCACCTATTTGAATCAACCCTATGGTATACCGATGAAAGTGGTCAGAGGTACTTCATTCGAGCTGCGGAGCAACAGTGAGCTTCACGAGATCTTTGAGGTGCCTACGGTGGATGAATTCATCCAATTTTTTTCCTACATCCTATTTTTATGTTTGAGAGCTAAGAAAAGAACAAAAAAAAAAACACTGGCGTTGACCTAATTCAGAACACCGTAAAACAAAACGATCAGAGGTCTCTTGAAAATTCTAAGTGCAGCAAAAATAATTTAGTAGGAAGGACCACTGGGGATTTCACGTATAAAAAAGATTTTCAGGAAAAACTCAATTCATCCAACGTAGACATATCAAATTTTTCGACTCCCTGCAATACTTGACAAACCCGGTGTTTAACACTATAACCTCCGCTCCTTTCCCCCATCGATGGCAGGACGCTGTCGCGGCTGGAACGCTTTAGTCCTAGGTTCTAGGTTTATTAGTTTGTAAGTTTTCTCCCACTTTTTTAAACTGAAGGTGAGCCCATCACCTTATAATGTATTTATGTCTTTTCCTTTTAACTTCAATCTTATATATGTAACCCAACCTCCTTCAAATGCATCTGCGCATAGCAGCATGAGGAGAAAAATTTGTTAGCTCTTGTTCGTTCATTGTTCATATTTTCACATTGTAAAATTAAAATAAAGAATCAACCCTAACATGATATATGAACGTACCCCTAGGTAGACCAAGTACAAATATGACTAGAAATATCCTCAGTATACTTAAAAGTGGAAACATTTAATTTAATAACATTTCTGTAATAAGTTATACTTCTAAACACTAAACGCATACCAATCCGAAACGAAAAGGCTTACCTTTATGGCAGAATATGTAAGGGTGTTTCGTCCGAAATAGTGGCTATGTACTGCCTAATGGTCATAAAATTGTATGCAATGTGTCTAAACTTTTAAAGATAATATTGCTAAACTTTCTTGGTTACCCTGATCTATTTAGTTTTTGGTTGTTTTTTTTTCCTTATCTCTCTAATTATAAGATTAAGGATGAGGGAAAAATTAAGGAATATTTGAGTTGAAAGGATCCTTGTACTAGCAGTACCTGCTTGAAGGTGGTGTGAGGGAATAAAGGAGTGTGGGAAGCCTCGGTAGAGGTTGATTGTTGCGGTACAGTGGTGAGAGTCCACTGGTGGCTGGGCTTAGAGTCTCTCTAGGCATGTAGTTTTTGGTTTTTCAACTATGGAGGGAACAAAAACTGGTTTTGAGAATAAATCATAGAAATTTATATTCCTAGCTGATTTTAATTATGTATGATTTCTGGTTCATTTTTGAGCAAAATAAAAAAAATAGGATTAGAAGAGTTCAAATTAGCAAAAACCAAATTTCATAATTTTTAGTCACCCTACATTTCTTTTAATTTCGCTAGAATTGATAATTCTTTTGTTAAGTATATTAAATTATAACAGTATTTGATATAATAAAAAAATTAGGAGTTAATTTATTTTTCTAGTTTTTTAAACAAAAACCTTTATATTTTATATAACAAGCGTATTATATACCCAAAGATATGAAAATTTACAAAAATGCTCTAAATAACATGATTAAGTGTCATTAATTAGTAAACAAATGTAAAAAAATAATACTTTACTATACGTGTACGTGAATAAAATTAAAACTCGGGCGTTTAACTACGTACTTGTAACTTTTTCCCAGCAGTAACGAAACCGTTCATTGTCCGATATATAACTCCATACATACTTTTAGGTTCTTGGCTTAAGTAAATGACAGAAAGTTAAATTTTCATTTATTACATTAAAATTTATTGATATGAGTACAATTTAACATTCCTCACATACTCACCACTCAATTCTTTATTGAAAGTGGTTTCTGAAGTATGGATAAATAAAACGAACATTTTTACCACATGGTTACATGGTAAGTCGATAAATCTGCGGGTGTATCATATCTTTTGTGGGCGAGAGCATACAGTCATGTGATATAACATTAACACCCCCACACATCGCAGACAAAGGAGTTACCGTATCACTTTTTCACTCACCAGTGATCAGAGCAGTGACTATCTACCCACGCTCAGGCCGAAGGTTCGCTATTGAATAAATCACGGTTAGCGCCAACCGTTATCTCGTCACCGTTCTGGAACTGTGCGATAAAAATAAAAAAAAAATAATAAAAGTCCTACGCCCGTGCCCGACCGAATCTGTTCGCAGCGCGCGTCCGCGAACAGATAATTTTTGGGAAAGTCGCTCATGCGGACCGGCCGATAAAGTTCAATCCGAAAAGCGAATTTCGGATTCGACGCTGCGACGAGGGAGGGGTGAGAAAGGGGGGCAGTTTTTCACAGGGCCCGGTATTAATATGCTGACTGTAGGCGTTTTCATAGCTCGGGCCCAAACACAACCACTTTATTCCTATCGCCTGTAGGAGCTTTGTCGTTTTCATTTCGGCAGCTCTTCAATTAATGTGCTGTCTCAAATGCCGCACAAAATTACAAAAGAATCCCTCATTTTTTCTTTTTTTTAATGTTTTCTTTTACCGCAAGTTGGACTAAATGAGTTGAAAGTGAACAGAGAATTAAATACATTGTGTACCAATAATCAAATGAATGCATTTTAAGGTATTGTCAAACAGAAACCACGATAGGGAGTAGCTTTGATTAATTCGTTTGACTCTATCCACTATCCAGCAATTTTAAAAGTATAGGGTGTCCCAGAGTTAACACAAGATTTGATTTAAATAGAAAAGTTTTTAGTGTTTTTGTTGTTATTTTTTTATTGAATTATAAAATAAATAGGATAGGGTTATTTATGGAATAACAAATCGGGCAAATGGCCTGCCTCCACGACTTTGCTGGCAAATACGCACTCTTTTGTCGAAATTTTCCATCACCATTTGGCATAAATGTGGTTGAATTTCGTCGATGCAGCGTTAAATTTCCTCTTTTAATGCACGGGTGGATCTGGGCTTGTTGCCATACACCTTTGACTTCAAATAACCCCATAAAAAGAAATCTAAAGGTGTTAAATCACACGATCTAGGGGGCCAATTCTGATCACCGAAACGAGAGAGTACACGACCTGGCAATGTCTCATGCAGTATTTGAATTGTTTCATGGGCTGTATGGCATGTAGCACCATCTTGTTGGAACCACATATTGGCCACATCAATATCATCCAATTTCGCCACAAAGAACTGTTTTTACGACGCCGAATTGATGTTCCTAGATTTTCAACAACACTCTCACGCACTGCTTCGATATTGACATTTGAACGGCTTGTTTTTGGACGACCAGTGTGTTTAGTGTCTCCAACTGATCCAATCTCCCTAAATTTTTCAATTAATTTCTTTGCAATTGATGAAGTCAAAACACTATTCCGACCATATTTTGTATGGAATTTTGGAACTGCGGGCGCCAAACTTTCATTATTTTTGAGATTATGTTCAACAATAAAGACACGTTGTTCTATCGTGTAACGCTCCATCTTTACTAACCCTAAACTGTCAGCTGTCAAATTGTTTTTTTTTAGGGTTGCCAGAACTTTACTGCACAAATCGTGGCAAATTCAAATCTTGCGTTAATTCTGGGACACCCTTCATACTCGGAAATATTTAAATAGTTAGATTAGTTATAACTAGTTAAATAGTTAAAACAATTTAAATAGTTAGATTTCGATCAAGTTAGGGAAGGGATGAGTGGTAAAATGAGAAAATAAAATGCTAAAATTTGTCACAATCTTCTGATTACCTTCTCTCGATTATTAGCAGAAAAACTTTTTAAATGATTCCCTCCCCCTGCATACAAGGATATAGTGACAAATTTAGATGGCTGGAATAGTAAAAATATATTGGTTGCGTTCAGAAACCAAGTCTAATCTTTTCATTTTAACATGCTTACATTTGAAACAAAAATTTATTTGTATTCATTCTATGTATATAAAATCAGCAAACAATACGACGGCTACTTATCTAAGTATAATAAATAAATTACATACATTCCCTTCCATCGGAATAATGAGCTTGAATAGCTTAACGGCGGAAGCTTACCTGCAAAAAAAAGAACAAAACTATAATTATCATTACATAGGAGATTTATTCACAAAGATGAAATATGAAAAAAAAAATTGTTTAACATGATCAAAATGACTGATAGAAATCACCGAAGGGATTTACATAACCTTACAAGCCAATTATATCTGAGTCAATTATTCAGACGCTCTTTTTCATGGTCTAATCAAGAGGGCAGATAACAGAAATTTATGAGCCCTGTTCAAGAGCATGGTGTTAAAAGACTTACTGAATTACACTAACCGGCCGGAGAACAATGGATCAAAGTAGTAAACACTATCATTACTAATTACTAGGAACGCAATACTACGACGGGCTAGAAAAAAACTACACACACGCACGGATCTGGCGTAGAATACCGTGAAAAATACTAGGGCCGATATTTTTTTTTGTTTTTTCTTTTGACTTATGGCCCTCGACTTGGAACCAGGCCCTGTCGGGAGGGGGGAAACTTTTTCGACTGGGATAATTAGATTTGTCTTTTTGAAAAGTTGCCAGCATGAAATTGAATCGTCTCAGAGCCGGCTTTTTGAGGTTCAGAAGAAGGGTGAAGTGCAGATAACAGATAAGATCTTATAGAAAAGTTGTTCCGTGGAGTTCCTCGAGGAGTTGGTTACTTCGCCGGAGTACAGGATGCGAAACTCCCCCCCCCCCAAAAAAAAACAAAAACAAATTCAAAGGTTACTTTTCATAAGTGAAAAACCGTCAACAACGATATTTGTGATAGGGTTTTCCAGGCAGTGAATTCTGCTGGAGAAACAGTTGTTCCATGAGGAGTTAACTTAGAAGAGATGACATAAGGTTTTAAATAACACCAATTTAGTTTTGTCATCCGAAGCTTTTCATGAATTTTAAACTGTTTTTGAAAGAGCTTGGCAATTATAAAAGCTTTAAAACAGAAACGAATATTGCTGTTATTTAAAAAACCTCTAAGTAATAATGTTTGTTTTTTTTAGGTATAGACTTTTGTAGTTTGAGTTTCTTTTTAAAAAAAGGCTAACACATAAAGTATCGATCTATTTGTCTGTGATAATGACAATAATTTTAGTAAAATTACTATATTGATTGTATTGGTTCACATTGTAGTTTCGTTTCTAAAATCTTCAGTATCAGAAAGTGTTCGTTTTGTTTTGTTAAGCAAACTTGAACAGAAGATAACATGGCTGCAGCTTGACAACCCCCATAAACTAAACATGAACCGAATGTATTAATTAATAGAAAAAATAACAATTATATATTTTTTTTTAAATCCAATTATTTTAAAACGACTAGAAGGTACTATACTGACGATGTTATCGTGTTTCGATTCGGCTGCATCACACGAGGTCGACCGCTACTAAATCACCAAGATGAGGCAGGACCATTAGTAAATGCTAATACATACAATGAATACATAATCAACCCCCCTTCTCACCAAAACAGGGGGGGGATACAATGAGATGGCCGGCTACAAAGAGAAATGAAGATACAATACCAGCGGTTCCGACTGTCCTGATTGATGATGAGAATTTTAACGAAGGTCTTGCCTATAGCCTATAGCTATGTCTTCTTCAAAAATAAGATTCGTGAGTAACCCTTCGAACCACTCGGAAACTTACAATGATTTTGTACTTATTTTCATTTGGGTTTCAAGCAGGATCGAACAGAAGTGATGAATAGTTAAAGGGTATTATTTACAGTACCATTAACAACCTTCATTAGCTTGACTTCATACAAAAATACATGAATATGAATATTGTAGCGAGTATGTTAATGAGTTGAAAGTTTTTTTTGGGAGATCAACCCAAGCCAAACTCCCAACAAACATTATATCTCAGGAATATATAGTTTTGTATGTATATCGTTTCATCCCATTTAAGTTCTCCGCAATCAACATAACCTATAACAGAACTTAATATATTATTGAATCTTAATATATTGAATATACTTAATTCGTTAACTGTTCCGAGCTTGTTTCAATATTTCTTTTATTATTTTTTGGAATCAAATAATTATAATTACATACTTGAGCAAACCCCCCTACCAAAAAAGTGGACCTACTTTACAAATATGTCACAAATGTGCAAACTGGATTGCTGGATTTTCAGACATGAAATTTTAATACTTAAGAAACTTATTCGAAAGCGTAAAATATCACGAATTTCACCACGAGTTAATGAAGGTGTGAAGCTTTCAAGAAATGAATTCCCAACTCACTTTCTAGTTTACCTTTCTAGGTGTTTAATTTATAAATCCTCGTTTGGTATATTACCTGTTTTCTCGCCATTTTGTTTTCATTACTCAAAGGTTTTTTTTTTATATTATTGAACATCAGTAAATCCTGAGCTAAATTACATTTTTCTTCTCCCAAATACTTTGTTTGTTCAACAATCTGTCACCAAAGAAAAAAAAAAAAATTTACTGCAACGACGTCGGCAAAACATCACTTATATTCTTGGCTCTATAACGCCTATTCAGTTGCGGATTTTACATTTGGAGTTTCAGATTAATTCGATCGTTTTCCAGATCAATATCGACATAAAGACAGACGAAAGACGGTCCCTAATTGTGCCCGCACTTGTTTGAAAGAATAGCCTCGCTCTTCTGGCTTGGCAGACTCTAGTTCCATGAATTACATTGAACCATTATACCTGTTCGCACCTCATAATAGTTCCGACAAGATTGTATAATTGTCGAACTAAGTTAGTTGGTTGTTTTAGGCAGCAGACGCTAGCCAAGTTATACACAATTCCAATACTCTGCATCACGCTGCCAAAAATGGAGAACTTACTTTTGGTTTTAAATCATTCAAAATAATAATAATGACAAATAAATAATTCATGCCAATCTTTAGATTTGAGCCCAGTATTAACAGATTAGAAAGTCTTTAAATCAATATCATTCATTGATATTATCTTGTGTTAGATTTAATCTAATTGTGATGTAATACTGATTTTCTATTTTAAAAGTTCATTTATTTTCGCAGTAAGGTTACCATCTATGTCATTCACAGGCATGATTTTACTCTTTTTATTGTTTCCAATCTTGTAAGTAATTAAATTTATTGTATGTAATTGCTTTCTATAAATTTATATTTCTCGTTCTGAATAGTTATCCTGGGGATGCCTGAACAGCGAATTGTCACTGATGCAATATCAATAACATATTTTCGGATACACTTGAAACTAGAAGGTGTGTTTTTCTGAAGAAGCATTTAACTCATTTGTTGCGTGCATTCAATATTATTTTTCGATATACCACAACTTATTAATTTTTTAGGACGAAATTCCTGGCTATTATTGATCATGGATTAATTTGATATAAGATATTCTTCTCTCAATCCTTCATTTCATTTTGAAGCAGTCAAGAAATTCTATTACCCGCCGACGTTCCCATGGAAACCGACTTTCATTGTGTGGGAGCGAGACTAACAATGCCTTTAACAGGACCAGCACAAAGTTCACATCCGCCATTTTTTTCGTATCTGTGTTTTTTCCTCCCCTGGAGCGTTTCACCCCAACGTGGTCTTTTGTGGTAAAATGTCAGGGAGCCCAAGTCAGTCCAACCTTAACTTTCCTTTTCATTCTTCTAAAGGTAGTCCTTATACATTTTGTTTTCTTTATAAAACTCAAGCTCTAATATATCATAGAAATTTTCACCCAAAAAATGAAGAAATACTATCACCCTAAGACTATATATGGACAAATATTAATTTAATATTATTCATATTTATACAACCGCAAAGGACGAAGGCTATACCAAAGTTTCAACTAAAATCAGAAAATATATTAAAGTAGGGATTATTTATGCAAACAGTAAGTTTATAAACTGCGTATTATTCAATTTAATAAGTGACTTTACATATAATAAGTGACTTTACATATAATAAGTGACATATACTTAATAATGCCTCGTAAAATGAATATTCATATATTTTTCATTGAGAAAATATATTCAAATATGAACGGTTAAATATTCATTTTTCACACAATAAATTATGGAGTTATGTGTGACTACCGGAGAACCCATGTCTTATACCCCAAGTAATAAATCATCTGTTATATTTCTTATTTTTTTATTTAATAACAATTGTAATTATTCTCTCACACCACCTTCAAGCAGGTACTAGGGTCCGCTCAACCCAAATATTCCTGTATTTTTCCCTCAGCCTTAATCTTATAATTAGAGAGATCAGAAAAACAAAAACAAAAAAAAAAACAATTGCAATCATAGTATCTCAGTATTATATTTTAATTATCGTTGGTTACTGAGGAATGAAGGAATTCAATGGTCGAGGCCTGAGTCTCACAAGTTTTTAACTTAGTGTCAAAATTTCGAACTTAGGTATTTACTACAAGCCAGGCTCTGAAGAATAAATTAGACATTTCTACGTCTGCTGGAGTCAGTGGGCAGATTTAATTTGGCTGAGCAGCAATAAAAAATTTCCTTGCAGGCACTTACATAAATGGTCTATGAACTAATTAATTATGTAATTAAACCGCTGGCAGGCGAGCCCTGGGTCCTGGTGTCGGAGCCTCAGTGGCTGTCCACTGAAGATATTTAGCTCATATCTCACTTTCTCGCCTATGTATTTATACCGGCCGTAAAGATAGAACCTTCTGCGAAATACCAACTGCTGGGAAAATTTTAACAAATAATATCTTTGAAATCAGAATCATTCTTGGCATTGAAGTGTAATTTAATGTATTATTCGATGCCGTATGATGATGTATAAGTGAATGATGAATGTATTATAAAACCAATGATAAATCCACCAACAAACATTCATAAAAAACCAAACAGGGAATTTTTTCCCCCTTTAGAGCGTGTTCATCTTTTTACCTGTGCTTAGTGCCTACGATCATCCTAAATTACGTTCCTGTAAAATATTTCGTTTATTCAAAAAAGAAACTTTTGACTGACACGTGAAAAATATCTGAAGGATCGAAACAATGTGACTTTTTTCACCAGTTAAAAAAGGACATAATCTAGTACTTAGTATTTTGTTTTTTAATTTTATTTATGGATAAAGATAAATAACGTTCTGACAATTAATTAATTAGTTTATATTTAGTTGGAAATAGATTTCTGTGGGTTTGTAAGCCATTTCGGGAAAAAAAGTGAAATAGTTTAATTATTCCCTCATTGCGTCTGTGCTCTATATGTTAGTTTAAAGGATATTTTCTGGTTTTGGTTTTAGGACGTGGCATGCTCAGTGTACTAGAATAAGGCTAATTCGGGAGAAATTATACTTTGATAATTGAGTACTATATTGAACGGTTTTCACATGATTAACAGATCACAGACAATTCCCAACACAATTTAAGAGAAAAAACAAAATCTGAATTGGGCCCGGTAAATGATTCTGTGAAATGTATGGCCGGAGGTGAGAGCCCCAGGGGAGAGCATACCTGGTATACAGATATATCATCTGTGAGACAGGGGCGAAGGCCATTAGCACGGATCTAATCAAGACATCTCAGCCACGCCAGGTAAAACACAGGTAACTACCGGGTCCTTTTTCTACCATTCTTCTCTTCTCGGGATTTCTATATTAGTGCCTCTTCTTTCATTCCGGCAATATATATCCCTGTAATATACTTGTTCCCTTATATAGTGGAATACATAACTCCCAACTTCACAGTATAATACTTCCTTATTTTCTCCTGCTCCAATCACCATAACTCACAGTTTCCACTTATATTTCATCTCAAAAAGTTATTCGTTTTATACCAAAATATTGATTATTGAAAATATTATTATTTTAAACAGAGAGCTCGATGAGTAAAAACTGACTCCTCAGCATTTCTAAATCTTTTTGACTCTGGATAGAAGAAAGAGGTTGATTTCTTTGGTGCGTTCGACATTCCAAGTTTCAGGACAACTAGGAGCATAAATATTAAATGGTATACTCTGTGTTGATTGTTAGGGGTGAGTATAATTAAATGAGTTGAAGCTCTGGTCGGAGATCGAGTTTGATTGGTTTTCATCAAGTTTATTACCCTGTGTGACTGGATCAAGTCTACAAAGTTAAGTACAAAACAAAGTGATGCCAACAAGATTAAGCAGTTTTCTCTTCCACCTAACTATTGTCACTAATTCTTAGCACTTTTCCTGTTATCAGGGCTTGAATCAAACATACAATAGTATGGCGAAACATTATCCGTGAATAATCTTGATGATTATACCAAATCAAACCGATCTCCGGACAAAAGCATCGGCACCATTTATATAATATATATTTTTTTCAGAGCTTTTAAATTTGATTAAACAACATTTGTAGGCTATGAACATCAACTTCACAGATCAAAATTGGCTTATCGCTTTGTTCGATTGTAATTTGGATTTAACACTAAACAAGAACCGACTTCTTCAAATTCTTTGTGGATAGCAAAACACAGATAATATTGATTCTGAGAATTAGTATAGTGTCATATGTGCTTTGGAATTTTAGCAATATGGAAAATAAAAGCAAGAACCAACGAAAGAGTTTAGTAATAAAAGTAAAAACCTGATATTGTCATCCCTGTAATGCGATACTCTCACTAACAGAACGAGCGCAGAACTGACACTAACCCCCCTAAAGGCGACGCCATCCCTTCACGATTATTGGATATTGAGTGTACACAAATTGGACTCCCATTGTCATCGGAGTCGTCCGTGTCCGGAAAGGGGAGGGCGAAGGACAAAGCGATCGCGTGCACGCGAAAAAGGGGGGAAAGAGACACAGAAAGAGGATAAATAAAAGAAAAACTGACAGATTTACTGTCGAATCATAAATCAGGATTCGATGAGGGACGGAGAGACGCAGAGGACGAAGGGAGATAACAAGTAGAGACCACGCCCTTGGGTCGAGGCATCGCTACGATCTATCAACGGCCGAAGCGGAGCGTAGGGAGGCTGGTCCGTCTGTGTTAGGGGGGAAGTCATTGTGTTACAGGATATAAATTTCTATATAGACCCTATTTATAGTACAATATATTCAAATTTAACGATAATGCGGATATAAACGCTATAGGTATGTTATAGTTGTTAAATCACCGGAACTTATACAAACGATGCAACAGTCCACATTTTGATCATACCTCAGAATTGGCAATCGTTTAACCATACAGCCATTGAGGCCCTGAGGCATTCCATTTGATCGATTACAAATAGGCACGATTCCACCGCACAATGTGTATGAGTTTTTGCCAAATGTTAATTCTCTTCTGTAGTCTTGTCACAAATTAAGGGTTCGCCCGCAATGTTTAGTGAAAACAAGTATGTACCACGACGCAACAACATATGAGGCAAGCTGCTAATTGAGATTCAGTGGGAAGCCCCACCCTTTAGCAGATAAGCCGTATGTAAATATGAGCTTGCCTAGGTGTGTCAGTGGGACTGGGCGCACACCGGTTTCTCAATTGACTTGTCAATGCCTTCCATTCACGATCTTCATGTATCCTCATGTTCCAAGATTTATATATTATTTTATTGATGAATTTATAACTATATTGTTAGGCGAGAATACATAAATGAGTTAGGTTTCTGTTTCTTATTCTTTTGAACTTTCCTATGGCTACCCACATTCTTTTCTTGCTATCAGGACCTTTAGCTATGCATAGTAAGTGGAAACGTTGTCCTTGAATAAACGTCTTGAAATTATTTTTCATTAACGCAAATCGCCAACAAAAACGCGTTTATAACTATGATAATATACAATATTTCTCCAATCATGCATGCTTACTATTCAGACAATTAACACAGTTATTGTCATTAACTGATACAACACAGCTAGTTATTATGTATATTTACATAGACTAATAGTAACTGAGAAGTTGATACTTATAATTTGAAATTACGTTCTAAGTTACTATACTATATAATGCCTTACATTCCTGATATATATTTACGAGCATTTAGGAGATTGTCAATTTCAAATAGCAATAATAATTAGTAATGGTAGACATGACAACTCACTTGTCCATTTGAGTCCGACTGACAGCACCTTTGGCCAGCAGCATCGATAAACCACACTAACCCTATAACCCATATCCCACAACACAGGACACCAAGAATATATGACAGATAGAGACCCGGCCAGTAGGAATGATCGGCAGGCGAACTACTGTTTGCTCAGGCGGCGGGAGTGTACTAGGGGCAGGCAGTGACTAAGAGCTGTTTTTTGGTCACCACCCCCCACCACCATCGCCATTTTAGTGCCGAGCTGAGAGGCGAGCAGCCACTAAGAACGGTCAAAACTGATACATCATATACTATGTCATGTTTCAATCTACCACTTAAAAGGGTGTTAGAAACATAGATACACAATCATAACATGTCTTAACTATTGTACATAAATTAAAGCTGAACAATAAGTGGTAAGTGTTAAATTTCCGGTTTTAAATCAATATTTAGGTTTTCAGATAAATGATACAAATAGTACTTATCGAATTTGCTAATTGAAAAAAAAAATAGAATGTTTACGACTTAATAGAAGTTAAAAAAAAATTTTAAAAGTTATTTCTTATGGAATAGAAATATTAAATCATATAAAAATTTTCATAAAATATATTTTATGATTTTAACAAAAAAATACCATATTACTGTGACGTCATTGTTAGCCACGAAGTTATGAATGATTGAATGATTTTGTTTGGCTTTCGGATTAGACTGATGAAAGAGTACGCATATGATCCTTATAAAAAAAGGAGAAATGTAGGAGTTAATAATTTCCTATTTTTAAAACTTTTTTCATGATTGAAATACTTTATTGTGATAAAATTGCAGTCTGCCTCATTGGGCAATAAATAATTGTGATAAATGACCTCATTCATACCATATTGGTAATTTGGTATAAATGGTAAAGGCACATATGCCTGATAAATATAAAGATAAATGTAGGTGTTAGTAATTTACCGATATTGTATGAATGAGATCATTTATCACAATTATTTATTGCTCAATGAGGCAGATTGTAATTTTATCATGATAAAGTTGTTGTTGTTGAAAAAATAATTTACTATTTTAAAAACTTGTTATCAACTTTTTTCACGATTGAAATACTGTAATATGATAAAATTAATTAAGTAATTGTGATAAATGATCTCATTCATACCATAATTACAATTTTCATTCACTAGGTTATCAACTATTGTCACAATATGTTTAACGCCTTCCTATGTTTTCGTCTTATCAGGACCTACGCAGACGTTTAAAGCTAACATATAAAGTTACACATTAATATATTCGGCGAATAGCCAATCGTTATCATAACTTCTTTGAAATAAAGAGCACATTGCTTGAAAAACATACCTTGACAAAAATGTGGCATTTAGTGCATCTATTCTGTGGGGATCAGCAGACCCAACCGAATTCGAGCATAAGAATAAATTGAACAGTTAATCATCTGACAGAGGGGTGGGGGTAGGTAGACAGGGATAACAAGAAATACACGATTGCTAGGGACCACCCCCTTGGAAGCAGTTTCTTCAACAGATCCCCTCGCTAAGGGTGTGGAGGACACATAAACGCCCTTAAACGCCGTTAGCAACGCCGAGGAAAGGGTTGATCCGCTTGACTTGGCACAAGAGTATAGTCCCTTTTTTTACACTACAATAGGCACAAATAGGTCTTGTTAGTGGAGCCAAGGAAGGTTAGAAAACAAGGGTGTCAAATAAATTGGAAAAGGTGCTTATTCGTTTGGAAATATTTGGAAGATTTATTGCACAAGGAATATGAAATTTGTCAAAATTTAGGTGAATCTACTTAGTTTAATTATCTCATGCGTATATTCACGTTATAATATAAACTTGAATTTATTTAAATTGATTTTATAATAATTCGAAAATACCTAATTTTTCTCTTCAGTCTTCATGAAGAGGAAGAACTTTCCAAATTACATATAATTGTACTTGTTAGAATATTTTATAAAATTCTCAGCTTTGGTGTCTTAACGACGATTTGACATCCTAAGCTGCTGTTGAGGTTTAGAGCCCTCATCCTATCCCACACCCACGCAGACCATACCTGGACCCATGGAAGTCGGACAAAGGCTACCGGCCATGACAGTCCGAGCAGCTGGCACTTTCTCACCAACCCCTACGTAGCTATGGCAACCCACCCCCGAGCCACCCCTTCTGTTTCCTCGCATTAAAGCTTTGCCCATTATTTTATTTTATATATTTATGAGTTAAAATACATTTAAAAATATGATTATGGAAGCGATTCGTACCATTTAAATTATTTTTCATACCATTTTTGTATTATAGAAAGAATGAAATTTATGTATTTTTGCAATATAAATGATACGCATACTTACAATTAAGTACGCTACAGTAAACAAATACAACAAAGTCGAAGTTTTAGAATTAATAATGTAGTAACTTTTAATTATAAATTAAACCGAGGATTAGTAACAAAACCATTTTTTCCAGTAAAATTCTTCGGCTACTGATATTTGGTTACCAATATTTATTGCATAGGTCATGATGCAAATAGTCGTCACTTATGTAAAAAAATTGAGATTTCTTGTTTTGATAAAAATTCTTTAATATGATTTAGATTCAATATATCAGATATGTAAGAATCTATTTCTTCTGAAGGCATAATTGTTAATATGTAGTTCATGGCTGTACTTCGACATTTGGCTAACAAAGATATCACCTTACGAAGAAGCATAAAGAAGTTTCTTAATCAAACTCGTTCCTTGCACAATGTCCTTGCAATGTCATTTCTCCCGATCAATACTCATTTCAATTTATTAAGCGATAAGCGTCAACTAGTATATAGTATAAATATCAAAAAGTCGTCAAAAATATACAATAGGTTAATAATATATTGACGTTAATAACACTAAAGTAGGTAATACAATTAGTATTACTATTATAATATATAATATACAATGGGTTAATAATATACTAACGTTAATAATACTATATTAGGTACTCAATGCCTTATATTAGATCAATTTATGTCCAACATTTACATAATAAAAATAAACTTTTGGAATTATATACAATACACCTAGTGTAAAAATATTTACCTCACCACTCTTGACTATGAATAAAGTCTTCATTAAAGTTGGTACAATTTCTGAAAACATATAACTAAAAAAACCTTATAACAAAAACAAATAAATTGAAAACTAGATGCTAATAGAAAAACATTTCTTCGTAATGACCTAAGCCTTTATGTTTAAATAATTTATTAAAGTTTGCAATATTTTTGAACTATTGGATTCTCGCTATTTAAAACTTTTGTGATTATTTCTTTAAAAATATTTCGAATATAATTAACTTTAGATGCAGGTACGCCTAGTATAAGGATCTGATTAACCTAAATATTCTATATTTTTCCCTCATCCTGAATTTCTAACTAGAGAGCTTAGAAAAAAATAAAAAATAAAAATAACTTTAGATACTTTGTTCAACTTACGTATTGTGGTTTGCATTGGTTTGTCAAATATTATTTATGTTGGATTACTTGAAATTTGCTTATACTGGTATGCCTGACTACTAAATATCATTTGTAGGAACAAATCGCCAAAGTTCAGCTGCTAAAAAGGACTTGAAGGGCCGTCTGTTTTCTGTCCCGACTGATTGGAAAAGCTCGGGTCACAGATATCTCCAGTTGCATCACGAGGCCCTTAACAAGCTCAAATCATCCTAGAGTCACAATTACGCCGGTTGTCCCGCTAATCCCATCTGGATGTCATACGTCATTCTGGAGGAGTGCAATTTATCCCTTGCGTCTTACGGAGGGCTTGTCCACCCGTCAGGGTACTACTGTCTGTTGTCCTGAATCAAATGCCAATGTACCTTATTATTTATGGGAAAAAAGCTTATCCCGCAGCTGACCCACATCCCGATAAGCATCGATGCCTCATGTATATGCCGGAATCCTCGGAAGACTCCAAGTGGTGGACTGCCCGCATCCTAATTTGGACATTAACAGCAGACTCCTACCAAGGAAAAAAAACAACCAAACTAATGGATGACTCGTTAAGATAACATCTCTGTCAAACGACAGTATTATTCACTCGTATAATTGGTCGGATAGCTTGTAGCTGCTTATAAATATCTTTTCCCAAAGGTGAAAGAAAGCGGTAGCAAATACTTTAATTGAATAATGAGCTATCGGATTTCTATTGGATCGCTAGCAAAGTACTGAATGTTTTCAGGACTTTTTCATAGTTAGTAGTTATCAACCAATAAAACTAGAATTCGATAGCAAGAAACGTAACAACAAATTGCTGTGAGCGTCTTCCTGTGGGACATTCAAACTTTGACAGTTGATAGCGGCCATATTGTTGAAGCTGCATCTGTCGAATTAGCTGTCATTTATTTAGTATGTTATGCCAAATCACTATGGACGGATATGGCGTTCAACAACACGTGCAAATGATAAAATTGTTTTCTGTTCGGGCAACGTTTCGCGGTCACCAAAAGCGTCCTACCTAGAGGACTATTCGCAGTGTGGTGGATAAGTTTGAGTCCACTGGTTCAGTAAACAATCAACGTACGTCGACGAAACGCCAGATGTGCCGTAAATATCGCCGCTGTCCATGAGAGTGTGCAGGAGAATCCGAGGAAGTCGATTTCGCGTCGCTCACAAGAACTCTTTCGCAGACCACAACTTGGCGAATTTTGCGTCGTGACTTAGGCATGCACCCGTAAAAAATTCAACTGACCCAGGAGATGAAAGACAACGACGTGTGGTCACCTCACGTGATGTGAGGTGATGTGTACTGGCCACCGAGATCGTGCGATTTGACCCCGTTAGACTTTTTCTTGTGAAGTTTTCTTAAGTCGCAGGTCTTTGCGAATAAACCACAAATCACAGCGGTCCTCAAAGCCAACCAAATTCAGCCTGATTATGCGCCAGAGCCATGGAGAATTTGACATTTCGGATGCGCACCACCTAGCGAAGCCGTGGTGGACAATTGCACGATGTTATATTTTATAGATAATGGCATCAATAGGCCTTTCAACCAAATAAAAAATTTTGGTGATATCTCACACACACGTTTTATTTAATTTTAAAGATAGAAAGCGCTTAATGAAAGACCCCTATATATATATGGGTCAGCAGGGACCCACATGCAAAGATCATGAATGGAAAGGGTCATCACAAATGTGCCTAAGTGAAAAGACTGGAGGTACCCCGTCCACAGCAGGTTCGGTTCCACCGAAACTGTAAAAAAACGAAACAAAAAGTGAAAAGAGACCTTTTTTTTTTTTAGGTAGAGGGTGTGACATCCTTTGAGTTGTGATCGTGAAACTTGTACAGAGGCACGCCCAAGGAATGTCTTGATCCTCTTGATCACTGGTCGTCACCTCACAAATAATCACAAAATGTCAAAAAATATTTATTTATTGTTTTTATTAAATAGCACTTAAGCTGCTAACAATGTTCGTCAGTCTTTTTCGTATAAAGAAATAATAAAAATGATCACTAAAATAATAGATTTGGCAGTTTTAGTGAAAAAAACGTGACATAAATCAAAGGTAATGGTTCCATTTATCACGTAAAAAAAAATCGTACCAATGTATAAATAAAAAAGTCAAAATCTGTTCTTCATTGATGGAAAGTTTTCATTTGATGAAATTGTGCGATCATCTAATTTAAATAATTGAAATTTTTCTTGTTTTAGGTTTTAAATCGGTGATGTTTTAATCAACTAACTTTTATTATCATTGTAGAATGACTGGAAAGGGATTTTTTAGCGTGCTTTGATACTATTAGAACAATAACTATGCATCGCATAGTAAGAACGAGCCCCCAGGCTCCCCTGAGGCTTACTGGGCCGCTGGACACCCCAGTCTCCTGTGTGGTAGGCAGGACATATATTCACATATAAGACACGAGGATGCAATACTTCTTATGTGATGTAAAATGGTGATTGGCCTAGCAGATACAACTAGCGATAAATGTGGTTAGTTAATTTTTTTTTTTTTTTTCTTAGCTCTCTAATTATAAGATTTAGGCTGAGGGAAAAATAAAGGAATATTTGGGTTGAGCGGATCCTTGCTTGAAGATGGTGTGAGGGAATTAAGGAGTGTGGGAAGCCTCAGTAGAGGTTAATTGTTGCAGTATAGTGGTGAGAGTCCACTGGTGGCATGGCCTAGAGTCCCTCTAGGCATGTAGTGCAGTCTTATTGAGTCGGATAGCAGTGATGGGTGCCCGTTAGAGGCTTGTTGTTGGTGGGCCAAGCGCCGTGATGTCCACCATTTGGTCTGCATTACCAGATCTTGAGAGTTGCCACTTGCCGGTAGCGGTAAGGGTGTCATGTCTCGGAATAGAAGGTTTTGGCTATGTTTCATCGAGTCAAAGAACTTGATGTGTCTTCTTTGGATGGATTCGGTGATGGTGGGGACCTCGAACTTTTCATGGATGTCGGGAGCCTTCATATCACGAAAAGGGGTATGCCATAATGCCGTGCGCAGGAAGAGTGGTTTCCCAAACAGTATAGCTGGCCTCAGGACGCTCTTATATATTAAGAGTTTCAGCCGAAGGGATATAGCCGGGCTTGTGATGAGATGCTGGAGAGAGTAGTAAGTCCTACGTACTCTTTTCAACTTCTTCTGCAGATGTGTGTAGAACGTCATGTGTCTGCCTAGGTTGATGCCTAGGTAGCATATTCTGTTGGTAAGTTTGCATTGAGTCCCGTCTATGGTGAAGCTGGGTGGAAGCTTTCGTTTTACGTCCATGCTGGAAGGAGGGTATCATTAAACTTTTACATATATGATACAAATAGAGATAATGGGCTGTAAGTGATGGCTCGCGGAGGCTGAGAGGAGGCTTTGTCTATCGATTAACCCCCTCATGGTGTGATTGGACTGTGAGGACATCAACTGACTCCTTCCGCCCCACTTGGCTCCGCTCTAATTGAGCCATCATCTTATTGACGTGGATGAGGGGCCTACGTCGGATACAATGTCACCATCAATAATGCCCTCCTGAAGAAAATACCAAAGGCCTCCTCTCCTTCAATCGACGCAGAAAGCTTGAAAGCACCATAAATAAAATTTTAATTTTCGTGAACTTATTGTAGAGCGTAAATAAATTCATGTTTAGTTCCCTGTTCAAACCCCTAGTGGATATGATTAGTATTATTGGTCTAGCCATTTTTCGTTTATTTTAATTTTTACAGACTAAAGATTAACGAATAAAAAACGACAAAAGTGAAGGTTCGATGTATAGGAATAGTTTGGGGATTCTGTGAGAAAGTTACTAGCACAAACGAAATTAAAATTCAATGCCTTTCAAAACTTATTAGTTTTTTAGACATTTTTCAAAGGTAATGGATTGCATATTTGATATTAAAATATCAATCAGATTATTTTTTCGAACTTAATGCATGAGTGCATAGATACCAGTTTATATCACTGGGCTTATACACTAAACTTCATTCCTAATATTCATATGCGCTATGAATTATATAATTTGATCAATCAGATGTATTGTGATGCATGATTGTATACAAGCATACATACTAATTTTCAAAACTAATAATTACATACATCGAATCTTTTAACTCTATAGTTACTATTGATTAATAAACAGTATAGCATTTATTTTATGGGGGATATGTAATAAAATAATGCGCTAACTGTAATAAATTAAACGCTTTCTAAATCTTTATTAACTACGTGCTATATTAAATTTACTATCTGTAATTATTGATTATTTCCAGTCGGTTTAGCTGACGCCGCTAGCTCCCCAACCCGTCAAGCGGATGCTGTAATTTTTGATATCCCTTCAAGCGAAACCCTAACCAAGTGAATTAGATTAGAATTGGGGTGCGTAAATCAGAAGCTCAATTAGAATTGCCGAGTTAATTGAAAGGATCGCTGGAAGGAGCTGCTGGGCCCTTAGACTCAGGGGTTAAGGGTTGTAATTTAAGGTCAACCACCAGAAAGACACTCAAGTCCCTTAGTGAGGGTGAATCAGCCCTATAGCTCAGGCTTAACTGGAAGTCTCGTCTCTTACATGCAAACCCTTAAACCAAGTATTTGAAATGAATACTACTAATAGGAGATAATCCAATGAATGATCAGATCCGATAATTCTTGAAGGAATGGATCCGAAAAGAGGAATAAGCTTGAAAGAAAATTGGGTTGATGAGAAAAATTGAAGGTTAAGTAAATGTAAATGAAGAATATATACTATTATACAATATCGGACAATATATTAAGTTCCATTTTTGAGTATGCTGCGAGGGTTGATCGATAGAAATGTAAGCATTATAAATCCATATATCATTGAATATTGTATTTATCAGCAAAAGTACATTTCTAGGCAAAGTGAATAGATTGCGCTAAGCTGCCTCCGACTGATAAAGTGTTAATTAATTGACAACAACAAGAAAATATAAGCAAGGAAAACTCCATTAGTTGAAAAGTTAATTGAAACGGAAACGAGGGCAAGAAATCTACGAAGCCGCCACTGGCCAGCCGAAGAGGGCTTTTCAATTTGCGACCGGCCAAGCGTACCGAGTTCTGCAGTGGAAGTGTTCACTGGCCTGGAGCGGGGTCAAAAATTTATTATTGTCAGATGGGAGGGGGATGGCGAAATACAACACAGCCCTCGAGTTTTCAATAGCTGGACGTTGAGTTTTGGGAGTTAATTTAACCTTTTGTCATTTCAAATTATGGATGAATATTATTCTGCATTGACAAAACCGAGATTATGAGAGAAAATAAATTATAAAACATAGTAGAAAAATAAATTATCATGACCGTAGACATGAGTTTTAAGCATGTGTTGCTTACTTATTTTAAATGAATGGGTTAGAAGGAAAAGTGTTAAGTTTCAATGAGAAGCTTAATACATGACACTAAGCCGATAGGTTAATCCATCACGAGTAAAACTCTCTCGATAAGTGACCTAACACTGAATTAAGATTCATCTTAAGTTTATATCGAATCAAATTTATGTGCTCTGATTCAATTTCATCAATTACAGCTGGTGGTATTGTTCGAATGAGTTTAGAATATTAAAAGTAGCTAAGAAATATTAGCAAAAATGAAATATGCTGTTAACCGTGCATATAATACCAACAAACAAACTGATATGCAAAATAATCCCCCCCCCCCAGTAAATTTGAAATGAGCACTGCTTTAGTGATTTTTACTTCTTAAGTCATTCGTAAGACACTGTAATATATTACTTACTTGTAAGTTGAACTCTCTCATATAAACCATGGACTTTCTCCTCGCTGCACCGAGAACTCACGCACTCACTTGGTCCTGCACTGATGAAGTCGCGTAGAGACCGACGTGAAGTGGCTAGCGTGAAATCGAGCCCAGGCCGTGAGTGGAAGGGGCGCATGCAAATTTCCACGGAGGGGTGGAGCCAACCCTTCTGTTCCATGGAACTACCCTCCATTGTGTACGACAGCCGGCAAACAGTCACCTGGGCTATGTATGCGCACCGCACTCCATACACAATCCTAGTGTGTGGGTTCATTATGGCAGCGCATCATGCAGGCAGTGGTAAACGTTTGTCTATCCATCACTCATTGATTGCTAAAGGGGAATATTAGCTGTAGGTACAATATTGATCATTAAAGAGTTGACATTAATCACTACAATAAAATGACGATAATCACATTGGAGAATTAGCATCATTGGTATCGTGGTTAAAATTTACAGTTTAGTGTTCACTTTTTGGCCCACGCCCTTAAATAGTTACAAACAGTTATTCAGTATCCTGAATATTGTCTTTAGATTATTCTCCATTGGTATCTTCGGAACACAGTGCTACTATGGTCCCCAACAGAGCAGGGTAACTTTGAGAAAGTATGCGCAAGGTCTTACGTGCGTTGGAGGTGACAATTGAAAGCTCCTCGAATGAAAAAAATTGATTTCTTTTGGCAGCTCTGAGCTCCAGCAATAGGACCACTTAATTTTTTTTTGGCTTATTACATCCTGAAACTGACATCTGATTCTTTCTCTATTCTTCATTACACAAGTTGGAATCCTTGTAAGATAACGAAAATTAGTGCCATCTTCTATGGCTATTTCATCTCTAGATTATTTGCTATCATCCAAAGCGTCGCTTGGTACTTAAAAAAGCCATTTTTTTTTTTTGTGAATATAGGATCGATCTTCATTTTTGTTACTTCCCATGATAATTATACTTAATTTTTAAGGAAGTAACACACCCATCTTAGGTTATAATTTTACAGTGAATCGTCGTGAATCCATCAAAACGAATTATAGATTTAATAGTCCCATTACCTTATAGGTAACTGATTATAAGTGATTATTTATTTTATTTATGCAAATATTCTTTCTCAATTTTTTTACCCTTCCACCACATTGGGTCCCCAAAATCGATAAAGGAGGTTTGGTCCAGGGATGAAGCTTCCGAAACAACAGCTAAGGAACTTGCTCATTAAAACTGCTCCCGCTTATCTTTTGGCTTGGCACATTTCCTACAGTTGGCCAGAAATTTCACTTCTGTTGCTAAATTCGTTTCGTTCATAATCGCCAAGTCTGTAGAATTCACATCTATCATTCACCTCCTCATTCTCATTCTCTCTGACCAGCCTTGATGGTTTCATTCATTCATGACGGGTTCTCATCGATTCAGTATTATTAATTTGGAGTGGTCATAGTGACTAATCATTGCCCTATAATAATGATTTACATTTAAACGTTAGTATTAGCCAACAGCTTTCGCTAGTTGGAATTCACCATCGAACGTTGACTCTTTCGTCGAGGAGTAATCTAAACAAAGCTCAAGATCTAAATAGTATTTGGGTCTGCAGTCTCAATATATTTTCTTCAGCTCTGAATCCACTAAAATAAAAAAATAAATAAACACTCAATGTTATATAGAGTATAAATCTTCAGAAACGACAGTACCAACGGAAGAGCTAACTCCCAGGCGACCTGCCTCGACACAGACGTGCGAACGATAGGTCAGGGGCAGTCAAAGTAAAAAATTCATGAGCTCAGGATGAGTGGTGGTGGACTGGTCGAACCCCGCCGCAGACTCGCTCATTGGTTATGCAGTACCTGGTCGTTGGTTACTTTGCTGGGGTAGTCAATCTTCCACGGCCAGTTGCAACTGTTTGGTCCGATTGTCTTCAAACATTTTCATGCATAACTCAAAAGAACGTTACTAATGTAACAAGGATCTAGAAGTTATGATCGATGATGATAGTATCAAGAAATAGGGTAAGGTTTCAAAACGGTGTAAAGAATTCGACCAAAATATGAAGTTGACTAAAGCTGCATAGAGGAAGATGTTTTCAGTGCAGAGTAGAAGGAAAGGATCCAGGTCAAAGTAACTTTCTTAAACTGGAGAGAATGAATTTCAAAGAATACTAACAAAATTCACCCAGGCATAAAACCAACTATATTGTACCACTGGCGTGGAAGGCACCCATCACCCAAATAATTTTTCTTTTGTTTTTTTCCTACATCCTATTTTTATGTTTGAGAGCTAAAAAAAACACAAAAAAACACTGGCGTTGACTTAATTCAGAACACAGTAAAACAAAACGATCAGAGGTATCTTGAAAATTATAAGTGCAGCAAAAATAATTTAGTAGAAAGGATTAGAAATTTCTTTTCACTGAAATTTCACGTATAAAAAAGATTTTCCGCAAAAAAACCAATTTAATCTACGATAGGCGAATTCATGCAGCTTAGACAAATTTTTCAATTTTTTCGACTCCCTGCAATACTTGACAAACCCGGTGTTTAGCAAGATAACCCCCGCTCCGTTACCCCATCAATGGCAGGACGATGTCGAGGCAGGAACGCTTTAGTCTTGGGTTCTAGGTTTAGCTTTTAGTTTGTAACTTTTCTCTCTCACTTTTTTAAACTGAAGGTGAGCCCCATCACCTCGTAATGTATTAATGTCTATTCCTTTTAACTTCAATCTTATATATGTAACCCAACCTCCTTCAAATACATCTGCGCATAGCAGAATGAGGAGAAAAATATGTTATTTCTTGTTCATATTTTCACATTGTAAAATTCAAAGACAACTCCAATTTATAAATCCGAATTCTCTAATTTCACAACCAACACATGATACGAACACTGTCCCCGAATGGAGTGGATACCGCGTGTCACCGACCAGCGGACATTTTATCCTTAACAGCCAATAGAATTGCAGAAGAGGATAAAATATCAGCAGGCTTGGGGGTGAGGCCAGCCGGGCTTGGCAGAGATAAGGACCGCGGTGAACCGGGGTTGGCCATTACGGACAAAATAGACTGCTCCCTTACCTGTGTTACTTATGTAGCATGGCATTAGCCTTATCTGTCGGCTACCCTTGCTTCTAGCCCGTAGGACAAGTCTTAAATCTGGCCACCACTGTCGTCATTGGGAGGGTTGTGATTCACCACGTTATTTAAAAATATATATATCTATAAAATTAATATTTACACTGTGTCAAAACTGATTTTCCGATCAATCTCCAGTTAACTTTTCACCTGACCAGGCATTCATACGACTAAAATTCAAGCGAATTACATATAAAACGGAAAAAATTTATTCACAGGTGTGTTAATTTATTCTTTGGATTTTTGACAATTTAAGTATTTTTTAGTTTTTTTTAAATATTTATGATGTTGTTTTGTACGTAATTAAAGTTGATGCCTAGTTAGGTAGTAAATTAAAGATATTTGAAGAGACTTGAAGCTTCTATGGAAAATTAACTTTCATAGGGTATAAATATTAAAATACATGTGTCTCTCTTTGGAGTGTGTGTTCTTCAGAGTACTATAAAAGATATTGCACTAAGTAATCTAAAATAATCTAAGTCCATAATAAGTCAATATCTAACCATTGGACAGGCTATTAATCTGCAACGTTAAAAACTCTTACCCACCTCAGTGAGAGAATTAACGACCGGACGTTCTTAACTCTAGTCATTAAATTAAGTTTTAAAGATATTTCTTTGATAAATCCGGATCGTATTACATATGTTAAAGTAAATAAGGTTTTTAAGCCAGAATAAAGTTTAAATACTATTTTTTTTGTTATTATTTAAACCAGAGTCGCATGGCTGCCATGCGATCTATGGGACTTGCGACAGAAGGAAACTTTCGGTAGTAAAATAGATAAATTTTAAATATCATTTATGATACTAGCCAATATGCCTTAACTAACTAGCATACATGTTAACAATTTCTGTCAATCGACATGTTTATAATAAACTTCTTATTAAAAATATACATTAATTTGTACATGTACAGAAAAAAATACCGTTCGGTTTTATTTCTTGATTTCGAAAAGACGACTTTTGTTTTTGGATTATCGTTGAATTCGTATTTAATGTGTTTTAACCATGGGTTATAATCAGCCCTCAAGCCCAGGTTAAAATCAGTAAGAAACGATTCCGCTAAGAGACACAAGATAAACTTTTTCATGTTAAGTTTTCGCATATTTCCCGTTATTATATCTTAAGCGATGCATATTCAACGTAATTAGGGGTGTATTTATAGTGAAACTTCTTTATTGTGATAAAATTACAATCTGCCTTATTAGGCAATAAGTGATTGTGATAAATGATCTCATTCATATTTACAATTTTCATTCACTCGCTCATTTATACAGTAAAGGGAGGGTGTATTTAAGAATACTTTTTATTATACATACAGACGTACTCGATTGATAAAGTAATCCACCATACTTGTTTGCAAGTAATTATATTCTGAAATGACTGTGATACGGATTTTCTCTGATACTTCATAAGAGCTTTCACCATGACATTGGAGAAGGAAGGGCGATAAATATTCCCTTATTTTTAAATTACACCCTTAAAGCTACGGAAATAACTCCCCTTTTTGTTGGCACTGAGTGGTTTTAACGCGATCAGGCCGACTATAAATACATCCGACACCCGGACGTGGACTGTCAACCTTGTTGGAAAACCAAGGGTTGACAATTCGCTCGCCCGAGAATGCGGGCAAAAGCTCCAATTAACGGCGGGATAAACGAGCGTAGCTGACGCTGCGCATCTTGGCAAGATTTATCAGGAGGGTAACGGAGAGGATGAGATATTGTTAATAATTTGACTAACACGTTTTCAGTAAATGTACTGGTATGAACAGAGAAATATACAATATTTATTGTAATCAATAAACAATAAAGATAAAAAAACAATCCTAACTAGAAAAAAAAATTGGATCACTTGCATAAATACACCTACCAAGTACAGCTGCCATAAATGCTACTCATTCAAAGTTTAAATTTTATTTACTACAACACAGTTAAAGTTCTTTTTAATAAGCTCTGAAATATATTTTTTCTTGTCTGGTACGTAGCCAAAGATCTTTCCCGGAAGCATACGAAAATGAAAAAAAAATATATATAGCTAAAAACATGTACTTAAGCAGAAATATTTTATATTATATTACGTCTGAGGTTTTTATGTCCGTATTTTTAATTAAAATTTTTTTTTTAAAAATTGACTCTGCTTCCTCTTTCGCATGTAAGTGAGGTGACAACAATGTGAACTTTGGGCGGTCTCTGGGCTGTTTGTAAATACTGTGTGAATGAAAATTTTAAATATGGTACAAATCAGAACATTAATCACAATTACTTATTTCCCAATAAGGCAGATTTTATCACAGTAAAAAATTTTGACGTTAACAAAATAATTTCGTATTTTGTATTATTTTTTCTATAGTTTCTTTAGGATCTAACCACCCCTCCTTCCGGTTAATCTAATTTATTTAGCCGTTTACCCTATGAGGGTGTAAGGAGAGACTACCACTCACCATCCTATGTTACATTGCATTTTAAATATGATGATTCAATATGACTGAAAATAAACATTTAAAGCACTATTAGTATTTATCCGTTTAAAGCACTCACAGAAGTGTTCAAATCAATCACTTTTATCACCAAGATCTCTGTAAAAATTTCTTAGACCAGCCCTTTAAGTAGAGCTAATGGTCGATGAGTTTGCCCCCGCAGTCTATAGATCGCTCTTAGGGAAAAGCTGTCTGGGATCCGGTAGCGTTTCACTTCTCAATCTTAAGTACCATTTAATCTGAGATGTTTTTTAATCCTGCCTTTATAATTTCAGATTGTCCAGATTACATATAAGGGATTAATGTTAGTGCATACTGATAGAGAAAAGGTGATCGTATCTGATTGCAAGTAATGCAGAGTTCGAATCAGTCATACACAAGTAGTTTCGGCTACCGTTAAATGTAATCCAGAACTTTTAGCGGAAAATTAAAAGTAAAAGTAAATAGGTTTATTTCGTTTTTCTGGACAGGATGCTATTTCATTATTCAAGAAGCTTCTGAGCCCCCCCCCCCACCACCCCTCTTGGCTGAATAAACACTGACCATCCCCTTTAGGAAAAATCTTGGTTGGGTACACTAAACACTAACTACTACTTGGAGACGGCAACTCGAATGTTGTCATGCAAATTATTACTAAGAAATATTATAGCATTAAGTAAAACCGTATGGATTAATAATGAAGACCGGATCAGATTTTTTCGCCTAAATTATTTTTTATTCAATGAAAAATCCTCTAAATGTCCAATGTTGTTCTTGCTTATAATTCAAGTAAGAAATAGAGTGCGAAATATTTACATAATTATGCACCTTGTATTAGATGTTATGTTGAGACGGAACCTAGATAAGTGTTTAGTACAACTTTTTCATGATTGAATGTTCTGCGTTCAAAACTCTAATATTATGATTACAACTGAATAAAATCTCTCTGGATGTATTTAATAGTGACATAAATAAAAAAAATGCAATATCTAACATATGTTGAAAATTTTCTTTGTTTACACTTACAGATTATGCATTATTGCATTGATTCAATAGTATTATCACATCATTTTTCGAGTCTCATACGAAACAATAGCACTCCACCGGTTAATCATCTTCAGGATAATTCTGCAATAAATTAAATATCAAGCTCATTCGAGTCACTGAGACCTTTGCACTGGTGTGCAGCGTGACATGCGATAACTCACTGCTGTAACTCTGAGTGAATCCTATTAGAATAGAATAAAAAAAAAAGAATACTATTATCAATTACGCTGTCACAGCGATGAATAATGCCTGCGAGTTTACATGGACACAGTGAGCAACCTTGGTGAATTCCCCACATACTAATATCGGCTACTCGTTGGCTAAGAGATGTGCTTCGTAGTATATAGGTATCTTTAAGACATCCGGCTCAATATATATTATATAATACCTCGATTTGCATAATAAGGACAAACATAACAGGCAATGATTTATGTGATTAGGATACAAAAGGATATTGTAAAAAAAACCCATTAAACTATTCGTTAATGACTTTGATTGAGAAATGAAATTAACCTATAACATAGTGGGGACTTTGTGGCATAGTAATGGTAACAACAGATTCATTAAACCTGGAGATAAAATTGTAATTAGGGTTATATAATCCCTATGTCCAATCAATGAAGGGTCAGTTGATTTCTTTATAGGATTTGGATAGAACTTCACACATTGAATATTACTATACCAGTATGGATTATAGACTTTCCTAACAATAAAATTTCGAATGCATGTATTTAATATCGTTCTAGGCGATTTTTAAATGTATATATTTTTTAAATTTCTTCAAAATACTGTGTCAATTTTTCACAATATATTCAGTATAAAATCCCACTTGTCAATATTTTTTTTTACGTGTTTTGTTTATATATTTTCAATACCATTCAGTTTAATCGGGTCATAATTCGGTTGGTGTAGCTTAAAAAAGAGCTTTGCTATATTGAAAATGGCAAGTGAAAGTTTATTTATCCTTTAATAAGCCAGTCATATTTATTCAAAAATATTATTTAGCTCATGTTGAAAGCAAAACATTCTCCAATCTAGTCATGGTAAAAATTGTATTTTAAACTAGGTATACTATTTAAATAATGTAAAAATAAACGCAAAAAGTAATAAATATTGATGTGTTATTATTACATTGAACAAATTAAGTGGACAGCAGCATCGGCTGCTATCTGTATCTATATCGAGATACAAACGAAACAGAGCTTAAACAAACAATCCGGTCAGACTCTAACGAAAGACTAATTGTTTTATTAGCAATAAATTACATAAAAGATAAAAAGAAAAAAGAAAAAAAAGTTGTACCCTCAGTAGATTGTCGCACTCGCCATGTTGGATCGATAAGTGGTGGAGTCCTCCACTGGAGGCAATAAATTCAGTTCATCTCTAACCCACTGAACTCTGGATTCACTCACCAATCTTTTCACTTAACCGCTCCTTTTAACTTATTGCCCCTCACAAAAAAAAAGGGTAGGAAAAATAGTTTTCGATGTTACTTAAGATTCGAGAGTCGTGTAACGATTAGAAAATTATGAAAATAAAATAATATATCTGAAATGAATATTTGTTAGCACTTTAAAGCCCTATAACGATCCAATTAAAAATAATCATTACCTCCTAATCAATCTGATTTATCAATGTGTTAATTTATATAATATTATTGACGCGATAATAGTTATATGTGATATTGATATTTTCAGGGTCATCATATTGAGCTTTCAATTAAAATGTGAAGTAATTAGGTCAAAAAGGTAGTCTAGAACAGAATATTTCTAAGGGTTATAACGTCTTATTATAATTCTAACCCACCGAAATCCTATAATGTATACCTTTTGAGACTGTTAATTAATTAATTAATTCAGTTAAGCAGTTATAATGCTCAATAACTCATGCTGCAATAACTTAGGCCAATAAGATGATACAGTTGACTCGCAATCTAAAAAAAAACTGACCTTAACACAGTTACTAATTTCTTAGTATTCGAGTCTCAGCTTATTGTTAAGTACTTTGGGGTTCATCTGTACCCATGACTCACTGCAATTCTACATAAAACCCATATGCCCACAACCCGAAAATCTGTGAAAAGCTGTATTCCATTCGTCAATAGAAATTCTAAGCTAGCCTAGACTAAATTAGTCATTCAAAATTTAGTAGTAAAGCTCTTAATCAGTTGAAATTAATTCAATTTGAGTTCAGTCATAACAATATCAGAAAATTAATAGTTAAATTTCACGAAATATAATATAATAATATAAACAATTATATTCTATTTTTTTAAAATCACTGTCCAAAACGATTAATTATCTTTGGACCAGTGTAAACATATCGAGAATTCAACTTACTAACATAAATAAATTAACGAAACAAAAGGGCTTATGGTATGAATGTTTTCTGTTAACTCAAAATTTAAATGTGTGTGTACTCCATTGAAGATTTTATTCATAAGTTTTATTTAGTGTTGTATATTAGACAAATATTATTTTTATAGAGCTACTATTAAAAATAATTGATATGAATCTGAACGTTTTTAGCAATAAAACAAAAAAAAATATTGTTTTATTATATTGACTAGGGCATGACATTAATATTTATATAATTATATTTAATATTGATTTATTTTTGCAGAAATTTTATCAAGGGTGTATATAACAATTAATTAACATACAATTTAATGATATCATTCACAGGTGTGTTTTTTTATTCCCTTCGTTGCCAATTTTATTATTTATTTTTTTGTGTCTTTTGAATTTAATTGTTTATTTATGTACATGTACTTTTTTAATTGTTGTCCTGAGGTTGCCTGAACAGTCGAAACGTCGTTGTAATATTAATAATAAGATTGTAATAGTCTTATGCTTTTTATTGAATAACTGAAGTATATAATTAACAGTTCATTTCACTAAATGAAATATTTCAATGGCGGGTTAGGAAATGCATCATCGATCTCACCTGAGAACGGATATCCGGTTTAGAATATTTTTGCAAGAGATAAGAATGAGAGAGAGAGAGGGAGAGAGAAAGAGAGTGAGAGATGAGTGAGCTAGGTCTGAGCTGGATTTATAGCCACAGCGGAGTGAGGCCCATCGATCCAATATGGCTGGGTACCCCTACCTCGTCTTGGCCTGGCCCGGAGCAGATACCTGAATCTTTTTGCTCTCCGCTTCTGTTGTGTCGAGGGTGCCAGGGGAGAAAGTGAGAACAGTGTCCTGCAGTGGAGGCTCAGGAGGAGTGGTTTTTGCTTGAGGATTATAAAGGACCAAAGAACAGAACAAAATAACTATACAATTTAAAACTAATAACTACCCAATAACTATAATAATTATACAATTATATATACAACCAGGATCAAGAGGATTTATTTTAATAGCCATATGGACTTAGGAATCAACTGAAATAAACTACACTTTTATTAATAATTTACAGCAAAAGAAAAAAATAGGGCCTTGTTCGGGACAGGAACCCAGGACCTCCTCAATATCTAGTCGGTATAAATCACCACCTTTTATCCTAAACAGATTCCTTGTTAGAAAGAAATTTTTAAAGTTATGTTAAATTTCTTGATTAGAAAAAAAATACTATTAGGGCAACGGGTATTGTGACGAATGATCTCATTCAGACATAGAGGTATGTAATTTTTTTAATAAATGAAATTCTTCATAAAAAATAGCTTATTTTCCTAGAGGGATAATAAATCTTTAAAATTTAAAGTTCTGATTTTTCAACATTGTTTATCACATCGAAAATGATTTTTTGAGAGGCGTTGTTTTTCTTAAATTGTTTAGCATTTTTTCCTCTTCCATAACCAAAAACCAATCAGCACGTTCTGATAAGTTTAGCACATTCCAGACAAAAGAAAACAAATGTTCGCTAGCATCAGACGCTTATAGGTATTAATAAAACTTTAATGTGCTAGAACTCAATACATGTGATCACATGTACATAAATAAAGAAAAAAAATAGTAAGTCAAGTCTAGTTTGAAATAGACCAACATAACTTTTGTGTGTTTATTATTTAATTATCATTTTATTGTCTGACAATACAGTAATATTGAGAATTCATTTAAAAATTACAGAAAAAAATATTTTGAAAAATTGTCTTAACTGGTTCTTGAAAGCACTTTAAAATAATTTTCGATATTTTTAATAATGAAATCGCCAATATAGCTTTGAAAATGTTTGACATTTTATAGAATATTATGCACTGATAATTATATCTGAGACTACAATTATTTTAATATTTTAAAATTATTTTGTAGCTGCAATTATTTTATTTTTCATGGTTATTTTGTCATCTAACAAGAAATATTTATTTATATATTTGGTTTTTATTGTCATTTCTTAAACTTTTTCTTTTCTAAAATTCATGGTATAATTTAAAATTTTCCTAACATGTCCAGTTGAAATTATTTGATTATTTGAAGGAATAGGTTTCAATAGGGGTATTTTTTTATATTATACTTTACACTACATATATTTATGAAGTTTTTTATGTGAAAGATATGAACATGGTTTGTGTGGTTGTGATAGCCAAGCGCTCTGGAGCTCCTGGTCCGCCAGCATCAACCGCGACCCTCACGGCTTCCGTGGCATTGGCCAGATGTTGCTCCTGCATTTATCAACATCAGCTGCCTCGGTGGAACAGCCATATATCACTCAAACTTCACTAATTCTCTCCCATCTACTCGAATTCCACAAGATATACTGTTTTATTTCGAGAGAATATCCTTTTGACTCATTGTGAGACACGTTTGTCTGCTTTACTTCCAAAAATAACAAAATACTGATGAAAAGTCCCTAAAAAAAAAAAATATCAAGCGTCTTAGTTTCGGGATCTTAGCTCTCGAATCGTATTTATAGAGAAATTTGTACAGTTTAAAAAATAATTTTACCCCTTTGGTGCTGGTAATAAACACAATTTAATTTTAAGATTATAATCATTAGGTATATTAATTGCCGTAAATTTCATACGATTGTCAAAAGTTTACTCGTAAAAAGTGCCTTTAATGTCACACCGAAGAACACCATATTATACAAATAACATAAGTGAACCATTAAAGAGATGCTCGAGATTTTTATTTTTTAAACTTTCTCTTTTCTAAAATTCATGTTATAATTTAAAATACTCCTCGCATGTCCAGTTGAAATTATTTGAAGGAATGAGTTTTAATGGGAGTATTTTTTTATATTATATTAGACCACATATATTTATGAAGTTTCTTATTTAAAAGATGTGAACATGGTTTGTGTGGTAGTGATAGCCAAGCGCTTTGGAGCTCCTGGTCCGCCAGCATCAACCGCGACCCTCACATTATTATTATACCCTTACATTATTGCATGATTGCACTATAATGCATATATAGTATAGATAATAATAATTATAAAATACAAAAAATACTTTAACTGATTTAAGTAAATATAGTCTTAGAACCTAATAAGAAGCCAATTAAAAATAAAAAATGCAGAAGTCTATACTATATGACATTAAATAAAAACCATTAAATTAATACAAAAGAAAACAAAAAAAAAAGTGGCATACAAGCTCCCAGCTAACATCAAAAATAAAAATAACTAAACACAGAAACAAACCCGCACAAATATATAATATTATAAGAAACAGTTGACTGTACCTAAAATACACAGTAGCTATTGTCCCTAGGGAATGGATTTTGGAACAAATGTCTAAAACGAAAACAATTACTACACATGTTGGTTAGTATAAAAAAAATTTTTATTGTTGTGATCAAGTTAAATAATAATTTATTTGTATTTGTTTCAATATATTTCTCCCCAAAAAATTATAACCCCGTCCCCGACAAGTAATTTCAAATATAACTTTATTCATTATTACGGTAAATTAATTCATGCGTTTTTTTTTTTTTTTATATTCCTGACTTGACAATAAATAATTAAAATGCATAGGGGCTCTGAAATATAACTTTGAAATAATCTAACCATTTATAAGTATAATAAATCGCAATTATCTGATACCGACCCAATTATAATATAGCCATATCTGCTTATAACTGCAGATTTAAGAGGTTCTTCGGTGAACGGTACAAGCGTACAACGTACAACCGGGCCGAGGACATGAATGAAGGGGTTGTAGCGTGAAAACAGGTGGTCTATAACCGCGGGCCGGGCCCTCATTGGCTGCTGTGCTCAATGGCTTACCCCCACCCCTCCGCCAACCCCTACCTCGCTACCCCTCAGGCCACATCCATATTTAACCGACTCTCCTTGCCGTTTTCATTCCGCTCATTACTGAACTTTAAACTTCTCCGTTTTATAGGTCCTTGTTCCTGTGTGAAACTGACGGTATTTAAGTTACTTTTTTTTATTTTTATTTATTTTATTGTTCTGTTTAGCTGTTGTGAAATTAAGGAATTATATCAGTATTGTAATTATTTACATACATCTTTTCTAGGGTTAGTAAATGTTTACTTCACTCAAAATATATCACTGAAGACAATTAATGTAAAACGATAATTATGTTATCAGAACTATAAGTTCTGACCAAATAAAATTTTAAATTACTAAAGGTTATGGTATAAATGAGATCATTTATCACAATTACTTATTGCCCAATAAGTCAAATTGATACTTTATCACAATAAAGAATTTTAATTACTAACATTTATGTAAAAAGGTCTTATATAATTGTATTCGTGTCATAGATTATAGAATAATACTAGAATGTTCAAGTCAATATATTTTTCTAGATTTTTATTATTGAATGTTTAATGCCAATGGCAGTTAAAAATATGAATAGATTTTACTCACTTTAACAGCTAAATATAATTCCTAAATGAAGAAAATCCTCACCTGTAAAACAAAAAGAAAATCATTAGCTACATTTATTGAGTAAATTACAGAATAAAGTTAAAATATAATAGTGGATAAGTTTTTATATCAAACGTGGGAAAAAAAATTGATAGATGCAAGGATTTTATTGTAAACAGTCAGCTATTACTAATCTATATCACTTTGATAAATATTATAGTTTTGGGTAATGATAGCTTGGTTAAGTATCACAAAAAATATAGAACTTTTGGATGGAGCTTTAATATTAGAAATTTTCCTCTTTCCTAGATAATTTATTTTTCTATCAAGTTCTTGCTATATTTTCTATTTTAATATTGTTTTTTTATGATACCACCGTTGGATACCTTAGTTTTCTCTCTTGAATTATAATTCTACAGGATATTTTTCAAAAAGTTTTTGACCCAGTATTACCTGAAAAACGTCACTTGAAAATCGTTGACCTCATCGCCTCGCTTTTTAAGAGCATGGAGTCGGATCAAATTATACCAAGTTATGCTAACACCAGCTCAGCCTGGCTAGTATAACGAGGCTCTAATCGGATCTAAACGATTACACCTAAGCATGCGGGCTACCGCCAGGAATCGAACAGTGAAGGCTATCTATCGATCCGCGCTGCCGAACCTGTGATTTGCCCGGTCTCGATTGCTGGCATTATCGACTGGCCAGACACAATGGTGCCTATAGCCTCCAATCGAGTGATTTAGTGCCGGCGAGAGTTCGTGCTTCCTTGGTGGTCCGCCATTAATCCACTCTTGATCCAATATTTTGATTAATACCAATCGAAGCAGATATAAATCTCAAGCGAGAGCAGTCGCTGTGTTTACGCTATCAGATAGAATAAATTAGATCTCCTTGTCCTTGGGCATTGTGGACTTATTATTTATCAAGTAATAATTGATATAGGCCAATGATAAGACGAATTGTAGCAGGGCGCGAGAGCTCACCGGAATTATACAGATATAATTGACGGTATAATTTTGACATGTGTTTCAATTCATTGTACATAAATTATAAAGCCTATTAAATCAGTCGGGAGAGATCTCAGGCTCTCAAGGTATACTTACATCGATTACGAACCTACCTTTTATGAAACCTACATTGTCACTTTTACTTACATAGTTATGTATCCTAATTATGTCGTCAAACTATAAATTACTAGAAAAATTAACAATCACATGATGAAACATAAACGTTTCCCAGGACATTTGAAACGTTAACTTTATAATATTATTCTCCAGGGAATGTTTAAGAACAAACATTTATTCAACATAAAGTCATTACAAATAAATTAAGCGAAAGAATAACATATCAAATAACAAATGTATACGTACAAATACTATTCAAGAATTAAAAAATAAACATAGATGTAAACAAAAACGCACAAACATAAAATAAAACGCACAGTCACGCTAATGCGAAGTTAGGTATCCTTTACCCACTTAGGTATGCATATTTATTTTGCATAAGTATATAATATATAACTACAATCACACATACACAATAAATATAAATACCCCAAGTAGATATGTACAACTGCACAACATTAACCTACAGTAATTAATATAAAAAAATAAACACTCTTCCATTCCTATGTGTGCATCTACTCCTTTGTTTGTGAAAGATAATAACTAAATAATCTTGGAGGGGGAAGGGAGCGCCAAAGGTTGCGATTAAGGCGAAGGAAGTTTGTAGTCTTGTAGTTCTATGGAGATGAAAATATGACTACATATTCCGCAGCGGGCTTGTTAATAGTCACCTAAGTACTTTGGTGTTTCGAGATCGATAATGAAGGTTGTCTATTATGCAAGACTTTGTAGAGGAAGGTACGACAGAAGTATTTGCGGCGATGGTATGGAGCAAGCCATTTTTTACTTTTAAAATTTTAATATTTTTCTACACTTTGTAAAGTTAAATAGATTTGAAAAAGAATAAAAAGCTAAGAACTTGAACAAGCTTTTTTTTTTTTTTGTTTTTTTTTGCCTGCGACTACATATAGAATAATATGTACTACGTAATGAATAATTATTTTAATTATACGGTGACAAGGATAAATACTTAGCAAAACATGATAAAACAAATGAATTTTCGATACTAGATTATCAAATCAAATTTCACTTGGGGTCTTATGACCTATGAAGTATGTATAACCGAAAGAAAATGGCTTACCTGCTGTGAATCCTCGTCTTTATAACTCCGTGAATAAATGAACGCTTTTTCAAAGTTGCCGAACCACGGTACATCATTAACTAACATCAAACGGGACACCTCTGCTTCCAATCACACAACTGAACTGAACTTGGCTATGTGCTCTTTTAATAAAGACTCCTTGTTCACCGGCCGTCGCTTTCTAAAGTACCTGGTTCTAAGTATCTAGGTCTACGTACCTGGGTATACGTCGTACCTTTTGACTCATCAGGTATAACACGTTTGCGTTATAAAAGAAGTCAACGTGCACAGGAATGGTTGTAAAAAAAATAAGAGCTGAATACGGGAAAGTGATAAAAGGCCGGCCCAAAAGTCCAAGCGGGGCTTCTCTCTACAAAAGTCACTTAGGTAACAGCCTCTTTCTTATTGTCCCCCGTTAGAGAAAGTTACACAACCTTTCTAGGTAGGAGAAAGAGGAACAGTCCACTGTTCGTGGGGGTTCGGTTTTTTGTACCGGAGTCGCGGACTCATAGGTGCCGCAGGTTGGTCACGTGTGGACTAGAACCGGAAAAAAAAAAAATGCTCTCATTCCTGAAAAACGCATTTGTTTTTCAAAAACAGACTTAGCCGTAAAAAACAAAAAAACTAAAAAACGTGACCGGCTGCGATGAAAGGGTCTTTCTGGAGCAAAAAGCTTTCTGCGATGGTATAGCTAGGACTTGGCGCACAGGTACCATTTGGAAATATTTATAGAACGGTCTGTTTATGACACTACTGTCTACTTTGAAAAATATCACGTGCTTATGATTTATAACTAAAGGAATGCCTTTAAGGTATTTTTGGCAGAACGGCTGGGTCCATGAAATTGTTGGGTTTTCAGCGAATTTATGACTACGAAACGTTTTGACAAACCTTAAGTGTCTAAATCGATAAAATATTATTATCGTTGCAAAAATTATCGGTAATGTGAATAGGTTCAACGAACAAGTCCACTAGACAAAACTAGGGATAATAAAAAAAAAACTTCAGGTTCCTATAATTAGGTTTTAAATGGTGAAAAAACAAACACGCCAAGCTTATAGTAGACCTTGATCCAAATCTTTAGTCGTGAAATTTTCTTCTCACAGACTGATGTCATTGTTCCATCAACTATTTGAAGAAGCCGAATATATATGCAAGTTAGGATCATGAAAAGCTTACCTCTTTGCGCAAATGTTTTATTTTACATAAAAAATATTAAAAAGAATTTATGATAACTCTCAAAATGTTTCCCTATCGGCGTCTGTTTCATATTTCTTCGCTCCAAGAAAAAATTCTTATATTTTTCTAGTAGGAATTCAGTTCATTTCACATTGCAAATCTTTTAGCCTGATTTTACCTGGTCTGTCCGATTTTATCCCGGACTGACGGGGACCTTTTAAAGTAGGTAGGTTCTAAGGCGAATGAAAGTATTCTCGTGACCAAAAGTTTTTGGAAAAAACAATTTCGATAAAAATTAGACCGCTGGCCTTACCCCTTCATTTGTACTAAGAGAATTTAAGTTCAAAACAATGAAGCTAGATAAAATTACATCGTGGGGTAGCCGATGAACTAACATAGAAATGTTGATTTTTTTTTATATCTAAAACTTTTTTCTACCCATTTTTATTTTTACAACTGTTAACAATGAACTCACGATACTATTAAAAAAATTATTTAATAAAAACAATAAATTATAAGTAGTATTTATTTATTCTTAATAAAAAAAATATTAAAATCATCGATGAATATTTGTTTTCAGATGAAATTCATGTTGGACAGGATAGAAAATACACCACACTTGAATCCATCAAATATCAGTGTAACTATAACAAATTCAATTTCATGAGTAATCCCTATTTATGTTATCCTATTATTTTTTCAGTAAATCGTAAACATATTCAGCCCGGGGAAGACGAAAAAAATACCATCACTGACTGTTAAATATTCTGTATATGTAGCTCCTTAACATAATTAAGCAGGCTCATTGCATATTAAAACCTGCGATTTTATCATTTATATTTTAATAATATAATACACATTTAATTCAATTTAAACTATATACGCTAAAAATAAAAATAAACGATTTCCATTCACATAGCTGACCTGTAAGAACTGATAATTTTTAATTGATGAGATGGTTATGGTGATGCTCTTCTAGTTAATAATAATAATACAAAAATTAAAAATTGACAATAAGTGAGATTACATGAAACAACAATAATTTTTGTTTTCTAGAGCATATTTAATGAAGCGTACATCTCTAGCTGTAGTCTTCTGCATGGCACACTAATATCCATATAATTGCTTTTCTGCCTCAAGCCCTTAATAGATCTAAGTGAATTCAAGGCCTTTCCATTTGCAGATGGAATTTCTTCAATGGATCCCAGATAATTCTCCCAGCATGTTCTGAACATCTAGAGCGGGTAATTGGCTGTGTAAGATATTTAATTCGTCGAGGTAGAATTTATTGAATTAGGAGGCGAGGAAGCCGTTTGATTCGCAATTTACGATGGTACAATAAATTGGATAGACCTTTCCCTAGGAGCGCACCTGGCTTTGAGAAATACCGTAGTTATTTTTTTTTTATTTTTTTGTGAGTTAGCAAAAGCCAAGACCTAGGATAACTACAGGCCTGGCGGAGACCTTTTGGGTTTCTGGTTTTTTTTTTTAGTTTTTTAGTTCTCAAACCCGCGAGTTGACGGCTCAACTAAGCGCAGACAGGTACAGGCGTAGAGGAACGTTAATTTATGTTCTTACACTCATGAAGACTATTAACTCTGTTCAAAGAAGGATTTATGATGATTAATATCAAAAAGAAAGTTCTAAAAAAAAAGAGCTCATAGGTTAGAGCCTTAGATTCTCAAGGACGAAAATATAACTACGCGCGAAGTAAAAAATAAAACTTCTTGCATTCAACAACAACAAATAACTAGACAATGGGAATGATGAGGACATATTCCAAGAGCCGTCGGATTCTTGCTTTTTGTCGATACAGGGGATTTCAGAAAGGAGGCAATTAAGTTTATCCTGCAATTTACCCAGGAGGTTTCTAATCCGGGAGATCGGAAACACCCCTCCCGGCAGCCACACACAGAAGGGAGGCTAGATTGACTCCTAGATTGATCCCATCCCTTATTGGCCGGCAGACGTGGAAGTCGGGAGTGATATGGGGGAGGAAAGATAACTGATTATTTATTTCGGTGGATCCTCGCACTCCCGGAGCTCAACCGTCGATGACTAAGGGGCTTTGTTCGTTCGATCCTTCGGGATCGTTACGGGTTCAGACTTTTGATTTTTGTTCCTATAAGGGATGATTGCTCAGCGGTCACCAAATAACACCATTTTTTTCTTTGTGGTTTTTTTCTGCAAACAAAATTTTATAAAATACACGCAACTTTAGCTTAAACAGTGATTTTTATTTAAGCGTCAGTGTCACAAACATATTTTCCATATAAAAACAAAACTTACGAAAAATATTGGAGAATCATGTAAGAATTAATTGCTTGTTATTAAAAAATAATTACTCTGTGGGTTCATGGTTAATGGTCTAAATTGTAGGCTGGATAAATTAGCTGAGTTACTGAATGTGACTTGAATATTTAATCCAAACCAATTTCCGAACCAATTTAAAAAATATGTATTTTTTTATCATATAGTTTTATTTTTCATAAATATTTCCATCTTATTGATGCATAACATTGAATTATTGATCTTGACATCCTGAAAATATAATATATTTTGGCGGAGTGGACTGTTATTATAATTATTTTTTTTTAAACATTTTAAATTAGTTATCTTAAAGTTATCTGTATCGGTGCTCCATTATTACTACGTATGTTTTTAAAGCACTAAAATAATTTATTTAAAGAGAAAAATAATATGTACATTATTACCAAAAGTCATTAAAACTGTTAATAAAATCCAATAGACCGTAGTTTCTTTAATTTTTAAGATTTCTATCGTAGAATCTACAAACTACAGACATCTTCTTTGTGTAGTAGTGAAAGAGCAATATACGTTTTTTTCTTTCATAGCCCCTTTAAATTTACAGATAATTATATATAATTATAGATCCTCAAGCGAATCTATTTATAAATTATTTTTGTATTTCCTGTAGCATCGCTACATTACATACAGGTTTTGTTATTTCATAAAAACTATATAATGAATAAACAAGTATAATGATACACATTATACGTGACTGGACTAAACTGACTAATAAAGGTGATGGGGCTCACTTTTTTGATCAAACTTAAAACTAACTTACATACTAATTCTTAACCCAACTTTTCTCCGATGGTGGGGTCATACCGTTAAACACTGGGTTGGTTAGGTGCTGCAACGAGTCAAAAAACCTTGATGTGTCTCCGGCCGATGAACTCATCCACCGACGGCACACCAAGCAACGGGTGCAGGTCAGCGTTCTTTAACCTCTCGAGAGAAGTGTGTCGGACCACTTTTTGCATGATCCAATTCTGGATATGTTGGAGACATTTTGCTGTATTGTCAGTCTAGTGGGTAAACAGCGGGGCACCGTACAGCAGAGCTGGCCGGAGGACACATCTATAGAACATCAGTTTGAGACGAAGCGACAGGTTGGGTTAAGTTAGCAAGTGCGATAGCCGGTAAGGCCTTTGGGAATATAAATTTTTAATAGTAATGTCAATGATGAACACAGTGAGAAAAAAAAATAACGTAATTATAAATTTCTGTGCAGAGAACGGTATTTAGAAGTGTTAAAAGGCGAAATCCACCAACACATGACTAAACCTTTAACCCCTAAGGAGACAACCGCCCCTAGGAAACAAATGCATTTAATAGGACAGTGGTCCAACGGTCCCCAGTGTACGCTGCAGTCACATCCCCCGTAAGCCCCCGGCTTAGGCAAGATGGCCGTGCCATTTTTCCCCTTCGCCGAGGATAAAAGGCCATTCAGATGGCAAATGCCTGGATTTGGGGCCGGGATTGGGAGCGGCACCGCCATCTTTTGGCCATTTGCTAGAGGCGTTTCAGTTGACTTTTGGCTTCTGCATCACGTACGCTTAATCGTCATCATCCGGGAGTGCAATGGTATGACGAGTTTTTTGTTTTTTTGCTACTGTTTACCGTATTTATAAGTTCATCATCATGTGTATAAGTTTCTAAAGTTTTCTTCTAATAATGTGGCTATTAATAAAAAAAAGATCTGTGCAAAGATCTAGAAATTATACTGTGAGCTCATTGTAAGCCTTGGGTAGAATTGTGAGTTCAAGTCGACCCGTAACCCTTAAAGAGTCTCTCACTTTGACGTGATGTGCAGGAATATTTAGTACGTCGAAAGAATTAAACTTGATGAAATTCAAAATAGCTTTTTTATCAACCTAGGCCGGTCTCCGAACAAACGCTTCAACTCATTATCTAAATAATCTTTTTCAATTGAAAATAAATTATAAAACGCAATCCTATTTATAAACAAAATATGTACAAGCATGGAAACTAGCTTATTGTAGTAATTGTATCAGTCAAGGATTAAGTCATGTGTCGGTGGATTTCGCTTTTTAAACTAGTGGATACATACAAAAATTATATGATGTATTTCTGATATTTAAATATTCAGATTTTATTAACAAAGTATTAGTGATGGTTCTAGGAATTTTCTCGAATCGAATAGCTGTGATTGGTTGATAGTATTGTAAGATCTAAACATCAATTGATCCAAAAGAAAAATCACAGATGCAGCCTCAAGCTGGAACATTGTTGGAATGATTCCTGCTGCCAGCATTTTCTATTTATACAATAGCCCTTCCACATCAAGGAGCATTTAAAAACACACTTTCACAGTCCGTCAAAATGAAAAAAAAAATGAATAGTATTTATTTTTTTGTGGAATAATCCGTTTGTTTTTTAGAAACGGTCTGGCCATAAAGTCAATTTTGAGCTGTCTGAGTACAAACATTCTGTGTTCCGTCGTGATAACTTTTGTTTTAAAAATTGACAATTTTTTTTAATGAGTTGCAGAGTTTTGTACTTCCCTCTGTAATTAACCGTCTTCCGAATTGACCACTTTCTGTTAAATTTTTTATAATAAACTATTTCAGAATACATATTTTGAAAGCTCGATACCGGAAGTATCACTTTTATTTTGGACATTTTTGGCTTCAGGAACTTTAGCCCACCATAGAGGACAAAATAGTCTTGCAATCATTAATTTTGTGGGTTCGGGGTATCTGTGATTGTTAAACCATTTCCGCCTTAAACTGGATTCTAATTTGTTTTTATTATTTATAAAATGACTTTCAAACTGACAGGTTGATATGAGAGTAAGTTATAACTTTAATTGTCATCGTTTATTCCACGCTAAATACAATGTTTATATTTAGTATAAACTGTTATCCTTTGAAGTAACAAATCTTTTCTACGCGTAGCATTTTTTTATCTGAAATATTTCACCTGCATATTAGCTAAAACTATTAGGTTAAGAATTAGTATGTAAGTTAGTTTTAAGTTTTGATCAGAAAGGTGAGCCCCATCACCTTTATTAGTCAGTTTAGTCCAGTCAAGTATAATGTGTATCATTGTACTTGTTTATTCATTATATAATTTTTATAAAATAGCAAAACCTGTATATTATGTAGCGATGTTACAGAAAATACAAAAATAATTTGTAAATAGATTTGCCTGAGGATCTATAATTATCTGTAAATTTTAAGGGGCTATAAAATAAAAAAAAATAGGTAAAACTAAAACATTTTTTGACTAATAGAGAAATAATCAAATAGCTACGATGCTGACATAACAAACCTGTCTTATATTTACTTAACCGTTCCCGTATAAGTTTAAAATCTTTAGCTTTATAGTCAAGAAAGTTTCCTTCTCTGTTAATGCGATTCAATTATAAACTGATTTATATTCGATGATAAACTGATAGTAGAATAAACTATTAAAGTTCAGATCGGTTTGAAATAATTTTAGGAATGTCGTGACTTACAGATGAAAATCAAATACCTCGATACAGGTAGAACCTCTCTCTGTTCGGTATCGCCAGTTGGTAAGTGATTTTATAAAAATTTCAGGAATCCTTTAAGTAGTCTGGCCCGCGTTTAATTAAGTACACGTATAAATTATCCTAATAGACTGGAAATTTCTGAAAGCGAATACCGAAAGACGATTTAAGTAGCCACTGTTTACGTGGGCGAACATAATACAGGACCCCTGGGGCTTTATTGTGATTTAGAGCAGGTACAATCCTCAAACAGGCAAGGCTCAACATCAACATGCGTCCATCAGAGCCCGGGGATATGTTCCAGCCAGGTCTACACATGTACTAAGAATAAAGCTCAATGCCACTTCACACAAGCACAAGAACGTATTTTGCGATTTGAAAAATCTATACCTGATAGTTTATAATCAAAAACTGAACAATGCTAACATAATTTACATGTTATTGTACTGCTCACTTTCAAATACGTGGCTTCTACGTAAACAAAAATTAACCAAATTCTCAGACTTTTAAAGAACTTTTAAGGATGTCTAACCGCTATAAAATATTAAATAGTGTCCATTTTTGTTTGACATGTGATTGAAAATTAATCGTAAAGTATTATTATGGGAAATTTACTATGAACTTCTACTTATATTAAAAAAAAAAACTTTTTGTAATTGTTTTTTACCAAACTTATAAAAAAAAAAATAGTTCATACATTCTATTTTAAAATTGAATAGGAAAAAAAATCGATAAAAAATAAAATTCTTGTAGCCTTTTAAAACGTGAAATCTCTTGAACGAGGTCAAAAACAAACATTACAGACATATATAAATTAAATATACGCTGTCAAAATCAATAATATGATAGGCTCTAACACTAAACGTACAAGCTAGTTTAATTTAATTATAAATATGTCGTGTAAAATGTCCCAGGTCTTGCCTAAAATATCTTTAAACACTGCCTATGGCTTTGCTGCTGGTTTTAGGTGTATGTTATGCAAATAACTATTTTTCTCTTATCATAAATTATTTATTCTTTATTCACACGAGCTTTCAGCAGGCCACACTGCCTCGTGAGTAATTCTAAAAAAGATTAGAAAAAGGAAAAAAAATAACTTATTAGGACAGACAAAAAAAAAGGACTTGTCATTAACTTAAACCTTTCACGAAACTTATAAGACTTTTGTAAAATCGTTTTTAATAAAAATTCATTAAACAGCTATTTTCTATCTTGAAAAATGAAATACAACCATAATAAATCAGAAGGTTCTTAACAGGATATTAAGAAAAAAAAAAAATAACAAATAATAATCCGGTGATGACATTATGGAAATCAATTCTCGGACCAGTGAGTGTGGTTCTTAGGCGGAATGCGGTGCCGCCATCTCTTCATTTCTCAAAACTCACCAACACAATGGACGCGGTAACCAATTTGGGAGGATGCGAGAATGATTTATAACTAGAAAGAATATATTATTGGGTGGAGAAAGAAAGCTTGCAGGATTTGTTGCTCAGAAGTTCTTCACAGTGGATTCTATGAGACATTCCCTACACCTCCACTCTGAAGATTCAAAAAAAATACTTTTTTGAGGTTGCATTAATGGATTTTATTGTTCTAAATTAAGTTTACATCAGCATTATAAGGGTACAATTACACTCATTGTCAAGCTGCATGAAATATATTTTCCCCCGAATCGGATCGACGTAGAATGAACACGACACCAAAACCCTCTCATCACAAAATAATCATGTTGCCTAATTATCCAAGCTACTCATTATCCTCACTTTTATAAAACTTATGATGTCCTCATTGATTAATTTGTAGTTCCTTTTTAAGTATCATTATAGAACTCAAAAGATGACAACCAAACCACCTGTAACAATATATTTAGCATTTCATTTTACTGTACAAGCAACTTCAAACCGCGATAGACTGTTCAAAAATACTCTACATAGAAAAAGTAAATTTTTATTTACAGTTGTGTGATTTTATAACGACGTCTCCGAGCTAGAAACGGTGATATAGTCACAAGCAAAAAATGTCAACATTCAATCAACTTTAAAAATTACTCAATTAAATTGCAAAATTAAACATGAATTCAACACCGACTTTTTTCATGTAAGTGGAACGTTTACCTGTAGATATTTCTACGGACGGTTCTAGGTATGTGAAGAAAAATCAATTTAATTTTGTATCACGCACATTATTGCCGAGCTAAAAAATATATTAAAAAAAATGTTAACCCTATGTTTTAAGATGTCATGGCTGACGACTTGAAGTATTGAACATTTTTTATGTAAACATGTAAAGAACCATACATGAGCAGACAGTAATGACTAACCATGAATCATCCAGTTATTTATCTGAGTAACATATAATTGCTGGATAAAACAATCATCTTATTAAATGATAATTATGATGCTAACAGCACAGGCCAATTCCTAGTGCGTGCTGGCCCTGCAGGATCCCCCCATATTTGCATAATTACAGAAAGGAACCCCCCGGGAATAAACAGTAAATTAAAATCCCCACCCGTTGGTCGATAACTGCCGTGAATTTAACGTGTAAACAGTTTAATAAAAAAAAAAAAAAATTGTCGTCATTAGTGACCTATTAGTATTGAATTACGGCCACGGGTCATTTAACGGGTTTTTATCTTCTTCGTTATCAAACTTTATTCTAATGTCTAAATTGCAGTGATTTCCTTTAATATTTTCCTGCAGTAGATTATATGTTTTTTTTTTTCTTGTTTCAACACCTTTCTAGACTTGATTTTATCGGTGTAACAGAAGCTGTATGTAACAGGGCCATTTCTGGATGGCCGACAAGCCTTTGACAGAGTTTGGCATACAGGATTTGTCTACAAACATAATTAAATATTGACACTACACTAGACTAAATAGTGCTGAAATAATATCTATTTATAAAGGAGCGGTCATCCTCTTCGGTATTCAAGAAGGTTCCTCGATCTGTGCATTTACCTATTAAAATCTGGTGTTCTGCAAGGGTCACTACTTGGTCCACTTCTTTACATTATAAACCACTACGATATCCTCTACACTTACTGCCACATACGCATAATGTTCATAAACAAGACTTTAACCTGGGTTCCTTTGAGCTAATAGTATGCTAAAACCAGGGATACACCTTAAATGCTATTAAACTCGTAGAGAACTCGATAAAAAAACGACGCCCCGTTTATGAGACGCCTAATAGAAACCACAAAAGAACTTTCAGACGGAGAGGATGAATTTCCAAGTGTTAAGTTGAGGGAATGAATTATTCTCTAGCTATAAATTAGGAGCCGGCTGAGCACTCCGATAATATCTGTGGAAGGTCAGGTGCTAAGGAAGGCCCAGGCGATAAGCGAACTCGCTAGGCACCGTTTTCGCTTGATAATTTCTATTTTTACATGTCAGGAATTTTAATTTTTCAATACATAAGAACAAAAGTCAAATAAAAATATAATCCCATCATAGATACATCCCCGCCTAAGAATGGAAAATATTGTTTCATGCGCTCAAAATACGAACTGAACAAGCGTTAGTGTACCAGTTCAATATCAAACGCATGTATTCCAAAATTTATTGAATACTTAACATTTTTGGATCCCGTGAATAACATTATATGGTTTGATGTGGCACTCAATGAAATATTTAGGTGAATTTTACTAGAAAAAAAAATCACAATGATTAATTAGTATCTATTTACTCTCATTTTGTAATAATACCTGACGAAGGTTTAAACAATTAAAAATATTAAAGTTACCAAAAAACTAGTCATCAAATCATTTTATACCTATTTATGAAATATGTATGATTCATCAATGGAAAATCGAAGGCGTATCAATGGTCAACTGTGAACCCGTTGCATTTGCAACTTTTTGTGAAGTTAATCTGTTGAATCAAATCCAATATAGATATCTAATTTTATAGCACTGGTCAGGTATTTTGTTTGATTAGTAATCGGTAGTAGTTGTTGTTACGTTTCGTCTAATAATCACCAAAACAACCCTCAGGAAGATTATTTAATGTTTATTTCATTATTAAAAACGTACCAGGTTTTTTATTACTTGCTTATACCTGAACGTCTCATGCACGAGACAACATGTTCCAATCATATTTGCTTATTTATAGTTGTGAATATATTCCAAACAGTTTTTTTGAAGTACTAAGTATAACTTTGTAATATATTATTATTAATTGTAAATAGCTCAGAAGCTGTACTTTTTATTTATATTGTCGCAAGTTATTATTTATTTTACAAAATATTGTTTGTTTCCTCATGCAATAAAGGCATTATTTATTATTATTCCTGAACGAATCAATCTCTGTATTATTTATACTTTTAATAGCACCTCGATTTTTGATCTCGTGCCCTTCACCCAGTGTTTGAATCAAACAAAGTTTAAGAAAAATTGTGAGAGCCTGTCGTCCTAATAATGCCAATTCAAACGATAGGGAACTAATACTTTTTTAACACAGTGCTAAAAATACCGCTTCCTAAAAAAGTACTACGCGTGCTGAAGAAATGCGATCCTATCCGATACGCGCTGCTGGCCAACTTTCTGTCCGTCTGTCTGTTTGTTTATTTTTTTTTTCCTTTGGTTTTTGCAATGAGTGGAGGACACGACATGACTTCTCCCCGCCAATTTATTGAGACGGACTCCCAAATTGACGTGAACGGAAGAAACGAAATGTCCCCAGAGTAGACGGTAATGATGTCGGGTAGTAAGTATGTAGATCTGGAAGGGGGGAGGGGGGTGGCACATACATAATATATGAGTTGCTACCGACCGGGTTGGGACCTCCTTCCCTTGTCCCCGCCAGCCAGGGCACCTTCTTTTGGGCAGCGATCTGGCTGATACTTACGAAAAAGAATAATTGTAGAAAATATCAAGTAGCCAATCCAAACAAGGATCAAACGGTAGAGAAAAAACAACACGGTTTTTTGTAAAGCCCAAATAAAATTAAAAAGGCTTTTTACTTTCATCGGCAACGATCCCCCCCCCCCCCCATCGTTTTCTACAACTTAAACATAAGAGACTGCGACATTTCTAACCGTGAGTATATAGATGAGTTGAAAGTTTCTGTTGATGAGTTGGTGAGTTTTCGTCTAGTTTACTCATGTACAACGTTTTGAAATACTAGTATCTGTAAAAAAAAAGGTGAAAAATGTCTAAAACATGTTTATAATTTGGTCTCTCTACTCGACATGATCGGGACAGCAATGCAACATCACCCAGAAAAACCAGATGCACAGACCAACTAAACGAGGAAAGAATAATAATTTTGAAAACAACAATAAAACCCTCATAAACTGCCTATTTCTTGTAAAATGTATTAGTAATTAGTTAATTAACACAGTGTTTATATAAACGAACTTTAGCCCTAGCGTTATCGAATTCAGAGCCTCATCTAAATATTGAATGACAAGACTTCATTGATTTAAAAGGAAAATATGATACATCATTCGAAACAACATAATGTTAAATAGATAACCTTAAACTAAGCTGATTGTCCAATGTACAATTTTTCTATTACTTCAAGTAATGTTCAGATTTTCTTTTTTTCTAAATAGTTGCTATATTTTTAGAGAATATAACTCTCAAAAAAACACCATTTTTGGCTATGAGAAGATAAGAAATTGTAGATCGCGAGGTCTAAAAAAAAAGCTTTTATCTCACAAATTATATCTGAGACAGATAAATTTGTAAAGAAAGAAACAGGCTCCTAACAGGCACTTTGTAAAAAAATTTACTACAATTAATAAATTATTTATTAGCCTATCGAGAAAACTTTATAAAAAAATTGAAGGGTCACTTGATTTTTATTTGTATCCTCATGCTTAATTGTATAGCTTTATTTTTTGTATTACTGTCACAACATTGATCCATTACTGACTAACTATTTATGATTGATGATGGTACTTATGTTTATGAATGTGTTATTGTACATTAACTCAAAATACAGTTAATAGTAATGAAACTATAAACTGCTTCTGTGGCGTAATGTCGACTGACTCAACTGCCCGTTTGTCAACGTCACATTGTCACTTCCTCCCGGTTCCAGCATAATACTTACCCCAGAGTAAGGAGACCGTTCAGAATAATAGAATTTTAAATTTTATTCCCATCTGCCTCGGATGATCAAAAAACAAAACAAGAAATAATCGCCCATGGGAATGGGACTTGTTGTAGGAAGGCAACAGTAAATCTTGAGGTTCGCAAACTGTATAAATAATCACCATACTGTAATTAACATGCACACACCGGGAGACCGTTAGTAGCTGGCCATATTAACATACACTTAGAAAACCTATGTCGAATCTCTCATAGGATCCGTATAATTAGATCTGGGTTCGAGCTTCACCGATCTGGATTAAGTGATCGAGAAGGAGTTTGCCGTCCACTCCGACCGGCGTGCCTTGGAGTGCACTAGAGCAGAAGAGATGTTATCTAGCAAGAAATGAGGCCAACGGGTTTTCAATAATTATTGATTCAAACCGAAAGATATTATTCTATTACGAAACCAGCCGCTTTCGGTTTTGACATTTGTCTTATCTCTCAGGTAAAGCTCACCTTCTTGGTCTAGTGATATGATATTTCGCACGAAAGTTCGATAAACTCTGATCCCTCACTTACTAATCAAAAAAATACCCGACAATTAAAATTAAACATCTTTGAAGGTTGTGATTTTGATTGTATGTAATGTTTATGTCGATTCAGCAGATTAACACTCACTATAAGTCCTTTGATTTTGCATTGATGATTGATCATACGTTATAAATACAAATCATTTTAAGCTCATGTAATTAACAACCTCATTGACTGATCACTATTGACTATTAACTGAGCAGGCTTTTGTCTTCCACAGTGTATTGCTTATAAAACTTAGAACATTATCAACATTTCAATCACTATCCTAGACTTGAAAGTACAGGCATAATTTAAAACAAAAATACATTCACAATCATTTCAATTCAATTCAATGAGAAGTATTTAATGAAATTATACTTGTCCAATGTACACATTAACATAATAAAAATACATCTAATAATTTTTTTTTTTCGTTCTATAAATATGGTTTTTGTTACATATCTTTATTGCCACTTCTACGCATTGCAAGTCGAGTCAACTGTAATTACATTCATCGTTGGAATAATTATGCATTTCTAACGAGCAATGAATTAAAGTAACGAAATGTAACCATTTATATGAAATGGATGAATTGGGAATGGATTTGAGTCAGGTGAGTGGAGTTGAATTTATTTTATCCGCTCAATGGGAGGGGAGAAAATAACCTGCTTCTTTGTTTACATACTACAATACAATTTTTTACAACTACCTTATCAAAATTAGCAGCAAATGTACAATTCATTAGTTATATATAAGAGCAATACTAATCTTAATATATTTTTTCTTTGACATATAAAGGCAAACTGGCAGCTTTTTCCTAGACGTTGGCTGGGATAATATTTAAATTAGTATTATAAAGTACTTTGACATTTCTTTACAGGAAGGAATCACGCATAATATGAAAATGTAGTATTTTGGAGCTTACATTTAACAGCCCATTATTTTTATATTATATAAAAATGTTATAAAAGGCTCATTATAAAATATAAAATTTAACATTTACCTGTATGTTTTCAGTCCTTAGGGTGGTAGCGATCTATTAGTCCCCGAAGAAACTTTGAATTTAACAAAAATTATCACAAACGTATTAGAGCTCTGAGGCTTCTGCTATCACTACAAACTAATATTCACTTTCCCTATTTGTCCTCGTATACAAATTTCAGGTACAGGTTAGATATCCCTAAATATACATTTTTTTTTTTAATTTTTGGACCCACTGTGTACAAAAGTTTTTTGTTTTCTATCAAAAAAAAAAAAAATAATTCGAAAACTCCCGTCTTCTCTCGACGTAGGAATTTATCGTAATTTTTTGTTTCCCCTAAAGTGTCCTATTTCTTCTTCCTCCTGAGGTAGAAAGCCATGACAGCCGGACGGTCCGACACCTGCGTCACTTGAGCGTCGTCGGAGGCGACATGGTCGGCAGACAGCTCGCGAGCGACTTGAGCGACGGGCGACTGGCGAGAGCGGGCCGGAGTGTCCCGGGTGCGCGCGCTCCTACCAGATCCCCTCCCTCGTTTTCTCGCCGCCCTCCCGGAGGCCGTGGTATAATTGGAAAAGCCGATAAATGAAAGTTACCCCATCGGTGCCGATACACGCTGACGGCTTCGTCAGTCTCCTCCGATACAACGCCTGCAATTAAACCGGCTCTAAATATTCATGAGACGGGGCCCGGGGGAGATGTCCGCCGCATCGGCATACGGACGGACTGCGACAGAACTAGTCCACGGACTAAGACGTGTCCGTCCGTGCGATAGTGTCTCCCGTACCGGCGGCAAAAAGACTTCGAGGGTAAGCAGATCCTCGTTGCATATTCTAGCTGTGAAATAGACAGAACATCTCTCTAGAATGGATATTTACGACATGTTCGTAAGAGTAAATTTATTGGGAGCGATCCTGTCTGTTGAGTGTTTATACTTATTTTACTGACTTCAACAGGCTCGTACGAAATAACATAAGAACTTAAAGAAAGTTCTTTAAATTGTGATTTAAGAGCTCTTTCAAGACACACTTTTACCAAAATTCACCCGAGGATCTCCATAGGAAATCTGGCAGAGAAATCAGTGGTGACGAAGCTTGTCGACTCACTCTCCCACCGAAAGAAGGGATGAGGGACGCACAGGGCATGAGTGGGGATTGTTTTTTAATAAACAAAATTCAATGAACAAGATTTCACAATTTTCTCCCCGTGCTGCATCCACAGATGCATTTGAAGGAAGTAAGACATACAAATACAATTTATTTTTGAAGTTAAAAGGTCAAAATACAAATATACAGTACTAGGTGATTTGGCTCACCTTCGATTTACAATGTGGGAAACTTAAAAACTATAACCTAAAGACTAAAACGTTCCTGCCTCGACAGCGTCCTGCCATCGATAGGTTTGGAGATTGTATATATATATAAATATTTCCCCCTAAACCCCTTTAAATTTTTAATACAATGAGTAAAAGTAAGAACTATCTGAACAAAGAATTGACAAATTTGTCATTCTGCTATGCGCAGATGCATTTGAAGGAGGTTGGGTTACTTAACAATACAGGTTGTGGTTAAAAACACAATGAAATGAATATAATCCTAGGTGATGGGGCTCACCTTCAGTTTGAAAATGTGGGAGAAAAACTTACAAACTAAAACCTAAACCTAGAACCTAAGACTGAAGCGTTCCAGCCGCGACAGCGTCCTGCCATCGATGGAGGAACGGAGCGGGGGTTATAGTGTTAAACACCGGGTTTGTCAGGTATTGCAAGGAGTCGAAAAATTTGATATGTCTACGTTGCATGAATTCATCCACCGTAGGCAGCTCAAAGATCTCGTGAAGCTCACTGTGGGGATTGTAGCTGATAACCTACTTATATATTTACAATAGCTATCCAGAACGCTGCCGTGGCGAGGAGGATTCTTGGGTGCGTGATATTGCGTAAGGAGTTGACGATTTTGATGAGCGAATTCATAGATTTGAAAAATCTTGAGGTTATAATAAGTGTAGATACAATATATAATTGTCGATATAAGTAACTAGATAGTTATAATATATGAAGGATTGAATTCGTGATGTAAATGGGCAGCGTAGGCTATTGCTCAGAGGTCTTAGGTTGGGAGTTTTCAAGGTTTGTTTGAGCCCGACAGTTGCGACAGGATATGTGCAATTTATTTTCAAGAGTGAAAACAAGTTAGTAAACCCTGAATCCTTTATGGCTTCTATAAAAGTGTCTGTCTCATCTGATTCTTGTATCTTAAGTTTTGAATGGATCGTAATCATTCCTAAACGTTATAAAAACTGGCCTAAAGCGCCTTCCTTGGTTAATAATTTTATTACTTTTTTACAGTACTTGAAGTGTCGATATTCGTTTAGGAGCAGTTATTAAGTATTGTCATTGATAAGTCGGTGGTATTTAATTATCCTCAGTAACAGTTGTAGGGAAGAAGAATGCTGCTGTTAAAAGTCTCAAACAACTTTGAGAACTGAGCATGAAGTAAACAAATTTGCTGTTTAAGACGAGGCCACTAGAACTCGAGGAAAAGTGGGTCAGGTTTGAAAAAGAAACAACAGACCGTCTACTCGAAGCGCAGGCCCGCGCTGAATACTAACGAGGCGAGTCCCAAGCATTTGATAAGTTATGTCATTCTGTCATCTTCACAGTGGCCGAAGCTTATCAGATGACAGCCAGCGAGTGTATTAGCACTGCTCACTGCCCGTTCGGTAATGAGTCCTTGATTATTACATATGTGAATCTATTACCGGCCCTGATAAATTATCCGCTCTGTGGCTCTGGTATCCTGACATTAAAGAATGCATTAGACTGATGCACATTTCCGAAATAATGCTGCACGCTCGGTGGATTTCATTTTCCTAACGGCTGCCTCGTAGGGTTTTATATGCAACTTGCACCGGCACAGGAATGCAGTCTTGATTATGGTATTAACATATGTACAATAAACCCGATGAGGACAGCAGGAAGTATTGTCGGACACTTAAGGCTATATGCATGTATAGGTATACGGTTTATAAATAATGCATATAAAAATGATATGAGATAGGTCAAATAAAATGAAACGGGGGATCCTGTAACGTGCACAGGTGAAAAACTCTACTCACCGGCTGAAAATAATTTACAAAAATTACTGTAGAATTTGAATTTGATTCTTGATTTTAAATTAGGTAGAGGTACTACATCTATATATACTTAGGTTATTTTTTTTTATGATGTATTTACATATTTTGTGCAAATGAGTCTGTGTGTTCGTACGTGTTCATAATTTTTTGCAGTGTATTATTCAATTAGTTTATTTTTTTAAACATTTATTTCGTTTTCTATTTTAATGTTATGGGCATATTTTTTTTATAAATTATTTCACTGCACATTGTAGATTTAGCTAGGACTGATACTTTTAAGATGAATGAAGTGGGCTATCATTTACTGCAAGCCAAATATTATAACCAGAAAGAAACAAAACTAGGTTTTTTTTTCTCGTTTTCCCAGTCGGTCATACCTTTCAAGTGTGGGACTCCCGTACAAGTAATTATTACCAGAGGCAGGAACAACCGTTCCATGACAGTGACACGGTCGGCCTCGCCATTGTCACCGCGATAAGGATCCGTTACAACACACTTATAAAGGAACGACATATTTTTTTTCCCTTCATTAAAGGCCTGCAGAAACGGCAAATAAAAAATATGATGGAGCACTACAGATACTTCCGGCCAGGAGATAACGGGCCGAGATACCACTTCCGACTAATCCTGCCTGATTAATATTTTCCTCATTCACCTGTGTGCGGGGTAGTTTAGCGAACTGGCGTTGTAACCTATTCTGTTTTATTGTCCGTTTTATTGATAGTAGTTTTATTGTCTGTTTTATTGATAGTTGTTTTGTTGTCTGTTTTATTGATAGTTGTTTTGTTGTCTGTTTTATTGATAGTTGTTTTATTGTCCGTTGAACGACTATCATCAACGACTTTGACGTTAATTGTTCTTACCAATATCTGTATATTGCTATACTCAATGCTTAAAACGGGTCTGTTTATTCCGGAGCAGAGGTTAAACATTGATAAGGTTATCATTACCCGCTAAAACAGGCAAATGCATTTGATGACCTTATATACTACAGTTAAATAAATTGTAATATATAAAGGGGGAGAAAGAAAACAATAACTAAGTCACAATTTCAATAGTTTTGGCTATTTTTTATCACCCTCAAAAATTGTATTTATTTACATTCACAATGGTGTAAGTCATTTTCAGATGTTTTATAATTACCTTTAATCAAACTTCATTTCAATATTCAGTTGGTTGCCAGCACACATTTGGGACTTATCACAATAACTCAAGTAAAACCTTTTGTTTCTCAAAACTAATGCGACATACATCACTCTGTAACCCTCTCAAAATAGTCTAATTTTTTTTACTTATTTTTATTTGTTGTTGTTTTTATTTCCATTTATATCCTTATTTAAATTTTTTTAATATTTTTGAGTTACTATGCATTTAGTATATTTCCATATATTTGTATGACCCATTCGTTTATTGCTTGTGAAGGTATTTGAACATCTTTCTAGCCCACCTTAATCTATCCTCTGTCTTCCGGATCAGAAGGAGGATCGACCCGCGCAGAAGGAAGACCTAGAAGACGGCGTCAGACGCCGCGCCCCGCGGGAGATAAAAGTTTGACAGACGGGCCCTGAGGGAAGACACGCTCTAAGTTATTAGTTTCTCAAGAGTGCTCTTGCGCATCCCGAGCGGCGCACCTGAGTCCAGGCAGCCGTGTAATTGGAAGTGCGCGCCTCACGGATATCCCAACTTATTCCCCTTTTCCCATGGGCGGACCCCGTCTTACTCCCGGATTCTTCCTGCCAGGACAAAGGGTCCGGGAATCGGGAAGGAGAGTGCCCTCAAAGAACGGTCCTGCGTTGGAATTGCGGGTTCCTAGTTTGCCGTGAAATTACAGACGAGTATTGGTTGGGAATCGGCTCGCTCAAACAATTTTTCTTAGATGTTTCTGGACGGGACGGACTCAACCTCTTGAGGAAAAATGAGCAGCTACTTGAATAAATAACTAGCGAATCGAGTTAAGGATCCAAAATTAAAGCTGAGAGGAACCTGATTGGAAGTTGTAAGGAACTATTTAAATCTTTACATAACACATCCGGTAAATATATTTGGTTTCACTGAGACATGTTTCTTTTTTTTTGTACACAACATTCTTTATTGTGATAAAATAACAATCTACCTTATTAGGCAATAAGTAATTGTAATAAATGTTTATTATTTCATACCATATTTATTATTTTCATTCACTTGCTCATTCATACAGTATTTACAAACAGCCCAGAGACCTCCCGAGTCCACATGGTTGCATGGTCTTGGGAAGCCCCCCACGATTCTTGGTCAACCGCGTCACCGGTGGGGCATGTTTAGCAACTATCTTCGATAAATTTTTGTTCGTTCAAATTAAAAAAAGAAAGCTTGAGACAGGAGATGCCTAATTTATGACAAATTTATAATAAAAAGTTGGGTGATGATATTACGATGTGAGCATGCGAAAAAAGTAGCCGGTTTCCACGTCACTCGAGACAGCTTAGAATTCAAAATTCTAATCCAATTTTTTCCTTTCCAAGCATCCCCAATGATGAGATTTTATTATTTTCCTAATTATAAAAGTTTCAAAAAATTATGAAATGTTCAAAGAAAACGTTATTGTCTTCAAATAATTTCATATTTCAAATATAATTTCAAGATTATTGTATTATTTTTCAGGTTATTCATTAAATTATATGTACAGTCGTACATAAAAACAGTCGCCCCTGTTGCGTGAGACCTCATTATTCCCTTCATATTGCAATAGAGTATTCAAAGACCGATCTTTAATGTAATTAATGACACAATATTGTACATTACTTGAAAGATTACAATCTTATGACAGTTATATTGTTTCAGATGGTCTCCCATCACCATTTTGGGTGGAAGTGTCACCCCACCCTGCCGCAACCCCAAGGAATAAGGATCACGTGACCCCATTGGCCGACCGTTGACGCAGACTAATGAGACTTGTGACGTCACCGTCAGCCCCACGACATAAGGGAAGCCCACTCCAGACGTAGTGTGGCAGAAGTATTTATGTTTGTTGGTTGCATTTTCAATGAAGCTACTAGTCGGTAAAATTGTTTACCTACTGCATAAGAATATGTTTTACATAAATATTTATGTTAAACTAAAAAATTGTAACGAAAACTATGTAACAAATATTTTGAATTAAAATTATTTTATTTCCAACCCAACTTTTTCCTCCTTTCCAAGCATTCCGAATGATGAGATTTTATTGTTTTCCTAATAATAAAAATTTCTCACCGGCTTTTGATCCTCCTATTCATATTTGTACATATTAATTATATTTGACCATTGTTTATAGGAAAATATATCTGATTTTATTTCTTTTATTATATGATACCTTTAAAAGCATATGAAATTTTAGTGGAGTTCTGGCTTGTTCAGATAATTTATTCTTAATCTGACAAGAATACTGTATGATCTTTTTAATTGAATTTTTAATAGATTTTACAGCCTATTAAACTCAAATTATTCTTTTCAAAGTTTTTTTTTTTCGTTTTATTGGTTTGTTTGCCATTTTTTAGTTTGGCTCCTGAGGGCTAAAGTTTTGTGTGAATAATAATGTTTAATAAAAAATGGTGTTTTCGCTCGACTATGTGTAAAATATGCTCAATGAGCAACTCAAATTATTCTTTTCAACGTTTTTTTTTTTCGTTTTATTGGTTTGTTTGCCATTTTTTAGCGACCCAATAGAAATTTGGCAGCCTCTTAGTATTAAAAAATAAAATGAAAGAGTTTCTCTTTCTAGGGAATAATTATTAAAATATCAGGAAGTATGCTTGATGTGCACTATAGTATATTACGTAGAAAAAAAATCAATTTTAAATTTCCGTGATTATTACAGAAGAATCGTGCACATATTTGTTTTTATCTAAATATTGAATTGTTATTATAAATTATGAAAATCAGTATAGACTACATAAATGAATCTATTTACAATACATTGTATGTCCTGTAGCTTGGCTACATTTTATACAATTTTTAATAATTTTACATTGCAATTTGTGATTGTTACAAAAGTATAATGTACATTACACATTTATTGTCTAAACATGTGTAAAAGTTACTCATGGCTGCTAATGAGCTCATACATTATGTATCCTACGTAATTTAGCTCTATATGTTATTGATTAATTATTGAATTATTGAGAGTGCATTAACTTATGAGTAATTCTCATTGATGACGCACTACAAATGAATGTATCTGCGTAATTAATCACTCTAGCCCTAACCAAGTATGATATACACAGTGTAATTAATTATACAGCTAGGTACAGGCCGACCGTATCAATGCAACATCCTAATCATCATGAGATTGTTTCCATGTAGAGCCGGTAAAGTGCCCCAGACTATTTCGGTATAATAACAGGTTATTAAGATGGTATCTGTGGTCCGGGACTGCTGTTAGGGAGATTATACCCAAGTAATAATTCAGTTTAAACACAGTTTCTCTATACCATTTAGATTTATTAATAAAGTTCATGGCTGGGCCAATGTGTTTTCCACGCTAAATGTGTTTGCGTTACTCACGTGACCTCACCCGTCTCGGTCTGTTCTGATTGTAATGTTATCCTTGATTATTTACCTGCAACATAAATTGAGCACATTATAATGTTGTAATGGACATCACAAGTTTAAACAATAAAATATTTTCACTTAACTTTGTGTAATTAACTTTCTATAAATGTATTGAACAGTAACATTGCCTATTTCATTCTCATGCCATTGACCAATGTGAGCAGGCAATCTAAGCAGCTAAAATATTCTATGTAGATTTTAAAGTTTTTTCATACAAAAAATATTGACAAAACCACTCATTCTGAACCGATTTAAAAATTTTAGAAAGATTCCAGGTTAAAATGTTTTAATAGCTTCATAAAGCATAGTTGTTTTAATTACGATACTGACTCAATAAGGAGGAAGGTACTTTTGATTCATTAAAATAAGTTAAGACAGAACCAACGAAAATATTGTTCAATTTATACAATTGGTCTTATTTTTTTACACGAAAGCATTCGTATTTTTTTTTTTTCACGAAGTACTGTATGATCGATGACTATGACCTGAGAAGCTCGATGAAGGATTGACAAAGAGATGCTATCAGGACCTGGTGTAGACACGCATAGTATGTCGAAACACAGAAACTCGATCAATACTTAATATATATGGTTTCGTCAACCGAAGGCAATCTCCCAACAATCGCTTCAATCATTTGATATACTCACGGCCAACAATTAGCTCATAGGTTATGTGTCACATAAAAATAAAACGAAGCTACTTTGATTAAAGTAAATAAATAAATAAAAACAAAATTATGCTCATAAATATTAGACAGGCAGAAGGTATCAAGTAACCAATGGGTAGTAATAGTATATAAAACACCCTTATTATTCGGTACAAAACCAGCATATTAATATTATATAACATATGTTATATATTTTAATTACAGCTACTTATTAAGATTTTTATAATATATTTATTTTGGGTTTGGATCATAGAATAAGGTTCTCACTGTTCCATATTAATTTTTGAAGTATATATAATAGTCTGATGAGTGCATTCAGTTCTCATGTAAAAATTAGGACCAATTGTATACATTGCCCAATATTTTCGTTGGTTTTGTCTTAATTAAATGTATTTGTTAAATTATTGCTTCTAGTTCGTATTAGTGTAGCTTAAAAAACAACTTCCATTGGAGATTGTTTATGGAAATATTAAAACAAAAACCATAGATCCAAGACTGCCTAAGGTCTCCAGTGGAAGGAGAATATGTAACTCGAGAGCCAGGGGAGGCAATTCGGTGAGCACATAAATCTGTAGGCCACAATTAAGAGGGCACAGCTAACGAGACAGACAGACTCCTCTTTCGGCCATTATCGCTCACGGGTCTTACTATATATACATATATATTCATATGGCACTCTTTTGGTGGAGGGAGAGGGAGGGGGTGGGTTATTTTTGGAACGGTGATGTATTGGGTCTAGGATTACAAAGTGATGAAGATTAAAAAAAAAAAAATTAGCCGAGTATCTTGTTTGCGCCGTCACAATTTCAATAGGTATAAAAAATTGGTAATAGAATTGATCAATGTTAACACATTGGACCAGTGGTTAAAAATAATAACAGCATTCTTTCCAAGCACCAATCGGCATCTTTTTGGACTCGAGCAATCTTTCAAAGCAAAACATAAGATTACGCAAAGCGTAGTGTCATTCATATGGTGACTGCATAAGCTGGTATTATTGATGATTGGTGTGTATATTATAAAGTTCAACGCATTATATATCTCTAAATTTGGCTATCAAGTGACGTCTTGTCAACGAAAGAAAGGGTAACCTGCTCAGCTCAAAATATTACGAGAGAGAGAGAGAGAGAGAGAGAGAGAGAGAGAGAGAGAGAGAGAGAGAGAGTTTTGATTAACCACAATTCTTTTTTAATTGAGCGTTTATAACCTGTATTATTGAGATAATTGAATAACCGGAAATAGACTCAACATCTCGACTAACCGGAATTAAAATTAATAAAAAAATTTGTATTGACCAAACCCAAACAATCAGAAGCTTATCCTGAAACGATTTAAAGCCTAAAAGTTTGGCAAAGTGTCACTGGGACCCTCGAGAATGATGGCCTAGCCCGTCAAAAACGTTCGGGTATAAATCATTAAATCTGTGGAGAGGCAGGTGCCTTATTTCAAAAGCTAGGATTAAATACGTGAGCAAGCTTTAGGTACATTACTCAAATAAATATTGTAATAAAAATAAATTAGTATTTGTCATTAAATGGCTGATTGTGATGAGTAGGGGGTAAACCATTCATGTGATACGGTCAGTACTTTTTTTCTTTCTTTTTTAATGGGTTTCATTTATTTTGTAATGATACTTGTTTGATTTCAGTTACTTGTCACAAGTTTTTCTCTCCATTAAATAATTATAAATAAAAACCGAACTGGGTTATGTATCGTGTATCCACCAGTGGACTCTCACCACTGTACCGCAACAATCAATTTCTACCGAGGCTTCCCACACTCCTTAATTCCCTCACACCACCTTCAAGCAGGTACTCCTAGTACAAGGATCCGCTAAACTCAAATATTCCTTAATTTTTCCCTCATCCTTAATCTTATAATTAGAGAGCTAAGAAAAAAAAAAAAAAAAAAAAAAGTATTATCGTGTATTATCATTAAAGAATCATCTTACATGGACCCTAAAATCATTACTGTCATATCAAAGGTATCTAATAAATAAAAAAATAAGGAACTATAGTGTAATATAATCTGATAAATAATAGGATACAAAAGTGGACGATGGAAGCGAAACAGTACAACACCACCTCAGCCCCAAGGCAGCTGGTTTGTGAGCAGATGGCCGGCGGGTCACAGGTATGTCGTAAATTCTTACCTGACTCCACACCATCAGCTGCTCCTTACATCTGATTAGCGCTCCCTCCTCTACCGCGAATTTCTTCCAACAAACAGCTATCCCTGTAGAACTTGCCCTTCAATTAAGGCAAGTGAGCAATTGTTTAATTATAATAAACAGTCACGTTCGTACTATTACTATATTCAAACAGATCTACTAATAAACACAAATTGCGTTAGACCAGACAAAGCACAAAGCACAGATCAAGCCATTTTCCACACGTACTTCTGAGAAGAGAAGAGAGGACTGCTTAAAATTCAACGTGAGTTAAGATTTCAAAAGGTCCAGCGGTAGGCCTTGAGGACTAGTTGTCATGAATTCAAATGAGCTTCAAAGATCGGGCAAAGTCCCATGGGGGGGGGGGTTCATAAAATGTGAAAATTATCATAGTGATTGGAACAATCTTTTTACCTAGTTTATATGACCACTCCGACAATTTGGCGTAGGTCTGCCCAGTCGTCATAAATTTGCGTATAAATAACGCCTCTTGGTCCAATACTTAACATCAGAGTTTATGAGTGAATATTAAATAAAATGTTTCGATAACTAATTCAAGATCAAATTTTTTTTTCCGAACCCTTAATATGTATATATTTTAATTCGGTTGTTGAATTCAATGATTTTATGTCTTATCTAAAACATTATATAATACATCTTATTTTTTTTATTTTATTTTTTTCTTAACATCTTTAAATTATACAATGTGAAAATATGACATGAACAAATTATTCCTCCTCTTTCTCCTATGCGCAGATGCATTTGAAGGAGGTTTGGTTACTTAACAATACAGGTTGTAGTTAAAAATACAGTGAAATGAATATAATGTTAGGTGATGGGGCTCACCTTCAGTTTGAAAATGTGGGAGAAAAACTTACAAACTAAAACCTAAACCTAGAACCTAAGACTAAAGCGTTCCTCCCTCGACAGCGTCCTGCCATCGCTGGGGGAACGGAGCGGGGGTTATAGTTCTAAACACCGGGTTTGTCAAGTATGGCCTCATACCTATTTAAGTATGGTTTTTAGCCTAAATGATTACTTTAGCCGGCTAGGCATAGCCTCTAATAGAGCCTGGTTCTATCCATTTAACGTTTTGTCAAATTAAATTTTTTTTTTTTTCAGACGATACTACACGTTGAAATTTCTCTCGGCAAAAATTAAGTAGCAATTGTTCCGCCAATTTTCTTTAGCGTTTCGGTAGAAAATAAATTCAACAGGTGAAAATAAATTCAAAAGAGGCCATTATGAACTTGGCAGTAAATTAATTTCTCTATAAGACCTACTGAGTGACCATTACAAATACAACGAAGGACGTTTATCTAAAATTGAATTAATTACAAAAAAATGCCGATTACAGGGTGGAAGGAGCGCCGGGCCCCGGCTAGAAGCCAGAAATAACAGTTTTCTCAAGGGTTTCGGGCGATAAATCAGGCTAAACTTTGTTCGCCAGTTCAAAAATAAACATCTAACCCCATCCACACGAGGGGTAGTTAGTCTGTGAGTGCTCTCTCTCTACTCTACACTATCGTCTCAACCCCAGCCAGGGCTCTCTAAGTATCTACTGTCTTCGATTTTTTTTGTCTCTTTATCGGGTTTTGTAGTCACTACTTTCAAGTCAAGTAACAATGAGAAAGATGTGTTGTGTACATTCCAGAGTAAGAGATTCGTTTCGATTTAAGCGTATTTAAGAAATGGGTCGTAATTAATCTCAAATTTATAAACTCCAAATAAGTTCATTTAACAAAGTCATTGAGGTTTAGGCCTACCTCTTGAATACAAACATATTCAAATTCAACATTGTTATCTTTAGGTAAAAAATAAGTGTTTGACTATGTTTGGCCTCATTCAGCCAGAGAAGCCCAATCGTCTAGAGGCCAGTAAGTAGGGAAGGTCTTATAATTAATTATATTATATTCAGAGCTTTAAGGTCCAATATAAAACCCATTAAACGACAATGGGTAGCAACCCATTATTAATTATAAATTTATCCTAAACTGATATACTGATTGTATAATACATAGAATAAACTGTATTCATTTAATGCGTACTTGGATGAGTGGAGAAAATCCGGATAACTATGCAAGAATGAGTTCACAAAACAGATTCTACACTAAATAAATATATTTATGTATTGTTAAATAATACAAGAGGGTATAATATGTAAAATAGCGAAGTGGGTTGAAAAGCGGCGGCCCAGAAGCAGACAAAGCCCCACCCCCCTCCCGGGGGCCCGAGGCACTTCCTTCCTCCCCACGGCAACTTCCGCCCCCTCCTTCCGTGCATTAGAGTCGACTGTTTACTTTTCAACTGCTGGATGGTCGGGGGGGGGGGGTCGGCAGGAGAAAAAATAAAATGAGATAAATAACGATCCAGCTGTCTCTAGGAGGCCGTTTCTATGTAAAAGGGGGAGGGGGTGGTAATCTGACAAAAATATAATAAAAATTTCAAGTAGTTATAATACCTTTATAATCTGTTATCAAAAAATGCGAATATCATGAGAAATACTACTTGAGATGGTAGTAAAATAAAAAGACATGTCAGTTATGAAATTAATGAGCAATGGAAATAAAAAATAAAAAACGCACCAAAAATGTACTTTAATTGTGAAACGAGTAAAAAAGAATTTGTGAAAGATGAGTTCTATGTGTGACTGATGAGAAATGTTTTATATTAATTTCTCTTCAATTGAGTTTTTCATTAATCGGAAACCCTTTCAACTGTCCACGTCTGTCATTCTCAGGGATCACACAGCGATCTATGGACAATTGAAATGTTTTAGGCATCTTCGTTATTTTTTTTAAAAAGTGTAACATAAGATTAAACCGTGTTCAAATAATCATCATTTTACAAAATGTACTCTCCTTTTAAGTGGCCACCATCGACCTGTGACAAGATTTTTTAAAAAAGTATATGTGGCTGAAAATATTGAGCCTATTGAACGAGTTCACGTATAGAACAAAAATAAAATTTGAGTCTGTGTAATGCATCCCAAAAATGACCGGCATAAATCAAATAAGCAAAAATTGGACAATCGGCACCCTGCCAGCAATGGCGAGTACCTGATTGCCTTGTGCTGTCTCAATTAGTGGGATTTTAGGTAACCGTAGGTGGTCATGCCGAACCATTGTGAATCATTTGCTCAGGTATTTACTACCAATGAGCCCCTGTTCGTAGGCAGGGACAAAACAAGTACCCTTGTTTGATGAACAACAACCCTACACCCTGTACTTCAGGTAGAATCAAGAAGAACTATTTAAACTCTGTAAAATACTGATCTAGAGCTCATTCCTCAACCTTTCACCTACAGTCTCATTCAGTCTGCATCCGTCTCACCCAGTCACCCCTCCTTATTGTAAAATACGCCATTTTAAAAGTATTTTTATGTCTTTACGCTTTTGATATCATTAATAATTGGACAGATTCTTTATATTTTGTTGAAAAATATAAATACATTTCCCAGTGGTTTGTAATTTATCATGTAGTTGGAACACCAACGAGAGGCTGAATTGGAAACTTCGCTCACGCCCAACAACTGAGAGCAAGAGACCATTAGCGAAGAGGTCCTTTACCGCACCCAATGGCGTGCAACCTTTTAGATGACCTTATGAGGGTAGGCTGAAATACGAGCCAGGGTAAATGCAAGGGAGATTTATGGGCTTGGCTGATCGGATGGTGTGTCTAGTGACGTCACCGGTCGTGTCTTGCATGATCATCAGCCGGACAAGTCAAGTCTAGGATTACACGGATCACGGATCAGATGGCTTTATGTACGAGATTGCTTAGGGGCTTTGTAGTAAATGGCATATGTGTGGTGGTATTCTTATGCTTTTTGTTAACCTCACGTTGAAAGCCTTGACAATACAATAAAATGCAATTTCGTGGGTAAGTGTGCAAAGGTTTCTCTTGTACCCTTGTGCAGAAGTTTCAAATCTAAAACTATGCACTAATTGGCTTACCATGCACAATTAAAAAATATTGCCACAGAAGCAGAGTAAGGAATCTCCCTAAGCGCTCGGATATGCAAACAGTACCAACTAGACGCTTTGAATAAGCTCATTCCACTGTCTGGCCTATTGATACACATGCAATTATAAAACAGGATTTTTCAGTAGCCATATCAATTTTTGTAAGTTTTTTTAATATACCACAGAATAAACCACAACCAATCACCAACTATGTATTGGGGCAACTCTCAATCAAGTTAAGTAGTTATAGATTAAGAATAATGAAGGAGACTGAGGAAGAATGACGGTTAGATAGATGATGGTAAAAATATATTTGTATGCCTGGTAGTTGATGCGGTTAGGTAGAGCAGAGTGTCAAGTGCTGTCTGGTGAAAGGTGAAAATAAACTAAGTGCTCCCCGCCCTCCCTGCCCTGAGCTGTAGTAAATAAAGATTTAAAACCCGGCGGGCTATACGACATTCATTGCTGAACGGTTATCTCTTCGTGTTCATATGTAAACTAGAGGCCGGGTCACCACCCTCCTAATTCTAATATTCTAATTAACCGATCCAATCGCATGGATGAACTGCTAGTCTTACTAATGTCTGTTTTTGCGCATGCAAAATTAGATTATGGATATGAGAAGGCAATTAATGAAAATCCTCTAATTGTGGGCCCAAAGCAATAAACAGCACATGTAGCTTGGCATTTTCCACACCGTTAGCGCCGATGTACAAGTTCTACATTAATTAGTATGCATCTGTATTAGTGGTTGCTGATCAACTAGGCCGTAGAGGAAACAGTTCATAAGGCGAAAACGGTTCGGGAATAGTGAGTGCGCATCCCAATGATATCTTGTCCCAGCGCAGTTTAGTTTCATGCATCATGCGCACGTAATGGCAACTATTTATACCGGGTGCGTTGGTTTTCCAGTCATTAAATTGGCCTAATGCCTTCTCATCTGACATCTTTCCGCGCTGTTTCACCTAGCGAAGGGTTTCCCATCTTCGGCTGCGTTTATTGCCTCCTAATGTCCAATGGTAATTCTCTAAACATATTCAAATTAAGATTTTGATCTCGATGTGAAGTAGCTTATAAGGATAACTGTTCGTGACATTCTAACGCATGCATACTTGCGCTTGCTCCAGGCTCATGTTAATTACCGATTTAATGAATGTGCATTCGTTCTTCAAGTATCAGGATAAGAAATGAAATGAAAAAAACGTGTTCACACAACAATCATTTCTTCGTTCAGAATAAAGAAGAGACAAAATCTATCGTCAATTAATTTATATAACCTTAGTCACAATTAGATTATACATCGGAAGGATTGTTTCCTTATATGATGGTTCATTCAAAGGTCTGGGGTGAGTATTAGGTATTCGTAATGTGGGTACTGGATCCTTCTTTTAGAGTGCACGTGGGGATGGAACGCGCTTCCAATCGGTCATGTAAAGCTCTCAGTTTTTGGATGTGTAATTTATAGAAATTTAATAATCATGGAATGTCTATATTAACTGATAAATATATGACTTTTTTTTGGATTCCCAAAAAAGTGTAGTCAATTTAAAAATTTGATAGATCTTGCCATACTGAAACGCTTAGTGCCCGGTCTGCAAAGTAAGTAGTGTGGTGTCAACAAATGTGAAACCAACAAAGTTAATTGTCAAGGGATTGAACCCTCTTTTTTATTGGGCTTATTTATTACTCTTTTTTATTATTATTCTTTATTCTTTATTGATGTGTGTGTATTTATTGTCTTGTGAGTAGAGCGAAGTTTATCGAAGTTAATCGCAATGCGCTAAAATTAAGAGAGAGTGAGTTGGAGAGGGGGAGTTGAGTTGCCAGAATTTCTGGTTCTCGGTGCTAATCACCCCAAAAGGATTCCTGTGTATTCTAGGCTTAGTATGTGGTTCTAATACTATGTAAAAAGGTAAAGATTATATACAAAAGTTTAATTTCTTGGGTTTCGAAAACTTCCCATGTTACAAAACACGAACTTATATGTTATTTAAGGTTAAGTTGTGATACCTAATACCTGATACCTGATACAGGTCATACTGTTGTATGATCCATACAAATTAATCTATCAATGAAGAGTCAAATTATTTTTTTTGTTTATTTTGCAAATATGATCCGATGTACAATAGATAAACACGAGAGGCCAAGTCTCCGAATGAAATATGCAGCGATAAAACGTTACAATTAGTGCGCCACAATAAGCTGGCCATACCGCCCCCTCGATAGGAGGGGGGTCGAGGGGGGCAAAGTCCCCAGATTTATCGTGGATGGCCGAGCTCCAACGGGCAGCCCCACTTGGCTCCGACGCCACACTAACTTCTTTCTTACCCTAACACAGTTTATTACCGACGGGGCACTATATAACAGCCGGCATTGGACGAGGCTTAAGTGGCCTCCGACACACAGAAGAATGAGCCAATGTTATGAAATAGTAAATCCTATCAAGTAGCAAGTGAGGGCTTCTTGGCAGAGTTTAAGTGAAATGAAGTGGAAGAAGTGAACTTATGTTCGATAGTTTGAAGTCGGATAGACGGTTTACTCAACATAGTCACCTTTTAACGATATGATTATGAAAAAAAGGTTTAAATATTAAAGTAGGGGGGGGGGGTTTGCCGAAATTGCGGTGGAGTCTTTAATCTGTAGTCAATATTATATATATGTTTGATCTTGCAATACTGAAACGCTAAGTGTGCAGTATGGCTAGTGTGGTGTGTACAGATGTGGTACCAACAAAGTTAATTGTACAGTATCAAGGGATTATTCTGTATTCTTTATCGATGTATGTGTATTTATTGTCTTGTGAGTAGAGCTAAGTTAATCAATTGAGCTCAATCGCAATGCGCTAAAATTAAGAGAGAGTGAGTTGGGGGGGGGGGAGGACTTGAGTTGCTAGAATTTTACGATCTTACTTTAGCAGTAAGGGGTTCATTGTTTGGCAAGGGCATATTCATGTAAAATCAAATTCAGCATAAATAAAATTTGACTAGACATGTGAGCGAACACATTCTGTACAAAGGCCAACCATGTTTAAGAACCAAAAATTGTTAGAAAATAAATTTAGTCAAAAATACTGTTACACAAAAACAGTTTCACGGTTCTAAGATTACATATACACGAAGAATGATAGAGTTCATTAAGGCAGTAGTAGTTGGAACACGTTCGTTTTTCAATGATTGTCTAATTTAGATAATTGGCACAATTCTAGCGTAGGATAATTATACCCTTGTGAGCTCGTATTATGAACTATTAAAATATATAATGATATTATTTAAACGGGGCTAATCTGCTGGTTACTGCTAGAGGTAATGAATTAAGGAAATCGCTGCGGGATGTAGTATTGATCAGTCGATGATGGCCGCAGCCGGGGCGACTGCATCAAATATACATTCAATTACCGGGATTGGCTTCAAAAACCCAAAGGCAACATCTAAATTTTCCCCGCGCTCGCATTTGGGAAACAAACAATTTAATTAGAACGGAGCCGAGCTGACAGGTGGATGTACGGCCTGGTAGGATGTTTTTGATTAAAAAGCTTTTATACCGCCCGAACGGGGGCCCACTACATCATAGCGAGTCTTCGGAGCTGTACATCACCGCCCGTAGTCATCTCAGCATCACGCATCTAGGCGATCTTATACTCACTAGTCAATGGACAACCTTTTTATCTCACCGACGGTTACACAGAAACTATAGTTGTTAATTGGATTTCTCTCCTCACCCCTCTAAGTAATGCAAGACTTACTTAATGGTCTCAAAGAGCTGAAGCGCACATTTTTATACTTCATATTCCAATGAACGCCATCAGTAAAGACTTAAAACTTAAAAAACTTTATACAGACATGACTGGACTCAAACAGACGGACGTGAACTGTAGGTTAGAAGTTGAAAAATTACCAGATCAGTGTTCTACTGAGTTTGTATTCAGTATAATTACATAGACATTGCATTAGAACGACTTCAACATAGAATTATACTACATATTTAATCGTTCTTTATTCGACATGGTATGTTATAACCTAGGTCATTCATACATTCCTTAAAGGCTGAAAAATAAAAGTAAACTATATGATTGGAATTTTTAAATTGTATTTGCCCTGCCGTAATTGTCCTGTAAAATGTTGTCTCTGATAAGGAAATCAACTGACTGGCCCGCATGATTCTACCCCAAGCAAAGAGTGTGGGGATCCATCTTGTTTTGATTCTGCAAAAACGCAACAAACACATAAGTTCTTAGGTAAATTTAAGTGCAAATGATCGGTTCAAGATTTAGTGCCTACACTTTTGTGGGATGTTCTCTCACTTGCCTTCGGATTCCATATAATTTTTCAAGAGATAGTTCACTGGGAATCTGTGAAGACCCGGCACTCTGGTATTAACCTCCACACGCACTCAAGTGTTAGTCAGTCAGTCCTATCTAGTTTACCCAAGAACTCTTCACAGAAACTTCATCTCGGTTGCCTGCTTCCTGCTTTTTTACTCCAGCCCAAGATTCTGTTCCGTAGGTTAAAACTCGTATATAGACAATAATCATTCAGCGTTATTATGTCAAATATCAAAATCTATAAACATATTAAAATATTTTATTACGATTCAACGTTTTTATTTATAGAGTTAATTAATATATTTTATTATTTAGTACATTTTTTTTTCATTTGCTGTCGTAACATGCAGACGACAACGTGCATGGTTAATCAGGTTATGTAGGATTTTAATTAGGACCCTTGACCGCAATGTAACAAATGTCTTTTCCTTCGCAAAGCCAAGCTAAGTACTACCTAATGGTTTTATAATAGGTATAGGCATTACATAGACATTGCATTAGAACGACTTCAACATAGAATTATACTGCATATTTAATCGTTCTTCATTTGACATGGTATGTTATAACCTAGGTCATTCATACATTCCCTAAAGGCTGAAAAATAAAAGTAAACTATATGATTGGAATTTTTAAATTGTATTAGCCCTGCCGTAATTGTCCTGTAAAATGTTGCTGTTTCTCCGATAAGGAAATCAACTGACTGGTGTTGTCGGCCTTGGAATTGTTTTTCTAACTGTTATATTTATGTAAATACAACAAGTGTCAAAACAAGATAACTATTTAATCCTTACAATGCTACTGAGGATGGGTTTGCTACGAAATAGTTTTTAGTAACCATTTTGCAGCACACACTCACGAAGTCTTACCGGCTTACGCATTCATGGACTTCCCCCAATCTATCACTGCACCTCAAGCTCAAGAGTGTTCTCAAGCCTACTCTGCTGGTGCACCGCTGTTTCGTCATATGACCTATACGACAGCTCTGCGACTCCAACAATTTCAAAACGGCACTCTGATGAAAGTGGTCAGAGGTACTTCATTCGAGCAGTGGAGAAACAGTGAGATTCACGAGGTCTTTGATCTGCCTACTGTGGATGAAATCATTCAACGTAGACATAAAATTTTTCGACTCATTACAGTACTAGACAAACCCGGTGTTTAACACGATAACCCCCGCTCCGTCCCCCTATCGAAGGCAGAACGCAGTCGAGGCAGGAACGCTTTAGTCTTTAAGTTTTAGTTTGTAAGTTTTTCCCATTTTGTAAACCGAAGGTGAGCCCCATCACCAAGTCCTATTTGATTATTGTAATTTTAACTGTAAAAAGATGTTTTGTAATTCTACCCTCCTTCAAATGCATGTTATGCTATGCAGCAAGAGGAGCCATAAATATTTGTATGCCCAATTGCATTGTTCCTTTGTTTGTAAAAATGTTAAAATAAAGCAGTTTTGAAAAAAAAAATGGTTTGAAATCAATTGAAATTGTGAGAAATACTTATTCCAAAGATATTGAGAATCTTGTTTTTATGGTTTGAGGTTTAACGAAAAACACATAACCTAGGACAGCTTTTTATTAGCAATTATTATTAATCATTATCGTTTTCACTTAGTGGTTTGAATTGTACGATACTCTTTATTTCTCTCCCATGGGGTAGTAAACACCCTCTCCATAATCATGCATACGTTTATGCATAATACAATATTTGCATCGATTTTCCACGCTCTCTGGCATCCCCACTTCCCTCCTGCCAGGGTTTGGCCTCGGTTCGAAATAATTCAGTCAATTATAGGATTTAGATGATGATGAATGATGACTAATTATGTCGAGTACAGGAGCCACAATGGAAGCACTCACGGTGAGTGAGGTTGAATAGGAGAGTCCCACCGAGTTGGAAGTGGATTTATGTGGGCTCCCGGGCCATGGTCCGTTTATAAACCTGACAGGAAGGCTGAGTCAAAATAATCCGGGAGAAAAATAAAATAGAGCCCTCTGCCGGCAACTGCGGCTCGTGGGTCGGCGTTTTAATTAATTTATTATTCGCATTATAAGGTCTTCGAAATGTTCTCTTAATGCCCACCTCGTGGGATTATTTATATTTTATTTTATTATCAGTTCTATTGTCAAATAAAAGGGGCGTCTTAGAAAATGTATGGTGACAATAATAAACCAATAACTTAAATGAATTCTCAGGCTGATATGCATTGATGGCGCTGTAGGTAAACCACTCAAATAACAAACAATGCTATTGAATTAGAACACTGATAAGTATTTTTCACTATTACCAGATTAACAACAACTTTATTATGATAAAATTATTGTACAATCTGCCTGATTGTAACATTGACAAGTAATTGTGATAAATGATCTCATTCATACCAATTTACAATTTTTATTCACTCGCTCATTCATACTATATATACAAACAGCCCAGAGGCGCCCCAAGTCCACATGGTTGTCACCTCCCTCGAGTGCGGAGGAGGAAGCGGAGTCTTGGGAAGTCCCCCACGTCAGGCGCGTTACTGGATAAGAGCCAGCGGAGGTTTACCATGAGCGCGAGAGCCACAGACGCTCAGGACAAGCATATTAAGCAAGCTAGACAATGAAAATAATTTTATATAATACAACGTTAGTAATATATATCTATAGAGAAAGAGTGGATTTAACCTATTTGAAATATATATTATTAGTTGAAAATATAATTTTCAGGGGGACGAGGATGGTTTGAGATTTTTTTTCCCCCTCAGCTCTCAAACTTTAAAAATGTAGGATAAGGGAAAAATAAATTTAAATTGATTTAGGGTGAACGGGTCCTTTTACCAGAAGGACCTATTTGAAGGTTGGGTGAAGGAATTAAGGAGCGTGGGAGACCTTGGTAGAGGTGTAAATGTCACGGTGCAGTGGTGAGAACCCACTGATGAGTGAGCCTAGAGTTTGTCTAGGCATATATTGCAGGAAAGATAAAATATAATTATTCGCATGCAAAAATACCGAGTAGATTGTTCACAATCAACTAAGTTTTCCAATTTTTATTTCTGATACGCTTTATCTCGTTTATTTTACCGTTTAGAAACATAGTAAAATTTACTTAGGATCGCAGTAGAAAGATTAATCGGAAAAAAAAATCACTTGATTATTTCAAACAAGCATACCACTATTAAAATGACACTTTTTGGAATAAACAAGCAAACATTAATAACGAACAAAATAAAAAAATTGTTTATAAACATTTAAAAACCTGCACTCTCCGGAGTCAGACCAAGTCGTCAGAAGCCCCCCCCCCGTCTATAAATGTTGCGTGACCAATCTATATATTGGCCAACAATTTCAAAATGGGTTATACTACTTTTAAAATAGGTACATAAAAAAAAACCCAAATAAGTTACCACTGGAAGTTAAGCTTCTATTGTGGTACTGTTTGAATGAATAAATAAATTATATTAAAAAACATGTAGATTTGTAGACAAGAGTATAAAAGAAAAATGTTTATAATGCGTTCTGTTTGTGTTGTATGTTTTGTTTCCTAGAGTTGTTTGAAAACATAACCAACTAAAAAGGACACAGGCGGAATACTTTTGTGAATGAATCCGATGGCATTCAATGTTGTCTCTAACATGCTAGAAAATTTGATATGATGGTATTTGGGTTCCAAAAAATAATAAAAAAAATAAACGGACTGTCTACTTGTCAAGGGCTATAAGAGCTATATATAATATAAGGGGAAGAGGAAATGCATAATTTACTGCAAGGAAGAATAAATGTTTGCGGTATACAAGCAATTGCACTTAAGCATACATTATTATGCGTATCTTAAATTTCAATCTTTATTATTGCTATGTACCAGAGATGGTTCCAGCCGTACAACCGTACGAGTCCACTCATGGGCTGTTAGTGCAGGAAAGCGGTGATGTGAATATGTTGCTTTGCATCCTAGTTAGTTTTCCTCGACATCCGACATCGCTATATTTATACAAATAAAACTTGTTTTTATGCTAATTGAGAAACGAAATGAACCCCTGTCAAGCTAATTGAACATAAAAAGCTATTGTTAAACGGATGTAACATACTTAAGTTGTAACATTAATTTATTCAAGTGTTGCAGATAAGTTTTAATGCGGTTCTTGACTGCCATTAGTATTGGTGTAGTTTCGTTCGACTGCGTTTCATAACATAGACATTTATCTCTTGGAAACAATGTTTATAAAGTGCTATTTAATTTTTAATTGCAAGTGTGTTTTCGTCCTCCGTTTTGCTACCGCAGTGCTTGAAGAGTTCAAGTCATTCTTAAATGATTCTAGAGGACCTAAAATTCTCTATTTGCCACCTCTGCCCTTTGCTGAATCTAGATTTCATAGCCGATTGAGATGCAACATAATTAAATTTTTTGACGTTTTTAAAACTGAAACCCTGGACATTGGCAGTCTGTGAATATTACTGATGCTCTTAGCAGGCCTAAATGAGTATTTATCAAGAATTAGAGAATTTGAGACGTCATATGATTAAGCGGTATGACATCAGAAATTCTTTACAGCTTGATCCTGCGTTTTCTTGAGCCAAGTTGTGAAGGATGCCACTCAGCCACTAGGCGCTTGTGGGATTAGAATTCGTGACCCTACGAATCCTGCGCCTTCTTCATCGTAGTCATGACATGTCATATCAGTTTCCGAGATTCCCCTGAGAACTTGATATTCAATTAGTGCTTAATAATCTTGCGAAATGGGCTGGAGTTAGACTCAAGTAAGTGGAAGCACAACATAGCAATCCCAGAATCCACACATTTATTCAAGATGAGAGATTTAGGTAATAAAAAAACAAAAAAACACTTAGCACAGCGTGTTTGATGTATGCCCTTTCTGAATACTTGGAACGTATATTCCTAAAATAATATAATTTCCCAAATCCTAGGCAATAGTTTTACCATGCAGCTAAGTTTAAAATAGCTTTATTCCTAAGTTTTAACCACCAAAGAAAAAGATTTTATAACCTGTGACATACAGGAACTGAAAAGCCACAACACTCAGAGCGTTCCTGAATAATATCCATACGGTAAAATACCTCATGTGCATTAGAATAAGTATGAGTTCACAGTTCCTAGTAAAGAAGGATTTGGAAAAATGATGAAGTAGTTTAAATAAAGGATATGAGAGTCGAAAAGAGAGCGCGGACATATGGTGATACAGTTTGAGCCTTGAGTTTGAGTTATGGGGTGAAGGAGAAGGGAGCAAGGGAGGGTGGGTATTGATTTAGGGGTTGCATGTCGGATAAAATAACGGGGGGGTCGGTGGGGGGGGGGGACAGACAGGCGGAGATGAGACTTCCGAACCACCCCCGGGGCGGAGGTGGGTTGGCACGGATCCTATCCCTTAATCCAATTATATTCTCTGCTGTACTCTCTCCCACTCCCTCCCTCTCTCTCTCTTTCTCTCTCTCTCACTCTTTCTCTCTCCCTCCTACACTTTCTACTGCGGGATAATTAGTTGTCATACTTGAGACCTGGGGGAGAGCCACCTGAGTTGGACAACTTTTAGGATCGACAAAGGTACGATTTACATTGTGAGGACCTTCGGGCAGGCTGTAAGGAAATTATGCCCAAACTTTTCTCTTTAAATAAAAAAACAAAACAAAAAAGAGCTACTTTTTTTTTTTACAAAAAGTTTTCGAGTAAATGGCAAAGTTTCGTTGATCCTTAATATCGATAAACTTGGAACAACGTAAACAAAAATACTTACAGGTTTCAGGTAATACTACTCATCGATCAATGAGTATGATGGCCGTGATTATTTTTTAAGCTTTCATGTTCAATTAGAAATATGTTTTCACCCAAGACTGACTGCCTCTTCAGGCCTCTGAGAATCCTCTGTTGTGGCTAGAGGCTTGAAATTTTACTTGGAACTTTCATATTTTATTTCAGTACATAAAATATATGTTTCTATAATTTTGATTATATATTATTAATAATTATGATTATATATTTGATTAAATCAAAGACCTCGTTGTCCTGAATAATAATGTGACCTTTGGTCTGCGTGATATCCTTCCATGTGGTTCCATATACCACATGCCCCCTCTGTAGGCGAGAACCGAGACCGGACATTTAAGAGCTGGAGGAGCAGGAGTGGTATGAGGAGGTAATGTGCATTAGGGAGCAACAGGGCTATATCTCACAGGCATTAGCACTAATGGTGGACAGTGTCCAGGCGATGACGGGTCAGGCATTAGTCACTAGTGTCCCTGCTTCTCGCCGGTCGGGTCTTAATTGACCCCGCACTCAGTTTTGCTCTCCTAGGCTCTGTAGGCTACGGCTACATAAAAGTACTAGGGCGGATTTGAACAAGCTTGATAAAAGCACCCGGGTCTTACACCGGATAGATTACAGAACGAATCCTGTTAAGAGGAATGTAACCAGGGAAAGCATGAGAAATGTTTATTTCTAACATCCATTTTGTTATCACATACTGCTTTAATTAATAATAATAAATAATTATGAAGCAAAGTAAGATTACTGGGAAAATCAGGACTCAAACCTGGGACCTCACAAATATCACGTCAGAGGCTATACCAATTGGCCGAACTCACGCTAAGACTGTACCCAATGGGGAGAGAGGCACATATCCTCTAAGTTAATTTTTCGACAGATAGTTTGCCAAAGTAGTATTGTATTGAATGAAAAAATTAGAATTATTTTAATATATCGTTTTTAAATGAAAATATTTTATTGTATTATTGGCACCACTCTTATTTATAATCGTTAATGATAAACATTTCAGGCAAATTAGGACCTCACGAATATCTAGTTGATAGTAAACGTCGTCACAAGAGTCAGGATAGCTCAGTTCGTAGTAGACATGAGCAAAAGATTCATTTTAATGAATGATTCACGTTCGATTCATTCACCTAAATGAATAAATAATCTACAATCTACCTTTTTGGGGAGTAAGTAATTGTGATAAATGTTTTCATTCTACCATATTTACAATTTTCATTCATTCGCGCATTCATACAGTTTTTACAAATAGCCCAGAAACCTCCCAAATAGACATACGAGTAGTTGTCGCCTCCCTCCCATGCGAATAGGGAAGTCTTGGGAAGTACCCCTCGCTCCTTCGTCAGTCGCGTCCCCGGATACGAGCCAGTGAAGGCTGACCAAGAGCGAGAGAGCCTCATACGCTCAGGACATGCTTGGGGAAATTGGCCATTGCCAGGACTCCCTCTGTTACGCATTTATAGCAGGTCACGAGGCCACTGCCGTTTCAGTCTCCTAGGAGGATTATAGGGATGAGTGGTGCAGTGCAATGACTGTGTTACGGGATTAGGGTGGTTGGATAGGTTACTATGGACTTTCATGAACTTGGCAGGGATGAGTTCGAGAAAAAAGAAATAAATGAGGAAAAAAGCAAAAAACAATATCGAGAAATAGTTCTGAGAATCCAGGATTATGTGAGTTAATTATAAACTAATTATTATTTTTGTTTATAATTGGAGCTTATTGTAAGCTGTAAATTTATGAATGAATGAATTTGTAGGGATATGGTCTCTCTTATTAGATTTCTTAGATTTCCATCAAATTTATTAATGGACCACAGTTCGAGCAACTATGTATGTCAATTCTTGTTAACAAAAAAATAAAAGTAGATGTTAAAAAAGTAATTATAATTAAAACAATTTAAGCACAAAATGATATATATAGAAAGAGGTATAAGGATGATACCCCAACAAATTCATTACCCCGTTATTATATTTTAATTATTGACAAATCAGTATCAAGGTCTTGCTTTATAATTCAGGTTGATCGAATAATATCATATTTAGGCCATAAGACAATCTTAATTTCGCACAATAATTAAGTTCTTTCGCTCGATATCCGGGCTTGGCAATAAGTAAAAATAGACTACTGAAAATTTTTAATCATTACCAAAATTTAGTTACTGTAAGTGTATCTAATTTTTATTTATTTTGTTTTGTTTCAGTTGAATACTGCAAAGATAAATAAATGGTATGTTGCATGTTTTTTTTTTGTATTTTGAGATTTCTCCAAACGTAAATACATTTCACATAAACTACAGACGGTACTTTTTTTTATTCATATTTATTTTTACTTATACAATACAATAAGTAATATATTAATAAAAAAATACAGTTTGAATTATCTAAATCAATTTTTATAGGGTACAGAGTGCTCGGGAAATATGCTGTTAGAAATACCTCCAGATTTATTCATTTATCTGAATTAGCTAAATTAATAGTTGGTTTCAAACATGTGTTCTCATTTATTATTCCATGATTGAACATTTGATAGCACAAATAGAAGACAAATCCGGTTATATAAACTTTTTTAATGTTTTTTTTAAAGAAAAAAAAATATCAAGACACTTGAACATTACGGAGAAATTGCGTGTTGCATGTCGCATATTTTTGGTTTTGTTTGATAGCTAGTATTCGCAGGAGATCTTCTGGGTCGCTTCATTACAAACATTACAAATACACAAATTTAATATTCGTTATAATTAAGAAGAATATCATGTAATTATTGAGCATAGAAATATTTTTATACGTAGATGGACATTACTATTTATATCATCCTTATATTATAATATTATAGTGTACTAATAAAATAATATGGTTTAACGGACAGTTCGTAAAGCTGAACATAATCATGTGATTGGTCAGTAATAATTCGTCAACTGGGGTTTTAATACGAACGCATCATTTAGACAATGTGATATTAGATCTATGAAATATATATTTTAGAAGACAGCACTTATCCTACGATTATCAGCAATAAAACATTTAACACATGCTTATCCCGGTGACCTACAATAATATTAATAATTAAAACTGGGTTACGAAACTATCCATTAATATAAAAATCTGTAATAAAATAAAAGTGACAACATATAGACTCATAGAATGAATTAAATTATATACAACACCCTTTATTATAATAATGACTGTAGCAATAACACGAGATACGGGCAATACTATTCATTTATAATCTCCGGACAGGAATTCGGCCATTTATTATACCGAAATATGTTCAAACCTGAGCCTCAAACAGAAATGTTTCGAAATCAATAACCTTGGCCTCAAATGGCGTACTACTGGCAAGGTTTGTACACCTGCAACAGCTTGATCCAAAATTTCAAATGTTCAAAATAAAACGTGCCATTTTTCCCATTGACCTTTAATGAGTTATTTTGAATTTTGATGTATGTGTTATTGATTTTCATTTAATCTAAAAATCAAAACAAAAAAACTACTGATTTTGTATTTATGCACTTTGTTTCACTGGTCTCCTTTTTAGAGTTTGAAATGATAACAACTGATTTCAAAGAAAAGTTTTACTGACCAAAGCAGGTAGCCTAGTTTAGTAAAGTAGGTAGTGTGGAGGAGAGGGGAGGTTAAGACCCTTTCGTTTTCTGGGCAGCAAATGTTTGACGTTTCTAAAATCCTACCGGTGTAGCGAGTCAATTATTATAGACATTCAACCCTGGCAGTTTTGTCACATGATTGTACCACAGACTGTCTTTTGAAAACAGGAATAGATATCGTATAATTTTCTGGGAAAATAACTCTACATTTGTGGAAAAAATATCTTTTAGCCTGCGATGGCGATTTGGTCTAAATATTTTATTCACGCCCAATTTCGGCAAATCAGAACAATTAAATATCTTATAAAGGGTGTCCCAGAATTAACGCAAGATGTGAATTTGCCACCATTTGTGCTGTAAAGTAGTGGTAACCCTAAAAAAAATAACAATTTGACAGCTGACAGTTTAGGGTTACTAAAACAGAACAACGTCTCTTTATTTTTGAAAATTATCTCAAAAAAAAAGGAAAGTTTGCCGCCTGCAGTTCAAAAATTTCGTACAAAATATGGTCGGAATAGTGTTTTGACTTCATCAACTGTGAAGAGATTAATTGAAAAATTTAGGGAGACTGCTTCAGTTGGAGACACTAAACACACTGGTCGTCCAAAAACAAGCCGTTCAAATGTCAATATCGAAGCCGTGCGTGAGAGTGTTGTTGAAAATCCAGGAACTTCAATTCGACGTCGTAAACACAGTTTTTTGTGCCGAAATTGGATGATATTGATGTGGGCAATATGTGGTTTCAGCAAGATGGTACCACATGCCATACTGCCCATGAAACAATTCAAATGAGACATTTCCAGGTCGTGTAATCTCTCGTTTCGGTGATAAGAATTGGCCCCTAGATCGTGTGATTTAACACCTTTAGATTTCTTTTTACGGGGCTATTTGAAGTCAAAGGTGTATGGCAACAAGCCCACATCCATTTGTGTATTAAAAGAGGAAATCCAACGCTGGATCAACGAAATTCAACCACATTTATGTCAAATGGTCATGAAAAATTTCGACAAAAGAATGCGTATTTGCCAACAAAGTCGTGGAGGCCATTTGCCCGATGTGTTATTCAATAAATAACCCTATCCTAATTACTTTATAATTCAATAAAAAAATAACAAAAATACTAAAAACTGTGTTTTTTATTTAAATTAAATCTTGCGTTAATTCAGGGACACCCTTTATTTCGATTCATATCTGCATCTCCTGGTGACTGATTGTTTCACCAGACTGGACTACTAAATCACTTTAAGTTGGAGACTTCATCAAAGGGTTCCCCTCACTCAAATCTGTTATGTATCGCTTCACTCCTAAACATCGCAGTCAGGGGACATAACTCTTACAGAAGCAGGCTTGGAGTATCGAGTTGGTGGGACCGTTACTAAAAAATACATTCTTCGACGACTCAGCTAAATATAGAACTCCTGTATGTTTTTTTTTTCAACGCTAGAGTCCGCCGCCGCGTCGGGGCGCCTCCTGAAAAAGACGCATGGCCGCATGCTATTTGAATAAACCTCTCCGAATCCCATAGATCATATTTTTATTTATTCCAACCTAATTTACTAAGTGGTTTCAAAAACAGAAAATAACCCCGCTTTATTCGGATTATTATTTAATTTATCTCGAATATTAGTTTATATTTATTTTTTCAAATATCTGCAATGTGGAGAAGACCGATTTTAAGAGTGGTGTCCCAAACAGTAGAGCTGGCCTCAGGACGCTCTTATATATTAATAGTTTCAGCTGAAGGGATATATTCTGGCTATTAGGTTTCGAATTTATCTATATACCAATGGTAATTACTGACTATCCCGTTGGCTTCATTCAGTGAAGAATGTCGGTGGTTTGGGGTTCCTCACAAGCGAATTATTGCTATGAATGAGTACTGCATGAATTTTTTTAATTTCAATTTTATATCAACCACTCTAGTTGTGTTAAAAGTAGTTTTAAAATAAATATTATATCGGGTCAAAATAAACAAAAAAGTAATATGTTTTACTTTGCATGTCGATACACTGTCAGGACCTTCTTCCCCAGCCACTGTTATGACTATTATTATTGGCCTCCTGTTGCTGTGGATTATCCCGTGTCACGTAGGGGATGATTGAGATGATGGACCCGTGGCGTGGCTCCACCCCATAACTCCGCTATCGTGGTCCTCGATTGGCCGCTCCGCGGGCTGTTATCGGTAGACACCCCCACGTATTACCTCGCATCGATTCCTCCTATGTGTTCTAGGCTGATAAGGCCGTGTGTTTGAGCACGAAACACTGTTGTGTGTAGCGTGTACGACCGAGAATCCAGTCGAAGAAACGAACAAGCATATGGATTAAGATAATTGAATATAATTATTTCAAAACGCATCCATTATTCTAGAACGTTGACCCCTTAGAAGGACAAAAAGATGCAGTATTTAGTTCCTTCACTAAGGCCATCAAGATAAGGAAAAGACTACTTAACCGAAGGAAGATTAAGCCATTACAGAAGGGGTGGAAACATGAGCCGCCTTGACCGTGAACTACTTGGCAAGGAATGGTTTAATTGCTGTAATGAGCGTGACCATTACGAGAGTTCGCTGGTAGAGTCGCCTGGGACCTCGCTAATTTATACATGGGAGTGCGGGAGCCAGACCTCTCCACACCCCCTTGCTATTTTACCTTGATTCCCCTCTACTCGATCATTCACCGCTTACATAGAGAACATCCCGGATTAATCCTTTCATCCATTAGTCTTTTATATATAGCTCTCACATATATTTTATAATTTAATTTGTTGGCAAAGTATTAGACATCTTTTAAACATATTTTCAACAAAATATACACTGACAGGCCAACAATTCCACCACTTGTAAAAAAATTGTATTTGTATATAATACATGGTAATTGTATATAACTTTTGTGTACTTATTATTTATTGAATTTATAAAATCTTTTTTACCTTTAATAAGGTTTTTAACGTTTATTAAATGAGTCTTTGTTTAAAAATTTAAAATCAAAATGTGAACTGCTAAGAAACATGAAAAAAATATTGAAAAATAACCATTTTTATCCTAAAAGAAATTAATGAGAGGGTCATTTAATAGCGCGTATTTCCTCCTCTTGCCTTTATTACGTCTTGACGACGCCTCGGCATACTCCTGCCGAGGCATACCTTCGGCCTGACGGCGTCTCGTAGAGTTTCATAGGGAACTTCAATGGCTTTAGCTGCATATCTAATGGAACGTCCATCATCAATAAGTGCCACACCACGTGCAACATCCTCAGCACGAAGAGGAATTTTTAAACTTAAAATTGAGAAAATTAAAATAACGAAGTCGAAAACTAAGAAATTTGATGCACCGGAACGTAAATCAGACTGAATAAACATTTTTAATTCCATGGAAAGTAAACAATGGGAACGACAGTCCTTTAATTAAATTAAGGATTATGGGTTACTAGCCTCTATATTGACATTTCTAATTGAAAAAAAATACATATTTATTTATAAAAAAAACGTGCCCAATCCAAAGCAGAAACATTTTGAGATGAAAACATGAAAAAAATAAGGTGGGTGGAATTTTTGCTTCATTGTCATTGTATGTTGTTGATTTAACTTAAAAAAAAAAATCTTAAGAATAGATGATAGCAAAAGTTAATTGCAAGAAACTAATAGTTAAAGGGAGGTTTATTACCTGGAACTATTATCTTTCTCACTTCCAATCTTTTATTTTCATTGCATGGTTTCTGGGAATTGCCGGAATTCTCTCATTGTTTCCACGTTAACATAAATAGTTGTTTGTGTTTAATTACGTCGAGCGTAAACGCGAGTTACAATTACATCTATAAATTCTTAGATTGTATTGTAAAGAAACAATAAAAGACTATGAATGAAAATCCGTAAACAAAGAAATCAGGGTGGTAAGTGCCGTACAAAAAAACAACAGCTCCTAACAGACATTCGGTCCCTTGAAGACTCCCCTCATGAAAAACCCTCAAGGATGATATACAAGACTTGATCCGGGGGTGGAGTCGCCATGGCTACGGCCCGGGGATGACGCACCCCGAAGTACCCAGGGGAAAAAATAAATAAAACGCTTCCTCGGTGTATGGGAGGGTCCAATTGAATCCGATATAATTGTCGGGGGGGAGTAGGACAATGAGCACTGTCCCGGATGGGGATCCATCTTGACGGGGTGGGAGGGTGTCGGGATCAAATTAAAAATACCACCCCCTCCCTTACCATTTGTATTCCGGCTACAAAAGCAATCGATCAACGGTTCGATTAATTATTCCGGATGTCGAAAGGAGCGAGGAGGTGGGGAGACTGAGCAGTAAAAAAAAAATTGATTTCGACACTGTGACGGTGAAAGAAACGGATGTATAGAGAAAAAAAAACCAAGCAAGGTCTTACACATGGTTTGAATCTGCGCTCAAAACACAACTGTCGCTTGCAGATGAGCGATGGCTTTCATAATAGGATCGAAAATTTTCGGGAATAATTCATCACAGTCATTGATTAAAAAAAAAACATGTTTTCTAAAACGAGCGTAATTTATTTCTTCAAAAACAGGAACACAACTCAGAACCGGTTATCTGTGAGATACTTCAAGTACGGTAATTAATATTGTCAAACTTAATGATTTGCAGAAAAAAAAAATATTTAAAGCTGTCAAGTTCAATACGTTATAAATCATTTGTCCTCAATGTAATAATGGTTTATTATGAAGCCAAAAAATATGATAAAAAATATACACCCGATTTTGATGATGTACAGATCTTACAATTATGAGGCAAAGAAAAAAATATTCTGACATGATCGAGCCTTCGAATCACAATCAATCGTGTCCTTCACAAGGGTCTACCCAATAGCAGAGAGTAGCTAAGGAGAATTCATATTCTGAAGTATGAATGAAATAGTGAATGAAACATTGTATGAATGAGTTCATCCGTCACACTTACCAATAGTGGTGATTGCAATTTTTTTTTTACACAAAGATGTTTTGAAATGAATTACTCAACATTGTTGAGATCAAAAAGGAACCTACAGTACACTAAAGCTGATATCCTGACTCAAGGTTTAAAATGATTTTAAGAAGAGGACATGATTTTAAATAAGGACATGAACACTCATCTACTCTTTCCAGGATGGGAAAAGAAAGCGTCCCAGCTTCCCCCCCCCCCGGGGCCCAGAACCCAGCTTCACCATAGACGGGACTGAATGCAAACGTTCCAACAGGATATGCTACCTAGGCATCAGCCTAGGCAGACACATAACGTTCGGCACACACCTGCAGAAGAAGTTGAAAAGAGTACGTAGGACTTACTACTCTCTCCAGCATCTGATCACAAGCCCGGCTAAATCCCTTCGGCTGAAACTGTTAATATATAAGAGCGTCCTGAGGCCAGCTCTACTGTTTGGGACACCGCTCTTCCGATTCCTACACACTAGCACAATAACTCGACTCCGGAGCTTCCAGAACAACATCCTGCGCACGGCATCCATAAAATTTTAATTTTAATAATTCATACAGTACTCATTTATAGCAATAATTCGCTTGTGAGGAACCCCAAACCACCGACATTCTCCACTGACAGAAGCCAAACGGGATAGTCAGTAATACCATTGGTATATAGATAAATTCGAAACCTAATATCCAGAATAAATCCCTTCGGCTGAAACTATTAATATATAACTACTGTTTGGGACACCACTCTTTCAATTCCTACACACCAGCACCATAACTCGACTCCAGAGCTTCCAGAACAACATCCTGCGCACGGCACTATGGCATACCCCTTTTCGTGAAATGAAGGCTTCCGACATGCATGAAAAGTTCGAGGTCCCCACTATCACCGAAGCAATCCAAAGAAGACACATCAAGTTCTTTGACTTGATGAAACATAGCCAAAACCCTCTATTCCGAGACATGACACTACCACCGCTACCGGCACGAGGGCAACTCACAAGATCGAGTAAAGCAGACCAAATGGTGGACATCACGGCGCTTGGCCCACCAACAACAAGCCTCTAACGGGCACCCATCACTGCTATCCAACTAAATAAGACTATACACATATATATATATGCACTACATGCCTAGAGGGACTCTAGGCCCAGCCACCAACGGACTCTCACCACTGTACCGCAACAATCAACCTCTACCGATGCTTCCCACACTCCTTAATTCCCTCACACCACCTTCAAGCAGGTACTCCTAGTACAAGGATACGCTCAACCCAAATATTCCTTGATTTTCCCTCATCCTTAATCTTATAATTAGAGAACTAAGAAAAAAAAAAAAAAAAAAAGACATGAACATGATACAAGATACTGAGCACTTGTAAATGGCAGAAGTGTCTGCTGAAAGTGCTAGTATATAAGGAATGAATAACTTGCGATAAGACATAAATAGGACGGAATTTACTTTATCTTAGCCAACAATTACTGATTAATTGTATTCTAAATTGTGTTTTAAGCTATAGATTTGTATTGGAAGTCGAGTGGATACTAGAAGTAAAATAGAACTACAATTTGTGTCAGCTACTTGTGATTCTGAAGGATTGTGATTTGACCCGACGGAATCTTCACTAAATCTGTCTTGCGATCTACAGATAGGGCGGAGGAAGGAATCTGTTTAATTTCGCTAGGATGCGAACTGCCGTAAAATTAAAAACTTCCCTCGGCTGATCGATAGGGAGACAGGGCTATTCATTATCTGTCTGTCAAGTGGAGGGGGCGGGTCCAGGCCTCGAAGGAGCCTAGGGGTGAACGCCGGGGGTGGAAACTGGATAAATAGACGTTTTAAATCAATGCCGATCCTCCCTCACTGGAGAACTTCTACCCTTCAGGCCGGCATTCGGTTATGCTGTCTGTGAGGTCTTTTGCATGGTCGTGTATCCCTCACCGCGAGCACTCGTGGAAAATTCGGGCCCCACGCGGAGCTCTGCGAGATAAGAGAACTTTTGCTGTTTCTTATCGTTGCTTACACACCCAACTGCTCAGCCCGACAGTAGGGTCGCTATTGTCTGCGGATGTGTGAATTTTATGGGATGTTTATAGCCTCAACGATTTCGTTCCTCCTAAATTCACATCGGACATGGACGTTTCTCGTAGAGGAGGTTTAAAAATCTACGCAATTATACGCTTCTTATTAGCTAGTCCTACCTGTATAATATACTTTTTTATTAATATTTTTAACTTTTTTTAAGGGATTCCTTCAATCCTTCAATCCCTAGTTTAAATTCAGATATGCCAAGTTTATCCGAAACATTCAAACTCAGTACTCAGCAACAAATCTGATTAATCCACCTCTTGTAACGGTCTAAAACAAAAATAATCAACCAGTAAAAAAAAATAAACCGAACATGAACATTATTGATAATATGCCACAATAATGAATTAATTAATGACCTGCCAATTCATTTGATCCCCTTTGTTTTCTAGTCTTTGGCACTTAATTATTGTCACTAATTATATCCAGTCATATTTAATACCCACGCTGTTGATATCAGGACCTAATGCTGATGTACATAGAATGTCGAAACATCGTCCTAAGAATAAACTTGATGAAAACCTAAAAAAGTTAATAAACACATGTTGTTTTCCACATCAGATGATAGTGACGTAGTCAAACTGCAAACGTACTAAAACTAGTCCGAACGCAACCTAGGTCCGAACTCCACCGTAGAAAACCGCAAAAAGCTTTTAAGCAAAAACAAAGAAACCTTAAAAACCTGAAGGTCAAGGACCCTTCAAGGGAAAGTTTTTTAAGGTAAATTTCTTTTTGTTGCAGCTTCGAGTCAGACCTGCCAGCCTCTCCGCCAGCTGGGTAGGTATTGTTGGATAGGTTTAGGTAGCTTTCTCCCTTGATAATAAATCTGCCCAGCTACCCTTGTTGGATATAGGGGGGGGGGGGTTGGTTCAGAGAGGTTCTGGATGGAGACATCAGTGTCAGATGCAGGACCAAGGTGTGCTACCGAAAATGCAACCACTCAGGTAGGTTGGGTACATTTTCAAATCTTCCTTAATCGAAAACCCTGTTCCATTTTGAAAATTTAGCCTTTGGAGTATTTCATAAGTGTTACAAGAGCATAAATCCAACGTTTTTAGAATGGCAAAATACATATCTGCGTTAATTGATAAAATATGATCAAAAATTTACATCAATACCACCGGCATTTATCAAAATGTGCGAATTTGGCAGTTTAATTTATGAATTATTATAGTTACATATTATAAATCAAAAAAGGTTATTTTGGTTATCTTGCGTGATATTTTCTCATCTATAAGTTAACTACTGTTTTTTTTGGAAGAACTTTTGTCTTATTACCGAACTCATAGGAATCCAAATCAATTTACGTCATAAACTTATTTTGTAATAGTTAACAAGTAGTCTCTACCATAAATAATTAACAGAGAAATAAAAAAAATAGCTTAAATCGGAACGAACCCGTCGGAGTTTCTACCAACTGACCTGAAATTCTTTCCATGTTTCTATTTATTCACTCAGAATGTCTGTAAACCATAAAATAACAGTTTTGCCAGTTTAATTATCAGTATGTTTTTTTAATTGTAATTAAATAAATATGTTTCGCCACGGTGTAATTATCTAATTAAACGGTGACAAACAATTAGTTTTTGATGAAGGTGAATTATTAGTCACCTATTTAGTATAGTTGTTATTGAGTAGTACTTGTGTTGTCTGCTTTAAGAAGAAAAATATTACATTTTTTTTAACTTTTATAAATTATCGGGCATATCGAATTTAATGAAAGAAAAAAAAAACATTTAGCTGATTCTTATAAATTAGAAACATGTGGGGGCATTTTTATTATTTAAAAAAGAGTGAAATAATTTGAGACAGGCTATGAGCAAATTGTTCTATACAAATGTGTAATAAAGCTATTGTGGAAACGGATACTGTAAAAAATATCGAAAAAAACCATTTTATCTTTTTCTAGAAATATCTAAATACATTAAATATGAAATAATTCAATGTTATTACGTTACCGTAAGTTGTAAAAGACTTGACTTGTGGCAGTTTTGAAATAAGCATTTACCTGAAAAAAAAAAAAGTGACTTTAATAAGTAATCTCACATAAATAAATATAAAGTTATTGTAAAGCTCATGCCGGGGGTAGACATGTAAGGCGGGATTGCATGAGAAGCTTTGAATTATACATAAACTTCTAAGGGTGGGATATGTGCGGGTGCGGGCTGGCATCAGGGGGTTCGGTGGCTTGTGAGGTTTTTGGCGGCTGAAAAGCTAAAACCCGCGGCAAAAACTTGCGTCTGCTGGAATCGTCCGTTTCTCCAGAAGTGGGGATTATATCGACTCCAGCCCTATCATGAATATTCACACCTCTCGTTTAAAATGCATGATTCTCCTCAGGATCAAGGGACTGAATTTATGCATTGAGTAAGCGCTGCGGGGGGAGAGAGTACAGCCCTTAAACTCCAAGATACCTTCCGATCCCGTTCCAAGTATAAAATGACCCGCAGACACCGGGATACTTTGAATTGAACTTCGATAGGATATTTAAACTCCTCGTATAAATACATAAATCTATTGAAATTGTATTGCGCCATGAGCACAGAGGGAGGGTATTGAGGGTTAACAGTTGTGTATACATTACATTAAAATATGCATTCGTTCTGAAATATACCTACCTCCCAAGGACATACAAAATGCGTCACCGCGTTAATAAACCGTTCACAATGAACGAAATACAATCGCAATGCATTTCGAACGAGCAGTGGAATCGACAATCACAATCGCGCATCACATCTGTAATTTATTGTCGTCCGTTTCCGATCCATGTTCCAGGAAGGCCATGACATGACTCGTTACACATCATGCGGCTCCGGTGAAATCCACACCATTTTTTTCTGTTTGATGAATTATAATATTATTTCGATTCAATTTACTTATTTGCAATATTTACATAATAAAAATAATCCAATGCTAATATATACATATGTAATACACTAGTCTAAAAAAAACATCATCGCTTTAGACTATGAATAAAGTCTTCATTGAAGAACATATAAATTTTAATTTTATTACTTCGAATGTGGGATGTATTTCGAGGTCAAGTAGGCAATAAAACTCACAGAATGATGTTATTCTATTTTTATTCAATAAATTGTATAAAATATACTTAAGTATTTTTATGGAGGCGTAAAACGCAATAAACTCCTCCATGATAGTATAATAAAATGTTTCATAAATTGAACCGTTTACACTGTATAATATTCTATGGTAGTTCTATGATAGTTGTTCTATATTTAGTAAGTGTAATGGAATGAGTACGTAGAAAAATACCTTTTTTTTTACATACAATAATAATATTATGTGTGCTTTACGAATTGATCTCATTCAATTATATATTTTATTTTATTATTTATATCCATCTGTTTTTTTGATTTTTGAAATCACATAATTTTAAGTAGTTTCTGACGAATATAGTATATTACATTATTCTTAATTATTAAAGTGATCATCATCATAGTTAATCAATTATAATATCAAGGATTATATGTTATTCGTTCAGTGATATTTGATATTTTGAAGAAAAAACAAACAAAATTATTTGCTCCAAGGATCAGTTGCGTCGACATTCCTTCAATTTGAAATCAAATTTTGTTTTTTTGTAATTGAAACTGTGTCGGAAAAATGAACTGTTTGTCAATATTGTTTAGTTTTTTTTGTAAGCAATATTTGTAAAAATAAACAAGTATTAATTTAAAAAAAAACTTCATGATTTTTACTTAAATAGCAACTTAATTGCTTTCTTCAAGATTGGCCAAAATATAAGGGATTTTTCTCAAAACCCAAGTGTTGTGAAACATTCCTTTAAAATTTCAGATCGTTTTATTTTAACGACTACCACATTCTTGACGGTCCAACTGTCAAATAAGAAAGAAAGAATTCAATTTAAAAGCGCTTAAATTTAATCTGTTTCCTGGAACATAAATTGTATTGGCAATAAATTAAAACGGGAGCTTGATAATGTGACAAATGGGTCTTTATAAAGGGCCCCGTCGTTCGGCTTAAATTAGTCATAAAATAAGATGGGCCGGCGGTGATATTTATGGTTGAGGAAACTTGTTCAGCTACCACAGTCAAGGGCCCATATCCGAACGATAAAATCAGCGCAGACACCGGTTCGGTCGTAAAGCCGGGAGAAGTGAGACGCGAACCAGCTATAAAAAGTGGTCCGATGTTGTGGGGGAGTAATAAAAAAAATAAAAAAAATTGAAGAGTACTAGCTAGCGGCAGCCATTAGTGTCAGGGCAATTCATTAGGCGGAGAGTGATGCGATCTGGCGGTCGCCCTGAGGACTGTTGTCGGTGCTTCACTCTAGCGGCTCAGCTAGGAACTCCTTCCACTTGAAGACCCGCTTATATGAACCGTTTCACTCAGGTCGTTCATGAGTCATCCCCCTCCCCTTTTCATTGATGCAGAATCAGAAGGGATTTGTTTCACTTTACTACTAAAATTTTTAAATTTATCCTTTGCAAAAGGTACTTTTTCAAAATATCTATTATTATTATTACTGATATTTCCGGTATTACAACTTTATTTTGATAAAATTACAATTTGCCTTATTGGGTAATAAGTAATTGTGATAAATGATCTCATTCATATTTACAATTTTCATTCACTCACTCATTCGTACAGTATTGACAAACAGCCCAGAGACCTCCCAAGTCCACATGGTTCCCTTGCATGCGAAAGAGGAGTCTTGGGAAGTCCCCTACGCTCCTCCGTCAGCCGCGTCACTGGATACGAGCCAGCGCAGACCAAGACACAGACGCTCAGGACATGATTGGAGAGATTGGCCATTGCCTCTCACTGTCACGTATTAGACCACTGCCGTTTCAGTATCCGAAGAGGATTGTAGTGATGAGTGTCGCAGTGTAATGACTGTGCTAGGGGATTAGGGTGGTCGGATAAGTTACTATGGAATTTCATGAACTTAAAAGTGATCAGTTCAAGAATGTAGTGTATATTATGATCATTATGAAGGGTTTTGTTGCTGACGTAATCAGAGGCATTTTGTTGATATTTCATGTATTGTATATGTTTGGAGTGACGTTAAGTTTTTTGTTTTGAAAAACTATTTCTCACAAAGTATAAGTATTAATAAGCTGACGTCTCTTTTTAGAGTGCTAAGAATATTATGAAATTTGACATCTGCTCTCAAGAACACCTCAAAAAATGCAGATTAGGTGTTGATTAAAATACAATTACAGAGTATATGGCAAAATAAACATGGAAACAGAGAGACCCGTTTCGTTACATTTCTAACCTTTCTATAGTCCCAACTCAGAAGTAATATAAGTTTGTAGTTGTTATTTTCCACCCCATGACAATACATATAAAACGGCAATATCACAAATTGTAAACAAAAAACAATGTAATGAGCCAATTATCTTTTTTTATACATTCCAATAAGTTGCTCATGGCGTTCCTTATTTTAATATTTTTGCTATTTACATGATTTTTTTGTTTGCAAAAAAAACGCTTATAATTGGGTGGTGACTTCGTGAATGTATATTTTTCGAATGATAAACGCCCATTTATCAATTATTTAATCATCAGTTTTACAAATACTAAATATCGATCAAATTCAATGAATGATTAATTGAATAAAGATTCGTTCACTTTATGTCCACCGCGTCGCTTAGTTGAACGGGTTTAGCCGAGAAATAAATAAACTATCCTGCTATATTCATTCTACTGTAACATCTGGTAAAGTATACGGTGCGGCACTAATTAAATATTAATTAAATGATTTTTGAGTCACCGTGTTTAATTTGTTGCGAACTATAGGAAAAGGAATCAGAACTTTAATTCTATAATTGCTTCATAAACTATAATTTTTGAAAGCTTAAAAGACTTCGCCTGTTAAAATTATTTCCGTACCCTTGCAGTTATTACATCTTAAAGTATAATCCTGTCTGTTATACAACATTAATATAAGATCAGAAGATATCCCGTTGAAGGTAAACTCGGGTTCCACTGTAACGCTTTTGGTACTGAGATTTTGGAACAAATATAATTTAAGACACCTTTTTTGTACTTCTTTCTTTCTCAGCAGATAGTTACTATTCATCCCAGCAATAAATTTTACTTTAACATTTTCGCAATTAATATATGAATTCTTAATTATTAAGCAAAACCATATTATCAATCTTTGGGTTCAAAAAGGAAAACGCAGAGGGTGTACTTGCAATTTGCACTAGAACGCTAATATTGTAACGTAAATCTAACAAATTAAAGCTTGGACTAATGTCTGACATTGTTTTTTAAAAACTATGAGAGGATCAATACAGATAACCACCACGTTTTGGTTTATGTAAGTTAAAAACGTTATTTGTTTAATTTCTTTTAATTATTACTTATCTGGTGAAAGAGCTTTATTTTTGTTACGTAAGGTCATCAACCATTTCAAAATATGCACAGAGATAATAAATTAGCTTCCATTGTTTGGCCATGGGATTTGAATCCAGACAATTGATGAAAATATTGAAATACCATTCAAATTTTGGCAAATTAAACTATGAAATATGACTGGTTTTTTAAAAGAAACTCATCTCAAATACAAAATAATAAATATAATTCGTTGAAAAAAAAATTAATAAAAAACCCCAGTGTCACAAACGATAAAGGGTAATTTATATTATTTCCTACACGTATTTATGCGTAGAGGAAAGTTTCTGATTCAGTTATGCCCATAGTCGCGAAGACAGACAACCGTTCTTGACACAATTATGCAATTTTGATACCGGTATGCCTTTCTAGACCAGTTCGATTAGTCCAACAGCTCAAATTAATTAAATCATGGATAAATTTATGTTTAACTATAATGATGCTATGCTAAGGGTTATATAGTTTATATAGGTTATATAGGTTATATAGGTTATGGCGAATCGATGTTGGTTACTATACGGGCGTTTATTATACGTAAAATAAACCTTTAATATTTTATTAAAAGAGCCTATGAATAGATGAGCGAAAAGTGGTAAAATACAAAAATTATTTTAAGAGCATAAATCAAAGTTGTTCTCAATGACCTCAGCATTCTTCCAGAACCGGAAATTCCAGGCTATCCTCCGTCGTTCTGGGAACGGTTCGCGCCGGCTAGCACCCTCGGGTATTAAACGGAACAAGTGTACGAAGAGGAACAGGAGAAAACCACGAAGAATACATGGCATACCGGCAAAAGATAAAGAAAAACCTATTGTTTTATCCGACCGGGAAGACACGCTGCTTGTCAGATAAGCTTCTAATTGATGCCTGCTAATTTGTAACAGAATCCATTCCGGCCTCAATTATAAAATGCAAAGAGGCAATTTGTATTTCAGATCGAATGAATACAGAATGAACTCTACTGTAATAGGGAAGAGTAATAGAATATAACGTGTATTACTAGTTATACAATATAACGTGTACTTGTAGTAATACAATATAACGTACAAGTAGTAATACAATATAACGTGTACTTGTAGTAATACAATATAACGTGTACTTGCAGTAATACAATATAACGTACTAGTGGTAATACAATGTAACGTGTACTTGTAGTAATACAATATAACGTGTACTTGTAGTAATACAATATAACGTGTACTTGTAGTAATACAATATAACGTGTACTTGTAGTAATACAATATAACGTACTAGTAATAATACAATATAACATAGTAATATGAAGTGAATGTAAACTCCATTTGTTCTGAATGTTTTTGTGATAACTGCACACTTGCCTAGTCAGGTACAGAAACTATTTACACCGTTTCTCCATTATTAATTTTTCAGCCAATGTCAAGAAAAAAATTTAACACTGCAATGTAAAAGGAATTAGCATCAAATATATTTACAGGAAGCTATTTAAATTAATCTAATTTTTTTGGGGGGGGATTTTCAATTTCAGAGAAGGTTTAATAAATAAAATGAAGATTTTTTCTTTTGAATCTGTTTATGGGGCGATTTTTTTTTTAAATCAAACGCATTATCAATATTTTAAAATTTTAGAATGAAAGTAATTGGTCGCTTCTCTTTATGACCCTTGGACAACAAAACGTTGTCTATTCAAATACTATTATTTTATTAGAACATGAAGGTCTTTGACTTTGCTACAACAGTTGTGTATTATTCCACATAATAATGACTATGTAGCATACTAATATGCGCAAGGATTTTGTATGAAAAGAAAAAGTATTTGATTCATTTGAAAATATAGAGTATTTTTTTTCAGTCAGTCTTTGGATTTAAAATTGAGTAATAATAAGATTATTATTTTGGTTCTAGTAAAAAAAGTCAAAATCCTCTCAATCAACGTCCAAGACCGTACAGATATTTATTTTTCCGAACCTGTTTGCTTATTCTAACATCTTTATTTTGGTTTTGTAGTTTCTAGGCTAGACCTTATGTACAAAATACTTACTACGGTAGCAAGCTCGGTTAGTCGCGTCTTCTTCTCTGGAGGTGGGGCTAATTGTTATTGATTAATAAAATAGTAACAAGAATATAAATAAAAAAATTGATACTTGGCCAGTAATTGGACAATATACCGAATCGTTAAATCGGACGAGCCATTATTCAATGAGGGTATGATAACTTCCAAAGTTAGAAATCAATTTTAACGGGCAGTGAAATGAACTCATAAAAGTCGATTCAATTAGAGATTGACAGCCGAGTGGTTAAGTAATTAGTAAGTAACAATTAAGCAGGCAATTAAGTATATAATCTAGACTGGCTGGTTGTAAAGAGTCATAAAGCTGGTGCTAAAACCAGTTAATCTAGGGCAAACTGCTGCAGCGCACGAGATCTTGCCACAGGTGGCATCAACGTGGCCAAAGACCTGTCCTCTCAGGTATACCCCTACTTCACGTCGTTAATACGAATGCAAACTCCCCAATAGCAAAAGTGCAGGTATTCTGGAGAGCCCAAAAAAAGTTACATTTTGAATTAAGAAATCGCCTCTTCTGTAGATTTTATTCTTTCTACGTTTGATGCTCATCATTTTTCATCTCAAGAAATGTTTTTTATGTTTGTAAATATGCATTTGTATTGACTATGTACCTTACATATGTATATGTGAATGCAAACCCTCAAATGAGCTTGCCTGTCATAAATCCTCAAACATATGACTTTATCGCGCTTCGTTTGTTCCTTGGGGGATAGTTTAGACCAGCCATTATAAATATCTTCAACTAACACACATAAAATAAATTACATAGATGATATCGTTAATACCGGACCCGAAAGCTTTTTATTTGTGGTAGCAATTGTTTCGCATTAATATTTTAAATTATAAGTACGCCGTATGCAAATCCGTATCCGGGGATAATCCCATAAATATTATTTGAGCTCTTGTTAATTAAATTTCTCTAGTCCAGCGAACAGTCAAGGTGCATGCAACGACATTTATACATTCCGTATTTCCGGTTGTGATGTCATAATTTCGAAATTATAAAGTTGAGAGTACCCGAATGATGTGAGCGGACTCCGCTTATAGTGTATTTATTTTATCGCATTCAACTGTTTTTTACTTTTGCACATTTTTTAATTTGCATTAAAATCACATTTGTAAATGGAATGAACATAAAATGAATTAAACGAAGTTATATAAATAAATAAAGAACTGTAACTAGCTACAACGTTGTTTTCGTTTGAATATAATTCCAATAGAAATTTAATGGCGGTGGCTTGACATAGTATTTATATTATATTATCTTGACTGAATCGTATACTGACACTCACTCTAATTGCTCACTACCAAGAGGCAAGCGTCCATCACAATGTCCCAAGTATATATATATCTATATTTCCTAACATCGATCTATGGTCTGTCCATTCATTGCCTGTATTTCCTGACGTGTGACTACCAATAGAATAATCTGGAACCTAGACCATCATATCCAATATTATGTACAAAATGTTACTTATTCTTTAATAACCTAAAATATCTATGGATCTAGTAGTGAGAAAGGGAGGGGATATTTGATGTGTAAAAAAAGGTAATATCCCAACACTCATAAGAAAAACACTGTTCCTTGGTGATCTATTGAAGGGCTCCAGCTATTTTAAGATCAAAAGGATCTATTTAGAAAGATCCCGGATCGGAACCCAGCTTAAGACACAAGGAGCAGAATGGCACAGCCAACAGACCGCGACTAATGTAAGCAGTCGAGTTCAAGGATGAGCGGATTTCAGCTCTTGTGCTGAGCCGGAGGAGATTTTTCAATATGTCCGACGGTGGTCTGCAAATATGGTTTCACAAGTTTCAAATTTTGAATAAATATAGCGGTACATCTGTAAGTGTAAATTATCTGTATCGAATACAGGCGTTAACAAACTAATTACATAGCTTACAAATGGAGCTACAAGTGAGGTTATAACTTATTAGCAATAATATTATGCCTCGAACGAACGTGTCATTTGGTAGAGAAATGGATTTTAGTAGGACAGCCACAGTTCTGGGCTAGAAAGTGACTTAGCTCAGTGTACTGTTTGGATTAGGCAAATCTGTCTAACCTTAATACCTCTTTGGATTTAATAGTACAATCCTAAGTTCTTTGATTAACAACAACTTTATTATGATAAAATTACAATTTGCCTGATTGTGGTATAAGTAATTGTGATAAATGATCTCATTCATACCAATTTTCCTAAGTTCTAATGGCGTCAGAATAACTGCCATTTCGGCAAAGAACTTTCTAATCAAATAAGAACGCATATTAGAAACTGTATGTGATTTAATGGTTTCTTATCAGTTTTCCTCCGATCGTAGCTCGTTTCCTGCCTATAACCACCGCCTCACATGTGGGTCTCGGGTGTCTCCTGGGCACCTCAGATTCCTTTCTTCGTCGTTGATGACCTGAGGGTATTACACCGAAATAAATCCCATTTTGTATATATTACTTAAAAAAAAAACTGTTTTTAAAATTTTAAGGGGGAATGGTTACATAGTAGACTTTATAAACACGTTAAAAAACGACACTCGATGACTGAGCTGGAACTCGTTGAACGGCTGGAGAATCGTGCACTTAACATGCCTCAGAAAATATTACCATACAATCTTCTAACCTTAATACCTCTTTGGATTTAATAGTACAATCCTAAGTTCTTTGATTAACAACAACTTTATCATGATAAAATTACTATTTGCCTGATTGTGCTATAAGTAATTGTGATAAATGATCGCATTCATACCAATTTTCCTAACTTCCAATGCCGTCAGAATGCCTAAGTTCCAACGCCTCTACTGAGACCGATTTGGACAAATGGAGCCAAAATATAGGGGATGCGCAAAGACTAACATCAAAACTAAAAATATATAGATTTGTCAAGCAAAAGCTTCAACACGATAAAAGTAGTGTTAAAAAAAGTTTTCTATGCCCGTGTAACGTCAGCCACTTCTCTCTGACTTTACTCGAAGTTTTCTAAAATTACTAACAAGAAGCCATTTAAGGCTTGTTGTTCTTCCCAATGGACGAGGCTTAGTGCCCTGGGGAATTTCATTTTAGACACATGTTTTTTTTGTAGTTTGAAACGGCAGTTTTTATTGACCGAGATGGTTTAGAAAATAAAATGAATGTCAATAACTCATAAAAATTTTATTTTTTGAATCATCAAACCGATTCGAACGTGGACATCTCTCGAATGGGTTGTTTCACTTACGGCCATAATTTCATTTATATAATAATATACAAGAATATATATAATAATTTCATAATTGATTTAAAGAATTATATTCGATCTAATGGTTTTGTTTTTATTCATATCCCCTTGTTATTATAAATTATGGAAGTCAGTATGTACTACATAAATGAATCTATTTACAATAGGTCATTCATTATATGTCGTGTTATATGTCAGACATACTTTCGTCATCACTCCTTCATTACTTTTCTACCTAATAAAAGTAATGTCATTCCAAAGGATCGTGTAAGGTCCACACAAATAAGACTTATACAGGTGCACCATTTTACGTACGATGTCGTGCCGTTCACAGTTACCTACACAATCTTCATATTGATCTAGTAGATTTCTTATAAGTGGTTCTAACCATAACTATTTACTAAGTCCTGTTAAACAGTCTTTTATTTTATTTCTTATAGAGCTTTAAACTTTATTTCTATAGTTTTTTTTATTATGTATTTTTTTTCTTTTATTTGCCAGGTACGAATTTATTATCCCCGGAATATGTTTTTTTATTCTATTCCCTGCGTTCACGACTGCACTAGACAATTTTGAGGGTTTTTTTTTTTAAATCAATATTTCTTTTTGTTTGAAGTATTTTAGGATTGTCGTTGGACAATTATTTAAGGCTTATTTGCTTTCCTGTGCCTAGAAAAACAGAGACCTTCCTATCGATGGTACTCAGACATATTTGCGAAAAGATATGGGCCCACAGTCTCCTATACCATGGACAGCCAAACATCTACAATTGGTCCATGGATATCACCGGAGGATGAAGCGATACAAGAGGCCAATAAGAAGAATCAGCCCGGGGCTAGAGTTAATGGACTATTTCTGATCTTGATTAATAGTGGAGCATAGCGGCTGCTTGGGTGGTCTCTGCTCACTGTTTAATTACCATTTTATAAATAGTTAGGGGGTCTCGGGTGGTGTGGCATGTCCAGGGGTGCCAACTGCAATGCACGGGTCGTTTCCACCCAGTCGAGTGCGCCAAAAAGGTACTTTTCGCTTCCTGTTACTGTTTCTAAATAGACTAAAGTGTAAATCGTCTGTGAGAATATGTTTTGGTTTTGAAAAATTTTATTTCAACACCGGGGCGACGATTTGACGTATGACGGTCCTCACTCCAAAACCCACACTCGAAGCGTAATAGCTTTCAACTAGGTTTATTGAAAGATTAATAAAAACCAGTTGACCTGAGGATTAACTGCTGCGAAATATTTCACGAAGGATTGAAAGTCATCCAAGAATTCTGTTTATTTCACGCGCAGGTGTTCTGCAAGCTCACAGCGGGAAGCCACCATACTATAAACGAATTTTCCTTTTAACTATTTAAGTACTGTCCACAATTGTCACATAATAACATTCCACCCTAAAATATATTGTGGTCTACGCGCAGAACTACAAATATAGTAGTAGTACTTTTTTTACCATTAGATCATGATTCTTAAGGTGAGCCCCATCACTTTTAAACATGTTTAGACAATCAATCTATAATGTACATTACTTTTGTAACAATCATAAATCGCAATGTAAAATGTTGTCAAGCTACAGGACACTGTTAATAGATCCATTTATGTAGTCTATACTGATTTTCATCATTTATAATAACAATTGGATATTCAGATAAAAACAAAGATGTGTACGATTCTTCTGTAATAATCACGTATTAAAATTTAAAATAATTTGTTTTTCTACGTAATATACTATAGCGCACATCAAGCGTACTTCCTGATATTTTAATAATTAGTTCCTAGAACGAGAAACTCTTTCATTTTATTTTTTAATATTAAGAGGCTGCCGAATTTCTATTAATTCGCTAAAAATGGCAAACAAATCAATAAAACGAAAAAAAACAACCTTAAAAGGCTCTTCTCAAACATTCGACTCGGTGTCTCACGGGACACTGTGTTAAATGCTCTGTGACCGGGAATGCCCGGAGCAACTATATTAAATTCTGACTAGCTTCCTGAAAAACAGATCACTGCGGATGCGGGTGGGTGATAGCTTATCCGAAGCTGTGCCACTGACCTGTAGAGTACCCCAAGGCGCCGTCTTATCCCCTGTACTATTTAACGTATGCACGTCTGAAATTGTAGGAGCCCGATATAAAAACAGTTACTGCTTTCGCTGATGACATAGCGGTGTACAGTACCAGCATGAGCGCCAAGGTAGCTCTTAGACAGACTGAAGCAGCCTGTAACCAGATCAGTGAGAGATTGGGGCGATTCAATATTTCTGTAAACGCAGGTAAGACTGACTGTGTAATTTTCTCTTTTCAAAAGGGGAAAAAGTCCGCTACCTACTAGTTACATAGTAGGAACGGAGGAGAATTCACCACCAACAACCTAGTATATCTGGGAATATAGGGAGGATAGACACCTCCGTTTTAGTAACCATTTTACGAAGAAGTTGAAGCATACTCGCACGAAGTCTTATCGGCTTACGCATTTATTAACTTCCCCCAATCTATCACTGCGCCTAAAGCTCATGATCTATAAGAGTGTAATCAGACCTGCTCTGCTGTATGGTGCACCGCTTTTTCGTTATCTACAGCTCGGCGACTTCAACAATTCCAAAACGGTATACTGATAAAAGTGACACAACCACTCCAGAGATATCCACGTTCGGATCAGTTTGATATTGCAATAAATAAAGTTTTTATGAGTTATTGACATTCATTTTATTTTCTAAACCATCTTGTTCAATAAAAACTGTCGTTTCAAAGTATTAAAATAAACATGTGTCTAAAATAAAATTCTCCAGAACACGATGATCATTAATATGCCATATCAAGTCTGAACTGGCTTGAAATTTCATTTGAAAAATTGAAATTTGAGAAAACTTTAAGTAAAGTCCGAGAGAAGTGTCTGACTACACCAGCATAGCCAACTTTTTTTAACTCTTTATTTTTGGTAACCCTGGATGTTGACGTTATACCCTTTTAAAATTCTTGATCGATTACAGCATTTTGGATCCGTACCCATCCCTTCAGACTGGTAATAAAACTACGGGATAAAACTGATATTTCCATGATATAAACTACTCACCAGTGAATTTTGCGTGTAATATTGAACTAACAAACAAAAGATAATTGCATAATCTTTGTAAAACAGATTTTGAATTAATCATGAACGATCTCCCAAACACGCGTGAGTGGCAATGATTAATAACGTTCGTGTCTGACTGCGCTCTAACGATGTATACGCTTCTACATTTCCCCAGGATTTGCACGTATTTTTTCAAGCCGTATTATCGTGTCGATCGTGCCGTTTTTCAGCCTCATGCAGCCAGCAATTAAAACGTTGCCCTGGCCCTTGCAGCAATCTGCAACTCGCAACATCACTCAAAAGGAAACACAGAATAGATATAAGGAATGTTGCCGGCCTATCTTAGCACGCGCTTGATATCATTTGAATTGTAAATACCGTGATAATCTTCTACAAAAAAAAATTCTCATTTTCGTTCCAAGAGCCAACGCACATTTAAGTCATACAGCACATTTTACCACGATTCACAGATACGGGCGTTAGCGTATCTTAAACGCCATAAACAAGCGTTTATGTTTTTGTCCTGAACAATTAAAGAATGCCTGCATATTGACTGTTCCTTGTGACAGGAGTCGTATGAGTTCCATCCAATTATGTCAAGATACCCGCATCCTAATTTGCATATTGCCAATTAGTTGTGCAGGCTAATTTATCGATCCCTACATTTCATTAGCATTTTCTCACACGAGGAAAAAAAATAACAGCTCATTTTAATTTCGTTCTATGAAAAAAAATAATGTATATTATTTTGGCAAGACAATTTACATTCCCTTGGTATTTAAAGTTACTGCCGATCCTGAAAATAAAAGCTCTGCTTTAGAACTGGTATGGGGGTATCTCCTATGTCCACAGTTGTAAAAATTATACAGTACATCTGACATTGTAAACATATAGCAATAATTTGGAAATGCGCTGTTTAAATTTAAATTTAAATTGTGGAAAGTATAAAAAAAAAAGTTCAAAGTTGAAAAAAAAAAGTGATTTCATTTTTCTATATCTTAGAAGCTCTAATTTTTATTTTCAGAATAGGTTAACAGTGCACTTGAGCCGACGAGGCAAAACAAAACACATCAAATTTATGCCCTAAAATAAAATTTTAAGACCCTTAAGCATAACCCATTGCGCTGTCAATAGAATTTTTCACTAGTTTCATTAATTCACAATTTATTTATAATTTCAACTTTTTTTTTTTCAAAATCATCACCCTTATCGGGGAGACTGTTATTCATTATTTACCGAGGAAAATAATAATTTTGAGTAGGGTTTTGACGATTTTATTAGTTGAAAAGGCGGTTTTCAGTGATCCAACGTTATGTTATTTTGTTCTCGATTTTTCAATTATATTTTTATTTTTAATGCATTTATTTCCGACATTTGTGAGTTTATTAAACTTGAAATTGTTAAAATTAGTTTGTTTTTTTATGAGTTTTCGATTATATAATCCAGCATAGCAAGAAGGGCGAGTTATCTGCAAGTATCCACACTCTTCTCTGTCCTGTGATTATAGAACCGTTACAAAATAAGCTCTTCTCTCCCGGGCGAGAATCGAAACTTTTTTTTTCTTTTTTTCTTTCAAAACCTCTTTATTGATAATATATATATACCATGACAAAAATAAATTTGGAGTTACAGCTGTCTCCTCGTGCTCCATTCGCAGATGCATTCGAAGGAGTGCATACAATATGATACTTTCAGATTGTTGTTAAGAAGTCCAATACACATACACACACTAGGTGATGAGGCTCACCTTCAGCTTGCGACCGTGGCATCGAAACCTCAGTGCAGTGTCATGTTTTATTAGCTCACTTACGGTAGAATTACAATAACATTTTCTGTCGGTATATCCTTCGTACTTGGAGGCAGTGGGCTATCCTACGGGAGCTAATATATGAAGGACAAGATCGAGGAGCTAGGTTAGGTTTTGAAGGAGGATAAGGGGGGGCGCCCCCACATTCGGGACGGGGGGGCTGGCGAAGGAAACCGCCGACTCTGCACGATGTTAGTGACATCTGCTGGCAGCCAGGGTGAGTTAGGGGAGCCCTTGCTGTGTCAGGCAGTATGGCGGGGCTGCGTCTGACAGCCCTCGAGGGGCAGGCTCAAGAACGGGAATCTGGTGATACAGATAAATTTAGTCAACATGGATTCCCTCCCGGTGGTATGGACACGGTCAAAGGAAATATATGTCAACATAAATTATCTTTATTAGCCAATAAATGGGGTTATAACCCGGGATCTTATAATTTCCCGTCATTCACTAATCACTATTAATTAAATTCTTTCAATGTTTTATTATCACTAATTATAATGAATTAGTTATTAAGTATATAACTGTAATAATAGCTAAACAAAGATTAACTCTACATACAAGTAGTATATAATGAGTAACTAAACAAAAATAAAGACAAGTTAATAGAAAAAAAAGTGATGGAATTCTTAAATAATTAAAAATAAAGCAAATATAACAACCTAATAATATCACCAACAGATAATATGTTTATAAAAATAATATTCAAGTAACTATATTGATGAATAAATCTTTCGTTTGAAGTTCGTGAATTCGATTCCATGTCAACTAAAAAAAAAGCGTTTGATCGGTAGATATTATCAGTTTGAGAGTCAGAACTCTCAATTTTTTTGAGTTATTTTTACCAACTACAATTTATCTAAGCCCATTGAAATGTTTCGTAAATGATTGTGAAAAAACAAAACATTAAATGATTCAGACCAAAAATGCTTTATTCCATTCGTTAAACCGGCTTCATTTAATTAATAAACAAACCTACTAAGACTGTCATGAAACTTGAAATATGAAATTTCTATTGTTCAATCTAGAAGGACGTTTTTTGGGTGGGAGAATCTTCTTTTTATGTTACCCACATTAAAGAGAAATTCCTTATTTCATTTTATGCTACATGAGCTCAACAGATACAGTTGCCATAATCCAGATACAGACGCTATAATCCCCTCTAAACTACAATTAGTAGGTACAACTAAATTATCATTTTTTTTATAACTAGGAAAACTAAAACAAAATGCCCATATTAAAGTGTCCTTGACAATGAGAAAATATTAGAATTTTACAATTTTCTTAAATTCCTTCTAAGGCAAGTTAGATATTTAAAAGATATGCCAATACTTTCTCACGGTGTAATGGCTGGATTTGTTGAATGTATCTATAAAATTTACATAATCATGGATCATCAGTATTTTGGTAAAATTTGGTCGATGTATTTAGCACATATCCGTTTGTATTTATCCTAGTAATACTGGACTCATTTGCAGCTTTGAAATCCATAATTTATAAATGGAATGAAGAAACGCCTTAGCACACAATAGCCTAAGTTGATTTTCATGTTATTTGAACGAAATGAGTATGTTAATTGAGGACATGGAACGTTCTCACGTGGCCGATTTATCGGGTGTGGAATCTGTGAAATGTATTGTGTTCTGTTGTGACCTCAGGTCTTCCGCCACGCGAGCCGCGGTCCGTGTCGAGTCTGTTGTACACCGGCACTTACATGTACAAGTAACATTAACACACCTCAACGTAAGTATGATCTATAGTGATCATATGGCAATTACGTGAGTAGCGAAATAAAGAACGTTGCAAATATTATTACCAGTCGTATGTGAAAGACAGCATAAGTTATGTAAGCTACACTAACTCGCAGGGCTAATAATAACCGGTTTTCGAATATTTCAACGGTGTACAAAAGTGTTGGTAGACAAAAAAAATTGCAATTCTTGAGGTTGTTACAGAATGAGCATAATGGGCTAAACATGAACACTTTGTTTTTGTTGTTGTGTGTTTATACCTCACTTGTAAGCAATCAATTAATTATCCTTGGCGCCGTAGAATTATCCCAACATTCCGCCTTCATTGTGGAGAAATATGATAATCTGTAAATTACATTCCATTCTGATATTTACATATTCACTAACTTTACATATTCACGGGACATTAGAAACGCTAAGTAAATACCAACAGAAGCTCTATTACCTTGAGAAGTTTTACATTCACAAGTACAAGGCAAAAAGAAATTCACAAATAGCCATATAATTTTTAATAAACCTTGGAAGTTGCGACCAGAAGTATAAACTGGCATTTTCTCGCTATAGTTATTAATATAATAGAACCCATTTCAAATATGAAAACTCACATTAATATATTTTTCCGTATTTAATGTCCTCCTGAAAATAGTTTTTACTAACCAGTCCGTACGTAACGTATACAATTGAAACGTTCTTTAGCACCTGTCAATTAAATCAGTTAAATTTATTTATTCGGGCACCACGCTCCATAATTTTCCATTATTCCTGAGGCGATTTGAACCTGGAACTTTCATATCATGAACCATTTTTTGGTAACCACATTTTTGGAACCAGTGTCAATTCTACGGAAACCGTAAAACAACCTCAATCATTAAAGAAAACAAAGATTACTTAATTGAATTTTTTTGCCAAATTCATGTCGAATGTTTAAGCTTTGAAAATTCCTGTTTTCATGAATAATAGTTATTCCTTTTATAATTATTTTAAGGTGTCAATTGAAGTTTATAGATATAAGATTGTGTTAACAGTTAACCATCTTAAATCGTTTTTTTTTTTGTAATGAAGATCGCTTAAGCAATTGCTTGTATTACATGCCAGACATTAGCTCCCCACTCTCCAAACCACAACTCTCCACACTCCATATACCGGGTGAATATACAATTGGCCTAAAACCCCCAGAAGACTGATAAGGGCGGGGTGGGGGCTCGGATAGGGATTCCGCCCCAGGCCCCGCCCCCAATCCGGTTGGCGTGCCCCGGGCCTCGCATGCATCAGGGATAACTCACGCAATACTTTCCATATTTATGCAGCCGCACCCGGGCACTGAGTGACAACGAGTTTTTTATCTGTTCGTGATATCTCTGCACGAAGAAGCGGCCCCTGGATAGTTCTCTTTTCCCTTCAGTCCAACGTTCTTTTTGGTTTTTTTATCTGCGCGCTTTCTTCCGTTCCTCTACGGTCATCAATTTAATACTAAGGTGTCTGTGATGGGAGTAACATGAACTTTAAATGTTGAAACTTTGAACATATAACGACAAATTTGTACTTTAATGAAGATTAATGTCGAAACTAAGTGAGCCTAGTTCAATGCAACTCAATTTTCTTCTATTCACATATAGATATGGAGTTTGTATGTAATTTGAAAAGCAATGCATTGTGTCAAAACCAAGACACGCTAATTAAATCGAATATTCTCCAGCATATCATCATGGGAGACTTTAATCAATCTCACGAGATAAAATCTGGAGTAAGATTCTATTTTAATAGAATAGAAATACACTTTATTATCATCCCAGAAATAAACAACAAAATATTTACAGGAAACCATTTCACTAATTAAATAACTGAGCTTCTTAGTATACTCCAGTAGTTAAGCAGCTTTTTTAGCATAATTTTTTTCTACCTTTACCATTTTTGAAGACATTTCGTTTTTATGTTTTTTCTTATCAATATTTATTTTGATAAAATAATAGCGTTTATTAGCAATATCTAATATATCATCGGTGTGAAGCTTGGTACTGACTCAATGATTATCCATGTCGACGTACAACGGACCCCTGTAATGTTTCTGTGATACAATGAGATAAAGAAGATAAGTTGGAAGCCCTTGGGAAGGCAGAGATACCCAACTCCGAAGGACCCCACCGCCACCAACGACTCCAGGATCCCCGGGGATGGAGTCGGGAGTTTCTCTAGCAGAGTTGCCACCCCGAAGGCAATCCCGACTCCTGCTCCTGCAATTACCACAAGTGCACCCTGCAGCTGCTAATGGAGAACTGCCCTCCTGTTAGATTTATACCCGACGATCCTTCACTCCCCCCCCCCCGCGGCAGAACGGTTTTATGTATTTGTTGCGGCCTACAACAATTACCGAGATCCCTCACAGTTGGATATTGATTCCTTCTTTAATTGCCACCCCGCCCGTTCCTCACCCTCTTTCTTATGTTCCCGCGGAGCCCGGGCCATTAAATCGAAAGACTTTTATTCACCACCCCTCTGAGGATTTCACTTTCAAGGAGCACTCACTTATTTCCAGGAACTTCCAGGATGGTTCACTTTATGCAAAACCACAATGTTTCTATTAATTTGATTCATTCCGCTCTATTGCTTATGGCTGAGGAAAGAAAAAGGTTGTAATTTATTTTCGTATAATATGCCCATCTTAACACAAATTGAAAAATTATTTGAATGTACTAGTATTAAATAAATAATTAAGAATAGTCTTTGGAAACTAGGTTAATTTAAAGATGCTGCACTCGTCAGTATAATATGGATTCTATTGGGGGAATACAAAATAACGGTTATCCAAAGTACGCCATGTGAAACAAAAATATAACCAAGTAAAAAAAAATTATTAGTATTATACCAGCTGACTATTGGATAAGTTTAGGGGAGTTAGGTCATTATTTCTCAAAATCTTTTTTAGGATTTTTTAACCAGATGCACTGCTTTTTATTTTATTAAGAGACCTATTTTCCTCGCAAGGACGAGTGACAACGCCTACTCAGAGAAAATATTTATATTGGGAGGGGGGGGGGATTAATGTTTCTAGGTTTCACCAATTTTAATGAAAGCAAAAGGCTTTTTATCAAAGTACCAAAAAAGTAACCGTGTACACTTTTAAAGCTTCCTCTATTAAGTCTTTTTCCTGCTAAGAGATCCCATCATGCCCTAGGAAGTGCGGGTATCATATAACTTGCCCAACACACTTTCTACTTGAATTAATAATTTGATGAAGAACTCGTTTCCAATTATAGTATAGTGGTGGCCTAAATGAATGAATTCTGCTTAAAAAAAAACGTGTTTAAAGGCGTTGTTGTACCAATTAAAACGAATAATTTTCAGGATCAAAATGCTAAACTTATTCCTTTATAAATATTTATATCAGTTGATGTAATGAGGGTTGCGTTTGCTAGGTGAACTCAAAACAATAACATGAAACGGAACGGAGCAGGCTGGTGTGTTGGTGGAATGGTATTGAATGTAATGCAATACAGGTAGCGTGTTGCGGGGCAGTTCACTTCTCCACCGCAATCATCCGTAGGTATCAACGAACAAATTAGAATGGATCCACGGACCAGCTGCTCACCGGCAGTCAGGCATCAAATGGCGAGTGTGTGGGAGTAATCACGCTCAATTGTTGACATCTGGCTTCCTGACCTTATGCCTCATGCACGCTTGAAGGTAACTAGCCCTAGTCATCAGGAGCCATTTGTTTTATTACACTAGGGCTGGGGCTTACACCCAAACATAAGTGAAAACGGTCGATTACAAAAAATACGAGGAAGTCAATTTGGCACTTATTTACTATCCGTACTGATTAATAACAATAAAACAACTTACAGGTCAAATTAAGATTTCATCAGTAAAAGCCGATTCGGTACCGGGATGCAATTAGATGATTCAATCGATTCATTCTTGCGAAGTATTGCGAAAATATCTTGGAAATTGAGCTTTCTAATCGATTCTATGCGCTGATTTCGGCTGTCCATTCTCACGATGGCCTCTCGCTACACAACGTACTCTGCTATTATAACTTAATTGTATAACGTTATATAGTAATGCCCTTCGATAACAAATACGTACGAAAAGCCTTTCTATACATACTGTGCGGTTGGGCATACAAACGAAACGGCTCGTTATTATTTCTGTAATTGCAAAATCACCATTTACCAATTTGTTGCACAATATGAACGATTCGTACCTTCGTACTAATATAAATGCTGTGTTGAATAACTAATCAAGAAGGCCGTTAGGACATTTTTTTTTTTCTTTCTTCTCTTCTAAACCCCTTTAAATTTTAATACAATGTGTAAAAATATGAACAAAATAATCAACAAATTTTCTCCTCATTCTGCTATGCACAGATGCATTTGAAGGAGGTTGGGTTAGATATATAAGATTGAAGTTAAAAGGAAAATACATAAATACATTACAAGGTGATGGGACTCACCTTCAGTTTAAAAATGGGAGAAAAAATTACAAACTAAAACTAAACCTAGAACCTAAGACTAAAGCAATCCAGCCGCGACAGCGTCCTGCCATCGATGGGTGAACGGAGCGGAGGTTATCGTTTTAAACACCGGTTTTGTCAAGTATTGCAGGGAGTCAAAAATTTGACGTTGGATGAAAAGGTATCAGGTGATGACACAACTGAACATTGATCGTACCAATTATTAGGACATGGAAGAACAGGAAAGGTGTATAAGTGAGGATTTGGATGGGCTTTCAGTGTTGTGGAGTATAGAAGAGATGAGTTCGAAAATGATAGAGATGATTATTGTTGAGTTGTTGATATTCTAGTGAACAGGCATCTCTTGAATGTCGAGAAATTTAAACAGAATTATATAGAATTCTTTCATATTTGAATTTTTTTGATGAAGAATGGTTTGAATGTCCCGTAGATCCAATTAAACGTTAATAAATAAATAAAAAACTTTTAGAAAGTAATTTTGTGGAATTGAGTGAGCGTACATTCAAAATAAAGTTTTGAGATTTGAACCAATAGCTACATAACATATTGGGAAGCTGCAGCTATTGTGCCTCAGTGAGCTTCACGAGATCTTTGAGCGGCCTACTGTGGATGAATTCATCCAACGTAGTCATATCAAATTTTTCGACTCCCTGCAATACTTGACAAACCCGGAGTTTAACACGATAACCCACGCTCCGTTCCCCTATCGATGGCAAGACGCAGTCGCGGCTGAAACGCTTTAGTTTTAGGTTTTAGTTTTTAGTTTCCCGGTTGTAAGCTGAAGGTGAGCCTCATCACCGAGTGAAGTGTATGTGTTATTGACTTTTTAACAACAAACTGAAACGTATTATATCTATGATATGCCCTCCCGAATGCATCTGTGTATGCAGAACGAGGAGAAATATGTAAATCAAAAATTATATATTTTTTGTTCTAGAAATGACCATACGTTATGTTTCAATGAACTTATATGAGTCACTTCATCACGTCATTGTCCCAGATCCTTTTCCGGGACGGATAGCGCACCCCTGTGATCCGGATCGACCCGGACGAGCCGATACGAAGGAGAAACGTCGCCGTGCGCCTTTTAAGAAAGTGGACCTACATTGAGAGAGAGGAGAAGTTGCCAGAGCTGACGCGGCGATAAATCTCCAACGAAGGACAGGTATTTTTTGCCCTATTTGGTAGGACGTCTCATTCGCTGCGGGACCCCCGCCGGCAGACCGCTTACATTTCTATGTCCGTCTGTTAGCACTTCTTACACTCTCCTTCCGTCTTCTGTCTTATCTTATCGCAGCTTTCAGTCACGTTGTAATTCAACTTGTAAATATCTTAGAGGAGCAATAGCCCGTATAGGGATTGCCCCAGCAATCTGAATGTGATGATTTAAATCCATTTTATATGTTGGAGCAAGCCGTATAGCTGCGGTATTTCATTGAATAGCGGCAATCAGTAGTTGTTATACATTGGATAATATAGCATAATTTCTAGTACTTATTACAAACGGCAGACCTGGAACCCACATACGAGGCTAAAAAGATAAGAACTAAACAGACGGTTTGGACAACTGTACAGACTACTTCCCATCTCTCAATAGAAAATAAATTACTAATCAACAAAGTTATACTTAAGCCAATCTGGACATACGGAATAGAGCTATGGAACAAAAAAGTCGGACATCAAGCGTATCCACTCCTTTCAATCAAACGTCCTGAGAACAATAGTAAATGCCCCTTATTATGTCAGCAACAAAACCCTTCATAACGATCTTAATATACCTTACATTCTCAAACTCATCCCTTCCAAGTTCATGAAATTTCACAGTAACCTATCCAACCACCCTGATCCCGTGGCACAGTCATTGCACTGCACCACTCATCCCTATAATCCTACTCGGAGACTGAAACGGCAGTGCCCTCGTGACCTGCTATAAATACTTGACAGTGTGAGTCGTGACAATGGCTAGTTTATCCAATCATGTCCTGAGCGTGTGCGGCTCTCGTGCTGTTCGTCAGCATCCACTGGCTAGCTAGTATCCGATGAAGCGGCTGACGGAGGAGCGTGGGGGACTTCCCAAGACTCGATGCGTGGGAGGCGACAACCCTGTAGATTTGGGGGGTCTCTGGGCTGTTTGTAAATATTGTATGAATGAGCGAGTGAATGTATATTATAAATATGGTATGAATGAGAACATTTAGCACAATTACTTATTGCCTAATAAGGCAGATTGTAATTTTAGCACAGTAAAGAAGTCTCAATGTGATTTCCAGTACTTACCAATGTTCCGTGTTCTTAAAGTACATCTCATAGTACAAACTATGTTCTCTAACTATTATCGCGGTGTAAGTGCCTGAAGACGACAGACATGAGCTGTTGAAAGCCATTTAAAGAAATTTTTTGGATGAAGAACGAACATAATTGTTATTTAAAATATATTTTAGTTATTAGTTAAATCTATTGTTACCTTTCCACAGAACCTTTTTTTTTTTTTTTTTGAGGCTTGTAAGTTAGTTTATTACACTTATGGCTTGTTCAATACACAATTGTTCCCTTCAGGCATGATGAATATAAGAAATCAACATTTATAATATTGATAGGGAGTGTACAATCCATTGAATACTTTGCTAATTTAGTATTGAATACAGTAAGCCAAATCAATTCGGTGCTTGAATGAAATGAAAAGAACTTTTATAAAATAGTATACATACACATTGTTGATACATGTTGACAAAAAACATAAAAAATGCATAACATTACACTGATATGACTGTCTTTCAGGTAACAGTGGGACTATGAACATAAGTGATGACTACAATGAATCGACTGCAAAAGATTGAAACAAAACACATTAATCCGTCTAGGTGAATGACGTTCGCTGGTTGAAATCCAATTAAGAAAGCAATGGTAATATATATTAATTATTACGAGTGGGAAGCGTGCGTCAATGGTGTTTGGAATGTATTAAAACAGAAAATGACTGAAAAATAAATAATAATGGCAAATTATGAATTGTTAGATTAGTGATGATAGATTGCATGTATGATACACAAACATTTGAGGAAATATATGATACTTTCTGTTCAAACATAGAAAAAGTGTGACTAACCCAGCCATTTTAATGTACCGATACCACACAATTAATTTACTGGCTTACACTTTAAAGCAGTCCAATCAAGGGCTATCTTACGTTTTATAATCTGTGGCAATTATATGTGACCACCTCAACTTGAAACGTTTACCTTAAGTATGTTTTTGGATCGGATGACTAAAAACTAATGCTGACTTTTCTGTTTGGAAAAAAAATCTTTTTTAATTTGGTTGATTTAGCATTTCCATGTAATTTTTAACGGGAGATCTTAAATCACAGTTATTAATGCCTAACAATTAATAAGCGAATTGTAATTCTACAAATCAAGAAATCTCTGATTTTTAAGACAGAAATTTTTTTTTTATGGGTGCTGTGATGCACAACCTTCCGACGTAAAATATTATGACAAATCCTAAAAGTGTGTTTAATTAATAATTATAATTTTAATAAATAACAGATACTTGATAATATCTTATAATTCGACGAACAGTTGCTGTTAAACGTTTACTGCGGACCGACATACAGACGAACGTTGCCCCGACGAACGCCCTGACCCCGGATCCCGCTGTGAGATTTACTGGCGGTAACCCTCCGAGCAACGGCCGACTTCATATCCTCCACTTCCGCACAAAGTGGCTGCTTTATATATTTAATAAAACTCGTGCCAAAGTTTATAATAGAAAATAATTTCATAAAAATTGTCATAAAAATTTCAAAAACATATACCAATAACAATATTTTCATGTACTTTAAATAATAGTACGAGTATGAACTATTACATCATTAAACAAGAATAAGCATAAATTGTCAATGACAGTCATCATAAAAGGAACGAAATAATTTATGCTGATTCTTGATACTTGGGGCAAAAGGATGATACATTTGTAAAAGATTTTTTCATAAATAAAACTGGATATTCCTCTGCAACATGGGAAACAATTCCACCACCTTATTAAAAAAAATGATTAGGGTGATTAAAAACACTATCAATTTGATTGCCTTACAACAACACACTTACAACAGACGAACTGGAAATATGGGGATCAGCTTAGAAGAACAATTCTGCAATGACTCGAATACAACTTGTTGAGATTATCAGTTGCCTTTAGTATTTTTTACAATATATAATACCAATACAATATAATACTCATGATAATTTTTTTTTATTGAATTAAGAACTAAATAGTACTCATCAAAGCATTTATAAACACAGAAAAGAACGTATCAACTGCAAAAAACTTATGTTATGTAAAAATACTTTTTTTTTTAAATAAAAATACTTTATTATAATTTCTAAGCTCTCTTGGAACCTGGAAATGCTTTTTTCAACGATTCAAAAAAATATTGGGATCTTTTTAATTAGACGGGGTTGATAGGATAAACTCCACCATGTGTTTTTCTACGTTAAAAATATCTGGTCAAATTTATGTGGAAGTGACGTATTTGAACAAATTTAAAATGATGTATTTCAATTATGGTTACAAGAATGTTAGTAATATTTGAATCAATTATCCAAGTACCAAAAGTTGTAAACTTATTTCACTAAGTTACTTTTGCTAATCGAAAACGTGGAGAACTTAACCTCAATATTCAGTTAGTGAGTTGTTTGACTTATATCGAAGGAACAATTATGCTTAATATTTCAATTCCACGTTAAATAATAAACAAAATAACGAGTGGCTTTCCCTTCGTCGAAAAACGGCGCGATAGGCGTTTGGCAACACGAAGTAAGGCGTAACGACTGGACATTAGGATAATGGTAGGTTTACGGCAGATTTTATCGAGGGCGCTCGCTCAACGAGGTTCAAATATTTACCTCATGCGAAAATGAGAACCGATTCGTACACGTCGTGTTTTTTCGTTTTATTTTTTTTGTCTTTTTTTTCTTCTTCCGTCCGAATCTGAGAAGATTCCGTCGATAAATACAAAAGCCACGCCCCCTACACACCTTTCAACTCCACGTCAACGTCGAACCCCTCCACTCCCTGCCGTGGACAGACATGGAAGAATATATGAGGTCTCAGACGAGAGCGGGTATTGTATGTTTAGTAGCCCTCCCGAACAAAATGAATAATCAATTTGTGGCTATGAGGAGCGTAAAAATATTCGGTGTTAGTGACAAAGCTTAGCTCATGAATACAATTAGGGAACACCCAAGAAGATCTCGACACGTACCGTTTTTTTCCTCTCTGAGTTCATTCCTTTTTATTCTGAGTTTATTTTAAATATGATTTTTTTTCTTTGGCTAATATTATTCTCAGTAGAGTTCATTATTAAATAATGTCCGAACACTATGCATTCATTCAGGTACGGGGCCTACCTACTGCCATGTCTACAAGTCTATCTCACAACAGTAAATACTTAAAAATACTTTATTAATACAAAATAACTCTCAATAGTGGCTTAGTTTCCATTAGAAATTTTGTACAGGAGAATGGACTTGGTTAAAATATGGTATAAAGCACAGGAGACAATAAACAGAGGGCGAAGACTTACGAGAGGTTCTGAAATGAGCTCAACACAATATAAATATTTATGCTTGATTTTAACTGAAGTACAAGGTGAGTTTTTTTTTTTGCCTAGTAGGTATTCAGAAGGCTGTATGACTTGATACCTGCAGTAGAGTCTACTAGGTCCAACTAACGAAGGTATATACCTGAACAAATGCTCAGGTCGCCATTGGCGTAGGTTAATTTAAGTGGTACGGGTGGCCGCCAGCGTGAAGCGTATTGTCCTAAGTTTACTTCTTTGCTTTGTGCTTTGCCGACAATTGTTAAGATAAAGTGCTCTGACCGATACGTCTACGGATGTGGTCGTTTATATAATTCAATTGACCTGAATTGCTGTAATTTTTAAACCACAAAAAATAGGCTCATTACATTCGAGGAAGTGTAGATATAAATATCATACGTGAAAAAAGTCAATTCAGTAACGTTTATAATTTTCAAATTTCAGCTGAGGGCATCTCAAGAATTTAAATTATTTAGTTTTGACAATTATAGGATTGATATTAAAAATAACATCGGACCAATACAAGTTGATTCAGGAGCCGTGTTATCATACGGAATGGAATCAACATAAGAAAGTGAGAAAACATTATAAAGAAGAAGTAGAATAATAATTAAACAACCAAACCAGAAATTCCCATCATTCGTGGTTAACGCTCCACTACTTCGCCATAGAGAAGTAATATCAAACCACAAGACTAAATTAAGTAATATTAATATAAAATATGACTATATGTAGTAACATGACTATACTCTATAAGATTTGGGCATTGTTGAACTGAACTGAAAGGACAAAACAAAACTTGTGATCACGCAAACAATGTAGAATAAAACCGAGCGCTGTTCTATAGGGCCAGATTTGCCTTCGTCCTCAGGGCTTGGAAGTCAACGAAACCATTCTGATCACAAAACCACGGATGGTATAGGGAAAAAAACAGTGCCTATAATATCATTAGAAAATTAAGTACAATTATCTTAAATTTTGGGCACATTGAATATGTTGTGTTGTTACATTGGATAAATATAAAGTGTATAATAACACTGGGACACTATTATTTGTATCCCTCCCATGCAGGTTTGTGAATGAACCGTTCATGCGAGTGTTTTCTCCTGCACCCGTTGCTTGGTGTGCCGTCGGTGGGTGAGTTCATCCGCCGGAGACACATCAAGTTTTTTGACTCGTTGCTGCACCTAACCAACCCAGTGCTTAACACTATGACCCCACCACCCCTCCCGCATCGATGGTAACTGTTGGGGAAAAATTAGGTTAAGAATTAATAAGTAAGTTAGTTTTAAGGTTGATCAAAAAGGTGAGCCCCATCACCTTTTCAGTCAGTTTAGTCCAGTCACGTATAATGTATATCATTATACTTCTTTATTCATTATATAATTTTTGTAAAATAACAAAACCTGTATATAATGTAGCAATGCTACAGGAAATACAAAAATAATTTGTTAATAGATTCGCCTGAGGATCTATAATTATATATAATTATCTGTAAATTTAAAGGGGCTATGAAAAAAAAAAGAAGATTGTTTTCTTAAAGAATATTACAAATATTGTTTCCTCATTGATTGATTCAGAATGAACCAATGGCGATGTGCTGATGGCGTTATGTCAATTTTACCCCAGGTAAAACATCACAACGGATATATATATTTATCATCATATATAGATATATGAATCTAGATAAACGCAATATAGATGTATTTCAATGCACTGCTGATAATATGTCCACAATAACATGATTCCGTCAATAACAATAATAACAAATAATTAAAAAATATTTTGAAATGTTGGTTTATTTATTTAGAATACGGTTTTGAACAAGAAAAATACTAACGCCCAATGATCTGAAATTGTGAAATGTACTGACACAAAATCTACCACACATGCCACATTTAGTTTCTAATAGCAAGTCAAATTCGATTTTGCATTTATATACTCTGAAAATCCCACTCGTCATTGAAATTCCGCCGGAAATGATATGCCTTTGAAATGGAAAATAAAAGATTAAGATCAGATTCTGAGGAGAGCTAGAGAGAGGAGACTGAGGGTGGCCTAAAATGAATCAAAAATTAATTTACAGCCTATAGCGAGGCTAATGTGTTAACACATAGTCCGTAATTACATAGAGCAGATGAATAATGCACTCACTCAAGACAATCAACTTGCCTACGTGCTCCGAAGCTTACTCACCGCCCAAGCAGCCAGCTCTGTTTCTTCTAAACTATACTTCAACTCTCACTTTTTTTTATCTTTATAATAATATTATATAATTTATTTAATTAAATGCTAATATACTTTATTACTATCGGGGGTTATGTAAGTTTTCTCCCGGGATATTTAGGAATATAACTCAATTTTAATTAAACGTCTATACCTAAACGGTAGTATTTATAATACAAAGTTTATTACCCTCATTACACTTATAATAAATATAATTTATTACACTTATAATAATATAATAATAATAATAATACACTGTGGCAATTTTAATAATCATTCAGAATTCAGAATATTTTTGTCTAAGTGGTGGATTATCAAAGCAACATGTGTCACAAAATCACTTCATTAGGCTTCATAGAATTCATAGTATTAGGCTTCATAGAAGCCACTAATAAGTAAAAATTATTTTTCTACACAATTCAATTTTTTAGTTAAGGGTATTTATATTCTGCGAATGAATAAAGCATAAGAATATTTCATTTACTATTAAATAAAAGCTCATAAAACAGATTTTTTTGCTCAAGGAAAACCTTTTGGTTCTCGGATCCAATAAACAGAAGATTGGATATGATTGAGGGGGAGGGGGTGAAAATTGTTTGCCACCATTACCTCATCACCGGGACAGGGACTGCCAGGCACTCCCTCCCTCCCAGATAGAATCCAGTCAGGGACGACTGGGAAACTTGAGGGGAAAATCCTCGAGGGAATTTCCGGTAAGTGAGCAATCTTCGTCCGAAGAGGCCCGTGCAACTCTGGATGAAACTTCTGAACAGCTCCCAGAAAACTTCTGCTCTCTCTTTTTTCTTTCTCTCTTATTTGTGTTCTTTTTTTTTTTTTTTTTTTCAGTTTGTCCGTTGTTTTTGTACCAGCTCTATCCCCTTCTGTCCTCGCGTGGCAATATGTCTCAATTTTCGCCTCTCCTGCCACGAAAACATTTACGGAAACTCGAGAGTTTTCCGAAGTCTACGGTGTAACCATCAAGGGTTATACGGGACCTGGCAGAAAGAAAACTACGACTCATTGGGGGTAATGATTGGTTGCGTGGAAGCTGATTGCGAATTTTCTAAGAACGGTTTGAAGTGACCTAGTCCCACTAATATGGTAATGAGCAGCTATTATAGACCGCTTTTGGTTGACTATTTTCAAGCAATTACACAATGGAAACGTACCCGATAAAATACTTGGATACGCAACACTATCATATCATGGAATACTTATTATCACCGTAGGACGATTTATCATCATCAATCGGTTATCAAAACAAAATAATTTTTAATGTCTTTAAGTTTTTATGTAAATATTCCTGTTATTAGTATATTTATTCATTTTACTCTAACACAAGCATAATGAATAATAGAACCTTCATCCCACATCTATTAGAGTTGAAATAATGAGTAGTTAGTAGTTGATTAGCTATTATAGAATCTTCTGATTGAGTTCTATGAAAAGAGTTTCAATGAATTATAAACAAAAAAAAAGTTGTGGTAAGATCTATAGAAGGATTAACAACATCTTTAAAAAAAAAGAGAAATATTAATCGATAATAATTTTAATGAATTCCTTTCTACATTAAATCCTAATATTATTAAGTTTTTCAATACAACTGTATGTAATTTTTGCCAGCATTTGCCAATAAAGTTTTTTGTTTTATTAGGTGATGAAGATATTCTTTTTGATGGCTTCTAGATTTAAATCCACGGCCCAGCAGCTTTCAAGAAACGAGAGTAACAAAGAATCTCACTGTTGTCGCAAAATGGCCTTTCTTGCTTAGGTCTATCAAAGTCTCAATCATGTTGGTTAGCAAAACTGTGGATTTGCTAGTACTTTTTTGTAATCAGGTAGATATCCATTTTCCCTCATGAGAGCGAACCCATATTTGAAAAATAATTTATACCCTTCCTGCCCTATCGGTGTTATTATACCGCCATATACCCATATACCATTATATGTTACTTATTAATTATAAAAGTTTTTTTTATAATTTATTAAAGCTCTTTTACATAGAAATTAATCAAAAGACAGAGCTAATCAACAACTAACTCTTAACTACTCATGCATTATTTCATCTCTAATAGACATGAGATCAAGGTCATTTTATGTTAATGTTAAGTGCTAATGTAAAATGAATAAGTATAGTAATTACAATACACACGAATGATAAGAATACTACTTCTGAGAGAAGCGAACGAAAGGAGTGATAAAGATGGCCACTATGGGCGGGTGCTTCTGTGAGCTGCGGATGACAGCTGCTGAGCCAGGTGCTCTCAAAGACCACCATCTAAAACTCACAGCCTCATAGATTCTAAAGCTATATCACGAAATATCACTTTAATGTGTCATTCGTGAGTAACATTACTATAATAATAAAAAAAAGTACATCGCACAAACAAAGTAAGTTATAAGAAATTTTTTTTTCTCATAATTTTTCCAGCAGTATAATGACATAAAATATTAGTATGATATGATTTAGAAGGCATAAAATAATCTTTAAACTAGTAAGTTTTGTTATAATAACCACAAAGAAAGCCTATAATTGTCGCAAAGTAAATGTAAGTTATAATACAAAAAAGTAATGATATAAATACTTATAAACAAAGGAACATTGAAATTCTTCTCAAATAAGCATTCCTTTAACATAAACAAAACACTTACTATTTTCGTAGAGAGTCGTTAGAATTATAGGGGAGAGAAATTAGAGAAACACCAACAACTCACCTGAAACAAGAAAACAAATTATAAAATAATGTAAATATTTTTATTTACACGCATATATTATACCTATAATCTATAAGCACTAATCTACTTCGTAGAACAAAAAATACTGCAATATAAAAAGTTTGATTAACAACCCATTCTATTTAATCCCTCCCACCAGTTATACTAATAACCAGTGTAAAACGCGGAAATATTTGAGTCTTTTAAGTATGTGACAGTCATTTTGATGAGAATAATTTACTACCGCCATCCTTTCAAGACAAATTACATTCAATATATTATTGTTTTTTTTTTATAGGTTTGGATAGCATCTGGAGCACCGGATTCCTGGGCTCCCGAAACTTATCTGGTTCCCACATCACCAAGGAATTTAACTTCTAGATTGATTGTACGTCTTAGTGCTTGAATGGAGATTAAGAAAGGAATCCAAAAAATATTCCTACAAATGGGCGCTAGTGGGGAAATATAAATTCTACCCAAGATAAACTGTGAGTAGGCAAGATATTGAGCAGAATTAATTATTTATCTACAGTCCGTTATTTTACAATTACTTAATTTTGAATATAATTATTTTATGATCGAACTAAGAACTGTACATGTCAAACAGCTGGCACCAATTGGCGTCTTCACTCAGATAAATCTTAATTTATTCCGTCAATAACTCAGCTGTCATGAGTTTTGATTATGTTTGTATCGGGATCATTCATCAACTCTACAAAATATGATAGCTCGGCGTGAGAACTAAACAAAGATGATTATTTTGTTGATGACTATGAAAAATAAAAAAATAAGAAGAACGAAATCGGAAAGGTCGTAATGGCAGGCAAATACTTTTAATGATCTGGATTTTTAATGTTTCGATATTTCGTGCAATGTCTAACATCAATTTTAGATTTTAATTAGTTGGTTTTCGATCTTTATGTTATTTTTATTTCGTTACGTATTGCTGAGGTGCCGAGTTTGAGTCCTGATTTTGACAATATATTTTTTTTTTCTTCAAAATAATTTACGAAGTTTCCTCTAGTTCACATTTAGACTTCGGATGAGAACTGATTACGCATAGTATGTAGCCGTTACAATTCACAATGTTACGTCCAAATAACTTTTAAAATTGGCCGGATTTTCGATATAAAGAAATCACTTTTGCGTAATTGCTGTAAAAAAAAAGAAATGCTATAAAGAATATTTTAAGACAAATGGGTGGGGAATTCCAAGGCCTCACCGTGAGAATCATACTAGAATTCCTGCCGGCTCGCCCGCTGCTTTGAATGCCCCACATTATCCTCCTCTCCTCGGATTACTTGCACATACGGCGGGCATACAGAGGCGGCCAATTACTCCGCTCTAGGCCTAAGTCGTCCGACCACACGTCCGGTCCGGTGCAAGGGACCCGTTAGCGTCGTAAATCAATCGTTCCCAGGTCACTAATTCTCCGGCGGTATTTTCAAGTGAAAACCATCAACCTCTTTGGTACAGCGGACGGGGGTGGGGGTAGGTAAAAAAACAAAACAAAAAGGCAGAGAAAAAGAACCCACTGTGTGGAGAGAAGAAGAAAAGGAGAAAAAAACAAAACTAAGTCGGTGTAATGGCGACTCTGACCCCAGGCCACGCAGAACCCTCGTCAAAAGCCTCCCCCAGACCAGCCCCCATTTGGCACCCTTACCGTAACGATAATATTCCCTTAGGGTCCGCCCGCCTCTGCCCTCCTCCCTTCGCCGTCCTAATAGAGCCTTCAAATAATAACTTCTAATCGATTTATCTTTTCCCTATAGTTTTCATTAGCTTCTTAACCCTAGAATACTAACGTCTTGAATATTGATACTATTATTAACCGTACATAAGAACATCTAAAACATGAATGTAACAAATACATTTTACAATAATAAATCAGTATGTTTATTAATAGTTCAACAACTAATTAAAGTTTTACAAGGCGAGTTCGAGCACTTGATTTAAATGATAATACATGGAATCCAAAGATAAAATTTACGTATTTTTAATGAGAACTAGTGAACAATTAATGAAATATTAACAGCATAAATGAAAATAGAAATGTTAAATTAACATCAAACATAAAATAAAGCCACAAATAATTACAAATCAAAGTCATATTATGTTAAATTGTTACTGCGAGAACTACAAGTCTTCTCCGCAATATGTATTTGCGTATCTTTCACATTCCCGAATGTTATCGACCAAACACTCTTTTAATTCATCATCTGTTTGAGTGAGGTATAAAATCTGGATATACATCAGAATCTACTTCCACAGCATCGGTGATAAGACACCGGCATCGGAATCGGACCCATCTTCTCTGAGAATTTTCCAAATTTCTTCAAGGTCCGTTGTTACAGAGAAATATTTCATTAAAAAATTACAAATGAGAATTTTTTCCATTTTTTGTTTAGAAAATTCTATAAAATGTTATAGAAGAAAAGAAAATTACTAAGTGGAATGTAATTTTTATTATAGTCGTAGTCCATTACCAACCATGCGTAAGGATTACTCATAAAAATATTATTGCTAATTATAAGTAAACAATTACTCATTAACTTTTTCTAGGAATCGGCCCCACGCTTCACTGATTATTCAAAAAAACTAATCCTTAGTAGCATACCTTCCTCTAACTTAGTGACTTAAAAATAAACCAAGTTAGTATTCTAGGGTTAAGAGATGGCTTGGGTTATCTCAAGAAAGTAAGTATTAATACTCTCTTAATAATATGAAATAAAACACCTTCTGTATCACCACATGTGTGTATTTAGTCCATTTTATTTAATGTTTTATTAAAATTAATTTTCAACTGTCTTAACAATTCAGACTTTACCAATGACATTTTAGGAATCCGTTTTTATATTTTATATGATTTATTAGTATATATTCATTTTTTAATTTGTGATTTTTCATTTATATCTTAGATTTTTAATTGTTGTAACATTTTATATACCATCCTTCATGACATTTGTCCTTGATGTAATCACACTGTTTATGAATCTCACGAATGTTACAGCACGAACTCTTAACGGGATAGTTGAAAATGTTGGGATATATATATTATTAAAACTGAGGATAGAAACTACGTGTTTTATTTTGCAATATAAACACTCCACACCTGGCTGAACAGCAACAATAACGGTAATATTGACTGTTAACAATTATACAAAATATTAGGACCTAGGCCATAACTCAATTTTATAATGTAATATTGACTTCATTATTTTGATTAAATATTAAGTATTAAATTCCCAAGACGAGCCGTATTTAGTCTATAATTTGTTCACTTTTTTTTTCTTTTTTTCTTCATAGCCCCTTTAAATTTACAGATAATTATAAACAATTATAGATCCTCAGGCGAATATATTTACAAATTATTTTTGTATTTCTTGTAGCATCGTTACATTATATGCGATTACAGTAGCTTTCTTGTAGTTTGTCCCAACAATTTCAGATGTGTCCTTGTTGAAAAGACCCGGAGACCGAACCGCTCCTTGAGGAACTCCACAAGTCAGAGAGAATGGGCTAGAGACAATCACCCACCCTCACCGATCTGTTCTTCAAGAAGGAAACCAAGATGTTGTATAGCTGCTCTGGGAAATTTGGTTCACTAGATCATTCCAAATCATAAAATGTCCCCTTATTTGAGCTATTAGAAGAGGATCTACAAGTGATAAGTAATAAATCATACGTGGAATAAATAACAAAAATAATATGTACTCAAAAAGACATAATCCTTATGCTCAAGTAATCATTATTCTGATAATAGCTCTGCGAGATTGATATAAAAAAAAATCAACACAGAGATGACCTTAGATGGCATTTAGTAATATGTTCGTTAACACAACAATAATGGATCTACAGTTTAATATAAGCCTTTTATTTTGTATCTCCGTTTCGCTATTTTGTTGAGGAGTCTTTTTGTTCCCTTATTTTTTCTTGATTGACCGACTTCTTGTAGTGAATTCCCAATTATGTTAATAGATGATTCATTTTTGTACTCTAGGAGAACAGCTATGTGGTCCAGTAGATCAGACTAGATCATTAATTCTAGATCGACTGAAGCAAGAAATATTCCACACCTGGTTCCATTAGTCAGCTCTGACAACTGTTGGACTCAGCAGGTCGGAAGTCCCATCCTGGTCCCATCCGGTCCCTGCGTAGTCAGTGCCTGGGAAAAACATGGTGGTTGGAACTTGTGTTCTCTTCTATTATAACAATTGGGTAAGAAAAAGAACTCTCATATGATAATTGTAGTATGCTCATCAATTTAAGTCTTTTCGACACGGCATGGACCTTTCAATAATTAAAAATATCTCTTGGAATATTGTATTGAAAAAGAAATGAGTGGTTCTATTATGTGGTGATGATGTGAGAGTGTAGAAGGGATTTTATGTCAAAACTTTGTCCATTAATACTTTTTTGGAAACCCTAACATCGTCATTTCATCAGCACAAGCTAACAAATACAATCACTTATTATTTAAAAATAATATTCATAATAATAATACTAATAACAATAATATTAATATAAACTCCAAGTATATTAAATATAGTATATATTTGAAATGATTGCAATGTTAAGGTTTTGGGTATACAGAAAAATAATTTTATTTTAGTTTAAGCCACGTGGTGTTTCCTACTCAAATTGTAATACATAAAAGTTTAAAACAAATTCCAAAAGTTCCAATGGCTTTTCTACTGTCCCATAAGATGCTAGCCAATGACAGAAATAACGTCGATTCCGTATTTTTCGCCTGAGCCATACATCAAGCCCCCCAATCTTTTTTTATTCAGAAATGCCAAATATTTAACTGTTCCGAAGCAATTAGGATGATTTGTGTCTGCCTGCGATGCTGGTGGCCGTTTATTACCGACACAAATCCTTCAAATTCATTGATTCATTCATTCATATGAATCAAATGTAGCGATCCTTAGTTGTCAATGAAACCCAACTTAGGTTGTTTAACGATCCGTCTTCGTGGATAGGCCATTGGCGATCAACAACGCGATATTTCATTTGCATGAATGAAAAAATAACTTTGCGTAGTAGATATTTCTTAATGTTGGCCCACTACTGCAAGTTGTGTTCAACCTTTTCAAGCTTCAGCGCGAAATAAGAACACTTATTATGTTAGGTGATTTTAACTCACTTTCAACAAACAAAAAAGGCACATTCCTGTTTTCATCATGACTGTAATTAATAGTTTTTCCCCTTCAAGTATCCTTGCGGATATTGACAAAGACAGAAATGAACATATTTCACGAGATCTCAGGGTTGTAGGCATCAGATCCAAAATTTGATGGTGAAGGATAAGAATTATGCTGGTTAATGTACAATCAACGGGGAACAGAGAACCCACTTGTAGGTGTTTATTTGATTCCTTACGAATACAGGAGGGCATAGTTTGTTATTTTGGTGCCCAAACAGAAAAGGCAGGTCAGAATTGTACAATTTTAAAGTTACATCAGTAAATTATAAGAATTTTCTTCATTTTTGAAAATGTTTTCACTATTAATAATGAATTTTTATTTATATGTGTATTTATAATCATTATTGATAAAAAAGTTTCATTTATTTACAACCTTAAATCATATATAACTCTTATTCAAGGTTGAAAGCTGAATGGTCTTATAAGGTGTCCGTTTCGTATTTATGACATTGAAATAAATTAGCTCTTCACCTAAGGATTTGAACAGAAAACCTTCATTTCATGAAGCAGCATTATTTTTGTATGAAGGTAATATTTTTATTTATTGCTACCTTCTAGCTTGCAGCGAAATACATGCCAAAGATGAATACAGATTCAGTTGTGGGAATGGCTAATATTGAAATTAAATTAATACCCAATGCCTTGATTGCGGAAACTATGGACACATAGTATGCAAATTGAAATTGTTTTCTATTAATGTTTTGGTACGCAGTAAAAATAAATAATTTTATATTGCTTAGGCAGCGAAAAATCGTTTAAATATTAGTTAAATATATATACTTATATTAAATATAAGAATTCACTACAAGAAGTTGAACGATCAAGAAAAGATAAGAGATAAGAAAGACTCCTCAACAAAATAGCAAAACGTAGATACAAAATAAAAGGCTTATATTAAACTGTAGAGACATTATTATTGTGTTAACGAACATATTACTAAATATCATCTGAGGTCATCTCTTTGTTGATTTCTTTTGATATCAATCTCGCTGTACTATTTTCAGAATAGTGATTATTTGAGCATAAGGATTATGTCTTTTTGAATACATATTATTTTTATTATTTATTCTACGTATGCTTTATCATTAATCAATGTTAGATTCTCGTCTACTATAGATTATAGACAAGATTGATTAATATATTAGCTTAGTTTATTATTTTAAGCATATTAACATACGGGGTCAGTCATTGAACTTAAGTATATATTTATTTTGATGGTTTAGTTCAATTTTTCAAAGAAACATATTGTCCGTGAAGTTGTCTCTATTTAAATACAAAAAAGTAATATTTAATACATCCATAGAGTATAGTTCAGATCCATGGTAATTTGTCGTGTTTAAAAAAATTTTCTGAAGTTGTGAATTATTGTCAAAAATTAGAAACCATCCCCATCCCCTAAGTAATTGTTTTAGAAGTATATAAGGGATGTGATCTTACATTAACCAATTGGAAAGCGTTTACCGGAATGTACTGATCCATGTGGCAGGCGCACACTGATTTTTTCGTCTAACAGGAAGTGAAAAAGGATTAAAAAAAAACCAAAAAATAACTAGATGAAATACTGCGCCGAGGCCAATTATAAAACTCTCCTCGGAAACAACCCCTATAATTTTTTCTTCCACCCTTCAAACACACTCTATATTTATCATGCTTCCCAGAAGCGGGCCCCAATTGAAAATAAGGGCGGGGGTTAACAGGAGCGAGGGAGGGTAGTCTGGCTAAGATGGCTGCTCCATCCCCGGGCCAGCCATTGGTGGCTGCAACTGGCATGCAGATTTCTATTTCGCAACTTTTAAAGAATGGCCTCCGCTGCAGAAGACTCTAGGATCATACCTTAAGAGATCTTCAAAAACACTGTTCAGTTTATTTATATTCATAAACATTTTGTTGTATGTTTAAGGTTGCTTCTAGATCTTAATTTTTAAAAAAGGATAGGGAGGAGGGAGGTAACAGTTAGAATTGACTCCACTTGGAATTGATTGTTTTTTTTTAAAGGTTAAGGCAATTATTAATTTTTTTTTTTACAATAATTCACAACTTCAGAAAATTTTCTTGAACATGACAAATTACCATGGATCTGAACTATACTCTATGGATGTATTAAATATTATTTTTTTGGGTTTAAATAGAGGCTACTTCACAGACAATTCGTGGAAAAATTAAACTAAACCATCAAAATAAATATATACTTAAGTTCAATGACTGACCCCGTATGTTAATAGGCTTAAAATAATAAACTAAGCCAATATATTAATCAATTATGTAATAAAGCTTAAGTCACTCCACCATTTTTTTTTAATTAAATTTTTAAACAATCATAGTTTCTTTAATACGATTTAACAATAAAACGTTAAAAAAATATTTATAAACAAAACGCGCTTCCTTAGAATGATTAAATCGTTAAAACAAGTCAACAAAAATGAATTTTACTGTGTCAACAATTTAATCTGAGATCATAGCAACTATCACAATTTTTTTATCATTACGATAGTTGTATTTTATTCATAATCAGGTTATGATTGTCAAGAGAAAACTGCGTTTCAGATTTTTATTCAGTTTTCCACATTATTTGAAAATTATTTAATAAGAAAAAAATAACTAATGAGAGCCTAACTGCCTTGTTTAGAAAATTATTTTTTTACAACCTTATTAGCCAAAGTTTCTCTATTTGACCAAATTACCACTTTACCCCAATGAGAAATTCAATTGAAAATAAATAAAACAGTAATGAATATATAAGTCGCTTTCAAGTGTATCGAGCGGGTTAGACAGACAGACAGGTACACTGACACGCAGGCCAAGCTGTAATGATAGGTTTGACACTTCCCTTGCCGTGTCGGGTCTTATCAGCCCAGCTCGATATCCGCGGCTGCAGTATGGCTTCGAATCCACCGCCCCAACAATATTTCGAAACGAGTAGCACGCTTTATAATAATACTGTCGGCAGGCACCACTGGCTGGGGGAGTTTTTAATTTCCGGTTGGGATAATTGTCGTAGGAGTGGCACGCCTGCGACTCCTTCCATGCACCGTTCCCTACGTTGCATGGAGTGACGTTATATCAGCCTTTCACTCGACCGATAAAATTCTTTTAAAAATGTATTTCCCAAACATATGTTCATTTCTCTTCGAATGATTTTTACAATTAATGATTCGGTCTAATTATAAAATAAAGCTGTCGGATTCATTTTATTAGTGAAACATAATGATTTTCTTCTTACGAAAAATGGTTAGTACTATTTTTAAAAAAATGTTTCCATACAATGTTTAATTAAACATGTTACGAAATTTAGTGAGTCTGAGATCAGAATTTTTTTTTCTGTTGCCAAATTAATCCTCTTCGATCTTTAATTCCGATGAATCCTTTTGTCCTTGAGAATTTACAATGAATCTACTTCTTGTAAGCTAGAGTGGGTGACAGCTAACATTAATTTAAGCCTTTTTTTTTGGATTGAGAATGTATATTATGTGGTGGCAAATGAACTTTGATTGCTCTTTGTTCCTAAAAGAGAATGCAATGAAAAACAAAACTTCAGAGTAACCAAGTCGTTTTAAAAAGTATTTTACAAACCTGGAGGTGTCTTTTGGTTCTAAAAGCTCAGGGTAAGAACGTTGAAAGAAGGGTGTGTTGGAGTGGGGATGAGTTGAAGGCGCTAGGGCTAAAGTTCCCCCTAAGTTTGCTTCTACTATATTGTATGTTCAATATAAAACACCGACCACATACATATCATTAATTACAATGGAAGGCCTTCAATTTTATATGAAATAGTTATATATATTTTTTTTTTATTTCTTTAAATTGCTTCTTTAAATGACGAGCCTTTTCTGTCTTCCTCAAGCTGAGACATTTATGTACCAATCTAAACAGTTTTAAAGTTGTTGCCAGTTTTCTCCCCACGGGGTGATTTTTGTTTTATCTTCGATAGAATTGGCGTGTATAATGATTTTATTTTATTTTACGCGTGTCCTATTGAATTTCCTCTTAATTTCAATTTATAACCCTTTTATTTACAATACCTACAGTTTTTCATTTTTTAGGTTTTTATTGTTAGCTTGTTTAATAGTTATAGCCCAGGGACAACATAGGGCTGTCGAACCCGCCTATTAGCGTTTTTGAAGAGAAACGAACGTTTGGTTTATCAAAAAACTTGTGTTACAACATGTTCAACCTAATACCTAATCGGATATCATTTTTAGCTGTGAATTTATAATCCGTTTGAAGGTTGTCGTTCATAGCGCAGAACCCTTCCCACAATCATCGATACAAGCCAGTGATAGCCCTTCACTTAAGACACCAATGCTAATGCTAAAAGAGGCTGTGTGGAGGACGAAATTACAACGGGAACATCAAGGACGCAACTCCGCCCGGTTACAGAGTTATTAATCAGAGAAATTAATTTCAGGTTTTCATATCTGCTCTATTTACGAAATATACCGCAATATGATAATGTTTGTATATATTACGGAGTGGTCGGGTTTTTGTGTGTTTAATTGTGTATTTATTTATAAAGCAAGGGTGGGGCAACCAAAAGGTTGAAGCGAAGTAACAAATGGTCTCGGAATGCAACATAACCTTAACAAAACTAATTAAAGGCACACAATAATAATACAACAACTGCAACTAAAAAAAACATCTAAATATTACAAATAGTTAATTGTATTATTTGTCCAATTCCTGGATATATTCTGCAATCCATCACCTTGGAAATTTTAAGTTCCGAACAGACTCAGTTCAAGATGAAAATTACTATAAAACTATAAAGTGTAAACAATCTCATTGAAGTACGCAATACCTGACAAACCCGGTGTTTAACACGATAACCCCCGCTCCGTTCCCCCATCGATGGCAGGACGCCGTCGCGGCAGGAACGCTCTAGTCTTAGATTCTAGGTTTAGGTTTTAGTTTCTTTTAGTATTTTCACGGTTATAAGCAGAAGGTGAGCCTCATCACCTAGTGTTGTAGATTTGTTTTTTGACTTTTTTACTACAAATTGAAACGTATCATATTTATTCACTCCTTCGAATGCATCTGCGTATGCAGTAAGAGGAGCAAATTGTAATCCAAAAATGTTTTGTTCATTGTAAATAATAAAGAGGTTTTGAAAATAATAAAAAAAAAAAAAAAATTGTAGTACGCATAAATTTAATTTATATTATTATTATATTTATATTACATTGAAAATATAAATCAGAAACCTAACTACAATCGCAAAAACTACGAATAGAAAACATTTCTTCATATCATATTATACCCTAACCCCATTATTTATCTATGGTATCGATATTTTGAAACAATTCTGGCTGTGTTTATTTATAAAGTTTGCGGTTATCACTTTTGGATATTTCGTGAAACTTAGCTATTGTAATGTAAATTGGCATTTTATTTTTAGAAACTTATTTTGGATTAATTGAAGTTGGCTGACTTGTTGGTGTGACTAAGCTCCAATTAGGTTTTTGATGATGTATTGATTCACCTCTGCTTTGTGTTTTATGCGATTTTTTTCTAGAATTATTTTATATCATTTCAAACCATTGATAAATGAATGTATGATACTACACGAACCAACTTTAAAGCATTTCATACATATTATCGAATATGATCATGAAAGTATTATGTTTTTTTTTTTTCAGAAAATGTAATCACTCACCGATGAGTAGAACCTACAACATCTATATTTATCTACCATTGTAGAGCCCTGGGTGTTCAATGGACTTTTACACAGGTAAGAGAAAAGAAAAGAATAAAAAAGAACAGGTTATGATAATCAAAGGCCGATGCATGGACATAGGCTGCCGTGCCGAGTCGGCGACTATCAAAGGGCCGCTGCCACGCGAAACATACCAGAAGAAAGGGATATATAATAGCATATGGGATGGTAATCCTCGATAAACATATGTCTTCTGACCACCGTTCCTCCTCTCTGGTGTAACTAATGCCTTGTCTACGGCTACATGAGGATTTGGAGAGCTAGTCCATCTACTGGGGTTCGGTGGATGAGCCGTGGGTAATGAGGATTAATAAAAGGCTTATCATACGTCGTGATTATTACAACTCAGCGACATGTTTTATCATGTTGTAATACAATACGTAATGTGACAGTTTGAAGAAAAGTAAAAGTAGTAGAACACCTCATCACACTAGGCTTAAAACAACATATTAGGTCCAAATTCTAGCCATGGTGAACACAATGACGACGTTAAATATTAATAAGTCAAATGGGCCTTATTTCATTTAATGTTAACGTAAATGAAGCAACGTACCGTATAGACAACTGGAATTATATTGTCTTGAAAAATCAATTTTACACTCTCCCGGTGTACGTTAAAGTGACTGGATTCTATGAAAATAAAGCTTTTCGTGCCAATAATTAATTTAAATATTCCCATTAGTCATTTAAAGACCTTTTTTTATTTTTTGCTGTGATATTTGACGCAACGTAAAATACTGTTTGAGACTGCTGATTACAATTTTGTATATCATATTTTATTTAATAAACTAAAGTTTTTTTATGACACCAGCTTGGATCATTGAAAAAGAGTTATGCTTTCATCTAAAGGTCAAGTTGCGACATGGTATGACATAAAGTTTAAGATATTTGGGGAACTTTGAAATGTGGTGTAAGAATGTACTTGATGGAGACTTAAAAACCTTTACCCATCAACGCAAACGAAACTGTTAACAAAGCTTTTATTACATGCTCACTGCTTCAATGAACTCAGAGTTTAGTGTTTTTTACTCATGCGGTTTCCTGAAAGTAGTCAGTAGTTATAGAATACTTATATAACTGTTCCAAATATAACGAAAGCAATATAATAATATCAGTATCCACTGTAAAACAATGGGAGGCCTTTTCCGCAGTGACTGTATTATCAAGTCACGATGATAAACGAAGGACCGTTCCATATCTGCTTATCTATTCAATCCGATTCCAATCGACTATTCAACTCTGGATCCACAGCCTCTTGGGAAACAACCGTTTAAATTCGTTTTTTTTTTCGCTTAAACAAGAGAAAAAAAACCAAAAAAAAAACTCGGCCAATCACGTTTAACCTCGGCGTTTGGGCCGGGATCAACTCGCCTCCGCCAACGTGACTCGAATGTCTGGCCGAGAGACGCGGAGAATTTTAATGCTCTTTCTCTTTAAATCAAAAATACATTACGTATTTATACCGAGGGATAACTTAACTTCTCTTCAGCTTTCTACTCAGTACTTCCGGTACGCTCTTGCTGCTTCTATTCCGACTTATAGCGGCTTGTCATATAACACAAAGACAATATGATAACAGACAGAACACTTTTGCAAGAACCGGACAGAACAAATAAACCTATAGAATAAGAGCTGTGAATGGAACATCAAATTTGAATTAGATGTAAGAAAAATAAATTATCCCCTTTGAAACTGTTACGAACAATGTTGCAGTGTTTGCATGACCTCGATAAGAGAAAAACACAAAAATAGTTGTGTTTTTTTCTGTCCGGAGGCGCGCAGCTGCGTTCAGTCTCCTCCGCTGAAAGGTTTACAAGCTCCGTCGGTCAGTAGTGTTTCAAGTTCTGTCTCAATGGGCAACTGCTGGGGATGTTATTCCAATGTCTCCGAATCTGCCGTAGGCTGGAATAATATTAGCTCTGTGTATTTGTAGATTTTATAGCAGTGAACATAAACATTTGCAGGTGTATGAAAGAACAGAAGTATAACTTTACAATGACTAATGAATCGTTTCTACTTGACTAAGTGCAAGAATAGTAAAAAGTATTTGTATTGAGTGTTCATTAATAGTCGTGACTATATAAATGAGTTTAATCTCCCAAGCGCCCAATTGGGTTGATGTAAACGAGTTGTTAGGTATTCATTAATTTTTTTCATGAAAAACTGAGTCTGAATCAGGGTTGATCTTTTTTTATTTTTTTAACCCCTTTGAATTATACAATATGAAAATATGAACAGATCAATGAACAAGAATTAACAAATTTGTCTCCTCTTTCTGCTATACGCAGATGGATCTGAAGGAGGTTGGGCTACATAAATCAGATTGAAGCTAAAAGGAAAATAACATAAATACATTAGGTGATGTGGCTCACATTCAGTTTAAAAAAGTGGGGAAAAAACATAAAAACTAAAACCTAAACCTAGAACCTAAGACTAAAGCGTTCCAGCCGCGACAGCGTCCTGCCATCGATGGAGGAACGGAGCGGGGGTTATAGTGTTAAACACCGGGTTTGTCAGGTATTGCAGGGAGTCGAAAATTTTGATATGTCTAGGTTGGATGAATTCGTCCACCGTAGGCAGCTCAAAGATCTCGTGAAGCTCACTGTAGGGTTGATCAGGTCGCCAAATGTCTTAAATAGTTCACATCATCTTCTCACACGGACCTGATGCAGACATAGATAGAATGTCAAAAAGTTGTCCATTCATAAACTTAATGAAAACTCTTTAATCATCAACCTAAGCCGAACGCCTAACAAAACCTTCACCTCATTGACAGTATTTCTAGTTATCCATAACTACAAATACTGCCAATACACTTCTAAAAAAAGTTGGTTGTTAGTATTATTAATTAGTATATATTATATGTATTGGACACCATTCTTGCCAATAATTGAAGTTGTATGAGAGTAAGCACCTACTTGCGTTAAAATAATTGCAAAACATTGATAAGAGGCCTTAGAACATTTTGATTTTTTTAATATAAATTATTGATTAAGAACCTAGAAATTAATTTAACATAATAAATAATAATAATAATAATAACATAATAATTGTAAGCTATATCATTATAACCTGATATTTTATAGACAGTTTTTTTTATGTTTTATTTTTTAGAATTTGAAAGCGCAACGAAAATATTTCTGTCCTATTTTGACATTTTTCAGAAAATGAGAAATACATTAGCCAATGAACATTTGTCTATTTAACATAAGTAATTCAAAATTTTTAAAATGTATTACTACAAAAACTCAAATTTATTTCTTAAATCAGAAGATAGTTTCTTTCATTACGACATAAACTATCAATTGATGGTAAAAAAACAAAAAACTGGTTTGTCCGAACGCTAAACGGGTTCATGGCTGTTTTAGATGGTTTATGGCAGGCAACCAGATGTCAGGAAATTCAGACCTCCCGCAACCCTGCCCCACGAAAAAACCTAACTACCGTTTCAGAGCCCTAGAGGCCCAGAAGGACAAAAAAAGAACAACTGTGTTAGAAAAGAGTGGGAAAAAAATATTCCAGATGTCACTTTTAGAGAAAGAGCCACTTAACTTAAAGTACGAGCGAGAAATGAAACACTGTGTCCGGGGATCGATTATGGACAATTTCTGCTGAGCTTTTTAAATACATTTCAAACAAATCAGGATAACTATCAGTACTTTAGCTGGTTTGTTTGAAGGGTTTCGGTTAGTGATAGTTTAGGTTGAAATAACAACTAATTAATGGTGTTAGATGTGGTATAGGTATCATTGATATTAGTAATTATTAAAAATTAACATCTAAATAAAAAATATACCGTCAGGACTGAGATGTATCGAAGTCTCGTTATCTCGATGATGAACCACAGGAGGATTGGTTGGATGGAGCTTCAGGAGGCTGCCAAGAGGAGCGCTGAAGGTGAGCATGTGTAGTCGGAGTGGGCAGAAAAGTGGACTCGGAAGGAAGATGGTTCCTTTTTTTGTAATCCGAAGGTGAGCCCTATCACCCAGTTCTGTCTATTTTGAATATGGAACCATATTGGATGGAAGAAATATGGATTTTGTAATTCTACCCTCCTTCAAATGCAACTACATATGCAGCAAGAGGAGAAATTCTGTAAATATTGTTCATTATGTTGTAAAAATGTTAAATAAAAAGGTGTTAAAAAAACAAAAAAACAAAACAAAGAGGGTGCGTTTCTCTGCTGAATATTTTGTAGATATTTATGTATGTATCTGATATTTATTTTTTATGAGAGCGTTATCAATAATAATTTTATGTTGGTACTCAATTTATTAAATTGATAAGATCAATTTTCATCACCTTTCGAAGGCTAAACAAGCCACTAATATTATAGTTATGGAAGTCTGCGTTGTGTTTGATCCCAGTTTTAAAATCAATAGTTAAGGCATATATTCCTAAATGTTCTATTAAGGTTCATATTAGTAAGTTAAAAAGGTTCATTGTAGCGTAAGCACGTAAATTAGCAATATTTATTGGGATTATGGGTTATAGTACCAGGTGGTAAAGGTCTTGATGTCAAGAAGGTTTGGATGTTAATTATTAAGAAATATGTAACATCATAATTTAAGGAAAAAAAAAAGTCAGGCGTTCAATAGATCAAACTATTAAAGGGTTGGTTGGTTAGTAAATAAGGTATTTATTAGTATTTTAATAAAAGTTTACTAATAATAAAATAAGCCCGGGTCGGCCACTAAGATAGATTATTTGTGGCTCGTTTCTTTGTTCATTTCAAATTCACATGATACAATGAAGACTTAATACATTCATTGTAGAAAACTACTAGTGTATGGTTAGTCGCCCAATTTTAACCAAACATATATAAAGGTAGGTACGTATAAACCTACTTCAGTTAATTTGGTTAGTTTGTTTCTGTTACTTTGTTGAATAAAGAAGCTGCCATTTTATTATTTTTTAGGCATGCTTAAAACGTTTTTTCATTTGTATTTTTACAATTGTATCAGTATCCTATTTTAATAATATTTGACTGGTTGTTAGTTATAACTGCTATTCGTCACTAAGCTACCATAATTAGTTTGGTGTAGTGTACAAACAATCTAAATAAGAATCACAAAATATGTTAAGTTTGCTTGGAATGAGAATATTACCAATTCTTCAAGGACAGTTACTTGAATGAAATGGATAGGAAAAAAATTCTGTTTTGTAAATTTAGTTTTACATTAATACAATTTTTTTTTTCAAATACGCTTATTTGCTTTACAAGATGGGGTTTCCCCCATGTCAAAATATGCAAAGACTAATTAAGGTAGTTTAATGATGAGTAAACCTTACAACATGACTACCAACCAGTCAAAACGACCAGACCATAATTCAGGGTTATCTGTCTCGCCAAGGAAGTCTTTTGCGGTTCTCCCGTACTAGTTTCGGGTTATTAGTGCGAATTGAAAATAATTGAATACATTTGCATTGCTACATAGGACTCTATTAGCGAAAGAAGCAATTAATAGGAGCACAGAATGGTCAATAAATCATGGCGACAGTTATCTGAGGGCTCAACGTTAAATTGTCCGTGGCGTAGGTAGCGTACGGCTAATTAAGAAACCTACCGATAAGGCGGATATAATCATAAACAACATATATTAGCTGCCGTGTATGAGGTGTCTGCTACAGGGGCGGTTCACACGCCTATGAATGTGTGTTTGTGTAATTGTCTGTGTATGCATGGGTCGCTTAATCCGAGCAGCGGTTCCTATGGCAACTGAAAACTATTCATTACTATCAGATACTCTTTTAATAGCTTAATTAGCTGTTTTCCGTTGGGTTTAATATTCTTTTTCCACATCACTCCTCTGTTTAACCGGAAATTAAAACTTGTAACCCGTAACAAACCATAACTGATCTGAATAAACGAAGGAATTCTACTCAAATAGATCAAGTAGAAAACTCTTCTATAATCTTGAGATGAATATTTTAAAAATTACTAGTAATGAACTAAAAAAAAGGTCCTCTGTAATCAGTATGAAGCATCAACTTGCAGAATGAAGAAAATGAAATTGAGTAAAAGTCTGTCCAAAATGAAAATAAGACTGAATGTGGTCTTCGAAATGCCAAAATTCTTATTGTGGTTGACGTATGATTCTAAAGTTTAAGAATCTTAGATAAAGGTAGCCTGGGAATAGATCAGGTGAAGCAAGACTATACGAGATCAGGTGAAGCAAGACTATATGAGATCAGGTGAAGCAAGACTATATGAGATCAGGTGAAGCAAGACTATATGAGATCAGGTGAAGCAAGACTATATAAGATCAGGTGAAGCAAGACTATATGAGATCAGGTGAAGCAAGACTATATAAGATCAGGTGAAGCAAGACTATATGAGATCAGGTGAAGCAAGACTATATGAGATCAGGTGAAGCAAGACTATATAAGATCAGGTGAAGCAAGACTATATGAGATCAGGTGAAGCAAGACTATATGAGATCAGGTGAAGCAAGACTATATAAGATCAGGTGAAGCAAGACTATATGAGATCAGGTGAAGCAAGACTATATAAGATCAGGTGAAGCAAGACTATATGAGATCAGGTGAAGCAAGACTATATAAGATCAGGTGAAGCAAGACTATATGAGATCAGGTGAAGCAAGACTATATAAGATCAGGTGAAGCAAGACTATATGAGATCAGGTGAAGCAAGACTATATGAGATCAGGTGAAGCAAGATTATATGAGATCAGGTGAAGCAAGACTATATGAGATCAGGTGAAGCAAGACTATATGAGATCAGGTGAAGCAAGACTATATGAGATCAGGTGAAGCAAGACTATATGAGATCAGGTGAAGCAAGACTATATAAGATCAGGTGAAGCAAGACTATATGAGATCAGGTGAAGCAAGACTATATGAGATCAGGTGAAGCAAGACTATATGAGATCAGGTGAAGCAAGACTATATGAGATCAGGTGAAGCAAGACTATATGAGATCAGGTGAAGCAAGACTATATGAGATCAGGTGAAGCAAGACTATATGAGATCAGGTGAAGCAAGACTATATGAGATCAGGTGAAGCAAGACTATATGAGATCAGGTGAAGCAAGACTATATGAGATCAGGTGAAGCAAGACTATATAAGATCAGGTGAAGCAAGACTATATGAGATCAGGTGAAGCAAGACTATATGAGATCAGGTGAAGCAAGACTATATGAGATCAAAAATAGTAGAGCAGATAGCCCACGAACTATCCAAAATTCAGAAATAATGATGAGAAGTTACTACTGGGACGTGATAAATTTAGAATTCAAATTAATTTATATCCATTATTTGCATAATAAAAAGAATCTTAGTGGTAATATGCATCCAGTATAAAAACAAAAGACTGACACCATCGCTTTTGATTATGAGCAGTTATCATTAAAATACAAATCAATTTTAATTTTGAAAATAATATATAAATAACAAACCTAAAGACAAAAATATACAGAATAAATAATAAAGAATACAAATATTTCTTCATAACATATCATACACTAAGCCCTTATGTTTTGGGAATTTTAAACGTTAGAAATATTTAGGAGTAATGAATTACCACTGGCTACTTAGGATTTATGTAGATATTTGGGAAAGGGATGGATATAGCTGATTTTCCGGCTGTGCATATATGGTTCATATGTGGTGAGAAACGATGAATTTTTCGAGTTGTGCGACGCATAAGAACACAGTATTTAACTCAGCGAACGTGCGCTAAAAAACTTTGTAGATATAATACCTTGTTCAATTTATTTTTGGGATCATGATTTTAAGAAAGCAGAGAGTGGAAACTTGTTCCCGACTTGATCCATAGAGTTCTTAGTATAACAATATTAGATATTCAACTAAACAAGTGCTTTTTTAAATAGCGTCCTATTTTGGCGCAGTCGCATTACAATGGATTGACACTCGTTCTGCTGTGAATGAAAGCACGTTTAAATTCATCGCTTCAAATGTTAAATCAGTCCTTGCGATCTACACTTCAGATTATGAAAGGTGTACGATAGCTGATATTACCGCCGCAAAACGTTGATATATGCTAATATGGTTCATATATCATTTTATAAATTGCCCTATGCTTATTCTTAAGGTGCAATTTGTATTTATAACAGGAAAATATATTACATTCCACAGCACAGATATGAGATGGCAAGAGAGCGAACTAGTTCAAGGGGAATGTTGTGCAGGGAACCGGTCCTGGAGGATGTTTATGATCCCTGGTGCCGACTGATGCTGGATTTAGGGAGAGAGTGCTCCCAAGTCTAGAGCCTCGCAGTGCTTGATGCCCTGTTGCCGTTAAGTGCCTTGGACTTAAGGGGGAATAAGTCCCTTCAACTTACTCCAAGTCTTCACGCTTTGTATCATCCGGAGAAAAACGCTACCAAGTGTAATATTTACCTCACTGAAAAATATCACTCCAAGAATCATTGATAAATTTAATCATAACAAACAATAATTCAATATTTTCTACTAATTTACGAACAATAATTTTATTTTTAAATTGATCTAGAACAATTAAGAATTATGACCTGAAAATATCTTAAGAGGTTGGTCAAGAGTGACGGTCATATAAATTATAATTTCCGAGCTCAAGGAGAATTTCTCTACTTTCAAACATGCAGGGACCGCTTTAAGTATATTCGTGAATTTTACCAGAGCAGTTGTAAAAATGATTCAAAATATCTGAAATTATATAAGGAATATTTGAATGTATGTGCCCACTAGTGTAGTAGTATAAGAGTAGAACTAATGTGGTAATGGGGAAAAAACACGAGGAAAGTCAGTCTCGTTTCGCTAAATTTTAAGATTTCTCAAGCTACAATTAAGGATTTATATATAATGATAATGATAATTTCAGTCCTTTTCCTCTTCGATTAAATAAATACTTATTAAAAGTGGAAAATATGTTTTGAGTATAAAAATAGACATAGTATCTATACAATATGTGTATAACATAACAACATAATGTCTATACAATATATGTATAACAAAACAATGTAATGTCTTATATGTAGCCTGTATGTACAACGCTCCGGTACAAATAAAGAAGCCTGTTAAAAGGCAGAAGGTGGTTTATTCCTTAATATTTGAATTAATTTTACAGAGATTTTTCGTGACTGAGATAATTTGACAAACAAGTTATGAACTTCATTACAATCATTTGAGAAATTCAGGTGCCTTCACTAGCTCCTCGGGCATACCTCGATTTTGCCATCAATTGCGTATTCCTTAGACCAAGGAATTAAAATTTACATTTTGTTCTGAGAGATCTGGGGATTACCTATTCATCCCAATAGACCACGGATTTGATGGAGTATTAAAACTTGCAGCTTTTACAGTCTCATCTGTATTGGTATGCTTTCAACGTGCGTTCATTATCTGCTTTAATAAATTTCCAATCTCTATTAGCTATTAAAGAGCGGATAGATATTAATCAAAGATAGCTCTAAGCAGAAATTACCCACTGGCCACTAATAGGACGGACGTAGATTTCTCGAGGAGATATGGCCGAGCCCTGGGATATTTAAGCCGAATACCTAAATGCGCAAGGGCTGAGATGCGCGCACTGCGCCGCCACTATAATTGAGTGAATGCTGAAAACGCAGTTGATTGGACGCCCATTATGATAGAGCGCGCATCTGTGAAGAACCGGTTGTGGCCGTTCTGCCGGCGGATCTGGGACCCTACAAAAAGCGTATTACCCCTGGAAGGGGGAGGGGAGAAGATCAGAACGGAGGGAAACTTACGAGCAATAATCGTCCGGAATTGTAACCTCGTCGATTTTATTATTTATTATCCATTGTGTCACTTGGTTTTGTTACTCAACACAAATTATAATTAGAGGGACCAAATGATACAAATTGTAAAGTTAGTGCTTTGGATATTCTTGATGGCTAAAAATGTATTCATTTTTTTTCCCTTCAAATCAGTATAGATTATATAAATTAATCTATTTACAATAGGTCCTGTAGCTTTGGGTACATTTTATACAATTTTTAATAATTTTACATTGCGATTTGTGATTGTTACAAAAGTATAATGTACATTATACATTGATTGTCTCAACATGTTTAAAATTTTTAGGGCTCACCTTATGAATCATAAAACTTAAAACATATATCTAACAACCAAATCTTATAATTTCCCCGACAGCCTGTTGCCATCGATGCGGGAAGGGTGGTAGGGTCATAGTGTTAAACACTGGGTTTGTTAGGTGCTGCAACGAGTCAAAAAACTTGATATCTCCGGCGGATGAGCTTACATACGAAACACCAATCATTGGGTGCAGTTCTGTACATATATATAATAATATTCGTTACTATATGCTTTTCAAAAAGTAAGAATGGATTACGGTGTATGGAATTAACCTGTTTGGTTGGTCTTTGGAGAGGACAAAGGAGACAATATCGTGTAGTATGTTCTATTGCCAGTAATATTTTACTAATCTAGGTCAAATGCATATGAGAGAAACATAAGGGTCCTTAGATCATAAAAAAGTAACCTTACTTTTGGGGTAATAGTGTAAAAAAGGAGTGAAATCAAAGTATATTAAGGGGAGTTTTGACTAAAGGCTTTCACAAACTCAGCATCTGGTGTGAATATACAAATCCTGCACTCCTCGACCTCCAAGAGACCACTTGACCGCCAGTTAACCATGAAACACTCACGACTCAGCGGGTCAAGGAGAACGCAGTCGGAGATATGTTGTGCTATGCAGATGTTGTGCTATCGTTGGCCACAAATGGTATCAACCGTTGTTCCCAAGTCCCTCAGCGCCTAAGGGCTGGGAATTTAAATTGGCGGAAATAAATGACGGGGGCGCCACAGCGCATTAATGTAATGAGTGGCCAACGCGGACAACGAACAAGCGACACCAATTTGTATCTATGTGTCGAGCAGCGGCGCTTTTAGCAGACTTTATTAATCGTGTCTCAGCCGCTCACATAAATTCTCGGATATGATTTAGCCTTTTTGAAAATTTATTTCTGAGTATTTTCTTTGGCTGAGTTCTGTTAAGTTTAAAGTTTTGGCTCTGAACAGCGGAAAGGCGTTTTACTTTCAGCCAGACCGGACGTTTAACATATAATAACCCTCTGAATATATTTCAAAATGTTGCGTATAATTATTTTTCAGAACATCAGATAAATTGAATAATTTTTACAACCATTATCGTTTACACGGATGTACGAAGGATGATTGCACCTTTAACGCTTAAAAATAGAGTTTTTCTCTGGTATTTATTGGAGTTCGTCACTTAGGTTTTAGTGTTTTCCACGGTTGCAAGCTGAAGGTGAGCCTCATCATCTAGTGAGTGTATGTGTTTTTTGACTTCTTAACAACAAATTAAAACGTATTATATTTTATGCACTCCTTCGAATGCATCTGCGTATGCAGCACGAGGAGAAAGATGTAATTCCAAATTTATTTATTTATTTTTGTCATTGTATATATTATCAATAAAGATGTGTTGAAAGGAAAAAAAATAAAAAATGAGTTCGTCACTTAAATTAAATACAGGGGGTACAGTTTCTAAAAAAAGTCAACAAACGGGTGGTATTGAGGGTATTTGGTATTTACAATACGAAAAATCTATTAGTCTAGTTGCCCTGAAATAACCAAAAACAGTTGAATTGTTACCATCTCTCTTTAATATACCTAAATAACTTTTTATTTTATTCGGATTTAAACCAAGAAAAATCCAAATTCATTTTCATGATTATCTTCGCTTACGTATTGTCGTTTGTTAGTCAATTTAACTTTAATTTCTTTCGACTTCAGAGCGTTCTAGTTTATTAAATTCATAACAAAGATAAATATATTCAAGCTATTATTTATTCATTAAATTATTTGTAAACTTCCATATATCATAAAATTCCATAAAAAAAACAACTAAAAAGTAATTTGTTTATAGTTTATTTATTTGTTTTAGGTCTACAACTTAACAAACATTTTTGGTCAACAAGGTTTCTGTCTTCTATTACGACCATGAAAACCAAAAAGAAACACAGTGATATTTTTATAAATACTTTTTCTAAAGAAGTATTTTATCAAATAAAATATTTGATCATTAATTACTCCATGTCAAATGGTATATTACCTAAGAGCACAGAACATTCCGACTTAAGGACACTGGTGAAATAATTTAACTATTTTCTGTGAAATGTTGAAACAGAAGGAAATTATGATGATTATTATCAAAGTGCATGAGCAATAATGAAAGGGAAAAATAAACTTAAATTTGGCTCTAGCAAGACACAACTAATATTTCTTATAATTACTTGATAAGTATGAATAAGCTATTGATTAATGATCAATTATTCGTATAACTAATATAAGGGCTCATAGCGCTTATTGATATGAGATTCCTCAGAAGATCAAATATCTTAATGGGCCTGTTCTCCTTTTCTCAAATGCCTCCGATCAATTAATCTACAAAATTATACAGCAATTACAAAGTTGCCTTTTATCTTTAACACTTGCGAGTTGCTACCGGTTTATAAATCTACGTCTCATAGGCTCTGTTATTACGGACTCAACAGACACCGCTCTTAAGCCGGGCCCCTTTCGAAACACGTTAGATTTTTTACCGCTTCGGGACTTCGTCTGCAACCCCCCCCCCTACTATTGTTTTTTGTCTAATCGACTTTATCTTATGAGGTCACAAAACCGTCCGTGAAATCGATATGAAAAAATTATCGATGAATATTCATCGCGGTCCGCATTCCACGAAGTATCAGTCAGTGAGGCTGGGGTGAGTAATTTTGACGTCAGTAATATAGTTTGCTCTCATAAACATGACAAACCTGAATTAGTCTCTGCTTGATCAAAATCCGCTCCATTGGGGGAGTGGAGATACCACGATTGTGACCTTTTAACGAATTAAGATGGCCGAACCAGATTCTATGAAGTTAATAATTTTGACGGCAATCTTAAAGTATGAGCTCTTAGACATGAAATAGACATTTATGTTTTTTTTTCCTTAGCTCTCAACTGGTAATATAGGATGTAGGAAAAATAAAGATAATTATTTAGGATGATGGGTGCCTTTCACTAAGGGGAGTCCCATTTGAAGGAAATATGAGAAGGATATGGGGTGTGGGATGCCTAAAAGAGGCATAATAAAGACATTTATGATGAATAATGAATTGTCTGTACTTAATCAGAACATATTTCTTCATCTGGGGGGGGGGAGGGACGCACAATCCAATAATTTCAATGAATTCTATTTAAAATAGGCTACTTTTTCAGTTGATAGTCCCCCAAAACAAATTTCGAAGTTACATTTCAACCCTATGAATGAAATTTCTGTATAGAACTTTTCTTTCCGTTTCGTAAGCCTGTGACCTTTTTTGGGATTGAAAGTGTTAAATATTTTAAGCCCTAATTTACCCTTTATTTAATTAAATAATCCTGCAGGGAAAGCCCTCAACGAAAACGATTTTATTGTACAATACTTTCAATTTATCTATTTCAAGTTGTTCAACCAGTATTGCAAATAAAACAATTATTTCTCAAAAATGTTTTAAAACAATTATGACCCATCCTTGGGGTTAAGGCAGTGTTGATTACTTTTGATTGGCTTGATGCTTTTTCATGAACAACGATGAAATTCTTTTATGGTACATGTTTATTACTACCCGCTATTATTTAATAATCAATTAATTGGTAATAAGAGAGAAAAATGTTATTTATGATCTACGTATTCACCGCAATGTTCATGATATCATGTTCATGGATATATAATACGTCTCTATTTCCTGCGGGCCTTCCCCCTTAGGATTCAAAGCCCTCACCCGACCCCCTCCTATTAAAACAGAACAAACAGTATAACCTGGACTCTAGTACGTCATCCATAAAATATAAGCTGAGGGGGGTCCCCCCCTTCCGAGCACTGGGATATTTGATTTGGAGAAAAAAACCAGACAGGAATAATTGGTGGTCATCTTGTCTTATTGGAGACATATTTCTTTTAGTTTTATTTACCCTCTTGGATATCTTCACTTTGATGGATGTCTATATTCCTTCTTTTTTGAGGGAGGGGAGCACTTTATTTTTTCTTTCTTCTGCACGGATAACATAATGAAAAAAAAACAAAAAAAAAACTGAAAACGACTGAAAATGTATAAGCTTTTTTTTCGATTAGCTTCAGAATCAATTAAAAACATTAGAAATCGATTTATCAATCTATCATGATTAAGTGAACTTATCGATAAGATTTTTTCACAGGGTCATAAATGCTCTAAGTGACCATTTTTCAAGGAACCGATTCTTAAAAAAAAAAAAAAGGATGGTTCAACATAATATATTACAAATGTATCATCAATCTGTCACATCTAGTAAATAAACACTATTTACTTCATATGTTATATGTTTAGATCATTGCGAAACCTAAGAAATTCAAGTCAAATTTATATAACTATTTCACTGTGATGTTGAAAGATATAATCCAAAAATGAAAAAGTATTAGAACTTAGGTGTGTTGTAAGAAAGCGCTGTGGTGCCTGACAACTAACTGTATGTATTGAGCCCATGTTTTATAAAATTAAATAAAGAAATTCCCTCTCCCCCAGAAATGTACACCAAACAGAATCTGAAAATTAGTTTAATTATTTTATAACTTGGACAGTGGCCATATGGGTTACATGCCTAAAGTTATAAATAATAATAAATAACTATTATAGATTTTTCCAGTTTCCAAAGTTTTTTTTTTCATATATAAACAACTTTATTATGATAAAATTACAATCTGCCTTATTTAATACTTAATAGGCAATAAGTAATTGAGATAAATGTTCTCATTCATACCATATTCACAATTCATCATTCACTCGCTCATTCATACAATATTTACAAACAGCCCTGGGAGCTTCCAAGTCCACATGGTTGTCACCTCCCTCGCATGCGAAAGAGGAGTCTTAGGAAGACCCCTACACTCCTCCGTCGGCCACTTCACCGGATACGAGCCAGTGGAGGCTGACGAAAAGCGCTACAGTTTTAAAAAGGTTAATTCAGGTAACTTCAAGATGCAGTAATTTAAAACAATATACACCAGATTTAAATATTAGGACCACTTTTTTTATCACTTAGTTATAATTTGGATGTATTAAATTATGAAATTGTATCTTAAGCTCTTAGGCTTTGTATAAATGCCAAGATCTCATTTGTATATTTATTATGTGAGTGCCGAAAATTTATTCATCAAACATTACTATAAATACATTGTATTTATGTTTACTATCTATAATCTATTATGATTATGGGTAAAACTGCATACAGCCTCTGCACAGGACAATAATATATAATTACATGCAAATGCACGCTCCTGCGTTATCCCCTCCCGGGATCTCCTCATCGGTGAAGATTACAACGCACCTGCCCCAAAGAGGAAACAGGGAATACAAAACAAAAAAAAACTAGGCGAGATGTCGATTCGGATTGTGACTGGGCATCGACTAATGCCATCGACTGCTGTTGTTCTTGCATGACTTAATGAAGACAATAAGAATAGGTTCTGTACGGAGGTTATTATACAGTGTGCACATGCCGAACGTGTTATCAGCTTGAAATTATGAGTTCCGAGATAGTGCAGCATCCTATTAGCCAGCTGCCGCCCAAGTGTAAACATTATGTATCGGATTATTATAACGGGTAATTGCCTCACATCTATTAGGGCAACCCGTTTAAATAAACACCTCTAATGGGATTATATAAAAATAATATACCCATATATTTAACGACCGGTGTGAGCACGCTGAATTTTTAATTAATTAATTCATTAAGTATGCATATAAAATTTACCCTACAGGACATCGGAGAAAAAATGTGATAGAACTCACTTTATTTGTAGATTGCAATTTTAACTAAAAAAACAAAAAAAAAAGGTTTAAAATCTCCCCAAAAATGTCTTTTGTTATTTCAGCATCAACAGTCGACGTTTCGCTTATTCAGTCATCGGGTTTCGGATGTACAGCAAGGTTCTTATGAAGTATAAAAAAGTGTTTTCCATCATAAATCATTTTTCATACAGCAATTTGATTTCGGATTTGAATTTAAAGATAACATCAATCACAGACCCAAGGATGTCCGAATAGGAAAAAACTTTGCCTGTTGATTGAATATCAATAACTATATTTTCCTTCCTTCAAGATTTTTTTTTGAAAAACTAATTTCAATATAACTATCAATATACTGGAGTGTTATTATTAATATTTACAGGTTTACATTCATACGGTATCAGCAACGGCATTCAACGCTCATTGAACACTGCACAAGGTATACATTTATGATACAATTAAGCGTACAGTTATGAGTGAACTTCTTATAACTTAGCTAATCAGACAAAATCATATTTTCAATTTATGTTAATCGTTACAAGAAAAAAAAAATCCAAAACCAGGAGTCACTACAGAACTAATTATTAATTTAACACCGACAGTATTCACAAGTTAAACCACCAAATAACAAGAAATAAATAAATCGGTACCCAAAGGTATTTTTTTTTAAAACCATCATTTTTTTTAGCTACTGTAAAGTTATTTTTAAAATGTACAAAAGAATTCCTATTATTATTAACATGAACTGGAAGAGGTAATGATACTTAGTGAAAACGATAAAATTTCCTCGCAAGGGAAACCGTTCAAGAAAGGGAGTTCAATTTTATCCAGAAATTTAAACTACCAAAATGAATTTATTGAAGTCCTTTAGAAAAATTTATTAATTTATTACATCAAATTTAAAATTTGTTACATTCCAAGTTTCTGACCAGTCGACTATTACAGATCTTTATAAAGTGTAACCTTTTTTTCGTTAGTTTTATGGTTGCGTGGTCATCGGGGATACAAACTCTATGACATAATAAATATTTTTGACCATTGAACAAAGCCTTAAAAATACTTTATATATGAGTATGATTGGATATTGCAGTAACATATTATATTATAAATTATAACTTGAGTTATAACCAGGCTCTAAGACAGCCCAAGAAATGAAAATCCGTTTGGAAAAGACTGATAATGTCATGTTGCTGTCACAATTATCTCAGAACAATATGTCATTATCATTTTGTTAGAGACTGTCTAATTTTTAATTGGGTTTTTTTAACGACGAAAAAAAAAATATGAATCTTTAAAAAATAAAAATATACTATCTATATCCATACATTATACATAAAGTAATGAGTGCGACTTCATTTCGAAAACCTTTTTAAAAAGTGCTTCTTAAATAATGTCTTCGAAATGAAGTGATGTTACAACATGTGTATGTATTCAAGCTTATAGAAAACAAAATGAAATGAATTTCTAATAGTTCTTGAAACAATGCTTAACGATGACTGGTGCGGAAATTCCCATGAGCCAGCCAAACGTTTAAATATAATATTCTAACATTTGTGATAAGGCTTTAAAGTTGATTTTTTTTTACTATAATAAAATTCATTTCTTTAAAATCAATTGTCTAAAATGTAAACATTTCAAAAATATATATCGTTTTGAAGTGTGTATGGTTTGTTCTAAAATACCAATCAGGACATCAAAGGACTTTAAGGAGAAATATTTCCTTTTTAAATTTCGTAAAGAAAACTCAAATATGAAATGGCATCAATCATTGTGAAAAAATCGGGCCGAAAAATTTTTCTGATTTATAATGTTTAAAAAACAATAAAAATGGCATTAAAGTAATTTCTAGATTGTTGTTTTGTGAGTACTTTTATTGTAAGCAAATGGCCCATTACAGCGGAGGCTTCTACCAACTTTAATATATAAGTTATTTTGAAAACATTACGGAGAATGGAAATTTTGTAAACGAAAATAGTTACCATAACAAAACATCGGATCCCAAAACATTGGAATCGAATATCTAATAATTTAAATAGTAAACCATTGACATTTTCGATATTAATATTGATAAATTATCGTATGAACAACAGTATTTACATGAATTACACTCATTTGTACTCAAGATAATTAAATTATTAAAATTGTAAAAAGCTTCATAGGTCATTTTAATAAATTTAATTATATTCAAAAAGCATAAGCATTTATCAACTAAAAATTTGTATAGCAATAGGAATTTTTATTCGCTCTTTGTATCCTGTCACAATTGATTTGTATGCATTTTTAAGTATTGATTGTCAAATACAGTCATTTCCAGTCTGAAAAAATAATACATCACCTAAAGAAGACCCAGCAATACCCAGATAAATAATAAAACAAACGTACAAATAATTATGAATAACATTTTTGATCTTTTGAGAAATTTATGTGAAGAATTTATTGCAGAAAACGTCTTTTTTGAAAACCAAAACAAAATATTTCGATTCCCATTTAATATATATCAGGCTTTATGTCTGAATGAAAGAGTATTATAATAATCATACAACAATATATACAATATACAACAATATATTGTTGTTGACCCAAAATAAACATTCTTCTATGGGCTACTTGAATCGATTCAATTAAAAAACTGGGCCATGTGGGCACTCAGGAGTTTTTTTTTTCCTCAGCTACCCTTATGGCGCTGAGGGGGTTTAAGCGGCAATTATATCTATTGACGTTAACAAGTTTAATTTAAAACCATTGTCCATCGGGTTCTATAAATATAATGTGTTGCTTGAGTTTTGAAAGTTAATATCCCCATAGGAAGCACATGTTTGATATTTTGATTAGTTTCGTATGCAATTACTTGAGCAAAATACATCATGTTACTTTGCACGTATCTCGAGAGAATGGCAGAATTAAATTTTTTTAAATTGGAGACATCGCTTTAATACAAAAAAAAGTACTTGAATCATAACTGTTTTGAGTTAATTGTAGTATATTTTCCTTTGTACTCTTTTTATTTATTGTAGGCGAAATTAACAATATATTTTAAGCAGTAGTACAGTTGTATCACGATATTTCATTTTACCAGTAAATATTATCTGTGATCCTTTAAAAAAATAGGTTTATTTGTAACTTTTATTATGTTCAATTTAGAGTTGATTTGTATAAATATTTCCTTTTTAAATTTCGTAAAGAAAACTCAAATATGAAATGGCATCAATCATTGTGAAAAAATCGGGGCGAAAAATTTTTCTGATTTATAATGTTTAAAAAACAATAAAAATGGCATTAAAGTAATTTCTAGATTGTTGTTTTGTGAGTACTTTTATTGTAAGCAAATGGCCCATTACAGCGGAGGCTTCTACCAACTTTAATATATAAGTTATTTTGAAAACATTACGGAGAATGGAAATTTAGTAAACGAACATAGTTACCATAACAAAACATCGGATCCCAAAACATTGGAATCGAATATCTAATAATTTAAATAGTAAACCATTGACAGTTTCGATATTAATATTGATAAATTATCGTATGAACAACAGTATTTACATGAATTACACTCATTTGTACTCAAGATAATTCAGACCGACATTTTTTTTCAAATTTGAAACAGATTGCTTTAGACATAGGTAAACAAGATACTAACAAAGCAAATCTAATCTCAGAATCTACGCATGTAATCCTAATTATATGTTTTTTTATTGCTGAAAAGGCGATTCTGAATGATTACTTACGACTTAAAAAATAAATTAAATAAATAAACTGGGGCAATTTTTAATATTTAGTCTATAAGTCATGTAAGCATGACATCTCTATAAAAAAAAAATTAATATTTGACCTAATGGGAAGTAATAGTTTAAAGGAAATATTTTCGTTTAACCTTTACGTTTTTTTTTGTTTTGTTTTTTATGTTTGAAATAAATTACAACTCCTTGAAAATATAAAAATTTTTGACAAAAATGTGAACAACATGGTTACCTATGTCGCTATCCATGTGAGGCCTGGTCTTTCAAATTTGAGAGTGATATCTTTAAAGGACGATGAGGATGACGTTGTAAGACGTACGTGAGCTGATGGCGAGCGATCATAGACGGGCGAACCGAACCGCCATGTTGAACAGTCGGAGCCGACTGGTGCCCGCGTGGGCAGTGACGTCACTCCCCCACCCCCTACAACCCCCATCGGCAGATTAATGTGGTGGCACCATGGTTGTGCTTGCGTCACACAATGGTCTCAACAAGTACACCATTCACCATCGCGGCCCCTTTGATGCCGTCTGCCGGTATGCCTCTGTCACAGGAGGTTCTGTGTGCAGCAGGGCATGAGCCAGCAATGTCTTGTGTATGTGAACAGGACACAAACAATCCTGTCATCTGTAGTGATCAAGTTGAGTATTAAGTGTTTTGTTTAATAATATAGAAATTCCTCATTTATATTATAGCTGATAAATATATTTCATAGAATTAAAGCATACCTTTAACCCTCCAGTGGTAAGATAAATTATCCAACACCAGTGGTATCCTCGAAGTAAAAAAATTAACAAATATTGGAAATGCTTTTAGAATATAAAACAAAGCGTACTAAGTCCGAAACTAAGGAAATCAATTTCTTTTTTTTGTTTTTCACATATTAAAAACTAATTAAATGTAAAATTTTAATAATTAAAGTATATGAACAAATATTTGATAGAAACTAATAAAAAATAAATATTAGTACTGTATTTTGACACAAACTGAACACTGTGTGCAGTAAAAGTGAGTTTTTGGTATGGCTCTGAACATTTCTGAGCGAGTTTCTCTAGGAATAATTGTCATTTTCTCTATTTCTAGGATGTCATCATCCACTAACCCCTTTCCTGTAAAGAGAGAGATGAATCGTTTCATCCAATTCTTCTTCACATTCCGAATCATGACACTATAGGAAAATTAAGATCCGTTTATCCTTCAGGATTTTCAGGCACGATTTTACCTTCCAAACATTGTTATATGAAGAAGTTCAATAAACCAAGCCAAGAGTACATTATAAAAAAAAAATTACGAGAGTTGTAACCTTGGGTGTCTGAAGTCCAGAATGTTCTTTGAGGCTTGTCACTTTAATTTTTTCAGTTAAACTAAGAGGACACAGTTTTTTGTAAGTATCGAGTCTGCTAATAGAATTTGGTTTGGCTGTTTATTTTGATAACTTTTGAGAGTATTAGGTTCCATGTTTTAGTCCCAGCTTGTGTTTAGTTATGAGCTATGAGCGAATTCTACAAGTTAAAAAAAATACATTTTTTAACTCCCTGAGGCCCAAATCATTTTTATATTGAATATAAGTCCTAATATTTAAATACCGAGTTAAAGATGTACTATATAGTAACCCTTTGAAGTCAACAGAAATTCATGCATAGCTCACTTTTATTGGTAATGTTGTATATGCTATTACCAGAGAAACAGTATAATTAACTTAATGTCAGTAAAGATCTAAATTAGTTTCAGACCTGGGCCCCGATGAACCTAAATACGCTGCCGTACAGGCTACGAAACAAATCCAGCCGGAAAGTGCCGAAGACAACCCGTACAAAATATTTGGACCTTCGGTTCCAAGTGGTCTACTGAGCTAGTTACCATCTGTTATTGACCAAACATGGGGTCGGTTTGTTCAGGAGAGTGTTTGTTTGTTGTTTACGCCTGAGCCGTGAAAGCTCAGAACGAGCAGCTCTCTGCACGCAGCCTGTTCGCCTAAATGCTTCCGACGATGGTTTTTCAATCTTGCCCTACCTAATGACACGGGAAGTGGAGTGTTTAGATTAGGTCACCGCTAGCAGATGATGACTTATTATAATCCGAACTGCTTAGTTGATAGTCGCTTAAAAATCCAGTCTTTTAATCCCATAGAACAGAAGCATTATTGCTCGATACATCACTCTCTGGAATTCTCTTCCTCTTAATATCTGTCAAGCTTCATCCTTAATTTTGAAACATTTCTATTCCAACACCTCCTTACCTCTCAGACAGCTAACCTATGATTTTTTTGATTGATTTTATGACGTTTTATTGTTGTCTTATGTTATTGACCATATACGATTATTATCATTTAAAGTTTCTTATGATAAACCAAAAGCTGGAACTTTGTAAACGAGTAATCACTATTAGTTCTTCTTTGTTGTTTTTTACAAGTTTTCATACATTTTTTATTATTTTGTTTAATTTTAGTTCCCTTATGTGATGTGTGTTTTATTTTTGTTGGACATAGTTGTTATCATTTATATGGCAATTGCCGTTAGTATATAAGATATGGTCTGAGAATAAAGATTTTTTTCTGTTGTGTCCTAGTTTAACAAAAACAAAATTAATAATCAGCTCATTTTTCACATATTACTTCGAATTGAACAGCATTCAGGCAAATGTTGATTTAAAATTAAGGAGCGCGAGATTCTATTTTTTCAAAAATGATTTATTTTTCCTAACTGTCTAACCCGGCTAGAGCATGGAACAATGTTTTCTTATTTCTTTCTTTTCTAATTTAGGAATTGATATACGATATTGGCAACGTGCCGAATGCAATTGCACCATACGTCGTGCGGGGGTCTAGAATACGTCACCAATAACGGCCTACGATATTTACGAGTTCAGTTAATTCCGAAAGAGAGCCGCGTTCTTCGAGTCGGTTGGCAGAAGATGTTGCTTTGGCTACTTGGGTATTGCTGATTCAAACATACATTCAAATGACAAAGGAGGATTAATGATAACAAATAAAAAACGTAATTATAGTAGTTAGTACATAGTTATAGTGTAGTATTATAGTTAAAGAAACTATACTCCAAAAGTGACGTCCAACAACTAACAAACGTCTCATTCATGTCTACGATATGGGGTGGTTAAAATTCAATCCTTGTGATAGTGAATAAGCAGTTAATTCAATAAAGACGAAGATAATCTGTGTAGAGAATATTTGTAGAATGAAGTAGACCTAATACCAATACCACAAAATAACATTACAATGATGATTTCCCTGGCCAGGATAGGACATGTAAATTTATTAATAGTAACTACAAATCGTAACAATAATTAAATAAATTATCAGTGATAAACTATAAAAGTTGCTCATAATTATTTCAAAAAGTCAAATCTCGTTATTTTTAAATGTGATGTATTTTGTTAATTTACATCACGATTGAAATTTTTTGATGATAAGGTGACCCCAATTACTTTTAATAAATTCAGTCCATTAATGTACAATTTATATCATTATACTTTTATATTCCCTCACTCCACCTTCAAACAGGCACTTCTAGTAAAAAGATCCACTCACCCCAAATAAATTCCTTTATTTTTCCCTGATCCATAATCTTAAAAATTTGAGAGCTAAGGGGGGAAAAAATAACTTTTATACAATGCAGATTACTATTAGTAAAGAAACAGAATTTGTTTAAAATGTAGCCAAGCTATAGTATATATAGTGAACCAATTGTAATTAGATAGATTCGTTGGTAGAATATATATTTTGTAACATATATTAATTTTGTAACAAGGGGATATGAAACAAAAAAAAATTTCTTCATGCAGACATCCTTTTATGTCGATACATTTTCCATTAATGAATCGGATGAAAATTTAATATCAAATATTTTATCAGCTTCCCAACAACATCTTATGTCTTCATGTGTCAATGGTCACAGTTTTATAAATTATATTAAGTGCACATATACAGAGGGGTCCAAAAAAATGTATCCACTGTTTAAAAAATCATAACTTGCAAACTAATAGACGGAGTTGTCTCATTTTTGGTAGTGTAATAGTTTGTAGTTCCAGCAATCGCCATACAAGCGTTGTATTGCGTTGTTTTGTTTTGTCAGATGACAGTCGCCAGATAGTTAGTGTTTTATTGCTAGTTGTACCTTGTTACTCGAGTAAACATGGCTGGCGTAAGGCTCACATTTGATGGAAGGAAGTCTGTTTTAAAGTGATATTTTAAGTACGAAAACATTAATGAGGTTCAGCGGCAATGGCGAAATGTGTATCAAACAGAGCCACCAACACGTTTAACAATTCGTCGCATTAGAGACAAATTTGAAGCCAAAGGCTGTGTTAAAGCTGTACACAAACAACGATCTGGACGACCTGTAACAGTAACAAGTCCATTTAACTCCCATCTTGTGTTACAATTATTCACTCGCTCACCACAGAAGTCTGTGAGACAGTGTGCCCGTGAAACTGGAGTGAGTCGCTCAAGTGTTCGGCGAATTTTGAAGACAGCAATCTTTAAGTTGGACTGTAAGCTACACTTTCACCAAAAATGAGACAACTCCGTCAATTAGTTTGCAAGTTATGGACTGTTAACCAGTGGATACATTTTTTTGGACCCAGTGGATTTTTTATTTTTTTGTAACCAGTATTTCAATAGCTCACTCAGTCCGAGGTTAATATACGGTACATACGTATATACGTTATATGCTGCACCACCTTGCTTATTCGTTTTTTTTTTTATTAAATTTACTTGTGAAATTGTTTTTCCTTAAACAGGAATGCTCACCATTGAGCGTGAAGCACTCCAATTTGTCGAAATCATTTAAAGACACCGTATATTAACCTCGGACTGAGCTATTACTAATACTGGTAAAAAAAAAATTCTCTAAGCTTTAATTTATGGCTGCAGTTACGAGATAATGAATAAGAGGTCGTAAAAAAGTTGCCATATGCCGGAAAAAAAAAATATATATAATAAGAAGCAGCTTGGACGTCCGATAGGAATCCGTTAAGAATTTCTAAATGAAAGGGCTAATCTATCGGTAATAAGAGAAAGGCGGTGGATGCCAGACAGTCAGACAAACGGGAGGAAAGAGCCATTTAACAAACCGGTTTCGTTAAATGGGGTATTTTTGGCGCGGATTCCCAACTCCCAACTTTCACCCGGTATTCCTCTCCTGGAATAGTCAGTCAGACCGGAAGATTTTCTTATTCCTTATCAATTTTAGGATTTTTCTATGAGAAAAATCGGAACTTGATATTCTATTTAGGTTTTTTTTCGGGTTGTGCACATGTCGACTAAGGATGATTTCAGTCCCATGATCCATTTTGGAAGGGTATTATGTACATCTGTTATCCATAATATACACACATTTTTTTTCCCATTCATTAAAAATACACCTCACACAATAATTAGGACGAAAGTATCAACGTGCCGAAATCTCATCGCGTGTAAGTGGGCATTCGTTTTGACAACCAGCTGTTACTTCTTACGAAACGTACTTTCTAAATGATGTTACAAATCACATTGTTCTTGATGGAGTGGTAATTAATGCAGTGCCAAAATTTATGATGCCGATCGATCAATTACAATGCACGTTATTGTAGGATCGATTGTCGAAAAGAATTGATAATGTTAAATAATTTAGAGGTCCGAAGGTAAACCCGTTAATATTGAGTAATGGCGATAAAATAGACAATAAATAAGTTGCCAATAATATATAGCATATAGTTTTTATAGCATAGAAGACTACAGAGTCTTAATAATTGTGTAAATTAAACTTGGTGTAAGTCATTTCAGAACCTGAATATTTGGTGAGATAATAAAGATGTAGGGGTAAGACAAAATCTGTGGCTCGTTATAAAATCTGCAGCTGGGATCAATCAGTTTTATTTGGTTGCTAGTGTATTTTTGTGTATGATAGATTTAATCTAGACCAAAAAGCTTTCAGTGTTCATAAAATCAGGAGTATATTTTCGTTAAAAAAGGTCAATCCTTTATTATCCTGTACTTCGATTATTCTTGTATATTTAAAGTACATTGTGTTTAAATAAATTAACTGATCAATAAATCACTAATAGGCCTCACTCCCATTATAGGGCTTTATTTCCAGTTATACACAATTATAAATTATTTGACACTTGAAGAGTTCATTTTCCGGAGTTATTTTAATAAAATTTTCATGGATTGCCAACATCTACGCCATTTCCTGCCACCGCAATTTGACTGATTTGCTAGCCGGATGGCGAGTAAAAAAATAAATTTTGGACAGAAATTGCGAAACATTTAATAAGGCAACTGATCCGTGGTCGTGCTAACAGCATTAATTAACAGCTACCGTCAATTAGGAGCCAATGTAAATTAAGAGCTACCGTAAATAAGGAATGGTTAACACGTTAAACGTACCATGAAAAATTAATGCTTGCAACAATTTGTGCTTACAAAAAGTTCTAATTGATTTTAGAGTCAATTATTATTTATTTGTTTTTCCACGGTCTGGAGAACGAAGGATTTCCATTCTCAAATTATTTTGTGAGTATGTTACACAATATTGCTTGACTTATTTCAAGGCTCTTAAAAGTTTTTTTTTCACAAAAGCGAATCAAATATATATAAATCATTGAAAAATAAGAAAATTAGTTTTTCAAAACTTCTCCGAACATTAAAATAATTATTAATTTAGACTTCAGTTGTATATTATTGTTATTTTTGATATATGTATCAACAATCCATGCAAAAGATGTTTTCTTAAAATAAAAATAGTTAATCTATCTTGCTGTGAAATATGTAGTTGAACCTTTCCCTCATACAACCAGAAAGTAGTCCCCCATTACTTGTCTAAGTCAGGAAGAAAGTAATTATCAGGAAAATAAAAATAGGCTGAATCCTGCAGGTATTACCATTTTAATTGAACCATGAAATATCATGATAAGTTATTCAATTCTGTTACCTCTTATCTTCTAGCCTCGTTTAAGGTGTCCTTCATTGGCCCCTCCTGGGTTCTCTTATTAATCAAAAAAATTTACATTTGATTTGCAAACAGAACGTTAGAGAAGTCTAAATGAATATTCTTAAATAGAACATGCAATCACAACATAAGACGGTTGGGAATACTTGTGCGCTTAGAGACGCACGCCAAAATAAGTTTTCGAAATGAAAGTTATATCATTTATAGAAAAATAATTTATCACGAGCCGTGATTATAATTACAACTTCGTTTCCGGTTGAAATTTAAAACCGTTAAAATTTATCAGTCGTTCTTATTGATTAGTAATCATTGAAAAAACGAACTAAAGAGATTACGTTAACGCTTGAAAAGAAATGACTAAGAGATTATTCCATATCTGAAAGTAATTATATAAACATTTTAATTGATTAGTAACTGTTAATCATAACGTTTTTTTTTCTTAATTTTACGCACAAAGAGTTTGCTTTTACACCACTGTAAAGAAGTCTTTGTTTATATAAGTATTTTTTTTTTTTATTATTATTATTATATTCCTTTATTGTGCTATAATTACAATCTGCCTTTTATAAGGCAATAAGTGATTAAGATAAATGCTCTCATTCATACCATATTTATATCTTGTAACTAACTATACCTAAATTTGATTTCAGGGAACGACATCTAAATTCTCCCACGAAGCGTTAATCACAAAAGTGAAGCACGCCAGCTAGTTTGCCGCTCCAACACGCCCCGTGTGAACCCGGTATTAGAGTAGGAAGAGTATAGAGTGATTCAATCGATGGGAAATCGACAAGAGATCGAAGAAGTATACCATTCTATTCCCTTGTTTAAAATCCAAATTTAAAAAATTGAAATGGGAAAAAGGAGAACAGTTTGAGAACATGCTGGAAGCGTCGATTTTAAGTAAGGTTTAGGGACATTAATCAAGGGATGAGGCTATATAATTTTTTACGACAATAAGTGTACTGTAGTAAATATTTAATGCGTGTATTATACAGGGATATCAATTTCAAAATCGGCTCCAACAAGGCAAAAATAGGTTTTCTGATCTGGTATACTTTCACGTAGAAAATACTTTCCGGGAGTTCAACGAACAAGTATAAGATCTCTTAACATACTGGATAATTGAATTGCGCACCAACCATTATTTAAATGTTAAACATAAATTAGATTATGATGATATGAACTACTCATTAACGTATAATCGTGTGAATTTTCTACTCGATAGTCGCTATGTTTGGCCTTGAAATAAAGCTTGCTATGTGACCATAATGCGTTAAACGTAAATTATACCGCTAAGCGAGTAATTTAAGCAGTCAACACCTGCGTATTCGGATTAAGAGTAGACATAAATTCGACAGAACTACTGAACTAGATATACACAATAAGTTATCCCGTAGAAATATATTTTTTGGATTTGAAGATCATCATTTACGATATCAGCGACACTGGGTAACATTGATGTGGAATTATCTTGTTAAAGAATTAAACTAACGACGAGGATTAAAGAAATTTATCGTACTTTTAACGAGCAACTTCCGAACTAACAGTAAAGTTATTAATGATTTTCTTTTCTTTTTGATTTTAATCGGCTAACAGACATAAATTGCCAACGGGATTAGTGTAATAATTTATTTAACAGGAGATATAAAACTTCAGCTGGGAATTAACGTAACGGTTTTGTTTGTATATAATTAACATTGGAAAAAAAAACAAAAAAACTCATGAATATTACTATATGAATTTTACCAAGCCGTGTTGTTTATGATATGTCTAATGAGAATTTGCCACCATTTGATGTCTTGGTAATGAATGCTTTTTAAAAATCAAGGTGAGAATCTCCAGTCTACAAAAACACTCGAAGAAGTCTTAGTGAAATGACTGTGAACAGATCATACCAAACCCACCAGCATCTCTTAATAAAAGGTCTACCACCAATGGTCTGAGAAATGGCCAGTCTATACTATTCTATATAGAAGTGCAAATTATGATTTTTTTGTTTTTGTTAAAAGTTTTGTTGAATTTGTATCTTAAAGGTATATATTATCCTAATGTAAAGAAGAAAATTATCATAAATTACTGTATATAAAATTCAAAATTTCATTGAATATCAAAAAATTCATCGGCTAAGCGACAATGATTTATTCGCCGAAGATTTTCATTTTCATAGTGCCACCAAACCACCAAAGAAAAACTATTAAGAATCCTTAATCGAAAAACTAAATTAAAACTACTACAAATTTTGATGCAATACTAATTTACAGCTATAATTAGTTAGCTTTACTAAAATAATTTTAAATTTATTAAATACATTCTGATTTGGTTAAATAATTATTATTTATTTCAACATTTGTATTATTATTGAATGAGCTCATACTTAAGTTTCTAAACTCCCATTTCGTGGCGCTCTTGAAATTCCATTCTAAGGCGACTGTATTTCTAGAATAAATAGTTATTATTATTGTAGTATATTGTTTAGTCGTTAGCTTAGACAATTAACCTCACCAAAAATACAAAAAATTGACCATTACAATGAAAGCCAGCAGGATGTTTGTACATTTAGACTGTTACATATTAAAGTAAAAAGTCTTAGAGCCTGCTTACTCAATTAGTATTCTAATTTGACCTGGGCAAATTATTTCCCAGCATCAAATTATTTAAAGCAGAAGCGGCCTTTCTGAGTGCAATATACGGATGTGTTCGGGGAAGCTCTCGCCAGCTGCAGGGCGTCCACGATGTAAACACCCACAGTTTGCCCACCCAAGCGTAAATGTTTAGTGGTACCGCAACATCCTCGTTCTGTTTTGACTCACCATCACAGAGGTTCTCCAAACGGACAGCTTCTTCGCACTCATTGACTGTGTTGTCCGCTCGGCCATCCGGTGTTCTGATCTGGACGTGATGAACGTCTACTTCCGGCGGTTCGGGATGTACAGATGAGAATAGGATCCGGGGCATCGACAGAGAACCAAAAAACTCGTGATACACAGAAGGAGGAACTGCCAGTAGGTTTTGATCAACCTGCAATCATTATGCTACATTTCCAATGATCAGATCTCACGTACCCAATATCATACATTCAATCAATGGTAAAGGTAATATGAATCAATTGTTCGATAAATTGAACATTTTAACAAATTCTTAGTTCTGCGTTAAATTTTAATTTTAATGGGACCTACCAGAAAACGTGGTTAATTAAAAAAAACACAGAACACCTTTAATAAACTTAACATAACATTGACATACATAAGCATACAAATAAAAACATGCTGCCAAAACCCGTTTGGTCACGCGATAACCTTCACACTACAATGGCAATTTCAATAATATTTATACTCCAACAAAACAATTTGACTTTTTACCTGATGCCGTTTAAAATAATATATGAACATAAGGGATCGAGCCAAAACATAATAAAGACCAATTAAAAGAAAAATTACTGGCTATCAATTCTGTTGAAAGACCGACAACTGTAGACAAAACTACCGGGCTAAAATGTTTACTATACATCAATGAAAAATTGTTTATTTAATTTCTAAGCAGGGCATCGAATTGCTGTTCGAAGTGTATCAGATCATAATCAAAACAATTTTATTTTCAAAGCTTGGTATCGCTATTTCTAAGCATGTATAGAAACAAAACAAGGGAACTATGAATTTAAGTTTGTAATCAATTTTGAATGTGGCGTTACTTATCTCAGACCGAGTGGTGGATAAAATGTAATCCATGAAAAAACAAATGATTTTACACCGTTTCTCTATGACATCGTTCATAAGAAGCTGATATTAATTTAAAATAAAATACTAATGCTGAATTTTGGACAATGGAGGAAAAAACTACCGCGAATCGAAAGCGAAAATTGCATCGCAACCAAATCTGATGACTAAGGTAATTCGAGTCAATTTTTACCACATGTAAAAATTACCCAGCAACTCCTGCAAAGCTAAAACCTATAGAAAACAGTTGGAGCATGCAAAATCTACGTAAATTATTACCAAACCACCATGGCAACGACACAATAGAAAACAACGGGCGTCTTCTCTTGTTAAAAGTGAGAAGACTTAGAAACGGAAAGTGACCTGAGGAAAAAACCAAGAAAAAAAGAAGAATGCATTGTGTGACCTGCCCTAAGGGCCTGCGGGCAGACAGGCGCAGGGCCATAAAGCAACTCCCGAAGGTTTTATGGCAAGGTCACATCCTTGCGCAAGGAAAACAAAAGTAAACCCCGAACAATCGGAATCTCCTGCGTCAGAGATCACTCACACCTTTGACCGCAGTCACAGGTACGTTGTTGGTCACAATTACAGGTAAGTTAGTCCAGGCAGCTCGCAGGGAAGGAACGGAGCTCAGGTGAGTCAAGTGTTTGTACGCACGGCCTAGGGCCAAGTCAATGTATTATACCTGTGTACTGTCTAGGTCGTACATAATTATATTAATGTAAGCTATATGTTGCACCGTTCCCTCGATGTTATTGTATAGTTATTACACAATAGTTTATAGGACCCGGTTTCGGTGGAATACAAAGAAATATTTTTTGTCCGAATGCTTTTTTTTAGGTCACATCCCCGCACAACTACTAACATACAGGAGTACAATAGTGCCCTCATCGAACATCAGGGTGAGCCCAATCACTTTTTAAACATGTAATGACAATGAATGTATAATGTACATTATACCTTAAAAATCCCAATTTACAGCGCATAAAATGTAGCGAAGCTACAGGATATATAATATTCACCTATTGTAAATAGATTCATTAATATATTTCATACATTTTGTAATGAATTCCTAATTTGGTGGTGTCTTCCATCCAAAATCCAAAAATAATAATTATTATTTTTCTACATAAAAATACATCATGGAATTATCATCTCGGATTTCAAACATTAATAAGTAGACAATTATTATCTGTTAGTATTTAAGTGTAGTCAAGCACCACATTCTATTAGATCTGATAACGTCACTTTTCACGATATTAGTGGTTATTTAATACATTTTTCACTATAGAGGACCTCTTTCGTTTTACTATCATAATAAATACTAAATATTAGAAGTATATTGGTAATTATTAGTTCTGTTATGTAATCCTAAACGTTTATAACAGACAGCTGTGTACCCATCCTACTTAGAGCGTCAGAACCATAATATGAAGGTTTCGGGTACGTTTCTGGCTCTATCACTGATCGTTACTTTATAAAGCAGCAATTAATTACTTTACTTCGATGTTCAATTGGAGAATTGAATAAGATCACTGATTCTCTATTATGGTGTATTTTGTTGCATCCGTAATAAGAAAAAGTTCGGAATTTGTGTAATACGTCCTAATTGTTTTCATAATACCTAGCTTTCGTTAAGTTATGTTTAAAGTCTTTCATTATTTCATAGTTTTCACTACTGAAAAAATGTATCTTTGTGATACAGCAAGAAAAGTTCGAACAAGATCGAGTAGGCAGTTGATGTTCTGAAGGTGATAAGCGGAATCTAAGACAGAGCGGTAGAAATTCTATTCCTTAGCCAAAGGATAGACTCCAATTGAACAGTCTAGCAAAAAGAGAAGACCCAGAAGAGAGGCCTGGGGCGAGCGAAGAAGCGTGAATAAGACAACTACAGAGCTCGTACATAAATCTCAGTGGAGGTACTAAAGCCCGCTGAGGTCTCCATTATCCGACCAGATAAGCATCTGCTTCAGTTGCGGTGAAGCACCTCTCAGATCTGCCCAGTGTCGGCTTCCATTTGCACCGGGCCGCGCGCCATCTCCGTGGGACCGTCTTTGAACGGGAGCTAATGGGAAAGCTGCAATTCATTTGTCCTCGCTGGTCTTTTTGTCCGTCCGTCTGTCCGGCACTTACTCTGTCACCGCCTCGCTTAAACGGTATCTCTGCGGCATTTCACACGAGCCAGAGGTATTCGGAGGCATCACATTTAAGTCAGCTCTTTACATAAACAATTAACAATGCAATTTATTCAGGAATGATAATAATAAATGACTAACCTTTACAAAAAAAAAGAAATATAATATTTTTAAATGTGGGCAATCGACCTTGGAAAAAAGGAATTTTCGAAATAATCTGATATCAGGGTGAACTACATATACATAGTGCCTACATCACTTCCGCATAAATTAAACGTTATTTTTTTTCTTAGCCCCTTTTATTAATATTATAAACTATGAACAATAACATAATTGAGCTGTGGGTTGCTTCAACTGTCTAAATATGCATTTTAAGGAGTCCTACAACAAACAGAATCATTTTTTTTTTTTTTTTTTTTTCTGAATTCCTTGAATTTAATACAATGTAAAAATATAAACAAAAGAATTGACAAACTTTCTCCTCTTTCTGCTATGCGCAGATGCATTTGAAGGAGGTTGGGTTACATACAATCAGATTGACGTTAATAGGAAATGACATGAATACAAATCTAGGTGATGGGGCTCACCTTCAGTTTAGAAAATGGGAGAAAAACTTACTTAAAAACTTGGAATTGTTGGGGTTTCCGAGCTGTCGTATACGTCCGATAACGAAAAAGCGGTGCACCATACAGCAGAGTAGGCCTGAATATACTCTTGTAGATCAGTAGCTTGAGACGCAGTGATAGATTGGGGGAAGTCAATAAGTGCGTAAGCTGGTAAGACTTCGTGCGAGTATGCTTCAACTTCTTCGTAAAATGGTTACTAAAATGGAGGTTACAGAATCATTTTATTGCTATAATTGTATAAATGCAACGGAGCTAACCTTTGGATTACAATGAAGGACTTACAAACTGACACTGGTCAAGAAACTTTCCATATTTATTGACCACCGTCTGTCCCGCTTTTAATTATTTTCCTTGATCTAGAGTAAATGATTTCTTAATGTTCAGAACTTACTCACCCCCCCCCTCTCTTGCATAGTAAATTTCTCAATTGTTGACAAACATTGTTGTTTATCATTATCATATATTGGCTTCTCACAATTATGTTCTGTGATCGAGATTTCTAAAAAGATATAATTTAGTCATATTTATTATCTAACAAGAATTTTTTTTTTATTTCATGGATCCTCTATCGATATTTTGTTTTTACTTTATTCGTCATTTCTTTTGATTTCATTTCTTAGAAAAAAACAATTGAGCTCTATGATGATGCTATTGCTATCAAACTAGCTCTCATGGGGGATATGTTATAGGGGAATTTATACATTAATAGTAAAATATCGTAAATCAGACATGATCCCTCACATAGACATGCTTGCAGGTAGTGAAGGGTATTAGATCCTAGCCCGTGACATGCCATAGGCCACATCTATCCATCAAGAGCTCGGCTCCAGCGGACGCGGTCAGAACAGTGCGATACGAGGCTGAGTAGATATGAGGAACGGTGTGACATAGTGTACACCTATCTACATAGGGTGAATATGGGGTATGATATAGAGGGCAGGTTTGGTATGTGTGGCCCGGATGATGCCCCAAGATGGCGGAGGGGTAGGGGACCTGACAGTCGGCGATATATCATGGGGCAGTGGCTATCGAAGCCAGGCCGCCACTAAATCAACTCCTAAGGGAGGACATCGGTTGGCACCACTGTTTCTTTTACTTCGGGGTAGGGGGAGGGGGTGCTCTGTTTCTGACCCCTAGGACATACTACAGCCTTTCTCGGCCCTGGGCATTGTCGGCAAAGACAATTATAATTGTTACGGATTAGTTTGGGTGGGATGGTGTAATTTAGGATTTAGCACCAGGGTCCGATTCTCTTCATAAGCTGCTCTTTAATTGATGCTTCCAACAGCCCACGACAAGTGCTTATACAGCGATAAGTCCACCCCAACAACTCACGAAGGACCACCGACATTTGATTTAAAACCTTTCTTAATTTGTTATGATTTTGTCATAAAAAAATTGATTTGCTTGTAAAAATCGTCTGTAAAAAACTAGTCATTATGGGCACGAACTATAGGATTTGACACAATTACGGCTGTTAAAAAGTTACTTTTTTGTCAAAATTAATCACTGATTTCAGTGACCAGATGTTATCAGTCCCCAAGATAAAAAAGTCTCAACTTATAATACAACAACTATTATTCGTCTACTTCTGCATTTACTTTTAATTTACATAATTATTTAATTTCTTAATGAATAGTGATAGAATATTTTACTTCTTACTTAATGAAAAAGTTCTTCGCTCATTTTGCATTTTAACGTTGAAAATGTAATTTACTAGTATTTAACTTGGGGATTGAACCCAATAGATTAATTGCAGCACTCTCGTTTGCTAAGATTAAATTATGCGAACTCATTTGACATTTGATGACAAACGAAATGTGCAAGTAAAATTTTACTTGATCAATCTAGTGAATCACAATGACGACAACAGAAAAGAAGACGTCTGGTCGAAAACATAGTAGTTTCTAGTTTAAAAAAACAAAAAAAACAGAACAAAGAAACCCTTAAAGCATTTAAAAATATCAAGAGACAAAAAGGAATAGATTCTTAATAACACTTTTTTTTCCTTAATAACACAAGTTTCTGTGGGCATTTAAAAGAGTTGAAAAGTTTTCATAAAGTTTATTGTCAGCATCAGGTGCGTTTTGTCGTGTTATTGTAGTTTAATTATCGACACAGAGAGATTGTCGGTTTCAACGCTTCATTGAGTGTTGTTTTTATGAATCTGACATTATTTCCTTTCAATACACTTGCGAAAATTTCGTACATACGTGTATTGACAAATCGACTCAAATTAACATAATTAACAGCCATCCGTCTTCCAGAGGCTTCGAAACCTCTCTCGTTTCATAACCAGTAATTTTTAAGCTAAATTTAAATGTACTGTACTGAGTTAGATTAGCTTTGACATAAATTTTGATTTTGGTCATCATTCATCCTGCTTACTCAAGTCCCTTAAGACTCAAAGTAGGATCTGTGGCGTTATTGAAACTTGCGTATCCGTCGAGGAAAAGCTGATTCTTTGAATCATTAAGACTCACTTGTCATCAATTGAAATAAATCTGACGTGCTTTTGGAAAGGCTTTGGTAGATACAATTGATGAATACTGCCAAAAATCCGTAATACAAAGCAAACATATTCAGGTAGTGCCTCGGTAAAATGGTGCCTTAACATATCTCAGCCCTTGAATCCATAGAAATAATTTTCAAGGCCTGTGGTTCCTGCACAAACAACTCATCAGAGGCGATGTGCATTCAGTGCAACTCGCCTAGACCTGAGTCCTCGGTGCTCGAGGGGCGACCTGAATGAGCCTTCCTTCATTACCTGAGGAGCAAAGAGAGTAAATTGAAAGCCGATAAGCGGAATGCTAATCGCCCCAAACCTGAGGCCATCGAACACCCAACATTAACCATTGGTGCCCAGTCGTGCCGACGCCCTGGGGTCCAGCCTCGGACTATTAATAGAAAAAAAATCATCTTTTGGTTCGCTACGCCGGAGCAGACTCAGATGTTTATCGTTTAGTTCACTCTGTCCGTTTTAGGTACTTGAATAGTGTAACTGGCTTCTTTAGTCATAATGTAAATTTTTCGATTAAATATGAAAAAAAAAGTAAGTAAAAAGATATTTTCGGCCGAAAATACTTCAGTTTACTCGGTGACTCAAAAATATCGTTGTATTCGTATGTCTTTCACCAGTAAACGATTTCTTAACAGTGTGACTTCAAGGTTTTAATTGAGAGATTTTTTAAAAATAATTTCTGTTATTGTTAATAAATACCAGTTCAGCATATCTCAAAAGATATCTAAATTAAACAGGCATGTTTACAATATCACATTGACTTCAACCACATTTAGCATCACGTATTATTTTCCGTACAGTGTATACATATATGCTAATGTATAAATTATCAGGTGATTTGTCTATTTCAACGACACACTCCAAATTAGTCTATCTTAAAGGGTTACCGTTTTGCTGGCAAATTTTAGTTCCCCATACAATTTTTCTGCTTTGTAGTCGGGTTACACCGTATAAAAAATTACTTACATACGCGTATTGGTAAATTGACTCTAATGGATTGATAAATAAATAATTAGCAACCACCCTTCTTCCAGAGGCTTTGACACCTCTTATCATTTTATAACCAATAATTTTTAAACTAACTTTAATTGTTAACTGAGTTACATTAGCTATGACATAAATTTTGTTTTTGGTCATCATTCATCCTGCTTACTCAAGCCCCTTAAGACTCGAAGTAGAATCTATGGCCTCATTGAAACTTGCGTACCTGTCGAGAAACAGCTGATTTTTCAAGTCATTAAGACTCACTTGTCATCAATCTGAATTACCATTCTATCACATTTTTTTATAAGGATTTGTTTATCATTGCAAATATAAACATTTTAGTAGCATATCCATAATAAGTTTATTTATAAGACTCGCTCATTTTCATTCCCTTCTCCACATCAAATCATGGCTCATGTTTATATATGTAAAAAAATTCTTCTTGTAATTAAAAGAAAGTGTACAAGAAACCACCGCCAAGGATCGGAAGTATAAAAAACAACCCCTTGTTTCTTGTAGAGGAATAAATCTCCCTGCGGGGTCCGAAGTCTTAACTATATTATTACTTCGTGCCCTAGGTCAGAGAATTACCTTATTTTTTTTGTTTGGTCCAAAAAACAACAAAAAAAACAGTACAACAAAAAATGTTGTATAGCCTGTTTGTAACACTTAGCGGAATGTAATTTACCCAATGTGGGTATTAGTAGATGTCGTGGCCTATTTTCTTTGTCGCCTCTTTACATATTTATAACCACATTATTTTTTTATCATTCGCGGCTTAATGAGATTGATTACCGAAGACAAATGGGGTCCAGGTGTTTGAAAAATGTTTAATTAACCATCGAACTTCCTTGCTATGAAAACACCTTTCATGTCGCAACCAGGTAGACCTACCTACAAGTATAATGATATTAACCATTGAAAAAAGAAAATTAGAGAAAGATTTGTGTAAAAATCGGTAATATGTGAAAATCATAAGGTTTCTAATTCATATTGGTTGGTTAGAACAATAATTAACTGACGCGTTAATACTTGGTATAGTTATGGCTCAAGAAGAACACAAAAATGTCACGAAATATAGATCTCGTTCAAAGTGTAGTTTGAATAAAAACTTGTTATTGTAGCTACCCAGCCGTTCAATTCTCTTTTGGTAGTAAAGTGTAGTTTGAACAGAAACGTTTTTTTGTAGCTTTCACCCGTTCAATTCCCATCAAAAGCCAATAATAAATTACTTCTTTTGAGGATTATTTATTTGTTAATTTGATAGTGACATCTTCTACAAATTCTAGATTCAAATAAAATTTAGTATTATGGGATTAACTTAACAGATTTAACATGGAGGATTTAGAATGAGAAAAAACTGCTAACAAGAGTAGCAAGTAGGTTATATATTAACCCCAATAAAGAAAATTAACGCCATTCCAAAAGCAAAATTATTCTTTGTATTAAAAATTGTATGAAAAAATAATACAAATAAACATTCTTTAAAATTTTATATTATTTATTAAAAAGGTGATGTCCCTTTATCCAAGACAGTGCGGTACCAAGGCTTCCATTTAGACAAACGACGGGCCTAGAACCCACATACGAGGCTAAAAAGACAAGAACTAAACAGACGCTTTGGACAACTGTACAGAATACTTCAAAGGGCATCCCATCTCTCAATAGAAAATAAATAACTAATCTAGAAAGTTATACTCAAGCCAATCAGGACATACGGAATAGAGCTATGGGGACAGCAAATAAGTCGAACATCAAGCGTATCCAATCCTACCAATCAAAAGTCCTGAGAACAATAGTAAATGTCCCTGATTACGTCAGCAACAAAACCCTTCATAACGATCTTAATATACCCTACATTCTTGAACTCATCCCTTCCAAGTTCATAAAATTCCATAGTAGCCTATCCAACCACACTAATCCCTTAGCACAGTCATTGCACTGCACCACTCATCCCTAAGAGCCTCATGGGAAACTAAAATGGCAGTGGCCTCGTGACCTGCTATAAATGCGTAACAGTGGGAGTCCTGGCAATGACCAGTTTCTCCTTCATGTCCTGAGGGTCTGTGGTTCTCGCGCTCTTCTACAGCCTCCACTGGCACGTGTCCAGTGACGTGGCTGACGGAGGAGTGTGGGGGACTTCCCAAGACTCCGCCTCCTCTTTTGCATGCGAGGGAGGTGACAACCATGAGGATTTGGGAGGCCTCTGGGCTGTTTGAATGATGAATTATAAATATAGTATGAATGAGAACACTTATCTCAATTTCTTATTGCCTAATAAGGCAGATTGTAATTTTAGCACAAGAAAGTTATATATAAAATAAAAAGGTGATTTTCGGAGAACAAGATAATTTAAGAAATAAAATGATGTAATTTTCAATGAACGCCGAACATCATTTATCTATAATAGTTTATCGATACTTCTTTCAATAAGTTTAATTAAAAAAAAACAAAACAATTAGTTCATAATCCATGTACAAACAGTCAGTCGGTAGAAATTCGAAAAAAATCTCAAAGCTACTCATCCGTGTATCAAATCATAACCATTTATTCACCGGCTCGCTAAACTTGCGCACGTACCATTTTAGAACGGGCCCAGAACACTATTTCATCCCGATTGTCAGATATGCTACGGGGATAAATCAAAAACTCTCTCTGCATGTAATTGTGGGTTCTGTACTAACTAATAGACGGCGGCTGGATTACTAGGACCCGTGGGTGGTCCCGGGTAAGTGTGGGTGTTTGGGATTCAAGAGGCTTATTCCAGACCTCACTACATAAACCTTTTTCGTGCTTCTTCAATCCTCCTTGCCGGTTAATAGTTACAAGGTTCAATAGCTAGTAGCAAGTCTGTGGTTGTTGATTAGTCGGCGCGTACCTAAGAACGATCTCATAACAGTAAAGTTTCAAAAAAGCTTTATTAATAAAAATTACTCACAATAAATGACATAGTTTACAGTAATGACTTTGGTCAGGTGCGGACTTAAGGTGAGAAGTGGCCTTCAGATCAGTGCTCTACAGGTTTGATTTTATCTAATACATAGTCTGGGCAGGAGGGATTTGAAGCTATTCAGAATCCTGTAGGACTTAATCCCTGGAGTTAAGCCCTTATAGGTCCGGCTAGGTATTAGGTAGATTCCTGAGCATACTGGGCATTGCTGATTTCCTTGCTTTGAAGGCACGTAATCGGATATCAGAACGAAGAGGAATGTGTAGCGGGTATGAAAGTAACATTCTCTTCTGATAGTGGCCTTCACGTCAGGATCTCGTGTTCTGGGAAGAGTGCAGGAGATTGGTAATATAAAGGGGATGGATAAGAATTAATTGTTTGGAAAAGGTATGAACCAAGGAAATATTCTATACGGAAATCGGGGAAGAACCATCCTAACTCGGCGATTTGAGACACGGCATAGAAGATTCCCCCAGTAAGACCACCCCATAATTGTTTGAAAGTAAAGCCATCCCCGGGAGCTTAGCAATGATAGTTGTTAATCTTTATTTGAAGATCCAGTCTTCTCCAACAGGGGAATAGCGTGATAAACATTCTCATTGGTGGAATCTTCACAGGATACAATCATACAATATAGACTATGCAAAGAGCTCTAGGATCTTCCCCCTATTAATTCACCAGCCAACAACCTAGTATATCTGGGAATTAAAATGGACAAAAACCTGCATTTTAGTAACAATTTTGCGAAGAAGTTGACAAAGTCTTATAGGCTAACGCATTTATTAACTCCCCCCCCCCCATCTATCACTGCGTCTCAAGCTACTGATCTACAAGAGTATACTCAGGCCTGCTCTGCTGTATGGTGCACCGCTTTTTTCGTCATCTGACGTATACGACAGCTCGGCGACTCCAACAATTCCAAAACGGTATACTGATGAAAGTGGTCAGAGGTACTTCATTCGAGCAGCGGAGTGAGCTTCACGAGATCTTTGAGCTCCCTACGGTGGATGAATTCATCCAACTTTTTTGACTCCCTACACTATCTGACAAACCCGGTGTTTAACACTAAACCACCCGCTTCGTCCCCCTATCGATGCCAGGACGCTGTCGCGGCTGGAACGCTTTAGTCTTAGGTTCTAGGTTTAGGTTTTAGTTTGTAAGTTTTTCTCCCACATTTTCAAAGTAAAGGTGAGCACCATCTCTTAGCATTATATTCATGGTATCAACTTCTTAACTTCAATCTGATTGTATGTAACCTTCAAATGCTTCTGCGCATAGCAGAAAGAGGAGAAATTATTTTGCATATTTTCACATTGTATAATTTAAAGGGGTTTAGGGGGGGAAAAATCCCCCTATTTCCTTCCGGAACTATCACCTTCCCAGCAATGGAGAAGACAGAAGGGGTATAAAGTTTGTTGTACAGATAAAACTGACCTGTTCAATATTAGAGGAGGAATGTAGGGATGTGTGGCGCTTGACGGTTGGCTGCAGGATTCGAGTGGCTGGCTGTTGATTGATGGAATATTAGATGGCTTGAAAACTTCCATCATTGTTGCCTGGGGTTTTCCAATCCTCCATTGAGATCCCGACCGATGCTCACCTCCAGCAGCAGGTTCGTTAGAGCAGACACTGGCACGGAGGTAATTGAAGGAACGAGTGGCCCGCGGCTTGCATAAGTTTCCACTATTAGAACTAGAGATTTCTCCGCCATCTTCGAGGCCAGGTTTGATTTATTTCTCACCGGTCTTCCATGACCTTTGATGCACCGACTCTCTTTTTCGTGTTCTCCCTCGGCGGAATAGCGGGCCGGCCAAGTCGTAAATTAGCAGAAGTTGCTTGAAGTTGAATAATATTCAATAATAGCCCAGCGACTGTAAATACGAACACCGAGACCCCTTTGCGATATGAACGTAAATTAAATACAAGTGTTATTAATTCGTATCGTCATTTGACACTTGGCTGCTAAACGCTATGTAAATAGGTAATTTAGCCCCTGATCCTACGACATTCATGGACGAGACACATGTATGGTAGTTTCGCACCTTTTCCTTTAAGCCTGCGATAGTGTTTAACAAGTAATTAAATCGATAAATCAAACATGATGCATTCCTCCGGTATTGGAAACTGTTTGGCCTTGGAATAAAAAAAACAATGTTTATCCGGCGTTTGTTTTTGCCTTATCTTAAACGTTTGAATGATTAAGGTAACAATAATTTTGAATGTTTGAGACACCCTTACACTTGATACCACACCATAGGTAAACGTGTATTTCAATCATAAATTTTTATTTAATGAGGTGACGGTTTGGCAATATTTTATATCTTCCATGACCTTTCTCAGATGCTTTATGGTCATAGCTACTTACGTGGCATAATGGCACGAATAACCTTTTTCCTAAAAAGAGCTTCTATACATGGCAAACAAGTATATTTTTGTCCAGAGTTTAAATATCCGAGTCAGAATTGTGTTGGGACATCCATTTTAGTAACCATTTTGCAAAGAAGTTAAAGCAAACACGCCACAAAGTCTTATCGGCTCATGCATTTATTGACTTCCCCCAATCTATCACTGCGTCTCAAGCTATTGATTTACAAGAGTGTACTCAGGCCTACTCTGTACTGAAAAAGCGGAGCAGAGTAGGCCTAAGTATGCTCTTGTAGGCCAGTAGATTCAGACGCAGTGATAGATTGGAGGAAGACAATAAATGCGTAGCCGGTAAGACTTCGTGCGAGTATGCTTCAACTAAAATGGTTACTAAATTGGAGGGTGTCTGTCCATTTTAATTCCCAGATATAATAGGTTGTAGGCTGGTGAATTTTCCTCCGTTCCTACTATGTAACTAGTAGGTAGTGGGCTTTTTCCCTCTTGAAAAGAGAAAATTACACAGTCAGTCAGGACTGATAAACAGGAAAATTTGAATTGTGTATTCATTAGTGCGAAAACTACATCCTTAATTACATCCTGAAATTCTCTCTAGATAATATTTACAAGACTGAGCTAAGACAATCCCTTTCGCCCCGCAAGATCCGAAATATTATCCCGAGCCTCGGGTTGCCGGTTCTGTTTGTTTTATCCTTTGCTTCGCCCGCCTCGCCCCTCGGGCCAGAAGACCCCAACATAAATCTGTCATAGGCGGTTGATTTATGTTCTATCTGGTGGCCAACAACCGAACTAGAGTATCTTTTTCGGAGAGCTAATGTAATTGTGACCGCCTGGGAAGTACACGATCGGACGCTGCCAATTCATCAGAGAGGCCGCCCGATCCGCGGATCTACTCTGTTGCTCAATTATTATAATTATAGCTATCATACTATTATAATTTCAAAATCTGGTTATTATAACTTCTCTCATCAACATAAAACATTTTTTTTTAATATGTTTATTAGGGCCACATGTTCCACCTCTTATATTTTTTTAATTTTTAAATAAGAATATTAATACAATGGTATAACAGGACATACAAAAGAATATTGAAAATATTTTTACATAATAGTTAAATATGGAATAGAAAAAAAACAAAAAAACATCGCATCATCGTTGCGATTGAGTTCGCGATAGTCTGCCATATCCTCTCTTTACGGTGATCATTGATTAAACTCAGACCGAATCTGTATAACTTGAGTTTGCCATTGAGGTAGTGGGGAGTTAGATGGATACAAGCCTTTTTTTTCTTCCCCCCCCCCAAAATCCTTTATTTAAACATTTTTACAATAAATTGAACAAAATTTACGGATTTATGGCTCCTCTTGCTTCATAGCAAAACATGCATTCGAAAGAGGGTAGAATTACAAAACATTTATCTTTTTACAGTTAAAATTACAATATCAAAATAGACTGGACTGGGTGATGGGGCTCACCTTCGGTTTACAAAATGGGAAAAACTTACAAACTAAAACCGGATACTAGCCCAACATTCGTCCCATCAATTCACGGGTTTTTGGGGAAAAAAAAAACCCCCTCTCTACTACCGGCAAACTCAACTTAGACAGACTCTAGTAAGTAGGCTTTGTGCCACATTTAGTAATAACATTTTTTTACCTTTAAAGGAATTAGAATATATTTAGAAAATAGTATCGACTTAAAAATAAATATTAATGCGCAAAAATGGATAAAATATCTTTAAGATGGGATGCCTTAAAATTACTAAATTTAGTAGAGGTTTTAATGTTTGTAAACAAAAGCTTCTTTAAATAGCATAAGTATGAACGTACCAGAAATCAGCTTTACGTTCAGTTTATTAACAATATATCATTCCCATTGAAATTACCTGAAACAAAAAAAAAAAAGATTTAATATAATTATGTTAAGATAAATTTACATATAAATTAAGCGTATAGAGACATGGTAATACAATTGGAACGCAGTGCTTTATTGTCCAGATTACAAATAAAGTTTCTAGAAAATATTTTTCATATGCTGAGAAAAAATGTTTATTACTGTTGATATATAAGCAATAAATTACAATGTAGTTCATCTTCACAAACTTCACGTGTTATATAAAAATAGATAATTATGTTATATAGTTATGTATTTACTTTGTTCATTTTACCAATGGTCATTTTGGTTTCCATTGATCAAAAGAATAAGATAATCCAGTTCTGACATAAATGATTAAAAATTTATAAATATTATAAAATTATTTATTATAATTATGATATTTATAAAAAATATATTCATAACACTTAAACCAGGTAAAAGAGCCCTTATAAAATAAAAAGGGCATTAGGATAGTTCAGTGTGGCCACTCAAAGATAGCACCACAAGCTATTAGACCTTCTCGGTTATTGACAAAGTCGTTAAGAAAAATACAATGTTACCGAAAAATAACAGACATTAGAAATTGATATTGTAATAATATTCATTGGAAATATTGTCAATAGTATTAATATACATCAAATCGTCAAAAACATTTTATTAACTGTGTCAGTTACCGGTTGTGGATCGATTTTTTTGTATGAATCAAATACTTTTGGCTCTTGCCGTACATTTTATTTTTTAAATAATAGCACCAAACTTTGTCGACAGTCGAAGTTAAGTCAAGTTAGTGTTGTAATAACATTTGGATATGTTGTCTTGGCTACAGTGTGGTCAGACTAAATTTTTGATTCGTTAAAAACGACTTTATTAGGATAGCATATTTTTTTCATTTATTGTTTAAAAAATATAAATGCTTAGAGATTTTACCACATTAAAATCCTGTAGATATAATCAACTGTGGAACAGAATAAATATTGCTAAGCTTCTCATCTTAATCAAATCACCTAATTTAAACCACTAATTAAATATTTAATATCGTGTATATTATAATATATTGTTAAACTAGATATTTGAAAAAATGTATTTTTGGTGTGATATTTAATTTTCAAATGGTCTTTGAGGTTCCTGTTGCATCCATTGATTTATGACAAAAAGCATTTGTTTATGTACCTCTTCACCTATTACGGCATAATTCAAGCATAAGTATAGTATTTATTATAATAAAAAAGTAATAAGTATGCAGGAAACAACTATAAATAATTATGGATACATATTCCTCTTGTTTTTACAGTGATTTCATAATATATTAAGTTCTTATTACATTGTTTGTCACCGTTCAATTGTCTGTAAACAAATTGAGTTTTAGTTGATTGTATAACTGTTACTAAAGAATTTTCAATATATTTTCAGAGCCATTAAAACAATAAATTGAAACAGTTGAAGTTAAGGTTGAGGATAGTTTAGGTTTTAGTGTTTTAGTGTTTCCACGGTTGCAAACTGAAGGTGAGCCTTCACCTAGTGTGTGTATGTGTTTTATTGGACTTTTAACTTCAAAAAGAAAATGTATTATATTTTTGCACTTTATATTTATGTTATATATTTATTTGCGTGTGTGCAAAGCAGAATGAGGAGAAAAATTTGTCGATTATTTTGTTCATATTGTTTATATTTTTACACATTGTATTAAAATTTAAAGGGGTATACATAAAAAAAATGTATGCACTCCTTCGAATGCATCTGTGTATGCAACACGAGGAAAAAGATGTAAATCCAAATTTATTTATTTATTTTTGTTCATTGTATACTTATTAATAAAGAGGTTATAAAAAATAAGGTTGAGGGGAGCAGAATGCAGGTGGTGGCGGCACCGTGGGGCGGTTAGGCGAACTGCCGCCTCCAGCTAGTTCACTCTTTTGCCGCAAGGTGCCGTTACTGTGCTGCCACGCTTTTGCCGCCCCTGTCGGCCGCCACTCAAACTAGCTCCCTCCGAAAATTTTAGTTCTCGGTACATTTTTGAGTATAATGTTACAATGGAGTATCTTCAGATAACCATAAACCGAAAACCTAACATAAATATTTGGGAAATACAATAAAAGTTACCAGTGAAGTTAGAAATAGAGAAACATACGAAATAAAACACCTTTTCATTCATGAGCTCGAACCCATGGCAATGACAGTCTATTGAAAACAAGAAAGATGTTCAACATTCACATTCCACGCCGTCACCAAACCACCGGGCTATTTTTTGAAGATAAATTCAATATATCATATTTATATGGTTTATTATATCTATATAAATACAAGGTAACGTTGAGAAGAACCTGGGGTAGATGAAATTCTATTCTGCATAACCCAAATAAAATATTTATTTTAATATATTTGTAATATATATATTTACATTATATGTATAAATAATAATTCACAATCATTCTGTGCTTAATTAAAGAAATATTCATATTTCTTTAACTTGAAGCTCCGAATGTAACGAATCCCGGCCACTTTGATTTCGTTTATTCAATTCGAGTCAAATCGTAGCTTTTCATACAATGATTAAAGAGAAAATTTATTTTTAGCCGTATGATTATATTAAGAAAAAGTACAAACGTGCCATTACGTTATGAATACTTATTTTATTATGACAGCGGAGATATAAAATAAAATTGTTCAGGATTGTTTCATTACTATTTGTATTACTTATTAGTACATCAAACCTAATTATAGTTGTGCTTTACGAAAATAAAAAAAAATTAAATTTTTCTAAAGTGCCAAAAACGTTGGATTTGGACAAAATTTAGATTAATTATGAAGGATTTAAGAAAAAAAACACTGACAAAATAATATTTGTTGATCAGCACAAAAAATGCAATTTATATGATTTTAAGGTGTGCTGAAAACAAATTCGAATAGTTTTTTTCCTAAAAAGTTTACTTAAAGCGTTTCCTGGTTTTCAATAAGCTATAATCATGTGACACATAATTTAATATTTCTTTAAAATTCTACGGAAAAAAGACAAAAACAAATCGGATTATAACCTTATTGTACATGGGAAACAGAGGCAGAAGCGATGATACAAAAAAGAGTTTTTAAGGTTTTCCACACTGGAAAGAACGCTCTTAGCAAAATGTCAAATATTTTTCAATCTAGTATCAACAAAAAAAGTTTAAATTGGTGACCACAAGATCGCCTCCACTATTTGAAGATCAAAAGAACCAGTATGAGCGACCTTTCCACATCAACCCATTGTTTTTGACTTTAGATTTGTGGTAAAACAGACACAAGTTTTTTTTTAGACTAACTGACCTGAACCCGATCAGGGATATGCGTAGGTTTTGGATAAGCCTCTTAGACAGAGGACTTGGACCGCTGATCCGTGGTTCCATTGACCCTGGGTGACAGACAGACGGACGGACTGAAGGACGGGCTGCCCATTAGACAGCGACCACCGCGGAGCCCAGTCTAATGAAGGTCCTGTTAGTGGGTCTTCTTCCTCTCCCTCTCTCTCTCCCTCTCTCTCTCTCTCTCTCTCTCTCTCTCTCTCTCTCTCTCTCTCTTCGGGTAAGGGCGATCTATTAATTGGCCATAATTGGCATCTGGGACATACCGCCACGCATTCCTCCAGGCTAGCTGAATAAGGCGAATTTCGGCACAATAAATCTAACAGGCGCCCACTTTTTCTTGCCCGTAATGACTCCAATTTCAGTTTTTTATCTCTCTTTTTTTTTCTACTTGAGTTTCTTAGAGGGCTGGAAAACGCTTGTGAAATCGCACAAACGAGGGAGTGAAAAAAAAAGAAGCGGTTAATGATTCTTAGCTGAACGTTTCAAAACTCTCTTCAATTACACAATTTGAGTTACAAAACCTCACTTCTTGTAAAGCATTAACCCTTTACATTAACACATTAGTTCGCACACAAGCGTTTTTTGGAAGCAAATATCATACTGACATAATCAAGTTCTGAAAAATGACATAGTAGTCATTTCAAACAATAGTAAATCGCATCAAAGAACAAACAATATTCATCAATTTATATTTACGCAAAAAGTGGTCGCACATTTAAAAAAAATATGTTAAAAATAGTCCAACGATTAAAATGGTTAAAAGTATGCACCGAATATAAATAAAAAGCTAAAACTTCTAAAAAACGTTAATTATTTATTTTGAGCAAACCGACATGTAAGCACGAACTTTTTTTTTTAATGTTTAAATTGTCGAAACATTATTGTTCTTATATAAAAATGGATAAAATTCACCTTGATTGTATCAGTGTTTTTCTTATAATCGTGTAGGGATTGCGTGATATGATGGGCTGAAAGGTTTTAAAGATAAGGTTCAAACATTCTACAGGAGCTAAAAAGTTTTAAAAAAATGTCAAGAAAGTTCAGAATAACAATAAATTGCACAGTACAATATCTATGATAATAAAATTTATAAATATTTATTAAAATAAAATAAAAACATCGCATGGATAGCTGAGGTAATCTTACACAGGAAGACTTTGAAATTATTTCCCTAGAAAGCTATTTGACCACGAGTTTTCACGAGTAGGTTTTGACTACTTTTGTTTATTATTCATTGGATAGTCTTGGATTTAGAAGAAAAAGATTTATTCATTTTGTGAACTTAAAATATTCTTGGACTTGTTCTTAAGGAGGTCAATTAATTTAATTAAAGATCAAATGATAATATCTGGTCACTAAAATCACTAACACTATACCTCCCCCCCCCCCCGCCAGTGGAGAACTTGAAGTGAACTAAAAGGTATTTCATCATCTCAGACCAGTTTTAATGTTTTAAAAAAAACCAAGTTATTTCAATTGATAATATAAATCAAATAAACCTGAGGTCCAGTAATTAAATTAATTGGCTAATTACGTAATCAGAAGCTCTTAAACCAATCGAGTAATGTTATAATTGCCAATCTTTCAGACACCGTCATCTAAACCTTGTTCGTAACTTTATCTCGACTGGTGTTGAGTGCAGATGTAGATATTCTGAATGAGTTATATTTACTTCCGTAAACATATTAATAGTTAAAGTGACCTTATAACACCAACTGAAGTTTCATTAATTACGAGGTAATTAAAAATTAATATTTCCTAACGTATTGGGGAGGGTATAAATTAAAGATCTCTGGGCTCTGATCAGTAATATGTACGTATAATGTGTATCATTACACTTGTTTATTCCATTATATAATTTTTATAATAACAATACCTGTAAATAAATAAATAACAATACCTGTATATAATGCACGTATGAAACATTTTATTTTAATTAGAAAATTATATTCTCAGTTGAGTATAATTAAAGATTAAGACCTACTGCAAAATATGTAAAATTTAACATGTGTGGCAATTTGAACCTCACTATCTTAAAATTAGTTATTAAACTATATCAAGAATCGTTTTTATTCATAATTAGTCAATTTTGTTAATGTTATCAATATTTCATAGATGTAGATAGTTTTAAATAGCTGCTATATACAATTTGTTTATAACAGACATTTTACTGTCCACGAAATAAAAAAGGCCCTTGTTCTAGAGAAAATTAATTTCCCTACATTGGCTTGATAATCAATTTAATTCTCGGGAGTTAATTTAATTCGGATCGTTAAAAAAAAACGAAATTTTACCAGCCCTTCTTTGTACATTCTATGTTTTTGTTTAAAATTTAATGAAATTGAATTTAATTTTTTTACGAAACAATGTGGAAAAAAACCACCAAGGCGGTATTGATTAATACTTATTTTTAAATTAGGCCGGAATGATAGTTTGCAAGACAGTCAGTTTCGCCTTACCCGGAATCAGATCGGCAACTCAGTACAAAGTCGTCCACTTTGAGATAAATTATTTTAGCAAAACAATTCCAATAAAAAAATAAAATAAAGAAATAGATATCATTTTAGATTTTTCATAGACAGTACAAGCTTTCAGTGATATTCGTAGCTACAGGAAATACAAAAAATAATTCGTAAATAGATTCGCCTGAGGATCTATAATTGTATATAACTATCTGTGAATTTAAAGGGGATAGGAAGAAAAAAATAATAATATGTATATGTGACAGGACTTTAATTTACTATATTTACAAATAGCCATCGAAATTATGTTCGGAATATTTTCACAGTATTGTTTTGATGTTAGTGCTATTTTATTATTTATTTATTTTTAGAAGAAATAAACTAAGTTAGATAAAAAATGAGTAGATGGAGGCTTGGGAAATTTAATTTTCAAAGGGAATCCCTTTCCGGTAGAATGTGTTAATGCGTACGTGTCATCTACACACAGCATCCCTTATCTTAATGCCATTCCGTCCAGGGCCGCTGCCAACCGGCAAAAAACAGGCAACAGCTAATTGCTGTCTTCTTCTGCTTTCCTTTTGCTTCCTTTTTATATTCACGCTTTCGCCTTTCTCATCTCCTCGCTTGTTTTTGAGAGGAGTCAAACCTGTCGATTGAGTCGAAAGTGAAAATCCCACTAACGACTCAATCCAGTTATCTCTCGGTAGAGATATGCTTTTTTTGTTTTTTCATTGAATCGCTTTTGCATATTCAATTTACAAAAGAAAAACAAGCAAATGGGTAAAAAACAGTGTGATGCAGCACACACTTCATGGTTTCCAAACGCTGCATTAACTATTTAACCATTTTTTTGTTTTCATATCCCCTTGTAATAAAAATATTAAACGATTCTTTAATATAATATTCTTTATTGTGCTAAAATTACAAATTGCCTTATTAGGCAATAAGTAATTGAGTTAAATGTTCTCATTCATACCATATTTACAATTCATCATTCACCCGCTCATTCATACTGTATTTACAAACAGCCCAGAGGCCTCCCAAATCCACATGTTTATCACCTCCCTAGCGTACGAAAGAGGAAGCGGAATCTTGGGAAGTCCCCCCGTCCGTCCGTCAGCCGCGTCACCGGATACGAGCCAGGCTGACGAAAAGTACGAGAGCCACAGACGCTTAGGACATGATTGAAGAAACTGACTATTGTCAGGGCTCCCACTGTCACGCATTTATAACAGGTCATGAGGCCACTGCCGTTTCAGTCTCCTAGGAGGTTATAGGGATGAGTGGCGCAGTGCAATGACAGTGCTACGGGATTAGGGTGGTTGGAGAGGCTACTATGGAATTTCATATACTTGGAAGGGATGAGTTCAAGAATATAGCGTATATTAATATCGTTAATTACAAAACAATTCTATAGAATAGATTCTAATATATCCATAGCTGTTGATCTATCAAATCTATTTACAATCGGTAATTATATCTCCTGTAGCTTGGCTAAACTTCTATTGTTATTATTCTTATAAAAAGTAGAAAAAAAAAATCACTTTTAAGGAAGGGACTCGTTGTAGAATATAACGGAATAATTTGTATGTCATTTTTTCATACAATATTCATATATTTATGAGAATAGATATGAGTATAAGATGTCTGCTTACACATTTCAGAATTGACAGAAAAAAATTGCATTTAACAAAAAGGTTGATATACCCCCTTGTTATTATAAATTATGGAAATCAATATAGACACTATTTACTGTAGGTTATATGTCCTGTAGCTTTTTACATTTAAAATGTCATGGCCTCATTTTATACAATTTTTCATTGCGATTTGTGATTGTTACAAAAGCATAATGATGTACATCACACATTAATTTTATGAACATCATTAAAAGCGGTGAGGCTCACCTTATGGAGCATTGACTCAAAACTAACTTACATCTAACAACAAATACTTAAACCAAATCTTAACCTAACTTTGCCCGACTGTCTGTTGCCATCGATGCGGGACTGTTGGTGGGGTCTTGTTGTTAAACAAAACACACGCTTGCTGCTGCAAAGAGTCAAAAAAACTATTATTTATCCATTTGCCATTAAGCGCCATTGAAATTCCAATTGTAAAGTACAACCTACCGTACAAACTATTCCAAACTTCAGATAACTCAAAACGAGGTTTAAAGATTCGAAACTTGTTCCCCTCCGTACATCGAAATCTCAACATTACTCGAGGCTGCTGGCATGCCACTAACACGTGATTTTATAAGAGAAATGCTATCTCTGTAAGTGTAGGCATTTTAAAACATAAATTGTATAATTTATTTTAAGTTTAAGATAAGTGTAAATTAGTTAGAAATAGTATTTTCGTTGATATATATCTTATTTAGATTGGGCATGCGTAAGATTATTTTAGGCTAAGTACAAAAAAATTTTGTTGGAGAGAATAAAGTTTATTTTAAATAATTTTCCAAATAAATTCATGTTATCTATCTACTGGGTCTTATAATTTATATTTTAGCGAGATTCATTGATAAAACAATAAATTCAACTCAAATGTTTTGTTCAAGCACAAACAACAAGGGTTCTAGTACTAATGTCTTTTTGAGATTACAGTTCACTAAATTCCGTACATACATCAAGTCATATTAATCAGAGTGTAGATTTATTGTACGTGATGACTGTTTTATGACATAATCCTATTATAGCCTTATCAATATGATAGAAAACATATTTGAGTTACAGATTGATGACGTTTTTTGTTGGCATTTTTTTATAGGGTGTCAGAAGGAATCTCAACGGAAAGTATCGTGGTAATACGACAAATCCAATTTGAGTAAAAGTTTTGAAAACGACGTTAATGACATTTTTTATGATCACGGTTTGGAAAGACAATAAAAAATTACATGTTATTAAACATGACATGTGAGATATTTAGTTTTCTACCTCACCACTACTCACTATGATGTATTTAGACAAATAAATGTTTGTGTCCCAAGATGAAACGGGACAGATAATGACCACAAACGACTGCCGGACACCGGTGTGATGTTTTTCTGATTTCGAAAAACTAACAAAATCCTCAAAAAATGCTTGTTTTTTTATTAATTCGAATTGACGGACACAAGAAATCTGTTCGTCGAAAGGTGGTATTATTCTAGTACTCGTTAAAATAAACAGTTCTCGGTGATCAGACTGTGATAAATGTTCACTTGTACTTGTAGATACTGCGAAATGATTTTAATTAGGATGTACGTTGCTAAAACACAATGACAGACCAGTTAGACGAATGCGTGGCATTTCGACAAAGGTTACAGTAACATTTCATTCTGTTCGCGGGAAATGCCACTTCGATCAATCCCTCCAAATGAACGCAGCTGGACGAGTAATATGTAGACCCTTTCTATTACTAGGAAGTGATATTGAGATTTGTGAAGAAACTTTTTTTTTTTTATTTCAAAACCACTTTATTGATCAAAAGTTTTACAATTTACAAATTTCTCCTCTTACTGCATACCCAGATGCATTCCAAGGAGGCTAGAATTACAATAACAATTTTCTGTTTAAAGTTAAACTGGGTACTACGTGACTAAGTGGTAGGGCCCACATTCAGATTACAAAGAGGACGTGTGAATAAACTTCTTCTTTCAAAACCTCTTTATTGATAATATATATACAATGACAAAAATAAATAAATAAATTTGGAATTACAGTTGTCTCCTCGTGCTGCATTCGAAGATGCATATTAAGGAGTGCATGAAATATAATACTTTCAGATTGTTGTTAATAAGTCAAATACACATACACTCACTGGGTGATGAGGCTCACCTTCAGCTGGCGACCGTGGAAAAAACTAACACTAAAACCTAAACCTAGAGCCTAAGACTAAAGCGTTCCAGCCGCGACAGCGTCCTGCCATCGTTGGGGGAACGGAGCGGGGGTTATCGTGTTAAACACCGGGTTTGTCAAATATTGCAAGGAGTCGAAAAATTTGATGAACTCATCCACCGTAGGCAGCTCAAAGATCTCGTGAAGCTCACTGTTGCTCCGCTGCTCGAATGAAGTACCTCTGACAACTTTCATCAGTATACCGTTATGGAATTGTTGGAGTCGCCGAGCTGTCGTATACGTCAGATAGCGAAAAAGCGGTGCACCATACAGCAGAGCAGGTCTGAGTACACTCTTGTAGATCAATAGCTTCAGACGCAGTGATAGATTGGGGGAAGTTAATAAATGCGTAAGCCGGTAAGACTTCGTGAAGTTTGCTTCAACTTCTTCGTAAAATGGTTGCTAAAATGGAGGTGTCTGTCCATTTTAATTCCCAAATATACTAGGTTCTTGGCTGGTGAATTTCCCTTCGTTCCTACTATGTAACTAGTAGGCAGTGGATTTAGCTGGAAGGCATAGGGGCCACATGGGCATTTTGTATTTGGCGGGTTCTGGAGCCTGTCGATTGGTGCGCTGGTGGCGGCACCTGTCGGCAGAGCGCTGAACCCCTAGCGCGCATGTTGCTATCCATTGATCCCATATAATTTATTACGCTCTTGAGCAGTTCTCGCAACATGCATTATTCAATAGAGGGCTATAGTCTTATTAAACTGCTACAATCTGCTCTTACAGACGCCGGACATTTACGCTCCAGGGCCAGCCATTGCTGCTAATTCATCATCATATAGCTGTCAATCTCATTCATGTGTGTGCCTTCTCCTTTCTTTTATAAAATATTTTTATTTTTCTTCTTTCTTTAGTCAATTTAAGTTTGATATATAACAACTACAGTGAGCTTCACGAGATCTTTGAGCTGCCTACGGTGGATGAATTCATCCAACGTAGACATATCAAATTTTTCGACTCACTGCAATGCTTGACAAACCCGGTTTTTAACACGATAACCCCCGCTCCGTTCCCCCATCGATGGTAGGACGCGACTGGAACGCTTTAGTTTTAGGTTCTAGGTATAGTTTTTAGTTTGTAAGTTTTTCTCCCATTTTTAAACTGAAGGTGAGCCCCATCACCTAGCATTATATTCAGTTCATTTTTTAACCACAACCTGTATTGTTAAGTAACCCAACCTCCTTCAAATGCATCTGCACATAGCAGACAGAGGAGAAAGATTGTCAATTCTTTTGCTTATATTTTTACATTGTATTAAATTGAAGGGGTTAAGAAAAATAAAAAATTCTTCATTCTTAATATAATCTTTGACAAATGATCTTAAATAAAGGAACATATTTATTTATATGATTGTTGTTTAGTTTGTAAGTTTCCCACATTGTAAACCGAAGGTGAGTCCCATCACCTAGTCCTGTGTATTGTTTAGTGACTTTTTAACTTCAAATAGAAAAAAGGTTTTTGTAAATATTACCTCCTTCAAATGCATCTGCGTATGCAGCACGAGAACATTGTAAATCTTGTACATTGAATTTTGTTCATCTGTCAAAAATTATATGATTGTTTAGGGCTTAACTTTAGAACCATCGGTGAAAAATATTTATGTTTTTTCCTCTAAAGCTATTTTGTCTAAAGTGTGACTAGTCAGTCGCACCAGAAGGTGCTTATTATGTCCAGCTGTTCGTAAAGTTTGTTATGAAGTCCACGTCTGTTTATATTTCATCGCTATCAGATAAAGTTCTCAGACAGACAGAAATGTACATATTACTTATAACTGATCGAGTCGGTTAATTTTACCCCTAATAAATAATTTTTTTTTTTCAAAAACTTTATTATGATAAAATTACAATCTTCCTGATTGGGCAATAAGTAATTGTTATAAATTATCTCATTCATACCAATTTACAGTTTTCCTTCACTCATTCATACTATACATAGAAACAGCCCAGATGCCCCCCAAGTTAGCAGTATTTTTCAAGCTGTCGTGGTATCAAATAAAACTTCTAAGAGAGAGTTCCTATCAGTAGGTCGGACAGGGGATTCACAATCATCAGAAATGACAGACAGACTGGCTCTTCGAAAAATATAGTTTTTTAAAGTTCCAAGACCAGTACAGGAACACTGTACGGGTTGGAGGAAGGGAAGGGTATTGTTAAGAAAACGTTTCCATTTGATTGGTTATTGTGTTTCAGTGATACATTTTTTTTTCTTATGTTTAATGTTAAAAAGATTACAATTGGTGAAAAACATTCTTTAGTGTTTGGGAAAACGTGTTTTTTTTTTAATGGACGTGCTTACACCCGTCACCATCATTTCTGATTATTAATGAAATATTTAAACGACACAGTGGTGAACAATAGGGTTATAAAAAAGTACATAAAGTCTTCACATTAGCAAGTTGAGCTTATTCAAAATAAAAAAAAAAAACAGGTTAAAATGATAATGACCATTATTTAAACAAAAAATCGTGTAAAAAATAAACAAAACTTCAATTATGTCACCAATATGATAACAGTTAGAAAGATCTTCTCCCGCCAAGAGGAACTGACAGCTAAAGGCGGGAAGGAAGAGGGCGGGTAATTGGGTTACTTCCCGCCATAAAGCAGGCTTATCTCCCGCGCGCGGGAGTGCTGCCATCTGTGAGCCACCTATGGAACCTTCTCTCAATCGTTCATTAAGTTAATACGTTTTTCTCCTTTAGTAGATCGGAAGACCAGTAATTATTTTTAAATTTTACGTTGAATTTATTATCAATGCCAACTAGGCATAATCAATTAGCGGTAAAAAAAAAAAAAAGTTAAATGATTCGGTCTTGTCGGTTCAGTGAGCAAGAAACCTTTTTGAAAACGGACGTCAGTGCAATAATAAAGTGAGAAGCCACAATAAATATGAAAACTTTATTCCCCTTTTGTCACGGAAAGGAGATTAATTTAAACGATTCGCGGTAACACGCGAAAGTGATTTATACAAGACCACTTTCCATTTCTCGAAACAAGGCAATTTACATGAGAATTCATTTTTAGATACCTTGACACTAAACCGACCCTTTCAGACGAAATTGGCCGGTTAATTATTTTGAAATGTTCATAATAAAAAGGTTATATTCTTGAGAGCATACACTCATAAAGGGAGTACGTTATGTGAAAATCGAGTTGGTTTTGGGTTTTTCCGAAAAGCTTTTATGTTTTGTTACATCCCCAGTCGATGTAGACCTATTCAGGACTATGATTGATAATTCATTATTCCATTCTGAATCTGTTCATGGTATCGATAACTTTTCAAAGATATAAAAAAATTAAAAAAAAAAAAAAAAACTGGAAATAATAAAACATTTATATTGTTCAACTCACAAGAAAATGCACATTACTTGTACTTGAAGCGAGTGCTGAGGGTGCCTCTGAATAGACAAAACAACGACTGGCGTCGGAACAAGAAATAAAAGTTTTCAGAGACGCTTTTTTATCATTAAAGATTTGACTTTCACGCAGCGTTATTACAAAAGATTTTGTGGCTAGTCATTAAACTGCTACGAGATATATTATATTATCAGTTTTTATTTATTTGGCACTGGTCAGTGGAATCGTAAGGTACTAAATTATAACTAGTTCTATTTTAAGAGAAAGGTAACATATATGTGAATTAGTATGTGTATAAGTGGTTAGGCTTAAAAATTATTTTCGAAAATATCGGTTCGTTGAAATTCAACTGTTTTTTCAGCACCGAGAAGAGAAACAACGAAACAGCGCAGTTCAGTTTGCCTTGGAGATTACCTTGCTCTATAATTATCATCGCCTTCATTGTTAATTGGATGTTCCTCTTTGCACTAATTTCTACTCAGCGTTGTACCTAGCCTGCTCATTCATTACATTCTTTCATAAATTAAGATAGATTTATTCATTAGACTAATTATAATGATCTATGTACTACCATAGCAACACGAATTTCGACCTAGCATTTATCAGACCGAGCGATGAAGAGTAGTTCTTTTATGTATGTCGTGGCCAGTAATTAAAGTGCTTAAATTTTCTGTAAATTGGGAAAAAAATGAAGATTACTCAAGACTTAAATCCTTATAAAGTCCAACTGAGCGTATAAATCAGATTTGAGATTCGGCGGCAGCTGTAGGAAGGTCCTGGAATCCAGCCCACACCGGACCGGTCTTCTCCAGGCATCGTCTGGAAGCTGCTGGAGGCTCCATTCATGTTGAGCTTATCCTCCTACCTGGAAAATTGTATGCTAACTTATTGAAATTTAAATTTAATCTCCAATCTTATAACTGGTAGATCAACCGTGTTTGGTGTATGCCAAAAAACAAAAAAAAATCCAAATACCACTTTTCGTAACTATTGGCTCGATTTAAAACGTATATTTCAAAAGAAAATTAATTTTTATTTTCAAAATGACATAATAAACAAATATAAGTTGTTATCGGTAAAGATTACTTCGCAAAGAAAATCATAATTATCTCTTCAGATACTGTGAAATTTTCCAAAAAACTTTAAGACTCTGCAAAAATCTTTTATTTATGATCATGCGAGGGAGGTGACTAACATGTCAATTTGGGAGACGACCTCTGGGCTTTTTGTAAATAATGTATGAATGAGCGAGTGAATGATGAATTGTAAATATGGTATGAATGAGAACATTTATCTCAATTACTTATTGCCTAATAAGGCAGATTGTAATTTTAGCGCAATAAAGAATATTATAATAAAAAAATGTATGGTATTAAACCAACAGTTGACGTTAAGCATATAACAAATAAAGAATATTTAAATTTTTTTTTGTTTTGAATAATAAAATTGGTAACAATTTAGTCATTTATTGTTTAAAAAGTTGTTTTATTTATGATTTAATATTTTTTCTGAGGATGCCTCAGTGCGTCTAACGTCTACTATCGATATAATATCATACATAAAATATATTTGGAGTGTCTTAAAGTTTTTTAATTTTACTAAGTGTGTACTTAATTCAAACTCGATGGTGGCAATTATTAAAAAAAATTGAAAATGGGAGACAATGCTCTCAGTGTTGTTATTGAACTGCTTTCGAGCATACCAAGCATGCAGATTTTTTTCTTTTCGGAATAACTTTATTTATAGAATTAATAAAACATATACAACGGCCGGGGACGGGTTCTTTGTCTGCTTCGGAGCAGCATTTTAAGGAGCTGATAAAAATCGGATTACGGTTAAATAATTATATATCTTTCGATTTCTATAGAAAATTACCTGCAGAAATGTGGGCGAGGGGGTGCTAAGGCCACCGGGGTGCAAAAAACCCCAAAGATTTGAGGTGGGGTTCTCCCCCATTTTGGAGGGCAGTGGGTCAGACTACGGACCATGTTTTCGGCACTGCCATTGCTGCAAAGGGGAACGCCCTCCCAACAGCCATAACTCAACAACTATGGCTGACTTGGAATATCCTGCATTTAAATGTTTCTTTTATTGTCATTTATTAGTATTTATCTATAAAAACGATTAATTATAAACTAAATTGTGTTATTTATTCACTCCAATCGATTATTCCAAAAGAACTTGCAATGAACATTCTATAATTATCTATTAATAAATAATGGCAAAAAAAATTATTAATAACTACTGGAGTCTTGCCTACAAATTTTTTCTTTGGCTTTTTGTTAATAATCAATATAACTTATATTCATGATTAATGTTTAAACTTACTATCTCACTAAAAGGGAAAATTTTTAGATATATTTAACGTTACAAAAAATCATTGATATTTTTCCTTAATTCTGTTTGTCCAGTAATAATTTCCCATTATATATTAACTTACAATTATATTTTTCATAGGTTTGATTTATCACTAATTAATTATATTAATAATAAAGAAATTTTATCAGTTACAATTTATTTATTTGGGTACCGGTCGCGATTACCAGTAATGTTTTCTTTAGCCGTTAATTATTTATGTTTATTTGTTGAAAAGAAGAGCCTTGGCAGAAAGATAAGGGCTGTTTCAATATTTTCTCTTTGACCAATAATTATAAAAATATACATATAATTTAGTAAGAATAATAATAATATCAAACTAACTAATAATAACTTTTAAAAGTTATACAACAATCATCCATAATTTTTTAAGTTATTTGCTTAATTCCTATCAAAATGATATTGGTAGTCACCGGATAGTTATTTTTGCTTAAATATAAACGATTTGTTTATTTATACCTAAACATTAGAGATATATATTTTTACAAAGATATGACCACCACCCTATTAAAAACATTTCTTAAAACTACGTGACTATAGACCTGAAATTTTTTAACGCTAATTTCCATTTGATTATTTATAAGGCAAACTTGACAAAAATCACAATTAATTATATAATCGTTTTTCCGCAATATTTGGTTAAATGTCAACCGAGACAATAAATAAATCAAATAATAAATTTGACTAAGCCATTGTTGTTTCCATAAAAAAAAAAAGAAGTTCAGTTCGTGATGTTATAAAAAATTTCCTTCACCTACCCTCGAGCCCCATAAATAATGCATGCCTCTGTCTGAAATAGTATAAAGAGGAAAAAAAAAAACGTGGAAAAAAACACAAAACAAGAAACCACGAAAAAAAAGAGGTGAAGAAAAGCGACTGCCCCCCCCCCAGGGTTGCCGAGGTTCCTGGAATGCTGCGAACGCACGTAGCGTCTTCCGAGTCTGTACTCACGACCCTACAACTTGGGTCTTTCCCGATCTTCCGTCAATGGTAGCATCTGAATTTGAAAAAAAAAAAAAAAAAGAAGCTAGATGGTTCATCATTTATCAATAATTAATTATTAACAGTCACAGAAAAGTTGGATGAGTACCTTAACAAAAATATTCTTCATACAAACTGTAAGAAATCCGTTTATAAGTTTACTAATGGTAGGCTCATTATCGAGTGGACGGAAAAGACTTTTATTTCCGCATGTAGGGCCAAAGAAATAATAATATGGTTCGATCCGGAAGCAAACACTGAAGATAAAGAAGGCACTTGGCAGAGTTCAACAACTCTACGAGGGTAAAATAATTCCATTCAGAGGAAGTGAGAAATTTATGACAGTAATAAGTAATTTTACTAAGTAGTTTGAGGAACAGCTTCTCAAAAGTCGTGGTTTAGAATTCACTTCAAGCTTAATTTGGGGCTGTCACAAATCCATTCAGACGCCATATTTGATACGTCTTAGAAAAATTCTTGGTGGCCATGTCAACCAGAATAATTGTTCGCCACTGAGGAAAATTGTAATACCAGCGAAGAGATAGCGGCATTTAGTGTAGAGTCCTCCTAAGATATATGTTACAAGTAACATTCCGGGAAGAAGATTAGAAATTTGTAGTAAAAAATCTTATTTAAAAATACAAATCTTAGTAATCAATAATTTCCTCTGAAATTGCCCCGAAAACTGCGAGGGCGTGAACAGATGTTTACTTTGTGTAATTTTAAAAATAAATTGCAAAGTGAAGAAAGAACGGTACATCCTATGATTTCAACCAAAAATTGCAGATAACTTAAAAAAGACCAATGAGTTTATCGGGTTGTAGTTCACACTGTGAGAAATACTAACTTGGCCTGAGGTCAACAACAGAAAATTCCTGTTAAATTCAAAGATATATACAAGTATAGGAGAGAAACATACTCGATCTCAATATATAGTAGATGTTTGAGTAAGCCAACTGAGTTGATAAATATTAAATTTTGGTTATTATAGAATTTAAAACTGAATTGCGCCTTTGTAATATATTTCTTTTTAATATTTGGGCCTAGTGACGTTTTTCCGAAATCGACAAGAGCTTAGCTTAATATTGGCTTGTACTCTTTAGTGATAGTTCAGTTGGAAGATTGCCTGTAGGGAGATCAAAAAGTCCTGCAATTCACATTTATCACTGATTAATAATTTTATTAAACGCCAGCGTAAGTATGATCATGCAATATCGTCTCATGAATAAGTAAAGCTCCTGTGAATGAGAAGACAGGCGCATTCATAAATCCAATATATCGATTACGTACAAATGACTGTGTGATAAAAATTTCGATAAGGGAAGTGTATGCTACCAAGCACAAAGATGCCCCGATGGCCCAGCCTGGACCGTTGTGGATTGCGTAATAGTCCGTCATTTAGTATAATTAGGTACAATAGTCGTCCTACCTGTCTGCTGTGGGGAAGGTCACGGCTACTAAGTGGACGTGGATAGACGGCTGACGTCTGATTTATTGAGGCTACCATTTGCATTGAATATGTACTCGCCCGTAATTACCTATTATTAAAGAGTTGTATAATTACTATAAATGAATACATAATTTATAATGTAATTTATTATTATGCTAAAATAATGTGATTTTTTTTTTTTTACCGGATGAAAAGTAATTAAAACGATGCAAAAAAGATGTATTATATAAATTTATTTTTATTTAAAAGTTAAAGATGAATAACCTTTTATGTTTATAATTAATATATGAGTAATCAAAGGGTAATTTCCTTCGTTCCCGCCTTTAACGTAATGTTGACTCTTTCAGAATTTGTAATAAATGTATCCGAACCACAGGAAATATAATAATTGTAAATAGGTTCGTTTGTAGAATCTATATTTTTTAACAAAGTGATATGAAACAAAAAAAAAAATGATTCAGATCATGAGAAACCTCTCTCGTGAAGTTAAAGAACGCCACCCCGCACCCGTTGCTTGGTGTGCTGTCGGAGGGTGAGTTCATCCACCGTAGACACAAGTTTTTTGACTCGTTGCAGCAAAAATGACCCAACCACACTTCGCGCATCTGATGGCAACAGACTGTTGGGGGAAAATTAGGTTATGTGTTAGATGTAAGTCTATGATTCATAAGGTGAGCTTTTTAAACATGTATAGACAACGAATTTATAATGTACATTATACGTTAGTAACAGTCGCAAATCAGTGTGGGATTGTTAGAATTTGATTAAAATGTAGCCAAGCTTCAGGAAATATTGGCCTATTGTTAATAGATTCATTCATAAAGGATCTATGTTGAATTCCATAATTTTTAATTACAAGGGAATATGGAGGGAAAACCCCAAAATAATAATAAAACACCATATGCTATAAAACTATCAACTACAAACAGGCAGAAGACTATTGTTTCTTAATATTCTTAACTACACTAAAACGTCGATGATGAAAAATGATTCAAAATCATGAAATATTTTGTTTAGAGTTTGCTTGTCATAATTAGAAATGTAGAAAACAAAAAAAATGAACGCGAGAAAAAAATCGGTTCCATTTGTTAACTTAAAAGCCTTCTCAAGTCAGCTCAGCAGGTACTTAAGATGTAAATGTAGTTGTATGTTTACCTGTTGTTTTTTCAATGTGTAAGGGTGTCGCCAAGTATATGTCGTTAAGTGCGTTTGTATATGTTTAAAGAAGTACATTTAAATCCACAATTTATCTAAAAAAAACATGTCATTGATTAAAAAATCTTGTGGCACTGAATGTAGAAGCTAATTAGATTTTTCTAGTATTTATTAGTATTAAATATGAAGCTTTACTAGTTTAGATTAGTAGTTGTAGATTTAGTAGTAGATTAGCTCATTCGACACCACAGCTGTTTTGCTTCCTGAATTGAATCGGTAAACAAATTCAGAACAGGAATGGAAGCCCCCCGGCCATGAGGGGTGGGCCGCCCCTTGAAGAGGCCGAACATGGCCGAAATGTGTGACGTCACTCGGTTATAATGGCTTCCTGTATAGATCAGCCATCTAAATCACCGACTGTTGACCTTATAACACTAATGTGCGAATACTGCGCGCTCAAGTCAAGTCGTGTCAAGCTGAACGCAGGCTTCGGTCAAGTGGACCGCTCATGAACACGTACTGAGTACTAAAGGATCCAGTTTTCGAAATCGGGTTTTTAAACCTTTGTATCTCCGTCAGGCCTTTTTATAATTCAAATCAATTCATTACTAATGTTCTCGTAATAATAATTAGACTATGATATATGGATTCAAGGCTCAAAATAATTTGCAAATAGATTTGCCCGAGGATCTATAATTATCTGTAAATTTAAAGGGGCTATGAAAGAAAAAAAAAAAAAGAAAAAGACTATATCAAATATAAACATACATTTTAATCCAGGAAAACGTGTAAAAATAAAAACCTAAATAGTAGTATAAGGTCATTTGTTCACTGTTATGCCTTATGCCGTTCATTTTGGGCAATTTATCTACTCTAGCAATTTTCGGAATTAATCAGTTTTTGCTATTCTCACATTTGCCTATAAAATTTATTATTATCACATTTAAAATATCTAGGATACAATCAGTTTTGGATACAATTTACCTAAACAACTTATCTATTGTACTCGTGTCTTAGTTTGTCAAATATTATTCTTAGAAACTTAATTTGGATTATTTAAAGTTTGCTGACATTGGCATGACTGACTAAACTCCTACTAGGCGCATCATAAGTTAATATGGCCTCTACTTAAAAAAATAGAAAAACCAAAAAAACTAGGAAATAGAAAAACCATTCACCACTTGTGTAGGGCAGTTAGGGTGGAGGTTTATATGTTTTACCCGCGTTGGTTGTTCTCTCTGCTAGACAGAAGCCCCTGAAGATGTCATCGGAAAATAGAAGAAAAAATATCAGGACGAACAACTTAAAACCGTTAAAAAAAGTGCCATAAAAAAATTCTAGATTATTAACGGCTTAGAGCATAATAGTGAACAAATGACCTTATACTACCATTTAGGTTTTTTTCTGGATTCAAATGCTTGTGCATATTTGACATCTATTTTTTAGACTTGAATGAATGAAAGTGCATGATTATTGAGTGCTTTCAATGATTGATATCATTTGATGAGTTCTCATCAAGCGTTTATCTCAACGAGGAACTGCATTAACCCATCAACCATCAATAAGTGTAGGGATACAAAAGAAATATTCTAACGCGGGGGCGTAGGGCGTAACCTAAATTATTGCACTACAAAAATAAAATAAAATTTTATGTATTTTCAGGGGTAATAGAGCATTACACCAGAAGCATACCGTGTTTACGGATTAGAAAGTCTATCTAGCTTAGTATAAGAACACTAAAACAATTTATCTGCGCATGATTTTTAATTTAATGCTTAAACAGGGATTTCGGCATTATTTTCTAATGGTACTAGCTGACGTATTCCCGAGAAGACTATTGATATGTCGCTGACTCACGACACCTGTCTTCAGAGTGCACGAGTCTCCCGGGATGATGCAATCTCCTGATGAAGCTGCGCCGAACACGGACGAAACTATAGAACGGTGAATTGTAGCCCGTGGCCATCAATAGTACGAGCGGCTATTGACTATCACGGGCGAGTAGGCTCGAAGCCTGCACTGCTAATTCCGCTGAGTTATGCCTTCGCTTCGCTCCATGGTGGAAATTCTATCCATCCTCGGCCAATAATGTCCGATTTTTTTTATCCTCTCTTACTTATCTACGCTCATTGTGTGCGCTCTAGTGGAAAATCGGGAAAACACTGTGGCATATATCGGTTTTGGCAATTGATGGTAGGAAGAAAATTGACGCCGGTACGTTTTATTTAATATGTTGTCTAGTTTAATCTATCATTCGGAAATATACACGCTAATGTTGATAACATGTTGGAAAGGAGACACTTATCACCCACAATTTTCTAAACTGAATATGTTTAAAACCAACAGTTCATGATGAAAAATCCACACACCATTCAGTGTTTTGGGATCACAACTTCAGTCATGATACAATAAAGAATTTTTTTTTTTTCTAAACCCCTTTTTTTCTCCTCATTCTGATATGCGCAGATGCATTTGAAGGAGGTCGGGTTACTTAACAATACAGGTTGTGGTTAAACATACAATGAAGTGAATACAAATCTAGGTGATGGGGCTCACCTTCAGTTTGAAAATATGGGAGAAAAACTTACAAACTAAAACCTAAACCTAGAACCTAAGACTAAAGCTTTCCAGCCGCGACAGCGTCCTGCCATCGATGGGGGAACGGAGCGGGGGTTATCGTGTTAAACACCGGGTTTGTCAAGTATTGCAGTGAGTCAAAAAATTTTATATGTCTACGTTAGATGAAGAATAAAGAATATTTAACTGGCACCAGTAGATGGTGATTGACGAAACAGAAACTCCAGTCGTTAGGAAGTTCTGCGTGAGCTCCACATAGTACAGACTTCTATCTACTTAAACTTAAACTCCCTAACTTGTGGTTCTCGCAAAGCACGGCCGATATTTGTTGATATTACTATGATCAAGCACATTGAAAACAGTTGTACCAAAAAAATTAAACAATCGAGATAAGCCAATGATCATGATAAAAGTGTTCAAAAATATAAAGTTCATTTTAATTATTTTTATGAGCTCGTTGTCGATGGTATTCTTACTTGTTTATATTAAGATATATTTAATCTCCAAATAATACAACGAATCAGTCGCAATGAATGCAAATCATAAGGGTACATATGTGTTTTTTTTTTACTGAAGACCTGGTTTTATGCCTGTGTAATTTTTTTTTAATTGTTTTTATATTATTTTTAGCAAATAATTTATAGTAACAGGTAAATCTCTACACTAACACAATGTTTTCTTAAACAAATAACCGAATTGAAAAAAGAAAAGCACATGCGTTAGGAGCAACTCGGTTTGAACGATGTCAATATAAAAACAAGGTTGTGCGGAACCAAAGATGTTTTTCATCCAACGTAGACATATCAAATTTTTTGACTCCCTGCAATACTTGACAAACCTGGTGTTTAACACGATAACCCCCGCTCCGTTCCCCCATCGATGGCAGGACGCTGTCGCGGCTGGAACGCTTTAGTCTTAGGTTCTAGTGTTTTGGTGTTTCCACGGTTGTAAGCTGAAGGTGAGCCTCATCACCGAGTGTAGTGTATGTGTTTTTGACTTTTAATAACAAACTGATAGTCATATCTATGTCCTCCTTCGAATGCATCTGTGTATTCAGAACGAGGAGAAATATGTAAACCGAAAATTATTTGTTCATTGTATACTATTAATAAAGAGAGGTGCTGGAAAAAACCAAAGATGTTTCGATGCAAATTCCTGAAATCCAATCGACTATAAAGATAACTCCGCCGATTAACGCCAATTACGAGAATTAAATTATGTCATAAATCAATTAATAACAAATATATCCGAAATTAATATAATTAAAGTAAGAGCCACTGCCAGGGGTGTATATCTATTGGCCCGAAAGGCGGGCAGCCGGAGCGGGCAGGCCCCAACTGGTTCCGGGCAAACTGGTTTTCGGGATAAGTATATTTCGAAAAGGCCTACATAATAAATGGGACCCTCTGGATTTCTCCGCTTGCCTATCGTTTCCCTTGCACTCATTAATAGCCTCGGAATGGTGAAATTTCTGTGAAGAAGAAGTCAATTGAATTCAACAATTGTTGGCTAAATGGATAGCAAGAGACATCCCCACAAACTTGAGGAAAATCTCGTTTAGAAGACTCCAGGCAAATGGGAGACCAGGAATGGGCAAACAACTGATCAGAAAGAAACAAAACGATTTTAATATTTTACTTTTGTTTTTTGCCTACTAACTTCTCAACGGAAAGAGCTTAAATTCTCATTAAGAAACCGTTTTAAAAGGTTTAATTAAACCCCTGACATTTGACATGAATTATTTCACCCAAAATCAGAAGTTGTTATTCGAAAGTTCGGATTAAAATATCTTGGCAACTAAAACAGTTGGAAATGTACGTACCTCTTTGGCTTATAGAGGTACATAACATTTTCTCTTTTTAAAATTATACTTCTTCTTCTTTGTCTTCCTCTTGTGCCTTGTTATCAGCGTCGAGGAGCCTCGTAAAATTGGAGAAATCTCTCTTGGTCCCTACATAGCTGCTTCATCTGCTGGAGTGTTTTGCCTTTTTTCCTTCCAATCCTCTGGATGTTCTCCTGGTAGGAAATTATGGGACGTCCTCTCGCTCTTTTCCTAGATAGTCGAGCTTCTAGAACTAGAAGAAAGTTGTAGAAGTTCTAAAATTATACAATATTTTACCCGTTGGAGAGTTACAAAAACAAACTTAAGAAAATACGAAAAATATCACGAATAAACTTTTCGGGTAATTCTACTAGTTAAAGCATACTGTATAAAACATATACAAATTGCAAACATTGACTTTTTAAAAAACGAGATCGATATGTTTTCTAGTAAATAGTACATTTGTTAGCTGAAATAGGTTTATGGGATTTCTAATAAGGGTAAAGATATTACCTTTGTCAAAACCATCGCTAAGTCTTATTAGGGGTTTTTTTCTTAGAAAAAAAAGGCTTTTAATTCCTGGAAAAAGGTCTTTCAATTCCTGGAAAAAAGGCTTTTAATTCCTGAAAAAAGGGTCTTTTAATCCCTGGAAAAAAGTCTTTCAATTCTTGGAAAAAAGTGTTATAAATAACGAGCAATATGCGCAACGGAACCGTTATATATCAATATGCCCGTAGCCCTTTCAGAGTGAAATGGTGGATTGAAGCGTGTAACAGGGCGTAGTATATCACAGACAAAGAAACGGAGGTCGGTTATGAAATCGTCAATTGATTTGAGACTGACCCAACGGTTGACAGTCCACGTGCAAGGTCAACCGCGTGAGTCCAAAAATAGTGCTCGGACATCCCTTAGTGCTCCAACGGTACACGGTTCCATTGTCGCAGGTACCTCTGGGCTTTAGGGGTAGCATTTTTTTTTAACGTTCTGCCTAGCTTTGTCCTCCTTCCTGGTCGTTTCTTTTATCTCTTGTTGGTAAAAAGTAGGGTGAAGAAACTTGACCTCAATCTGCTGGTGTTTCTAGGAAGGACGCTGGTGTTCCAGAACACGTAACCCATACTCGCTACGTGACTCAGAGCCACCGGAAGTGAAGTAACGGCGTTTTATGCACATTTGGAAATGCTGAGTAATGAATCAGCTTAAGGTGTTGAAATAATAGCTTGCTACGATTTAAGTTTGACAGTCACACATGTGACACGATCCTCGACGATTATCATCGCATAAAAACCAAAAATAAATTGCCAGGAATACTCCATTAGAACCTACTCATGCGAACAGTTTCATTCATTCGTTCATTGGATTCGACAATTCTTAAATAAATTCTATTTGAAATAGAAAATATTAAAAAAAAAAAATGATGTACTTAAGGTGAACGTAATGCCAGTTGGCACAAAAAAAAAAATTCAAAGTGCACAAGAAACGCCTTTTACATTTCTTAAATTCCGAAAAAAACGTCATTTCTAATAGTTGCTCCGATTTAGACAAGAAACCACAACGCTCAAGCTCTGAAATGTTTTCTGTATCTCTCGAACGTGTAATTGAGTGGTCATAATTAAATCGTTTATGTTATAAACAGCTGTTTATGATTGATGAAGTTCACGCCTAATGAGTTTTGTCTTTTTAGTGTTCAGATGTGTACCGGGCTCAACTATGAAATCTCAAATTTGGCAACTACTGTGACTTAGTGATAAGTGGATGGATTTTCTGGGATATAGCTATTTTTTTTTGTATCGATTATTATGAATTATAGCCGTAAACGATGACATTGACCGTATGAACTGGCTAGTTCTATGCATTTCGTAATTTATTTAAATACAATAGTTTTCGGTCTGAATTTTTTCATTAATAACTATTTTCTGTCAGTTAAATTCGTTTTATATATTTACATTTAAATTCCTAGATCCTGATAGGATCATGTCCAAAGGCATCTTTCGAATACATGAATTATGTACGTTACATTTCAATCCTTGTTGCATTGTTGCAATAAAGAAATCTTTTTCTGATTCCTAATCAGATATTATTAAATTCCTTTATTTTTCCCTTATCCATAATCTTGAAAGTTTGAGAGCTAAGTGGAAAAAATTATATTAATGATGAGTTAATTAATTATAAAAGTAATTTTCCGTTACTGATATCCATGTCAATGATCTCTAAATACAAATCTTGCAAAATTGAAAACGTCATGACTCATCTTGAGTAACAAAAGATTTTATAATATTACTTTTCAGTGCATTGATATGTGCATTAAATATTGAAGTTAAATTGAGCGACCCATCTTCACACAATTATTTTATTGACACGATAAAAACGTTTCGCTAGTTCATTTAGAAGTGTTTGAACTGCGGGTTGTTTGTATCTTATACAGAATCAACTTAAAGTTAGTTACATTATTCGATGAAGCCTGAACTGGCTGAACGACGCAGACAGGCCTAACTGAACAACCCATAGCGCAAATGTAGTCTATTTTATGTACAGTCCTCACACACAAGGTAGAATCGGGGTAGAAACCGAAATCTTCCTTGGGGACCAAAGGGAAAATATTCAAATGTATCATGGAAGATTGGAAAAAAGGAGAAGTGGGATGATTTAGTGTATGGCCGAAAAGGTTCGGGGCGAAGGAGCGATGGGAGATAGGGCAGGGTACACGGCCATGCAGGTCCCTAATTGACCAGGTCCCACTTCATAGCGAAGCCTTCGGGATACGGGAATAGGAGTGATCTATCTGAATCTATAAATATATCTACTTCGGTGCGCCGTTCGCGGTCAGCGCTTCTGTTTTACATAATCAGCATTCGGAGGGGGCCGAAGGAGAATTGTAAACTGGACCAGAAAAGAGAAAAGAACAGTGATTTTTTGTATCTGGGTAAAGCCGGCCCGTTTAATTAATTTCTGGCGTTGTCCCTACGGTTTCGAACCACCTGATAAGGGAAAAACGTACAAGCTCAAAGCAGGGGGTATAAATTATTAATAACCGCTATTCAATATAGTCATTTTTCTATTCAAAGCAATGCAACATGGACCTTGAGTAGGCCAAAACAGCTGCAGTAGAGTGTCGCAATTTTTAGAGGTTCTATATATTTAAATATAAACGCGTTCTGCTAGTCCATCGAAGGCCAAATGTCCATTACAGGATATGAATACAAATATGATTTCTTGATCAACTTTTAGGGAGACGAAGTGCTAAGCTAAAGGTTGTTAGACCACATTTGAGAGTATCGAGTCATAACCAATTCAACTGAACCAAATCCATCAAGAAAAATCTAAAAAAAAATGGCTACACTTGAAAACAACTCCCAAATATATCGGCCTGTTAGTTTCATAGACATAGGGAAAGTTAACCAAAAAAACAACACTGTTAAAGTTACATCCAAGTTAGAAAACTGCTTTTATTATTTTGTCTTCATTTTTTGGTTTTATCAATTTATTTTTTATCACTAAAGTGCTAACTAATATGAGTTTCCGTTTTTATTTCATTCATTTTTTTATATTATGTAGGCTACTTTTATGCAGTACGAATCAACTCATTTTAATGTGTTAAAGTGAGTGCACATCATACTGCTTTTGTTTATAATTATGACATTTATTTTTTGTTTATGCTGTATTTCGCTACACAGATTTTATCAGGGACTGAAACGGTCAAAGAACCCTCTTAATATAAAATAAATGTTCGCTCCTAAGCGAACAGGAAGTCCCAGGATAATAAATATATTTTTGTATAGTTGTACTGAATGATTTTGATTAACATATACATTCAGAAGACATTTCTGTAACACCTGAATTGATTAAAGCTGTTCATGGGAATATGCAACAATGGCCGCAGATGTCTTATAGAAATTGTCATTATTCTCATTTTATGTTAATTAGCATTTTCACGCCATTTCTTTCGTGTGTGGCGTAGATTTCTCTCGGCAGTATTCAATGGATGCCTCGCGGCATATTGTTCATTCAACCCTCGTTTGGCACCTCCACACCTCTCCACCAATGACATTCAGTCCAATACATAATGGGTAGCAGCCGAAACGTGGAAAACGTGCGTACATTATTAAAATACAAAATGAATGAAACTTTTTGTGGCAGAAAAAAATGTATGACAAATTTATTTATATTATTAAGCTACATTAAAGACCCGTTTCATAAAAAAAAAAAAAGAGAACACTCATATCCCAGAGAAGTTTCTAATCTATGGTGGGGCCATAGTGTTAATCACTGGGTTGGTTAGGTGCTGCAACGAGTCAAAAAACTTCATTTGTCTCTCTAATATATAAATGTTGTTTATTTTTTGTACATAATACATTTTAAAATAAAGTCTAGTGGGACGTTTATTTGAGCCTATGAAAGACAAAATGTTGATTTTCGGTTAAGAATTTTTTTTATTAACTTTTAGGGAGTTGGAGTGAATAATAGGCCGCTTGTTTATTTCGATTCATAACCAATACAAATATTCGACCACACATGAAGACAAAATATGCAATTAATAGCCCTACATTGGCACGAAAATGACTCCAAAATATATGACCAGCTTGATCGATTTTTTTCTTCCGACTGTAGCGAAAGGGGTTGACTATAACGAAGCGTTCCTGATCGAGAACTAACAGCCGCTCAACCTGGTGGCGATAATTTACAACAACGCTTATTTCGGCGCTCATAGAATTTATAGCGGATAGTATTTATGGATGAGAATTTATCACTGGATGGAATCAGGGAGATCTATATTATTTCATCTGTATTAGCATGGAGACCAGTTGGCCGGAAAAATGGGATCGTTGGTATTTCTGCCTTCCCACGCGGCGTCGCTCTGATGGGCTCGCCGGAGGATAAATCAGACGCGCATTTATAGTCGATGAATAATTATCATTGGCTATCACTACCTGTTGCCGTTTTATGTTTGACATTTGTAATTTAAACCGTTGCCAATTAAAAAGTGATATGCTGGTGGCACAGAATTTACTAGGCGACTGACGGTTGATTGTAATTGCAATAAGGTCACCGACAATATAGGCTTTTACAAAACAGTACGTGAAATACAACAATTCCTAATACAGTAATTTTTATTAAGATAAAAGCTGCAGGAGCGCCGAGGCCGAAGTAGGGGAAGGGATTAAATGCCGGGCCTGCCATAGGTTGGGGGGGGGGGGCTGAGGACCGAAGGATGTGTTGATGTTTTTAATGTCCTGCAGGATGTTTTATTGTTCGCGTGCCACAGGTTACGTTTTATGTTCTCCCTCTGGCTCCTGTGTCAGTTCGGAAGGCAGTCGTTGTGTCGAATTGAATGCGTAACTTCTACTTGTCTCGTTGATGATTTTTGTTACAGTTTTGACGAAATAGTACCGAAAAAGTTGTTAATTTTTAGTACAAACATTTTTATGAACTGTACAAAAAAAGGACATTATAGCGATCTAATCGTATTTTGAATTTTGATCTATTATATTATAATTCATCAATCTAATTAAAGGACTCCTGATAGCACAGATTCAAGCAATGTTATTTGAAGAAGTGATATTTAGTAATTTAAGAAAAATTTGAGTTGCAGCCTAGATTATTTTTTTTTCTAAATTTCTTTATCTAACATATTTCTTCAAATTGACACAGCTACAGTAAACAGCTCTACATAGACCCGTAAAACAAAAGAATGTATGTTTCGCTTTTGTTTTATGTTTATATCGTTTATCAATTTTTATTATTAATAAATTTTAAAATTTGTCAAGTTTCTCAAACGTCACCGTTGGTCAAATGGGACATAATCTTATGAAGGTTCTGGTTTCAAATCATTGGACATTGCATTTATTTATAATGTTACGATTTTTCTGTCAGCAGTATTATTACCTTAGTTAAATATAAAAGGTGTTTTATTATAAATTTTTACTGTTATTAAGAATTATTGCCATTTATTAAATCAATATAGAGCTAAAAGCGAGATATTCCGTAATTAAATATATAAAAAAAAATAATTACTAAAATGTTATTCACTCATCTCTTCAATAATGCTATGATGAGTACACAGATATAAATGAGAGATATTATCAAGAAATAAAGTTCTCTTGTTTGTCTATTCACTTATTATACACGCGTTTTCAGCGCACACCGCCATTTTTGAGTATTTTCTGGTTTAATTTAATTTTATAGGGAATGAAAATTGGAAAATATGATCCTTGAAAGCGGCTAAAACCTAAAGCACTTCGATCATAATGAAATAATTTGTAGTGAGATAACTTTATTAATTGTTATAATTAGACAACAATTTTAGCCCAATTTGTCACAACAAGAGGTAATTCAGTATTCGATTCATGCCTACACTGGATTATAGAATTGTGTCTATTTTCTCACTACCGAATCCACCCGCCTCTTTTAGGCATCCCACACCCCAAATCCTTCTCATACTTCCTTCAAATGGGACTCCCCTTAGTAAAAGGCACCCATCATCCCCAATAATTTCCTTTATTTTTCCTACATCCTATATTTCTAGTTGAGAGCTAAGAAAAATAAATAGAATTGTGTGACAGCCCCTGGAGTAGATCACTCAAGTCGAATAACGAGGGTTTCGAGAACCAATCCCCGAGGCTGCATCACGGGCTCGTAGGGAAACACCGTTTGAGGAACCGTCCTCTGGAAGGGGTGGAAAAAAAAAGGTTTATAGAATTGTTGAATCAAACATTGAAGGAAACTTTTAGGATTAAGCCAAATTTACTTTTTCCTAAAGAGAACGGTGATAATAAAAAAAAAGAAGCAAGACGCCGCCTACCGAAAAATGGCTCAGGAAAAACGAAGGGGAATCAAAACTTTTCTTACCCGCTTCCTGGCTTCCCGGGACGGGACGGCAAGGAAGACCCCGCAGATAAAGACACGGGGTGAGAAATAGAGGAAACGGAAAAAGATACAGAGGGACAGAGAAGAAAACAAAATATCTTCCCTTTCGGTGAGAAATTTAAACCGAGATAAGAGCTCCATTGATAAGAAGATTTAAGGGTGGACTGGCTCATACAATAAATCGCCAATGCTGACTATATTTATTGCCGACTGTCGAGGAGGCAGCTAAGAAATGTTTCATTATAAGATAAAGAGAACTCCGCAGGGAACATCTATAATCTTCGGAGATTTATATTGTTTACCCTGAGTAGTATTTCTCTGTTAAGTAGGGCTCAACTCTTCCACGCTAGCTGGCAGTTTTGTCGTGAGCGGAATTGATGTCTTATTTGCAAACTTGGCTAATATCGAGATTTATCACGGCGAGAGAAAAAATACGATGCAGCGTAAATGTTCCGTCTGTATCATTACAATAAGTAAAACATAAAATCGATCGTTATTCCAGATGTATAAAAAATGTTAGGTCGTAACGTTTTCTATTTCAAGTTGTATTTCGTAGCATTAATGATGTTCCAATAGAGGCCATATAGATCAGTAACTGGAATTTAGGTTTCAAATTAACTAATGCCATCACATCCCTCCATAGAAAATAAATTACTAATTTACAAAGCTACACTAAAGCCAATCTGGGTGTACGGAATAGAGCTATGGGGGAGAGCGAAAAAGCGTAGCCAATCCTTTCAATCAAAAGTCCTGAGAACAGTTAATGCCACTTATTACGTCAGCAACAAAACCCTTCATAAGTTCCTTAATATATCCTACACTCTAGAACTTATCCCTTCCAAGTTCCATCGAAACCTATCCAACCACCCTAATCCCCTAGTACAGTCATTACACTGCGCCACACATCCTAACGATCCTCTACGGAGACTAAATCGGCAGTGGAATCGTGAGCTGCTGTAAATACGTAACAGAGGGAGTCCTGGCAATGGCCTGTTTCTCCAATCATGTCCTGAGCGCCTGTGGCTTTCACCACTATCTCATAATGGAGGAGCCTTCCCAAGACTCTGCTTCCTCTTTCGCATGCGAGGGAGATGACAACCATGTGGATTTGAGTGGTTTCTGGGCTGTTTGTAAATACTGCATAAATGAGCGTTAGACACTCAAATAAACAGTGTGAGAAATTCAATCGCAATGACATGATACACCTGAACATAAAACAGCATCAATGATGACTGATTTATTGACGTTATTGTTTCTTTAAGGGACCCATACTACATAAAAAAAAAATAACACTGATAATGAACATGGTTTAACCATTAATAGGTCAAAAAGAAAAAATTAACAGTTCAGTCTGTATTTGTAATAGAAGCATCTCGATACCGTTTGTAATGTTTCGTCGGGCCATCAATGTTCGTGTTTATGCGTTTTTTTCTTTTCTCTACACAACTGGCTATTTTTGTGAAAATTTAGTGGCTCGTTAATTTCACAAATTATTCGGTACTTAAGAAAGAATTATTATGGCTGGTCACGTATATTATAACTGCCATGGTCGTCGTTCTTGCTCCGTACGATGGTACTATTTCTGACGGGAAAATCTAGAAACTTCGAAACAGCCATTAGTATAAACTAGGAACTGAATCGTATCATAGCATAAGATATTCTAGCTCGAAATGGACTTCTACAGCAAGAGGAATTTCGCTGAGACCGGAGGCGAAAAGAAAAATGTCTAAGGTAGGTCGGAGCGAGCGATTGAGGAGAAATAGGGTCAAGGAATATCTGCTTTAAAAGTATAGGCTCTTAAAGTGGCTGCAATTATCCCCTAAGGGGTGATTTGCTCACACTAGACCACGAAGGGCAGCTCTAGCCGGTTCCTTCCTCTGGTGCAGCCGTTCTTCGAGGGAAAAATCAAAGTGGTCACTGTTGCATCATCGACCTCACATGATTCCAGTTCTCCATTTATGATCAAAATTATATGTCTTTATTTCTCAAGACTAAGAGAACATAACATTACGAGCCTACCTAACAATGCTTTTATTAATTTTATTATCATCTTCATGTTGAGGTCGGGAACTTTTCAGACCACCTGTGTATAATAGTACAAAACTCAATATTTTAACATTATTTCCTCACTTTCGTAAGTTCTTTACCAATAATACAATTTAGTTCATAATTTATGTTAAAAAAATTTAATAAGTAAAAATAAGGATGATCTTTAGATCAATTATATTTTTAACTATTTTACATCCAAAGAATTTCGCAAGATCAGGAATCAAACCCGGAAAATCCCAGTAACTATTCGTCCACTCTACCGAGCTAGTTTTTTGTTCTTATGAACTAATTAATTATAAGGGCTCTTCTACCACATTAAAAATATCACAATATTTTTAACTTATGAATTTTTAGTTGTATTCATTCCACTCGAACCCATAAATATTTTATGTCTATATCACAGTAGATGGTTCCTTTTATTAGATAGTCATGAACTGAAAGGAAATAAGGATGGCTTTTTAAATCCTCCCAGCTAAACAATTCCTCTGCCTTGCATCGGCCCGAAGATGTCTTCACATGATCACAACAAGATCAGGACTTATTTGATAAAGTATGATAGATTGTCTGCCACAACAGCGAGACAACACATTCGTACACACATATAAATAGTGGCCTTTGGCAGTGGCTCTGAGGACGGACTACCGGCTGCCAAAACAGCCGGCATTTAGACGGTCCATCTCCCGCCAAGAAACCCGTTGAAACTCGCCAGTCTTTGTCGGAGCGTCCACTCTGGCTCAGTGGCACAATGATCTACGACGATCTTCGAAGTCTGATATAAAAGTTACTCGAAAAGCATAAAGCATAAGCCTGACGTCAAATCATGAGAAGCTTTTTCACCGATATTTTTTGAAACCAGACGGCTTGATCTCAAGCACAAATATATGTATCTGGTTAACCTCTAGGTTAGCTGCGATGCTGTTTAATGTTGTATTGTCCTTCTATCCGATAATATTTTATAATATTTTTCCATTTCGAAGTTTCTAGATTAATTCCATTTAATATTTTTCCGATAATATTAAACCATTGATTTTTACACTGTCCCCCATAGCTATGACCTAATATTAGTAACTTATTATTATACATATATTAAACCCCTTCTTTAAATAATCATAATTTTTTTAATAAATTAACCAAAATTTCTCTTTTGATCGGTGAAATGAAAATTAATAAAACTTGTACTCACATGTTATGGTTTTATAATTTAAAAAGTATATGAACTTGCATATGGCATCAATTTTCTTGAAAGAACTGTTCATGCATGAAATCAGTATCATATCAACCAACAATTTGATAATTATTGACGAATAATTGTTAATGATTTCCTAATACGGCATGTTATACTGTAATTGCATTACCTGCAAGGGTCCGAAAGTATATTTAATATTCCATTTTATCACAGATGAAGTAATTTCATATCATATCCCTGATATCACAACATTGTCATTAGACCTTTCTGGCGCGTTGGAGCTATAATTAATAAATGTATACTCTTTGGATAAATCATGAATTTTTAGATGACTTGAGTTGTTTTTTTTTTTGTAAATTAAAAGAAATTAATGCGAAATAATGCAAACATTATTCAAGTTTTTGCAATTGAAACAATAATTCAAGGTCACTTACAGGCCGATCTCAGTTGTATCATTTTCATTTATAATTAATATCATGCATAATGCATAAGTATGCATGGTGGAATCGTCCGTTTTCTCTTTAGTTTAGTTTCATTCTTTAAATTCCTCCGTTGTGGCTTCTCTGGTCGCGAATAATTTATTAATTTGAAATACAACGTTGGAGCGTAAGTGGTTACGGATATTGAAATATCGAAATAATCATTGCCTACTCTACTTTTAGGGTGGACAATGTAAAATAAATGAGCAACGACAGCTCTGTACCAATCAGAATCGGTAAACATTGTACAATTGGATACAACAAATACAATTACCGACGTTAATTAGACCATTGTACAATGACGTGGCCATTAAACCGAGGTGGCGCCAGCACTATTGTCCTCCGGCCTGAATAAGCGATTAAAGATCATCGGATCCAAGACCCCGAAGATAATCGAACTAATGATCCAGACGTCGATTTATGAGTAATGTTTTGCGTTATTTTTTATGTATGCTTGGTGCCAATTTATCGGCTTGAGTCTGGATATGATATGTGCGCCATTAATAATATAATAATAACATATCATACGAATAAAAATCTTAATAGATGCTTTAAAAGCGCTTTAAGGAACGACTATACAATGCCAATCAAATTATTCTGATTGATTATATCATTCATAACTATTACCAGTTATATCACTACGTTTTTGTTTATGGTCTTATCTAATTGTAGGTCTAAACAGAAAAATGTTTCACCGAGCCTGAAGATGACATGTAACACAGTTGTCAAAACATTATCAATGAAGAATTTAAGTGTTATGATATTTTAGTGTTATGATTGTTTACCCTCCAAAAGTTTTAATAATACCTTCTTCCTTTACAAAACCTGACCATGTATACATATATAATATGCTTAATAATTTAAATCCTCTAACGATTACCGTAATATATAATCCCACCTATTACACTTCTTGGACATAACATCTGCACATGACACCGTCCGGCCTGGTCTTTTATTATGTGTCAAAGGAATTTGTCCAAACAAATATAAAGATTGACTGCAAATATCTTTTCTGTATTATAACACTTAACTGGAGTAGTAATCCGTATAATAACATTTTAAGAGAAAACAAATCTTTTTTAATAAATTAATCGTTTGTTCATCCACATAATTATCCCTGCGAAGTAAACACAAAACAGAAAACGTTTTAATTTTTATGAAGTACGCTAACTACGTCACTACGTCCAGGATTAGTATAATAGTAGACTAGGACACCGTCCATTATTGACATAATAAATTTCGTGTGCAGTTTAGAACTTTTAAATGTTTCATATAAGTTTTATTTATTTATTAGTAATATTTGCCTTCACAGGAACAATCGATATTTTTTATTGTGTCCTTTTATTTTAGAAACCGACAATGACAGTTGTCGATAAGCCTATTGTTCAATAAACTGTATTGTGGAGAGACCATTCAAACATGATCGCTTTACAACACTCAATAATATGACCTTTTTAAAAGAAATAATGTTGTTTAGATGACATGAGTGTGACAACCTTAATCAGAAATAATGAATATAATGTAATTTTGCGTATATAGATTAATAATTCGTAAAATGCTTATTATGTACATGAATCCTCGATATGATCATGTCAATAATTCATAAATATAATAATGTAAATTATCATTTTAATTTCTAGCAATCAAGAGAAAATGTGAATATTGTTTAATAATATATAAGTATTTGTATTTCCAACCTCTGGGGTTCGTTGGAATGAAACAGGTATCCTGGTAGTCCTAAAAGCGACGCATAGTCATCGACGAACACCCGTTGACAGACGCACAGAACAAGAACACGATATAAACAGACACAGAACAGGATATTAACTGCGGTCTGCGAGGTCGTATTTCTGCCTCTGATGGAGGGGATTGCTCTCATGATGGCTGCGATTTGGTGGGGGTAGGGGGAAGGTACCCCATCTGTAGGGGTGCGCCGGCAAGGGTACAGCCGAGGGGTACCTGGCTCAGGGCTTTTCGGCCGCCCGGTGGAAATAATAGTTGAGTAGATTTATTACAGTAGAAAATGTCAAATGTCACTCAGACATAATCTATAACAACAGTAAAAAAAAAATTTATGATATCAGCCTTTAGTGTAAATGGTAAGTTTTTCTGTGGGTCAGCTGGCTAACATTTTTTCCCAATACTGACCTATTTATTTAACCCTCAATTATGAACAAACTGTATTATTTTAAATGCTTCTAAATGGAATAAATGATCCATAAATTAAAGTAAAAAGTAGATACATCAAAGACAAATTTAAACAAAACGATAATCCGTTAATTCAAAACATTGCCAATATTGATATATTATTCATTAGGACATAATGCATTATGAAGAATTAGTTTAATTTTCTTCTTAATTAAAGCTTAAGCGTTCTTCAAAGAAGATTATTCATAACCAAGAGCGATTAGATACTAGATGTATCGCACATTAGCGTAAGATTATTTTCGTACTATAAGTGTTGGAAATAAATTTGATAAATGGGTGTAAATAATTATTAAATGATTGTAAACAAGATAAACAGTATTACTTATAAAAAATGATCAGTCAATGACACTAGACCTTTCAAAAGGAAATAACAGATACATGGAAACATATATTAAAGCATGAGTGTAGCATATATTTTTTCTAAATATCATTGTACACATTTTAATGGTTATTGGCAAAAGATTTGATTTAAAACATTACAAATGAGATATTCTACACATATGTATAATGTTTAGTGGCGACAATACTTAAAAAAAAATTCATATAGAAAAAAATGGGCATTTCCTTTTTTCCGTTGGTTTTATTGTTTTATAAATGTATAATGTTTCGTAAAAGCCATTATGAATAATTATAGGAGGACAATGGTCGATCTTTATTGTTCAGACACCTTTTCTATAAATATAATACAGTGGTCAATTGAGTACCTAAATGTTTTTAAATTGCATAACAAGCTTGTTTTTTTTTTAGATCTGGGTCATTCACAGAGCTCGAGGAAGACGTATTTAGGAACTAACACAAAATCTGGAATGGCAGAGTATCTGTCTCAGGATGACTAACGGCTTGGCAGAGATGCTCGAAGATATCCTTGGCTATCATCCCTGACGAAGAAGAACACCCTTGAGAATGGCAGTTGTGCCCGAACGAGATTTACCGCCCTTGGCCACAGGGAGGGGGTGAAGAGAGGGTTGATGCCACTGCTGATAAGGGCCCACATCTGTCATGGCACCTGGCGCATTCGTGGATCCAATCCCTTTTCCCGTTATGTGAGCACACACATACATACGCAATCGGAGAATAATATGTCTGAATATAATCGAGAGCTGTTATTTTCTATAGATTAGTCAGTATTTATGTCTAGGAAGCAATTAGGATGTTTTGTAAACTATCCAAACAGTTAGAGAATACATAAATTATATAAGAATGCCCCCCCCCCTATTTGGCTTGAAAAGAATCGACTGGAGTGATCTCATTTGGAATAGGATTTGGGCTGTTAGTTTGAACAATATTTATAGAAATGGTCCGTGCAAACTGTATTTTTCTATATTTACTGAAGGAACGTTAGCGAATGACAATGCAACGTATTTTACGCCCCTCTTGACATATTGAATGTATCTACACAAAGCTACTTTCAAAATATTTTTTTTATAAGTACTACAGTTTTGGCCAGACTCGAACCATTGACAGTGAGTATAATTCTGCTACAATAGTTCAAGTTATATTACAATTGAAAAAAGTAATGAATTACTATTTGTGAGACTAATAATTCTGCCTTATCCGTACCAGAAACTTTTGGAACTATTCCCATCAGTATTTTTCGCCAGCTCTCCCAATAGACTTCACCAGTTCCTTATCTGTCTTCAATAAAACAATTCATAATCCATAATTTTTATTTATTTGATTATGTTCATTCCCGATTTTAAGAAATACCTGCAATATTTTGCGCTCATTACCTCCCGGTTATAATTATATATTTTTCATATCAATGCTGGTCATTGAAGTCACTACACACGCTAATTGGGCAAGCACTATTTATGAACTAACCGCACTAGATTAATTTATGTTATAAATATATTTTGTCAGCTTGGCATATTTAGTTGTTCCTTATAGTCATGCTTGGAGGACTGGGTCACAGAAGAAAGCGTTTCTTTGTTTTTCATTCATTCGCCCTATGTAAAATTAATGTAATGTATATGCAAATGTATATGATTCAGTTTTTTTTTTAAACCCCTTTAAATTTTAAGACAATGTGTAAAAATAATCGACAAATTTTCTACTCATTCTGCTATGCACAGATGCATTTGAAGGAGGTTGGGTTACATATATAAGATTGAAGTTAAAAGGAAAAGACATAAATACATTAAAAGGTGATGGGACTCACCCTCAGTTTAAAAAATGGGAGAAAAACTAACAAACTAAAACCTAAACCTAGAACCTAAGACTAAAGCGTTCCAGCCACGACAGCGTCCTGCCATCCTGCGGGGTTATCGTGCTAAACACCGGGTTTGACAGGTATTGCAGGGAGTCGAAAAATTTGATGAATTCATCAACCGTAGGCAGCTCAAATATCACGTGAAGCTCATTGTTGCTCCTCTCTTCGAATGAAGTACCTCTGACCACTTTTATCAGTATACCGTTTTGGAATTGTTGGAGTCGCCGAGCTGCCGTATACGTCAGATAACGAAAAAGCAGTGCACCTTAGAGCAGTGTAGGTCTGAGTACACTCTTGTAGATCAGTTGCTTTAGGCGCAGTGATAGATTGGGGGAAGTCAATAAATGCCTCCGGTAAGACTTCGTGCGAGTATGCTTCAACTTCTTCGTAAAATGGTTCCTAAAATGGAGGTGTCTATCCATTTTAATTCCCAGATATACTAGGTTGTTGGCTGGTGAATTTTCTTCCGTTCCTACTATGTAACTAGTAGGTAGCGGGCTTTTTCCCTTTTGAAAAGAGAAAATTACACAGTCAGTTTTACCCGCGTTTACAGAGATATTGAGTCTCCCCATCTCTCACCGATCTGGTTATATGATTCAGTAAACGCATGCCTAATTTAAAACTAGTTCATCAATAAATCAATCAATAAATAACCCATAGCTACATCACAGTTTCGTCTCAAGTTGTAAACGTCAGCCGAACGTGGTTAGTCCGCGTGACCGAGGCACAGGTCAACAATGAGCAGTTACTTCCCAACCTTTGTCTCCTCTTTTATGAGACCCTTTTTTCGAACCTTAAAAAGAGACCCCGGAACTAAAGACCCGTTATAAAAAAAAAAGCAACCCTAGTTCATTGTTCAATTATAGCCCTTCCCCACCTCGAAGGGTTTTTGGGGCAAGACTCCCACTTGGTCACTCGGTCAGTGTTATAAGTGTCGTCGTGTCCTACGGGAGTGTGTTACCATTATCGAAGGGTAGGTAATCTTTCTCCAGAATTTACAAAAAAGATAATTTATTATATTGTGTTTTTTTACTGGATAGTTTTATTGTACTGTGGCACAGATCGTTTCCGGTGAAAAAAGTGATATGTCTCTCTGCTTTATTAAGGTAGGCCTAATTAAATACAATAAATGAACAACTGGGTACAGCTGTTGGGATATTCGCATATGTCGATTAAGGAGAATTCAATTCAATAACAACTTTATTATGATGAAATTACAATCTGCCTACTTAATAGGCAATAAATAATTGAGATAAGTGTTTTCCACTCTGGCCCCCTTTCAAAGCGAATAAATCTTTCGCCTTTTACTAAATATTAAGGAGAATTAAGAATTTTTTAGCCGAAGCCGAAATCCCAACAAATTCCTTTATTTTAATATTTTCTCTGAAAAGTTTTGGTATAAAAAAAAAAACATTGTCCAAAGAAAACTACATAAATAAATAATAATTAATGGTTTTTTCTTATAAAATTGCATTCCAACGCAATTGTGCGATAACTGGTATCCGATATTTAAAAAGAAATACTAGTAAAGAAATTTGGGAGTATATAACTGATTCGAAAGTTTTGTCCGGAGGTCGGCATGGGTTGATGGATATTAGTTTCTTCAAGTTTATGCTAGGACAACATTCCGACATATAATCTGCATCAGGTCCTGAACAAGAAAAGTAGGAATTTGATGAGGTAATTAATGAAAACCATTCATTCATACGCTCACGGGTAACAATTAACTCATTATATGATAAAATGAAAAATATACAAAATCTTTTACTAATATCTTTGAAAAATAACGGTTCATTTTTTATTAAGTTAAATAAATCAATAGTTTCTATTTCGATTTCTCAAAAAATACGATTAAAAGCTCAATAAAAACGTTATAATTATCATCCGTGATTAAAAGGCAAATTTTTTTTTTCCAAATCTCCTTAAAAATGACAAAATTATTATCCATTCTCAGTCAAATCTATTCATATATCACATTTTATATGTCCTGTAGCATCGCTACATTCTATACAAGGTCTGAATTCCATAAAAGTTATATAATTAATACAAGTACAATGATACACAACGTACTTGACTTCTTTGAGTATTCTATAAGGTGATAGAGCTCACTTTTTTGTTCAAAAACTTACATATTACTTCTTTTAACCTATACCCGACAGTCTGTTGCCATCGATTCGGGATGGGTGGTGAGGTCATAGTGTTAAACACTGGATTTGTGAGGTGAAAAACTTGATGTGTCTCCGGCGGATGAACTCGTCCACGACGGCACATCAAGCAATGGGTCGGCGTTCTTTAACCTCTCGAGAGAGGTATGTCGGACCACTTTTCGCATGATCCCATTCTGGAAACGTCAGTCAAGTGAGTGAATAGCGGGGCACCGTACAGCAGAGCTGGTCGGAGGACACATTTATATATCATCAGTTTGAGAAGAAGCGACAGATTGGGTAAAGTTAGCAAGTGCGAAAGCCGGTAAGACCTGTGTCGTACTGTTTTTATTTTACTACGAAAATGAGTGGAGGAAAAAAAGGGAAATAAATGAAAATGGAGCTTTATAAGCAGTTTCGAGTTACAAAGGCGACCTATCTCCGCGGCGGATCTTGGAAGCGGCAGGTACACCATTTGTATACAAGGGGCTCGAAGAGGTTTTAATTCTTCCTCATGGCGATTCTCTGAGCGTTATCGAACGAATGAATAATCGATTCAGTTCTATTTGAATAGTAACGGGGCCGCTCCCTGTGGACTCTAGCCCCTCTCATGTTTAAATCGATCCCGCACTGTAGGAGTCGATAATAAATATTATCGGAAACCAGTGGCTCCACGGCTACCGGGCAACGACTTAATCGTCGGCATTTAATAACATCCCATCAAATGTATATTCAAATTTAAATTAACTTTTGTTTATTAGGATGTATTTATTACTGCCGATAAAATATGAAGCAATAATTTATAAAATCCTTGTCAGGCTCCTATTAAGCTATGCGTCGTCACCTCGAAGTTTTGAACTCGTTCCGAGAATACTACGAATTTCTTATTATAATAACAGATTCACCTATGATGCCATGAAGGTGAGCCCCATCACCTTTATTAGTCTGTTTAGTCCAGTCACGTATAATGTATATCATTAGACTTGTTTATTCATTATATAATTTTTATAAAATAACAGGACCTGTATATAATGTAGCGATGCTACAGGAAATACAGAAATAATTTGTAAATAGATTCGCCTGAGGATCTAAAATTATATATGTAATTATCTGTAAATTTAAAGGGGTTATGAAAGAAAAAAAAAATGATACCATGTCTTCTCACTAGGACATCATTTGTAATTAAAGTAACTTCTTGAAGATTTCTTGAAACGTATGAGTAGCAACGATAATTCACTGCCTGATGTTTCAACTACAAAATATAAAGACATTTTATCCTTAAGGAACGATATTAATTAAAATTGTACTTCTTTTCGTTTCTTTTTTCTTACATATAAATAAAGGAATATTTTTATTTTACATATTAATTGTATTTTAGCGCAGAAGAGTGGAGTCTGGTAGCTATATATGAGCCCGTGTAATTTAAAATTATATATTGAAACTTCTTTATTGTGCTAAAATTACAATCTGCCTTATTAGGCAATAAGTAATTGTGATAAATATTCTCATTCATACCATATTTACAATTTTCATTCACTCGCTCATTCATGCAGTATTTACAAACAGCCAAATCTAAATGGTTGTCACCTCCCTCGCATGCGAAAGAGGAAGAATTTAAAATTAAGTAAAGATATTCTATTCAATATTTTTATAATAGCACAATATACTATAGTATGCCACAATTAAAAAAAAAACATTAACCATTTAAAATCAAGTTCTTCTGAAGCATATCTTTTTTTAACGCTTTTAAGATTATTAAATTTAAACTAATTTAATTTTACACTAAAAATTTATTTTTTGGATTAATTACCATATAATTTGTATTGTGTTTTTTAAAATGTATATATTTATAATACATGTAATACACGGTTTGAATAAATGTTTCCCTACTCATGACTTCAAATGTATAAAATAAATAATAATGAGTTGAACTGTTTCTTTCTCAGGCGTTTTCTTTCAATTATACATTGAGCCGTGAAGAAGTATCCGGTTCATGTCCGTCCAAACATGGCGGTGGTCAGCACTTGAGACAGTATCTACTATGCCTCCCTTCTGTGAAATCAGGTAACAGCTTCCGTTTAATATTTTGTAATTTTTTAGTAATTAATTGTTTTTGGACAGTCGACCATTACTTTCTAATGGTACTATAAGTAGCTTGTTCTCATACAAGAAAGTATTCTCAGGTAGTTAGTCATCAATATTTCCTGCAATGACATCTTCACATGGTTTGCTAAGTTGTTTTGTATAAAACTCCTGATAAATTCAAAAACCACAAACTCCCTGGATTTATCAGGATTTAAATAGCTCATTGTCCCGTATGCATTAAGAGGATGGTGTTATAATTGAATACCACATCTCTGAAATCATTTTGAAATATTTTTTTGTTTTTGGGATGAATTTCTTTATTTAATTTTTCAGTTACATGGGATAAGTGCATATATTTGCATTGAAACAATACAAAACCTGCATCTGAAAGACTAATTTCAGACCTTAAAAATGAAATTGATATCTTTGTGTGCCTTCTTCCTAGCCAACACAGTAACCTAAATTAAGCACGACACAGTTGAGTAAATTATTGTTGCTACACTTAAAATTTTCAAGGTACTTTTTTTTTTTTTTTTTCCCTTAGCTCTCAAATTTTTAAGATTACGGAAAAGCGAAAAATAAAGGAATTTATTTGGGGTGAGCGGATCCTTTTACTAGGAGTACCTGTTTGAAGGTGGAGTGAGGGAACAAGATACCTTTTACTATGTAACAAATAAATTCAACGTCAGTGGTACCAAGTGATCGGGAGATGCTAGTCAAAAGTGAGCATTTTAAGCCATGTTGAATCGTCTTTCTTCCCATTTCGCATACAATTATACCTAAATGTTGTTTAGAGTCCTGGAAATACTGACTAAAAACTAACCAATATTGATACTTCGTATATTTTTGTCGTAATCTTCACGTGCCAATCCGAAAAGAACGCTGTCCTTCATCAGTGGATAATATTCCGAAAAAATATGATTGGAAAATGAGATACGTTGCAATCCGCACTAATTGGAAGTCGTACGTGCGAGAGCCCGTGGTATGTACTTATTCGATGTGATAAGCAGATAACATCATTAAGTCCCGGTGAATTAATAGAGGAATAGAGGAACTGGAGGATGCAGGAGGCACAGGATAGAAGGAGAGGAGGAAGACTAGTGGAATAATAGACGAGACCTAATTAAGACTTCTGCAAGGGCTATCTACGACTGAGATCTGTCCGTTGTCACTGGGTCTTTTTGTCCCTACGTTGGCGAACTAAACTATCAATTAGGGCAATCCACGTTTGTTCTTAAACGGAGCGAACGGGCCTACAACGTTATTTAAACTTAGAGGAACTCTTCCCTCGGGATTAGTGCACTTAGTTCCAGGCTAATTATGCGATATCGGCACTTATTTGCATCCCTATCACTACCTATGGCATTTATTTATGTTTTTGACGCGTTAATTAATAGTAGAATTGCAGATAAGGTCTTAGGAATGCAAAAATTATTGTTATTATTTAATTTATGTTATGTATTTTATTATAAAAAAGTTTGACTCTGCTGCTGAAAAAAAAATTTTTTGATAAACATATGAATGCTGGTGTAATAATGAGATGATTTAACACAAAGCAGTTTGGTATGATTTTTAATCATTAGTTTCTTACTAACTTTTTCAATTCAGCCTATATTAAACCTATTTTGATTTATACTTATAAATTATAAGTATAAGTAAATTATAAATAATGTACGCTTGATCGATGAGTGTTATGTGTCACGGCAAATTGACTACGAAAGAGAGCATTCCTAATAGCGCAATTTTACCACATCAAAATTTTAGATTACTTTTAACTTGGATCAGCGCATAAAATGTGAATTGCAGTATTTCTGCAACTAGTTCATTTCAGGATCAGTTACATCACAATTACATCACACATTTGTTTAGCTCAATTTTGAAATTAGCTGGAATTTTCAAAGTATGAGTCTATAAGCTAAGTTCCTTAACTTATTGAATGAGTGTTACTAATTCAATCTCTTTTATTAACTTACTGATTGAGTGTAACTAATTCAATCTCTGTTATTAACTGAGTGAATGAGTGTTACTAATTCAATCTCTGTTATTAACTGAGTGAATGAGTGAACTACCAGGGCCGATCAGGAAAATTGCCTTTAGCATTATAAAATTGTCCTTCTTCATTTAAATAAAAAAAATATCAGACATTTAAGGCTGAAATAACTCGTAAGCACATTTTTTTTTCAAATTTTCCGATGATGTATTTCGACTTACGACTGATTCATAGCTAGATCGTGTGAAAAATACTTTTCTTAGAAACATATAATACCATGGAACTAAAACTTTATACCATTAAAAATGAAATCTCATATATTTCTCTCTAATTTTCAGGTGTTTTCACATATATCCTAATGGTTATTAAGAAGGCAAGTAAAATATTTGATTATTGCCTATCTAATTAATTTGCTCTGGTAATGTGTATAATGCTTTAGTCTGTGGGATTCTTATTGTAAAAACTATAATGTAGATATCAATACATACTAAAGCACGTTGATGAGACTTATGATTTTCAAACAAGAATAATTTAAATTCGATTTAAATATGTTTACTGCAGTGGATTACCACAAGAACAATTGGCAACAATCCACTTGCTCTATCTGTCTTTTGAAGAATTACTGGATCCACTAAGTGCCTGAAATCAGCATATTTCTCACACTGGAACAGTGCTATAACACACGATAAATCGAGCAATGATGACGTTATGACTGGCAAAACATTCCTTAGCTATCTATATCAATGGCTGAACCAGGGAGGGGTCGAGCATTGCATGCCTTCACTTAAATGAGATATTTTAATTTAAATGTATGCTTTAAAGAAAAGATAATTTCGAAGCCTTACGACTCCTCGCAGGAGAATTGAACCCAGAAATTTCATGACATGAAGTAGTTACGCTACGATAGTACTTGTACAATCCATCCGAGCTAGAACAAACTAGAATCAAAACTTTAAAGGTTTATCCAAAAGGGCTAATAAGTCAATATTGATATAAGTCAATAACGTACAGTAGCGTGTAGTATGGAAATACAACTAAAGGTTAAAACGTATGACCTTGTCCCGGTTCAGATCCTAATTAAAATTTTAAGCACTAAAACATATAAACAATGATAATTCGTATGTGGGTGGTCTGAAAAGTTTCCGACCTAACTAAGCTTTTATTTCACTAGCTTTTATTTATTTTATTATCATCTTCATGTTGAGATCGGAAACTTTTCAGACCACCTACGTATATATTTTTTGTATTTGTTGAAAACGTGATTTTCAAAGAACTTAAAGAAAATATTTTTCTAAAAAAATACACAGTGGTTCTTCAGAAAAATTTATTAATGGTAATAAGTTTTTAAGAAATGGAGGCTATTTCGTTTCTGGGGGTGATGGGGGTGTTCCCCCTTCCGGCTGCACATATTTAAAAATGGCAGACGGAGAGACTGGAATTCTGATAACTCTGGATTGTTAGTAAATATTATTAAGAAATATAATATAGTTGATAGTAAATGTTAACAAATACTTGTTGCAAAAACGGCAACTGATCCTTGCCTAAAAACCCTCTATATTCCCCTATAGTTTTAGTCTATCAAAATCATATCAGCTCACATCCACAGAGAAGTCAAAACAACGCCGCTGATGTGTCTGAACGGTGCGGTTGTCATTTCCAATGGCAGACATTTCTTAAAAGACTGCCCGGAACGATGACTCATTAAATATGGCGTATCGGATCCGTATGGAGGGTGAACCGACCACAAATCAACCCCCGGCACATCGGCCAGGGGTGAAGCAGCCCTTATGCTAATTCGCCCCCCTCCCTCGAGGATATTAGACTTGGAAATATCATTGCCCATCCAATCCATAAGTCTTTCTCCTCGGGGCATCTTATACAGAAATTGGCTCATCACTTCCTTCTATCATCTTCCTTCTTTTGATCTGAGGGACTTAAGGGTAGGCCTTCTGCCTTAGCCAGCCAATTTCATACAACAAGTCGTGTATTTACATATACGAAACTAAAATATTACCGTACGGAAGGAATAAACTTCATAATGACGTAATGAATATGTAATGATTTTGTAAACACCTTAATACTGATTCTGTACGATTTTTTGTTTACACAAATGATTAACACTTTTTTCAATATACCCGCACTGCAGACACTGCAATGAGGGTGTGCATTTCTGTGCGTAGTTCCACCCGATTATACTTCCCATATTTATTACTCATATTCGTAGATTAAACTAATAATATGCCCTTCTGTTTTCTCTTTAAAATATGCAACCAAGTTTATACTGCAATATACTGAAAATATGCAATATAAAATAAATAAATACTAATGACATAATTAAATGTTAGTAAAATAAAACAAAAGCAAATGCACACGCTAAGATATATATTTAACATATTATGCTTTGTGCATTAAGTCCACCAATACATTGCAAGCTAGCTGACGTTCGTGATTCACGCCGTGCGTATATTGTAATAAAGATTGAGGAACGAGCAGACAAATATCTGTTATTGTTTCAAGTTGATTACAATAAAAAAATCAAGAGTCAAGCATGAAATAAATAAATCATCCGCTATTAATCCTGGTAATTTATAATGATTGAAAGACTGCGATGAAATATTTTTATTAGCCTATCAATAACCTAATCGTCAAATTAAATCTGTAGAACAAAATAATGCCGAAGGAATGTCAATGAGTGAAATATGTTAAAGGCCACTCAGGACCTCTAGGAATCTTCCTTCGTGACGTGTCGTTCACCCCAAGAGATCATTGGAAAGCACCACTGCTAGGGTTATTAAAAATATATATTTGGCTTCAGATTATACAATCGGAAGTGTGCTTTCACTTATTGAATTCCAATTTGAAAAAAAAAAAAATGGTTATCTGAAAGAGTGCATTGCACAAGAATGAAAACATGGCCAGATACCGTAAGTCGTCACTGCTGAATAATTTAAACATTCTCGAGAACAAGGTTGGGGGGAATGAAAAAAAAAGTTGTTCTTTGGTGAGTGATACACGGGGTTAATTGCTTTTCATGAAGTTTCACACCAGTCTAGACAGCTCATTGCAAGCGTCAATTTATGTACTACTCACTCAACAAAGGCACGAGAGAAAAAAACAACAAAAAAACATAACAGCAACTTTCAATTACATGTACGAATTGATGATAAAGATTAATGTGGCCAGCAAGATTAGGATCTATATCCACAGGCATGAGAATATCTCATGGCTGATCATGTCAAGCAAAACTAGGTCACGACACATGTTCAGGATATTATAAATTAACAGCAACAGATAGTCCACTGATGTTTTTTTTTTTTTTTTGTAAGAAATTCTTCAAAAATTAAACTAGATACACTGAAAAAAACAAGGTTTTAACTGAAGGGGTGAGAACTGGGAGGAAGAAAGAATATTGTAGATTATATACTTAAGTTAAAAGACACATGAATATCCTTGTAACAAGTAGCTATTAATTTATGAGTAATTTATCTGAAAAATTGTGATTTGAATTCGAATGCTACTATCAAACCTAGTGTAACGTTTCCCATGGAATTTTTTTTTATTACGCCACTAAAGGATCTGCAGAATCCAAAATTAGTATAACAACATCAAACATGCTCCTTTGCTGGTGGGGCCACTCTTTTCAATCTGCTTACTAGCCTCGAAGTGATGATAAATTCTTGAAAATAATGTTGTTTTTTTTCCATTCATGATAACGTATTTAGCTGTGGTTATTCCGTATATTTAAAAAAATGTATCATATTGGTCTCTGGTCTACCCACAATTTACTGCATACTGATACCTTCGGAGGCTATAGAACGATTTTTTTAGGTTTAAATAAATAAAATGAAAATTGTTTTTTATAGGTTTATGCAGACTTGAGTATTTCTCGACAATGGCTGACACGCATTTATTCATCTTTTGATTTATATTATTAAATCTAACACAACTGAAGAAGGCTTCAGTCAAAATCCTCGTATTAACTTTCCACATTCCGAGGAACTCGGAAAAGTTAATAGAATGGCACAGGGCATAAGTGAATTAAACAGGATTTATCCTGGATGAAGGACCGTTCAGGCCACGACATCCATGGATTACCTGGAGCGGAAGCGTGCGGGATTTAGCCCCCGGCGTGGAATCCCACTGGGACCCGGTGAGGACTCCAGAACAATTTCATTAGTGTGGTCCCACCGGAGGGAGATGGTTTATTAGTGTCTTCGGGATTGAGCCGGCCAGACGTAACTCTTCGGTAAGTCGATGTTTTGCACCCTCGCATCTTGATCAACTCGGCTACCATGGGACGTTTGGAGAATAAGGATGGTTGATTTTAGAAACAGGATACTTTACTGTTTGATCTCTTGGGTGGAGTTTAGTGAAACAGCTTGCTACTCTAACATGAAAAACTAGAATTACTTATATTTTATCCACACTAACTCATCTAACCATAAAAAAAGAGAATAAACATTTTTCCTTTTACAGGTGCGCTTCAGAATGACAGGCTATTTAATAAAAATAAATCTATATGCTAATTAAGTAGCATATAGTTTGCTATGATCATGTTTATTGTACATGGTCTTCCCAAAGTAGCTCGGACCTACACAGCAACTATGTGACATCTTAGATCGGAATAAATTGTAATTGATGTTCCTTTTTTCTGATTTGTTGATATTTTCTTTTCGTTCATTACTCGTATTTAATTTTGTGTTGGAAATTAACTGGAATAAAATTACTAATACTGTATTTATTACCCAAGAAAAAAAATTTAACAGTATTGGTATAGACTATAGTTGAGACATTGTTCCCAAAGAAAATCGAACCTAACTAAGAACCATCTTAAATCAAAATAAATTAATTTTTCGTCAGCATCGTTATTTCACAAAATCTTTCAATTCCAGTTTTGGAAAAAAAAACACAACTTTGGACGTATAATTAAACAAGTTGTATGTTCTTTGGCAAAATAAATTTTGATTAGGTGACCAATACACGAAATTTTCACAGCTTACAAACAATTACACGTTTTCATTTCATTATCGATGTACGATGTTATATTACCTGTCAAATGAATTATATTTTCACATCTACAACATAATAAAGCCTTGGAAAGTCGTTAATGATTTTTGTTTTAAATCTATTGCAATGTGAAAGCGCGCTGTATCTACTGAAAATTTTGACATCTTAAGGACATAAGTACACGGTCGAGACTACAGCTTGTTAAGGAATGCCCGGGCCGGTTCGGCTGTAAATTATTTGAGGTTATTCGGCGAATCCCAGTAATCCAGTGCCTGGCCGCGGCCGCGATAAATTTTCAAGGGAAAATTCCGACTCAAATAGAATTCCTCCGGGATCGATTCCTTTCCCCCTCGGGTCGATATATCCTCATTAGATCTTCCCCAATCGGCGGTAATGGCTGGATTTTAACAGGGGCTTGTTGTCACTTAGCCTTTGTTCTGTTGGACAAGTGTATCGTAACGGATAATCACCGCACGCCACCACTTTACACTTGTCTCGCTATTTTTGTCATGTAGTTTTTGGACCTCAATGTGTGTTATTCGCATTGCTATCCTTAAATTTATAGAGAGGAATATTATATGGTAGAAAACTTCACCAACAATGTTGAGAATTAACTTTATCATAACTACTTATTGACTTTATCAGAACTTATTATTAAGACAAAAGGACTTGGTAATCATTCAAAGTGAGATCAAGACGACATATGTCCGAATTCAATATTTGTCTCGTACAAATGAGTAGAATATTTCGTTGGGAAAAAGGCTTAGGGTGATGAGAATTGTCAGATTTTCATAAAATTAATTTATGGATATCTTTTCGTTATGTCTGGATCTGGCCTTAGTGTGAGTGATCTGGTAGAGGATGTTGACAGTTTAAAAAGTTCAAGGATCTGGCTCGACTCCCAATTCTGTTTTATCAACCCGGTGTGTTTCAGAACTCTATTTGTCCTAGGTGTAAACTGCTTCAAATAAACTACCAATGTTAAGCAGAATGTGAAGTATTAAGCAAAATAAGGTTTTACATCCTATTATTATGCGACGGGATCGATCAGAGAAGCTTAACTCCATCAAATCGATCGACTTCATCAGGTGGTCAACGAGGTATCAAAATGAACAGTGAGTCGGATATGGGTATAACACAGTATATACCTTTAAGGCACCTTCATTTAATCTATCTATAAACCAAAGCCGAGTTTTCTGCAAAATCTTGCTCACATTTTGATATCCATGGCTCAAAATGAACGTCAGTTTTTCGGATGCATTTATAAACAAGTAAAAACGAAACGAAAAAAATACCATGAAATTACTCAATACTGTAGAATGCTCGTTTTGTCTAGTGCAAGAATCTTGGCCAGCTGAAGAAAGAGGGTTATCATCATCAAGCTGAACCAGACAGATTCAATATTGCAAACAACACCATTTGTATTTGCGAGGATTTCTCAGAAAATACATATGATTAGGTAATTTTGATACCTTAACTTGTTAACTTGACAGACCAACAAGACCTCAACTTAGCATAGCAAGAATGCCTAGAAGAGTAAAATGACCATCATCAAAACTACATTTGGGAGACAATACTCCTATGGAAACTTTACTGCGTAAGTGGGACTCATTGATAAAAGTACAGTTATAAAAAAACTCAAACAAATAAATGTAGTCTTTACATTTAGTATGAGGAATAGTATGCGAAACGTATCGAAGGAATACGCTCCAAGCAGGGCTATTGTTAATAGACAAACAGTTAATTATGACACTACTAAAAAATATTGAGATACACTCCTTATAAACTATTTGTTCTTGTACTTATAATTCGAAATTGTGACTTTTTTTTATATTAGTTATTATTATTTACAAAAAAAACTTAAAAAATAAGTTCTATCGTGAGTGGTCAGCCTTTAACTTAGTTCCGCAAGTTTCATTGTTGCTGTTCGTTTGAAGTGACCTGAAACCTGCTTTGTGCCTAATGTCTACAATTGGAAGGGGCAGTATTGATTTTTGGGTCGAACATGTGAGTTGATGATAAACGACTATGGATTCCGAGTTGGTTGACGTTTCAATAATCTATTTCAGTGCTCTTTGATGAAAGTGCTAATGTTAGAAAAATAGCTGTCCGTCTTGGGATTTGAACCTCGAGTTTTCATATAACGAAGGAGCTATGCGAACCATTACAGGATATAAGAAAGACGATAATATATCAAAATGACATTTAAATGTTAAAAATGCAAGGCTTAAAGGTGTTTCGAACGCATCACCACTAGACATTATTATCATTCACAATGTGTAAAATATAGGGCGCACGGACCAGCTGCCTCAGCGATCCATTTTGCCTCGAGGGTTAATACCCAGGTAGGCCTAATACAGTGCTATTGTTAACCACCCAGTCTCTCGAATTAGTGGCTCTGTTGAGAAATGGGGGGATTCTTCCAGGGCGCAAATTAAATTTTGCCTCACCCCCCCGCAGTAATTTATAACCCACAGCCACCCCGGCCGGAGGTATTTTTCCACCCCTGAGGAATGTTAGGCTTCCCTAGTGTAAATTGTGACCTGTGACACTGTTTACTGCCTTTATTTTCTATTTCTTTTTTTTTTTCAGTGGTTTAGTCTTGTTCAAGAAGAAAACCTAAAGTGGAATTCCTACGGGTAATAAAAAGGTTTATTATGTAGCATGATCGTTACAAACTGATATAAAAATGGTGGCAATTTTTAATGGGTATATTTAAATTGATTAGGTATAAAAGCAAAAGAAAATGTTATGTTATTACAAAATCAGTTACTCCAAATAATACAAAAACCCATTACTGTCCAAAACACAACGAGACCATACGCCCAAGCGAGTAATGCATATCATTCAATACACTTCTCATTATATAATGATAAAAACAATTTTACTATGATAAAATTACAATCTGCCTCATTGGGTAATAAGTAATTGTGATAAATGTTTTCATTCATACCATATTTACAATTTTCATTCATCTCATTATAATAGTAAAGTATTTATGTTTCAATAACCGTTTATTTAGAGTAGAATTGAAGAATATCATGCATCTACTCCCGTAACGCAATATTTAACAAAAGTTGAGATTTTTCAAAAGGTACCCATACAGTCAGTTCATCAACAAATTACATAAGATTGTATAAGTCCCTTTGTTTATTTTTTTGGATAGCGTTCTTTGTCACTCAACGATGAACACTTGAACTCTACTGATGACGTCTTGTTAAGAGCTACTGACCTACAACCACCTGGTATGAATAGGAGTCGGAAAGAGTGCAACGAAAAGGTACAAAGATCTACAATGCACCATGGTTCATCCACCCGGAACTATATATATAGGAATCATGGACGCGTACCTACTTGCAAATACTATTAAGAATGGCATAAAGTTTGGTGCATATTGGTTACACATATCGGAGAGAAAAGTGTTGAGCTCAGTCTAAAGCAATGATTCATCATTATAGTTACATTTATAATTAATTCTGGAACTTGTTTTTCCCCTGATGTCCTGAGCGTCTGTGGCACTCTTTCAGCAGCGTGGAGGATCTGCTTCAAAGCTTGCCTCCGTCTCCACAGCTCTTTAGTGTATGCATGTATATTGTAGGTAAGGTATGAGAGCCTAAATATAAATTTGTTAGGTTGGTATGAATGTTATCATTTATGACAGATATTTATTTCCTTTTTATGGCAGACTGTAATTTCTTCAAACAAAGATTTATAAAATGAAAATAAAATAAATTGGCGATGGCGGATTTACTTACATCTATCAGTCCAATAAGATATATATTTTTCGGCCCGACGGTAACAATTAGGGGAGGAACAGCGAGGAAAGGGTGATCCATTACCGGACCGACAAAAATACGATCCGACCGAACCCAGTGACCGCTACATAAAATATGTAGGTGAGTGGAGTAATGAAGGTTGATCCTAGGCAATTTCCTCTAACGCTGTTCTCTGCGGCCTGGCCGGGCAATTCAAATCAAGCCTGGCCATTCTTTGCCGCCTCCGGCAGTATTTCGGCGTCGATTTATTGCCGGCGATACGACAAGGAAATTGCGAGAATAGGGGAAGGGCAAAGGGGTGGTGGGGGCCGAGGTCCCGCCCAGAAGGGATGGAAAAACCTCGGAGAGAAAAGGAGAAAAGCCGAGGGAAAGCGGGGTAGGGGAGGCAGGGGGAGGGAGTGAGAGAGAGCGAGAAGGAGGGATAGGATAGGAAGAGCAATTTAGGGCCCTAACAAGATGAATGGCCGACAGGAAAAGAATTCTAGGAGAGAGGGGCTGAGGCAACGAATTTGTCTGCATTCTCCGCAGAATTGTATTGCCCCCCCCCCTACCCCCCTCTCGAGCGTCAAATATAATACAATGTTTCATAGCTCCCAGTTATTACTCCAGGTCCCTCTTCGTGAATGATTGCTTTCTCACTCGCTGGAATAGCCTGCGGATCGTCTCCAGTGTCATATTGAACAAGATGAATCCTCCTGCAGCCTTAGCGTGCAGAAAACGATATGAATTATTCAGAATGCTTTCCTGGTGATGTACCTATTAACTTATGATAGTTAGCATTGCTTAAATACAACACTGCATCCTCACCCACTAAAATCCATCTAACTTATCGAACTGATGACTGCGTACGTTTTTGCAGAATGACTACAAACCTAATTAATTATGATATAATTGGTCATAAAGTTATAAGCCGAGGTTTATAATTTAAACCTCAAAACATATCTCTGGTAGATTACCTTAGAAGTTTAGCGATATGTAGCCATTAATCTTACAATTTCGTAAATGATAGGGATTGGGAATAAGTATCTGGGAATTATATTTGACAGTGGCCAAGGTGAATCGCAATAGTCAAGATGAACGAAACATACAGAGCTGATTATATTCTAGATATTTTAAAAGCAACTACAAACTAACAATAACTACAAAATTAGTGCATAAAATACTATGAAGAAACGTTTTTATTTATACTTTTTTTGTTTCCTACATTAAAATTTATATGTAATTCAAAGAAGTATTTATTCGTAATAAAGGGCTAGCTGCACAACGTATTAGCAGTTAATTTTATATTATGTAAATATGGGCAAATAATTTAATTGGATTTGGGGATTGGGATTGTAGATCCTTATTTGTGAGTGATCTCTTTTTAATTTGCAAAAGTTTGAAGGGTAATAATATTCACTGAACTATATAGAGAATAGTACCGTGCCATTCGTGTCTTAAAACTTAACCGCAATTTTCGTGAGCCCACTGTACGAGGTTTGACCAAAACGTTTCGATTTATATAAATAGTGCATCATGAGTTCCAGCCAGAAGGTAGTACGGTCAACAAAGTATATTACTTGGAAGTAATGCGCAGTTTACGCGAAGAACGAAACCGACCTGAATTGTGGCAAAACAATTTGAAGAAATTGCATCACGATAACGTTCCCGCTCACACCTCACTGGTTGTTTGTAATTTTTTAAGAAAAAACAAATACTGTTGTGTTACCTCAGCCACGGTATTCACCGGACAACCTCCCTTACTTCTTTTTGTTCCCGAAGTTGAAATAAACTTTAAAATGACGACGTTTTGACACCATTGACGAGATAAAAGGAGAATCGCTGAAGGAGCTAAGAGCTACAGCGAAAAGTGAGTTTGAAAAGTGCTCCGAAGACTGGAAAAAGCGCTGGCAAGTTTATTATAGGCGGTCTGAAAAGTTTCCAACCTAACAAAGCTTTTATTTCACTAGCATTTATTTTTTTTATTATTATCTTCATGTTGAGGTCGGAACTTTTCAGACCGCCTGTGTATCTAAGGGGGGTTACTTTGAAGGGGACAAAATCGCTGTTGATGAATGAATAAAATTTTTTTAAGATAAACAAAAATTCTCGTTACTTTTTGATACGTATTACACTCGACATCTGGAAGCGGCTTAAAGTTTATCGCCTAAAAAAAGAAATAAGGATTCTTTTGAATGAATTTAATAAAATTCATTAGAACAAACCAGAGTAAAAAGGGTGGTTGTAAAAGTAGGCAGGGGCGGCAGAGAATGAAGAATGCCGGACAGCGGGAGAGGGAAGAAGTGGACTAATTAAAAGGGCCAGAGCATAATTCCTGTTTCTCTTGATTAAACATACCCCCTAGGAGCTCGAGGGCCGTGAGGGCGACGCACTAAATTAAAGGTACAAAACCTTAGTATATCTGCAACGGCTCCGGGTATAATCAGTCTGCGAAGTTTCATCTGCGTAACTCCAGCAAGGCTCGCCCCTAGATAAAACTTCCCAGTGGCCATACTGAATGGTGCAGTACATGTGCCTTGTATCTTGTACTAATGTCTTATTAACTTCCTTCATAAGTTTGAATTGAAGTTCTTATTTAAGATCTTTATACACTTAAGTGATTTATACATATGAGAAATTAGCCAGTTTGTTAATTTAATATGTAATTTCATTGTCATTTGAAATTCCAACTGACCAAAATTAAAATTTAATACTATTTTTGTGAGGCTACGTGAAAAAAAGGGTCATTAGCAGATTTTATTTCTAAGAAGAAGTGATTCAATTTCACGTTAAAGAATTATTAAGTTAAATTTATTTAGTAGTCATAAGGTGGACCGTTTTAGAGAAAACTACTATCAAAAGTTCATCAAATCTCGTAGTCTTATGAAAATGAAACTGGGATTGTGTTAATGCCATGTTATACATCTTTCGTACCCAACGTTCAACACGTGCATGCAAACAATGACATCAAAATGAAACATCTGCTAACAGAATGATGTCTGGTAAAATATAACCCTGAAAGACAGTGCCTAAGTAAATAAAAATAAAATAAAAGTTTATAGATTCGGACATGAGTCATATCGTTCTTTAAAGCATGACGTTGAATAGCTATAATTATGATTATTTGATAAATACTTAAGTAGATATGAAACTATGCATAAATACCTGAAAATAATCGGTTTTTAACTCTCTGAGGATATGTGTTGGCTCACCTGAAACAATACAAAAACAGTTATTTAAGCTACATAATTACAATGTTCGTGATCATTATTTATTTACGAATATATATTGATAATAATAACATAACATGTTTATAATTATTATTCAACTAATAATGATGATCACAATAACATCAAACACACAGCAATTTTCTATTTAATTACTTAACTGAGTGTACATATTTGACTTTATTTATTGTCATATAAAACCGGCAGTGTTGCATGTTTTTCATGTCACAACAACTTTTCATTCAAAAAGATAACAATAAGATAAGTGTTACAATTTTCGTTCATTTAGCTATTAAAAAAAAACGTAACTACAAGAATACTGCACTTAATAACGTATCCTTTTAGCCCACGCAAGGTCAATTGAGGGAACCGTTATTGCGATAAATCACATTCCTCTTTATGGATTTAGATCTATTTTTTTATGGTTAAGTGTTTTAAACTAGTGGACCAGACTTGCGACAAAGGGTGAAGGTAATGTGGGAGCATTTTGCTTCATTAACTTTGATCCGCCATTGATTGCACCAATACTCGATTTCGTCAAGGTGTTTTTGAAGGTTATGGGATGCTATGTCGGGGTCTGGATGGGATGACAAGACTGCAGTGTCATCTGCAAATGTGGCCAAGAAGGTATTGGGAGTAGAGGGGACATCAGCGGTGTATAGGTTATAGAGGATGGGGCCCAGGACACTGCCCTGTGGAACTCCTGCACTTATGGGATAGTAGTTAGAGTATTTTAAACTACAGCGGACTTGGAAGAAGCGGTTTGAAAGGTAGGACTGTAGGATTAGGAAAAGGGTCTGTGGTAAATATCTTTTGAGCTTGTAGAGCAAACCTGCGTGCCAAACCCTGTCAAAAGCTTGAGCTATATCGAGAAAGGCAGCAGTGCAATACTGTTTGGTTTCAAGGGCTGAGGAGATGTGATCAACAACGCGAAGGCCTTGTTGAGCAGTGGAATGTCGTTGGCGGAAGCCAAACTGGTGTGTGGGAAAAAGGTTTTTGGATTCAACAATGGGAAGTAGACGTTTTAGTAGGAGTTTCTCAAATATTTTTGAGAGGATAGGGAGTAGGCTAATTGGACGATAAGATGAGGCGTCATTGGGTGGTTTACCGGGTTTGGCGAATAGGACAATAATGGAGTGTTTCCAGAGGAGAGGAAAGTGCGTCGTTCGGATTATGCAATTATATATGTAGGTTAGGAAGATTATGGCTTTAGGAGGAAGTTGTTTGAGAATTTGAGGAGTAAGGAGATCATATCCAGGGGATTTTTGGTAAGGTAAGTTTTTCAGAAGGTATTTAACCTCAGAGGGGTTAACGGCTTTTGGTGGAAGAGAGAGAGGAATAGGTGAAGTGAGGAAATCTTCCACAGTTGTGCTGTGAGTATGGCTTTGATGAGAAAGGTGCACTGCGCCACTCATCCCTATAATCCTCCTCGGAGACTGAAACGGCAGTGGCCTCGTGACCTATGTTTTACTTCCTGCTTGCCCTTTCGGTGTCAGCGGATCACTTGCTCAAGCCTGAAACATAAAATTCGTCATGGAGTCCCCTTTTGACCATCAGTAACCGTAAAATTTTTAGTTGGGAATCAAATTAAAGGACTCAGCGTACTGATTAACCAAATTTGATCTGTGTTTAGTTTTTTTCAAACTATAGTCTCATTACTGCAATGAGTCATTAAGACGTTCAGCGAAATTGAATCTGTAATGTTTTTGCGACCCGAGTACCATACAGGTGTGATAGATGGATGATATTTTGCGTTTTAATTATAATTTATGAATAAAAACAGCCTTTAGAAAAATAACGCCGGGTTGATCATTAGTAGTCAACTACTATGTCATGATTAAGGGTGTGTGATCGTATATTGTGAGTTTCAGCGTTAGTGGGCTATTATTACATTAAATCTTATACGTAAATTTTTAAATTTTATTATAAATAAAATCTTTTTAATAGTTACTGAATGTTTAATAGTTACTTTCTGTTGTTTTTGATAATAATATTCTGTTTCTGATCAGATTAAACTGTGAGTGGAACTAAGCGTTAAATTTAATATGAATTTATAAAATCTGAAATCATTTGCTTTAATGACAGTATCGTCTAAAAACTATTTTTTCGTGGTTTCGAACATACGCTTATTTCTTATTTTTTACAGACTAAAACTGTACTGTATTCATTATTTAAACTGGCCCAAATACTAATTTATAAAATTATTTTTAAATTAACGTGATTTTTTTCATGTAAATGCTCAGAATGACCACTAGCATTGACTGATCGTGTTAATGAACCTGCGGAACTGAAAAATTTCAGTTTGTACATCGTTTGCCCACTGGTCCACTGATACAGGGGTTGCTAGGACCCTCAGTGCTTGGATAGAGCTCACCCTGTAATCTACTACGGCCACATAATGCCCACGGCACTACATAACGTCGGACAAAACGGTCGCCTCTAATTGCTAGCGGGGATATCAATTAAACTAATCCCCTACTTATAATATAGGGGGCGGATTCTAATCCAGCGGGGCTTATATCGGACCGGGCCAGCTCTGAGTTATGGAGGGACCAGCTGGTCGGTTAATCACCAGGATATATCACTGGGGCCATCTTGCCCCAGGTCCTGAGCGAGCGGGAGTTCGGCGATGGCCGCGGAATCGGTAGGAAATGCAATCATGCAGAGAACAAGGGGGGCATGCTATCGTATCGACGCGTGCAGTTGGTCAGTGAATGTTCTCAGCCGTAGTCACTACTATTCAAGACTGCACACAAAACAAAATAGCCAAAATGTACCACAAAAGGGTTTCTTTCGTTATGGATGCAAAAAGGTTACGAAAAGTTTTCATGGAAGTTACAGTCCGCTCAAATCCCAACAAATAAGACAACTTTGTTTGAAAAAAAAAATTGCTATCTGCCCTTAATAGAGCCATCGGGCAATTGTGAAAAATCATCTCATTCATACCATATATACAATAATGTTGTTCACTCATTAATATTGTGTTTACAATCTTCTCAGCAGTTATGTAGACATATGCACAAAGCCTGGGATCTCTCAAAATGACATCGCAACGTCAAGAGAACTTTAATTTTACAATCTACATATTTTATTAAGAAACAAAAGTATTAATTGTTTACAGGGGCTTTTTTTAGCTTCGTAGGTGCATCACTGACATGCGAAATACCTTTAAGTACAACTCGGGTTCGATTCAAAGTTGCAAACACGAACTTAATGCCTTTATGTAATTTTAGGTTTAAAATCCAGACAGAAACGAGAATTTCACCTTAGCCAGAAATTATCTGTTGGGTATTGCTTCATAGCTAGAAAAATGAATTTGATAACCTGAAGTTGCGTTCTATTTGAGATGTCTTATTACTAAGGCATGCTTATATGAGATCCACCTCATAATTATGTAAGCACCATGTAAATTATGCATTTACAGGGTTTGAAAGTGACTGACAGACTAATATGTAAGTTTCTTTGGTAGAAGTATGACAAACAACACCAGAAATAGTTATTGGAAGTACATTCTTTTTAATCAATTATTATTGTATACAATTTTTTATTAAAGCAACCCCTTCATTTATTACTGACAGGAGTGAAATACATTTTTTTTCCTTAGCATTCTAAGTATAAGATTAAGGATGAGGGAAAAAAATAAAGGAATATTTGGGTTGAGCGGATCCTTGTACTAGGAGTACCTGCTTGAAGGTGGAGTGAGGGAATTAAGGAGTGTGGGAAGCCTCGGTAGAGGTTGATTGTTGTGGTACAGTGGTGAGAGTCCACTGTTGGCTGGGCATAGAGTCTCTCTAGCCATGTAGTGCAGTCTTATTTAGCCGGATAGCAGTGATGGGTGCCCGTTAGAGGCTTGTTGTTGGTGGGCCAAGCGCCGTGATGTCCACCATTTGGTCTGCTTTACCAGATCTTCAGAGTTGCCATCTTTCCGTTAGCGGTGGGGGTGCCATGTCTTGGAATAGAGGGTTTTGGCTATGTTTCATCGAGTCAAATAACTTGATGTGTCTTCTTTGGATGGCTTCAGTGATGGTGGAGACCTCCAACTTTTCGTGGATGTTGGGAGCCTTCATATCACGAAAAGGGGTATGCCATAGTGCCGTGCGCAGGATGTTGTTCTGGAAGCTCTGGAGTCGAGTTATGGTGTTATGGGTGGAGTCTAGTTACTCACAGGTGTTATAAATAATTAAGTTTACTATCTTACAGAAAACTAACCTAAACAATGTTATATTTTTGGGAAGGGAGAGGTTTGGAGGGGGAAGAGGGGAGGGGAGAGCTTTCACAATTACCTACAATGAGTTTGACTTTCCATATTGTGAAGATGTATGCTAACGACATGCGAGTCTCCCAGTAAATCTATGCATTAAAGTATAAGAATCATCTACAAATGTGTTTTTTTTTCTCAATTTTTCACATTTTACCAGCTAAATAACGACCACCGAATGATGAAAATGAACATTATATTGCGTTCAAAGTGCCCTAAGTACTGACGAGGATCATTTGAACAGAATTTAATCGTTAAAGCAACTGTATTTATACAGCTGATTAATCCCTTGCCTGGAGCGATCTCAGATGAGAAGATTGTAAGAAGGCAATGTATCCAGGCTGGATAATAGGACGTTTGAAGGCCGTACACCGTGCACTTACATGTCAACCCACGCTCTTGCATGTAAATCCGTGAGCAACTAACGTTTCGGTCCGGCTTCATCAGATACAGAACATATAAACTACCAATATCCAATGGCAAAATGCCTTTTTCTGAACCTAAAAATTATTGCCAATTCACAAGGCCGAATGAAGAATCAACTATAATTCGCCTCAAGTAGAATCTATTTGCAAAGGTTTAAACTGACTGATGACAAAATATGGGCCTGTGACAACAGTACGGAACAAACAGGGCTATTTTAATTGACTACTGGGCCAACCAAGACCTACGTTAATATAAACTGTAATATTAAAAGTTTGGGAGTTTCCTATTCAGAAGCAGTGTTTAATCAATAATTATTGATTACCTTATTACCTTAAATTACCTTGAAGAGTTAAACCTATTACCTGACCCTCATAGACTTCAGTGAACTAAATTGTCGTATGTTTTGCTTTTATCTTGTTAATTATTTATTATTTAAGTCAGTATTGTTTTTACTATTATTCGTGTAAGTCCTTGTTTTTTTATCGTTACTTTTTTGGGGGATTTTTTTCCGTTTCTTAGAAGGTACTACTAACATATTCTTCTAAAAATTTTAAATATCCTTGAATTATTACGCATGTAGTATCTAATAGATAGACCATTGGTTCCGATGAAAGTATTTAAAAAAAATAACAAAATTCGTTTTTCTACTTAAGGTAGCTATGACGAAAAAAAATTACAAATTTAATTCCACGCAGCCAAATATTGAATGGAATTGCATTGGGTGCCCTTTGCAAGGTCTATTTATGTATTTCTACGCCGTACAGATAGATAATGAATGATATGGTGCGTAGAACCGTGGACCAGACGCCTGAACACCACAGGGAGGGTGCCGTGGGACCGGGCAGCGCGTAACCAATGAAGAAAGAAGCCGGCGTGACATCCCCTCATTGTCCACGTTGGCGGCACTCCCGTTGAAAGCGTTCGCTGCGAGCATTCATCACTCACGTTTCAAATATACATTTCCTTAACAAAAGCTCCAGGGGCTTTTGTTTATCCTCGCGTTACGGTATTTTAATGGGGAGCGTCGTAGCTTGCCGGGCTCAAAGAGGCTTCAGTCAAGGGGACTAGATTTGAGAATATGCCTAGATAAGCAATATATTATCAGAGTTTATGTATTTAACGCATGTTTACACAACAAAATACCTCAGATCTTAATTTAATGGTTAGCGTTTATGCGGTTTGCGTGTGATGCAATATTATTACAATTTTTTACTTATTTCATAGCCCCTTTAAATTTACAGAGAATTATATATAATTATAGATCCTCAGGCGAATCTATTTACAAATTATTTTTGTATTTCCTGTAGCATCACTGCATTATATACAGGTTTTGTTATTTTATAAAAATTATATAATGAATAAACAAGTATAATGATACGCATTATAAGTGACTGGACTAAACTGACTAATAAAGGTGATGAGGCTCACCTTTTTGATCAAACTTAAAATTAACTTACATACTAATTCTTAACCTAATTTTTTCCCGATAGTCTGTTGCCATCGATGCGGGAGGGGTGGTGGGGTCATAGTGTTAAACACTGGGTTGGTTAGTTGCTACGAGTCAAAAAACTTGATATGTCTCCGGCGGATGAACTCACCTACCAACAGCACACCAAGCAACGGGTGCAGGTCAGCGTTCTTTTCGCATGATCCCATTCTGGAAATGTTGCAGACATTTGCCTGTATTGTCAGTCAAGTGGGTAAATAGTGGGGCACCGTACAGCAGAGCTGGCCGGAGGACACTTTTATTTATCATCAATTTAAGACGAAGCGACAGGTTGGGTGAAGTTAGCAAGTGCGATAGCCGGTAAGACCTCTGTCGTACTTTTTCTATTTTATTACTAAAATGAGTAAAGAAATGGACATGCCTATCCATTTTTATACCCAAATAGTGCATTGAGAAAGTATATTATTACAATTATTCATAGCAAGGAATTATTGAAATAGATTATTTTTAATTCAATGCGAATCGCTCGTTTGAGCCAGGGGCGTAGGAAACAAAATGCAGAAATTATCGAATAAAAAGAGAAAATTATATTGATGGCTTGGAGTGTGTCATGAATGCTTGACTGTGTTGTTGATTCTCTATCTTTATCAAATCCCTTTGTACCATACGGTATATATAGGTTTGGAGCCTTCAAACTCTTCCTATACATGTCACTATTCTCTGCCAGTCACTTTAAGCCTTGGATTGCCTGTATTCTAAATGTATATGGCATTCCTTCCACACCCTGTAAGCCTACTACTTCCAAATCCACCAATGCAAAGGAATACAAAGAAAATTCATTACTTGTTCGGGACTTCTCCAATATTTAGTACGTGGCTTAAGATATATTGTGTACAGTCTTCCTTTTGGCAAATTCACCAGCCAACAACCTAGTATATCTGGAAATAAAAATGGACAGACACCTCCATTTAAGTAACCATTTTACGAAGTAGTTGAAGCAAACTCGCAAGAAGTCTTACCGGCTTACGCATTTATTGACTTCCCCCAATCTATTACTGCGTTTCAAGCAATTGATTTACAAGAACATTCTCAGACCTACTCTGCTATATAGTGCACCGCTTTTCCGTCATCTGACGTATACGACAGCTTGGCGACTCCAACAATTCTAAAACGGTATAACGATGAAAGTGGTCAGAGGTACTTCATTCGAGCAGCGGAGCAACAGTGAGCTTTACGAGATCTTTGAGCTGCCTACGGTGGATGAATTCATCCAACGTAGACATATTGAATTTTTTGACACCCTGAATTACTTGACAAACCCGGTGTTTAACACGATAACCCCCGCTCCGTCCCCCCATCGATGGCGGGACATTATATTCATTTCATTGTATTTTTAACCACAACCTGTATTGTTAAGTAACCCAACCTCCTTTAAATGCATCTGTGCATAGCAGAAAGAGGATAAATGATTTTGGTTCATTGATTTTGTCATATTTTCACATTGTATAATTTAAAGGGGTTAAGGGGAAAAAAAAAATTTGGCAAAGCGAATTCCTACTGAGAAAGAAACTCAAGGCAGGGTAGCTCAGTTGGTAGAGCTCCAGACAAGATATTAAGGAGGTCCCTTGGTTGGAGTCCCAATTTCACCAGTAATTCTTTCATTGCCTACCTTATATAACTTTCAATGGCCATCCGTGGGTTGAAGTGTAGAAAAAATCATTTAAAGAGTCATCTATTATCAGTAGAGTTCCATCCATTTTGAACTAGATTGTGGAATGATATCAAGTGGATTATTAAGTGTAGCAAGTCAGAACATATTTTAACTCTGTTTTCGTTCTGAATGTTGACTTCATAAATACACCATTTTTTTTTTTTTTTTTTTTTTTTTTTTCTTCATAGCCCCTTTAAATTTACAGATAATTATATATAATTATAGATCCTCAGGCGAATCTATTTACAAATTATTTTGTATTTCCTGTAGCATCACTACATTATACACAGGTTTTGTTATTTTATAGAAATTATATAATGTATAAACAAGTATAATGACATAAATTATACGTGACTTGACGAAACTGACTAATAAGGTGATGGGGCTCACCTTTTTGATCAACCTTAAAACTAACTTACATACTAATTCTTATCATAATTTTTCCCCGACAGTCTGTTGCCATCGATGCGGGAGGGGTGGCGGGGTCATTGTGTTAAACACTGGATTTGTCAGGTGCTGCAACGAGTCAAAAAACTTAATGTGTCTCCGGCGGATGAACTCACCCACCGACGGCACACCAAGCAACGGGTGCAGGTCAGCGTTCTTCAACCTCTCGAAAGAGGTGTGTCGGACCACTTTTCGCATGATTCCATTCTGGGGGAAAAAAAAAAAAAAAAAAAAAAAAAAAAAAAAATACACCATGTTTTTTTTTTTTTTTTTTTTTTAATAGGAGCGTATTTAAACTCGTGAATCTTTACACCGATTGTGTTTTTCTCCCACATTTTCAAACTGAAGGTGAGCCAACTAGCATTATATTCATTTCATTGTACATCACCGATTGTACAGGAAATTTTCCAATAGAATAATTAAAAACCATACAGAATTAGGCACTCAAAACGCTACAATCTGTGGACAACACTCCTGTCTAGGTACAGCAGACATGTTCGTATTCCTCCCCGTAACCCTTAACCATTGTAATAATTACTCGGGCATTAACAACAATTAATTAAATTAGACACACTGCCGTTTTTATGCCGGCATCATTGACGTGCCGGAACTCCTCTTCCACAGCCGACATAGTGTGGTCAGCTGTTTTTCTACCTCATTAAGCCGCTCATAGTCTGAAACGTTCCTTGAATAAACATTTCATGAATTGCTAAAGATATCATCGGGTAGGATGAAAAAAAAACGAGTTTTCTTGAGCAGTAATTTATAATTAAATTAAAAATGGAGAGCAAAATTATTCTCACCTCAGCGACCGAGAAATTGTGTACATAGGTTTTTTTCAGAAACGTACAATATTTTTTTTGCGGAAGAATTTCACTTAATTCGCCAGAGAATATTAATGTCATTTGCGTCTTATTCTTGTGCACTGTCATGAAAAATTGCAGCCAGTTGCGTGCGGCATGGCTTTGAGTGTGTCATGAATGTTAGACTGTTGTTCTTTCTTCATCTGCCTTATCAAATCCCTTTGTACCATTCGGTATAGAGTTTGGATCCTTCAAAATCTTTCTATACATGTCGCAATCCTCTGCCAATCGCTTCAAGTATCTGATTGCCTGCATTCTAATTGTATAGGACATTCCTTCCACGCCAAGTCCAAATCCGCCAAGTCCTTCCTTTGACGAAACATTGCTTTTGGGGCTATGCACCGATGTATGGCTTTTTCTTTTAACTACCGTTAAAAGCTTGTTTTCTCAACTTCATTATTTCAGGACCTTCCGATCTCTTGCTCGAGATATATAGATAGATTCGGGAAATAGACACAATATTTATCTAGCAAACAAGACATTCTCCAAAGTGTATCATCCATCAAGCACACCCACTCGAACACACCTCTCTGCGGGTCGAAAAAAAATTAACTCGATCGCGCCTGCGCCCTGCCACCTTGACCAGATCAGCTATCAGTGCCTAATGAGGAAGTATCAATGTTGCATAGAAAGGTGATAAATCTGGCGCATGCGTGCTCACAGCTGTTAGGGGACGTGTTTACATCTATCACGAACGAGATAAAGGATCTGGCCTATATAGAGGCGTACAGGGGGTTTGTGTAGGAGTCACCGGGTGAAATCTACCATTCGCCATTTTTAAAATAGAGCTTTCGTGACCTATAGGGCAGGCGACTGTTCCTATTGATTCAGAGAGCGAATATGGGCTTTCTAGGCTAGAGGGCCTTTCAGATTATCTATTATTCCAAGAACGGCTATTGTGCGTGGATTGTTCTCGGCAAAACATGCGTGCAAGCACAATGGCAAATGTTAGCCAATGAACAGGATTATTCAAAAATTATTCATCTGTAGGACCTCTAGTAATTTATAGAATTCAACAAAATAAAAATTAATTGAACTGGCACTCGAAGAAAAATTTAATTTCGACCCTATTTCCATTGGAATTTATCCGCATCAAGATGGTCTAATGGAGAAGCATTCAGTTTAACCTAATATTCGAATATATCGGTACTACTGCATCAATGCATTTATTTAATCATGGAGACGTTCATAAGAAACATTAATACTAGGGTCGTACAGTTTGCTGGTACGGTTTTTATACGCTCCATTCATTTTATATTAGAAATAGAATAGATTTTGGGAGTGAATTCCCAAAAGACCGAAAATATTTCTTTGGGTCTACCAAGTAAACTTATTAATTTATATGTGGACATTTTGGGAAAATTCTTCTTCACAAGAATTACACAGTACTTAAAAAACTGATAAAATTGATGTCAATTTTCAATGCTCATGTAAAATAATCAAAGCATGCTCTGAGCAGTTTGTCTTGAAGATGAATCAATTTCTGTGGCAGGTCCATATTTAGATAAATTAATTGACTTAAGAGAATCGATGGATTTAAATTACAATTTTCAGTTAAATAAGTTCAGAAAATGTATTTTCTATTTAACGAATTCCTTGTAGAAAACCTAAACAATCACATCATCATCTGCAAAAATAATTTATTTCAACCACACAATTTGAGTGTTTCTTCATCACCGAAGTATCTATCAATCATTATATCCCTTAACCAATAAGAATTCATAAGGCTTTACATTTATTGGTTCCGAACTAAATTTATGCTATCACGAAGTAGTTGCCGGTTGATAGATAAAATATTATGTGCATTCAATGTCAGTATTTGTAACCAATAATAATTATTCAATAAGACAACCATTAAACTATTGATCAAACAAGGACAAGCTGGGGGACAATCCTAAAGATTAATTAACAATTCGCTGTAAGGCCGGGTCTGCTAGGAAGGGGGTGGTCACATGTGGCCAAGGGTGAGTCCACTTGGAGAATTAATCCCACAAATTCAAGCCTGGCAATAATTTATCCAGGACTAATATATCTTGCCAATAATTCACCCTCTCGCCCCCCCCCCCACCCCTGCTAGAATATTTAATATATTTTCTATGGATTACGTGTATTAGTTAAACTGAACTCTGTAGGAATTTAAGCGCACCCTGTGATGCATGGTCAGCGGGGCTTATCTGAAACTAAACAGATAAATATTTTTTGTTTCATTTTAGTGCATGAATCCTCCACGTTGTTATAAACTTGATTGGGCGATTGCATAATAAATCCCCTGTAGTCTAAAATTAGATTTTTCATATCTTGCTCAAATGCCGATCTATAATTGACTTCAAAACATGCATGGAACAAACAGTCGTATGACTTTAGATATATTATAAACACGCAACTTTATCTGTTTATCTTTTTCAAGATCAACGTGTCACGGTCTAAAATCGACGCATTAAAAATAAAAAAATTTAATCTTCTATATTTTAATAAATTCTAAGAATAAAATGGATCGGTCCTATGTTTTACAGTCTAATTAGTACGGTAAATTCGTCAGGTATTTTTTTCTCCCCGTAAGCCAAGGTGTCAATGATAACTTTTTCCTGTTTATATTTTTTAGAGCCAAGCCAAAATGAACGATGCAGTATTTTCAAACAGACACGAGGCAATTAATCTTCTTCAGTCGTCCAGACAGATATTTAATCCGATCTTTACGTTTTACGATAGTCTTCCTAAAAGAGGTCTAGCATGTCTGAACTGTTGATGGTTTATTTAACTAAGCAATATATTTTTTTGGTTTATTATGATTGTGGAAAGTATGGTGAAGCCAAACAATATCATTCTAGTCAATTTTAATAAGATTCTTTTCTCGGTTAATAACAGATAGTAACAGATCGAGTGCTTGATTTGAGATGGAAGTCATCATTTATCTTTTCACTTTGATTTTAAAACTTTTATCTCCTATTTGACAATTTATTACGGCTAAATATAATTGAAAATGGTACTATAGCCACCCTAGTTCTCGTATTAGTATAACAAAATTGTGGGTAGACCAGATTGAATGTTAGTTAATACATACACAGCTCTATAATCCTCCCCGTAGACTAAAGCGGCAGTCTCTTGTGACAGTGGGAGCCCTGGCAATGGCCAGTTTCTCCAATCATGTCCTGAGTGTCTTTGGCTCTCATGCTCTTGGTCAGCTTCCACTGGATCAAATCCGGTGACGCGGCTGTTGGAGGAGCGTTGGGGACTTTCCAAGACTCTTCTACTTTCACGTGCGAGGGAGTTGACAACGATGTGGATTTGGGAGTTCTCTGGGCTGTTTGTAAATACTGTATGAATGAGCGAGTGAATGAAGAATTGTAAAAACGGTACAAATGAAAATATTGGACACAATTATTTATTGCCCAATAAGGCAAATTGTAATGTTGTCACAATAAAGATTAAAAAATAATAATAATATGATATTGTTTTGAACGGTTTAATAAAGGAAATAATATTATTAAATTCTGGTCTTCTATTGATCGATTAAAATAGCTGAACACTTCGTTTATACACTTATTTTAGAGTAAGGTCTTTCAGGTTTCCCATATCTTGACTGTAACTTATGAAAGTATAATTGGATTTAATAACTAACACTGCCTTCCGGTGGTTATGTTTCGTTTAGATTTAGTAGGCACATGAGTTAGCGGTGAGGCTGGGTTATGACTAATTGCTCATAGATATACACATGACCGCAAGACCTCGTTAAGTCGAAGTGACAAGATGGTGATCTAGTGTTGGCAATAATTAGCATGGGCGGAGAGATGCGATACCTGAGAGCTAATGAGCAACACAATCCCTCTAACAAGGTAGCCGGGATCTGTCCGCTGCAGTACAGCATCCTCTTCAACGGCTGTGCGTCGCCCGTGTGATTTATCTGCAGGCCGAGGTAGCGGACTTGCTGGCTACATGTGATTGCTGTACGTTCTGTCTTGGCGTCTCAGCACAGGACGATAAATCCTCTCAATGGGATGATGAGCAGGATGTGGCAGGCTCAATTGCTGCGAATTTGATTCGTTTTTCGTAATGGCCTTTTAGACAGAACAGGAGTCATGTGAGTTTGGTACTCAATTTGTACATATTTGACTGATGATGACGAACAAGATACCGTTCAGCTCAAACTCCGACCTTTCTGGAGTTATGTGAGTCTTAGTTGGTACTCGATTTGTCGTTTTTTTTTCAAATTTGAGTGGTGAGCCCGAACAAGATACCCTTTTGCTCTAAATCCAACCGTTCAGGAGTGGCACCTTAAAGTTTTGGTACTCAATTTGTTGATATTTTGTCAAATTTAACTGGCGATCACGAACAACGTTCCCTTCCAACTCCGACCTTTCTGGAGTTCTTTTACTCCAACCCTTTTGGAGTTATGTGAGTCTTAATGTTTTGCTGCTCGATTTGAAGTTAATTTTTTAAAATATTACTGGCTATCACCAATAACGTAACCTTTTACTCTAAATCGAACCGCTCAGTAGTTATGTAGTCTTAAAGTTTTGGTACTCAATTTTTAGATATTTTCTTAAAAATTTGACTGGCGATCGCGAACAGGGCACCATTCCGCTCTGCATCCAACTTTTTATTTCTAATATGAGCCTTAATTTTTCCTGCTCGATCTTTTCCGGTTTTCAACTGAATTTCTGTACTATGCTGTCACAAAGCGCCCTTAACGCAACATAACAATCCATTTTATTGTTTTAATGTTACCTGACTGATCATATATTTTATTAGAAGTCTTGTCATTAGACATCAGGCAATACAAATGTGAATACTCATCGTCATTAATATTATAATGCAGCTCCACAAATCCCTATAATCCCCCTCGAATATTGAAGCGACAGTGGCCTCGTTAGGTGTTATAAACGTATGCCAGAGGGAGGGGGGCGCGCCTTTTTCAGCTTTATCCTCCTATAGGTTTTATGTAAATTTATTTCAATAAGAAGATTTTCTAAAATGAAAATTATCATAATATTATTATCGTTTACGTAAATTAATGGATAAGAACGACTAGTGCACTCCAGTTCCAACTTATTTGTCCGTTGAGAACTAAAAACAGATAGCCAAAGTTTAAAGTTTCAACACTGTAACATTCTCAATAACTTCAGTCTTATTTATGTGATTATCATTGATGGTACTCGGCTAAATTAATCATAGAAATCATATATTTTCATACATAGGTACATCTATAATATGCCTCATGCAATTCTTGCACCTGCAAGAGGACAATGGCATAGCATATATATTAATTATATGTCATATTCTTACTCACTATGTTGGACTGTAATTTTGAACTGTGTCCAATCTATGGAAATCGACTAAAATAAAAAATCTGGCCAATTGTCCTTGGATTTGTGGCAACTGTAAAATTTAAAGTCGTATGCTTTTGTAAATAGTTTTATTAGAATGGGTAATGTTAACAACTTTTATTTCAGTATATTGGCAGTCGGTTTTAAGTATCCAGTTTTGACTTACTCCTAACAATTTTTTTAAACTTTCATTACATTTTTTTTTTTTTTTTTGGACAAAATAATTTCTTTTAGAATAAATATTATTTATTTTTTATTATAGATCGTGGTATTATGGTAACGGTTGAGTAATTCATTTTGAATTAGTTAAGTGTGGTTGTGACGGTATTTTAATTGTTAATTTCTCTCTCCCTGTTCTCGTGGGAAGTTACTACTAATTATAAATCCGTTTCGATTTTAATATATTCGCTTCTCTTCTAAAGCTTTTCTTTAATTGGCAAGCTCTTTTAACTGCCTATGTCCGTTATCTTAAGGTGCAGTCCACGCTGTATGAAACTTGAAATAGATACGAACATTAGGGATATTTAAACCCTAAATTACACCAACTCTTTGTATATGCATTAGTTTTTAATTTGTAAAAAATAACAGTGTCGGGTCGTCACGAGAGGGACCCTAGCCCTAGTGACGAAGTGAGGGTTGGTTAGGCTATGACCTGAACAATTGCTTCAGGACGGGTCTTACTACTGTGCTATCTGACTCCATATTTGATAGGTATGTGCCCAGGAAGTGCACTATGTTCAGGAGAAGAGGTACAGAGTAGGCAGTGTAGGCAGTTTATGTGGTTTTGGAATGACCACGAATTCACACTCGGTATCTAAGGGTAGGCGAAAATCGTCCGGATCCCAAAGGGGAGTGTGAACCGGAGAGAGGCAGACTGGATTACTGGGGGAGACGCTACTAGGTAAAGTTTGACGGGGCCAAGGTGACCGTCGTCCGCGTGGAAGAGATCTCTACCCAGGAGATTTTCATAAATGAGAAGACGAAACATCAGTGCAGCTGTAAGTACCCAGTCCAGAGACCCGTAGTGAGAATGACTTATCGGCTAAAACTAGGGGGTATATATAGCCCCCAGTAGACAACGAGCTGTGGTCTTATTCTGGCCAATCGCTTTCCAGCCAATAAGGCAAGGTTTTATTCTAGCCAACCGGATTGCAGGACTGGATGCAGCTGGAATGGTCTAGACCAGGACCCAGCCCCTCCATGTGCCCAGAGGGCCAAGGGCTACCTGACGCCTGCTGGGCCTGCCTCTGAGTTCGTTATTGCAGCTACGTCTTTTATTGTTTAATATATTTACACTGATATGACTTGTGGTTTGGTAATATAATTTACATTTGTTTAAATTAATTAGAGTGTAGGGTGTTTTATCTTATGTAGTTAGCGGTTGCTACAAACAGTATGTACCGTTGTGGCTGGACACACCAAGGACACTCATTGGTAGTCTGTAAATACCTAATAGGTTACAAATAAACACAAAAACCACGCTTGTTTAAATAAATTTGGGTGCATTCATACGCCTCGGACCCATGAAAACGCACAATTTCAAATAGCTTGTTGTTTTTTCCTCCCCCGTCAGTGGCGATTTAACGGGAGATTACGGAGACAGACGGCGTCCCAGTCGTGAGTGGACAAGGCGGAACGAAAAGAGATAAACAAAGATGAAGCGAGATAAGCCCGGCTAAGTACTTAGAAATTAATCGGTCCACAGCCGGCCGGTCGGAAAAAGCACCTCGGAGAGTGTTTATTTTAATTATTGCCTCAGGACGGCGGCCTGTGGTTAGAAAGAGTGGGTGTGATTTGTGTCTTCATATGTCCAGGATATAATTGCCCTGTCTGCCGATAGCTATAATTTGATTGGTCGGCTCGGTTCGCGCCCGCCCACCCGACGGACCAATGAGAAAGCCATGGAATAAAACTGCACTATTCAAATAAGCACCCTCGCTTGCTAAAGTATTACTATTTCCATTCTTATCACGTTTTTATAAGATAATGTTTAAAAAAGAAATCTGAATATTAAAATAGTCATTAATTAGAACTATTTTAATAATAAGTTTTAGTAAAAATTCAAACAGTCAACTGTGAAATAACTTTAAGTTCAAAACCTTATTTTGTGGTGTTGCGGAATGTATTTAAATTGTCAGTTGTGACATTTTTAAGACATTCGTCATTTTATTTAACATAACTTAATTTACTTTCGTGGTTTGCATTAATTGTAAGAATATTTTGTTTTGATGATTATTAATACAGATTGTCTAATTATAAAAAGACCTATAAAAAGTTGAAGCAGACACGCACGAAGTCTTACCGGCTTACACATTTATTGACTTCCCCCAATCTATCACTACGTCTAAAGCTAATGATATATAAGAGTGTACTCAGGCCTGCTCTGCTGTATGCTGCACCGCTGTTCTGGACATGGCGACTTCAACAATTTCTAAACGGTATACAAATGAAAGTGGTCAGACATACTTCATTCGAGCTGCGGAGCAACAGTGAGCTTCACGAGGTTTTTGATCTACCTACGGTGGATGAATTCATTCAACGTAGACATATCTAACTCTTCAATTCGTTGCAATACATGACAAACCCAGTATTTAGCACGATAACCCCCGCTCCGTTCCCCTATCGATGGCAGGAATCAGTCGAGGCGGGAACGCTTTAGTTTTTAAGTTTTAGCATGTAAGTTTTTATTTCCCAATTTGTAAACCGAAGGTGAGCCCCACCACCTAGTCCCGTCTTTTGTTTGAGTAATTTTAACTATAAAACGATAATTGTTTGTTTCCGTACCCTCCTATCCACATATGTCATGCAGAAAGATTAATTATGAGCCATTAATCACCAATGTAAAATATTGTCCATCATTTATTTTTAAAAATGTTTAAAAGAAGGGGTTGAGAAAAAGTAAATAAAGAAAAAGGCCTCGATACTGAACCCAACAATTAAATTTGAAATAATGATTTCGAACGAGCTGATATCACAAATCCAATGTTGAAAACAAGTCCACTATTGATACAAGCATGCAGACTTTTACCAAGAAAATGTCCGCAGTAGTTATGGAATTTCCAGGCACAAAACAGAAGAAAACTCAGGAATTCTCGGGGACGACTTGAAACCAAAAAGAGTATCTTATCACTGAGCATACTATTGCTTACTCTATCGGAATCACCAATTATCACGTGTATTTAGACAATAATGGCTCAGTATTTAATTAGTGCTGCTCTCTCTGCTAATTATAAATATATTATTTTACGCAATCAAAAACATGAGTGATCTTTCTTCTTATTCAGAATAATTGAGAAGTAATTATTAAATATGTTTTCTTAGAGAAAAAATACACAAGACCTAACTAAAAAAGTCATAGTAATGTGTTCTTTTCAACCTCAGGTGACCTTTTTATAAAAGTTGCGTAACGAAGCATTTACGCTTACTTTATTAATTAGATTTAAAATAATATTATTTCTTGGTGTAATATGTTTGACATCACCTAAGAATCTTCCATCGCCCAGTCATTATTGGCTATAATGAAAGCTCCGGCTAGGCTACAGATTATCATTTTTTCTGATGAAAATTTTAAGGATGGCTGTATGTTTAACAGGTTTCGTACATCTAACGTGTATTACGTAACAATATACGTAACAAACTGAGAGTTTTAGTTGTGAGTTGTTTTATATTTGTGGGCCCTCCCCCCTATTAATTAATTATTGATTAGGTAACCTAATTTTTGTAATAATGTGTTTTAATTATAGGAATTTTAAATGTATGTCAAAAGATTAGCCAATAATAAATTTCATGAAAGCTTAACATAACTTTTTCATCAACATGAGTTTTTAATATAAACATTTTAATATCCTATAAATATCCCTGATCGGCTTAACATGATGAAACATGTTAGATTTTCATTAAATTTACAAGGTTTCCATCAGGCCATAGGGTGAGATGGATGCTGGAGCTAATTAGATGTTGCCTGCTTACCCTGACCACATCCTATGCGTGTCCATTTTCAATTTAATTATAATATAATAATAATTAATCTACAGCTATTTAAAAAATTCACTCAACTAAATAAACAGTTTGTGCGTACACTTTTTTTTTTTTTTTTCCGAGGGGGGGGGTAGACCGTTCTTCGACGTCGGCCAGTTTTGTCGCATCCAATTAAACCTAAATGACGCCTAATCCAAGTTATTTGGAGCAACTTTCACATCGAGAACGTGTTAATTAAAGGCGGAAACAAGAAATAAAAATCTCCTTAAAATTTCCCCCTGCTCCTGAAGGAAGCCAGAAGGGGATCGACCGCTTTGTTATCAGATTTCGATTAGCCGTTGGGCTGGACTCTGGGCCCTCGCCTCTAAAGTCAGTTTAATTGCTTCGCTCGTTTGGGGCCAGTTATGTGGCGCTGTGGTCGAGTTTCGGCCGGTGGGAACACACAAAAAAAAGTCTTAGTGTACTTACTCAACAGTTAGAGATGTCCCTTTTTGCTCCTCTAAAGCTTTCTTCAGCGTTTACAGAGAATATAAAATAGTCATTACAAGGTCATTGTATATTGTAACAGTAATACTAATTATATTAACCACTACAATTGTATGATTAAAGTTATTATACTATCAAAACTAATAAATAAAAAAAAAAAAATAGAAACATTAATCAATGTAGCGTTTTTTGGGGAGATCAGCTTCGGTTGATAAAAAAGTTATGTTAAGCTAAAAAGTTTATTGATGGCTAATATTTTGACATACATTTAAAATTCCTATAATTAAAACACATTATTACAAAAAACAACAACTTCATGTAATTAATAAGCTCATGAATTAAAAGTTAAACTGGTTGATTAGAACTTTTGATAGTTTTTCTTAGCAATCACATAATTAAAATCCCTAAGTTTCTATTTAATATCTTATCTACATTGGTGCTCGTAAGTTTAAACCAGCACTCCTGCATGCGTGTTCACAGTTTATTGGTTTATGATTGACTGCTTGTCCACAATTTTTTAACAATATTTTTAAATAAAATTAGGTTACTAATATAATATACCACTTTGGTTACTACTGTGAACCGTAAGCCTGAGAAGTCCAAGGGAGAAAGGTTTTTTTAAACTAAATGCGAAAAATTAAAATGGTAAGTATATAACTTATAAAGGACAAGGGGAACTTTACAAGAAAACGCTAAGATTCTCCACAAGCGCTCTGCAGTGTAACCTGAAGAGAAGTCATTGTTTTAATTACACTTAAATTCCCCGAATTATTATATTCGAAGTATGGTTGCATCAGATAAGTGAGAAGAAGGATGCTGTTAACTATTTTAGACATTATGATGCAGACATACATAGTATCTCGAAACGTTTTCTAGAAACCGTAACATTTATTCTTTAATATGCTTTAAAAAATGGGGATTCAACATTTATTTGTTGCACAAATAACATTGCACTGCACCACTCATCCCTATAGGCTCCTCGGGGGCTAAAACGGCAGTGGCCTCGTGGCCTGCTATAAATACGTGACAGTGGGAGTCCTGGCAATGGCCACTTTCTCCAATCAAGTCCTGAGCATCTGTGGCTCTCGCGGTCTTGGTCAGCCTCCGCTGGCTCTTATCCAGTGACGTTGGGGGGGGGGGGGCTTCCCAAGACTCTGCTTCCTCTTTCTCATGCGGGGGAGGTGACAACCATGTGGATTTGGGAGGCCTTTGGGCTGTTTGTACATATAGTATGAATGAACATTGTAAATGGGTATGAATGAGATCATTTATCACAATTACTTATAGCCCAATTAGGGAGATTTTAATTTTACCATAATAAAGTTCTTGTTAATCAATATGGTTTAACTAATCAATATCATTATGGCTAATAAAAAATTTTAAAATGTTGGTTGAGAGAACTATTATACAACAGAATAGAAAAAAAAAAAAAGATATTCCGGGACAAAGTCCCTTTGAATAGGAATAGTGCTTGGAATACAGGTTTATGTCCTGTATTATATAAAACTTTAAAGGAAGGCAACAAACCTGTTGGTGTATCGTCGTTAGATCACAACACTGCCCGGTGATAAAGAATATTTCAATTAAAAAGCCTTAAGTGTCTTCAATTTATTCAATATATAATTCAACCTAATAAAATTTGCAGACAATCTTACGTTTCGAATTGAGGCTGTGATTTGAAATGTTAAAAAATTAATTCTAATTTATCATGCTATTATGTGTCCAGTAAAGATCTCGAAATAGATTTTATTGACAGTTTTAATGGCTAAGAAATAATTTGATTTGATAACCTGCATAGTATGATAGAAACATGTTTCTTTACCATTAGAGAGTGAGAGAGTGTGGTAGTGGCCTACTGTAATGGGTTGCTACAACACATCATACCTATCAATAATGAAACATAAGTCGTTACAATCCTTTTCTTTAAAAGCCCGAGGACCCATTTAACCATAACTACCCATTTAATATTATTAACAATAACTATAATGAGTTGAAAAAAAACAACAACAACGCGTAACATAAAAATGATAATGAAAATGACAACCTAGCTCCCATAGAATTGAGAATTTAGTTTCTGCAAGTGAGCCAATCTGATTGATGTCGAGTCCCAACTCTTCTAGAAACATTTTTGGAACGGTTTCTTTAATAGTAAAAAAATTATTGTTATTATTATCTATAATTGGTTCATTCTAACCCTCGTGGTTGCGAACTCAAACAGCTAACTCGAGATAAATAGCAGCCAGCACTGTACAGTGATAACTGACCATTTAATTAACTGCGCCCTATTAGCAATAAATATATATGTATAAAATACGCTAAGTAAATAAGGTAATAAATTGCAATAGATAAGGGGAGGTCACAGAGTCATCACAGACGGATGTTGATACCAGATTATTTTCTGAATGTTATTTGAGGAATATAAATTGTTTTTTACTAACAAAGTCTAATAATTTTATTATTCCGGACTTTTCTGGCGATGGACGAGAAATTTAGTAGCCCTAGTAAACATTCTACCGTTTCAAGTATGGGGTTGGAAAAAATAATCAAAATATCCTTTATATTGATCAATTTAAATGATGAAATATGAAAATGGGCCAAAGATGAAGATATACTTGTAATATATATGCCTCGATTGCGAAAAACCACTAAATCAAATGTTAACATCTGGCATTTGACTCAATGATATATGCACTCTTAATGGAGGTATCATTATCAAATCGACTATTGCATGAGAGAGAAGTGCAACAGTGGAGTGAAATGAGAATGCATTATCAGCATATGGATTGTTATTGAAATGTTACTCTCACGTGTTAAGCAACGTAGCAAACGAGTTGCTGGTGTATGTGTTCAAAGTATATATATAAATTTTTTTAATGAAAATATGTAAACTTTATTAAAAAAATTTATATATATACTTTGAATACAGGAATTACGGTGGAGCAACAAAAATAAAATAGTTTGTAAAAGGATAAACGAAAGGTAAATGAATTTATAATGTCAACATTCTTATTGAGACAGTTGAAATTATCCCTTCCTCTTCGTCACATTGCATTTACAAAAACAAAATCATATTTATACTGCGTTAAAAATAGTTGAAGAAAAAAAAGTCCACGATTTGCCTATTTGGATAACCTTAGGACTATAATCAAAACAAAATGCATGCAAAACAATTAAATTTACATACTTACGAAATCCTAAAAATAATAAAATTGGCAACAATAAAAAAAAACGGCCAACTGCTAATATTTATTATCTTTTAATTCATACCGAATCGGTAACCTTTTTGAAAAAATAATTATCAAAATGGCAAACCAACATTACATTAAAAGGTAACTTATGTCGTTAACAAACTAAGCTTATTCAAAAGATTCGGAATTGAAAAAAATGTTGGTGCACTTCATAGGAAAAAGAAGCATTGATGTGTTATTGGGAAGGATCATAATACTTCCCCCATAAATATGATATAGGTAGTTTTCCAAAATTAGATAACAAAAGGCACTTATCATAAAAATCCAGTACTTTTTGATTTCGAGTATTACTCTCCAGAATATTATAATAAATTAAGGTTTCATAAGTCTAATCCCCAATTAGATGGGTGTGTAGTATGTTACAAAAATACACATTTAAAGCTGGGTGACACATGCTTCACATATGGCTGAAAAACGATCCTGTTATGATGAACAAGTATGTTCTTGTTAGCGCATATTTCGTATGGCTTAATTTTAGATAAAAAAAAGCACCTGGAACTTTCCTTAGTAGAAATTACGTAAAAACACAGAACTCACAGCTCCACTAAATTTCATAGGCAATATAAGCACTTATAATCTATTCTTTTTCAAAACATGTCAAAATTAGTAATATGGGGTCGTTCCATCGATTCGAGTAAGCTATCATCAACAGATTAAGTGCGTCGAAGGTGTCGCATTCACTGGGCTTATCCTTTTAGTGTCAAAGACCCAATTAGAATAAAAGAATGAGAGCCGCTAAAGATAAAGACAGGAACGAAGACGAAAATACCCAGACGGAAATAGTGGACGAGGTGAGAACCAATGGGAAGAAAGATCATTGCCCGCAGACCAGGCCAAAAGATATACCTATGTATGTCTGCAGAAACCAGTCATTACATCGTGTGACCGGACAGGTTAAAGGCAGAAGGCTTGTTATAGTATTCGAAACCTGGTGTGAAAGTCACGACTTTTTCGTACTCAGTCCTAAAAGTGTGCTGGATTCACGTTTATACGACCTGAAGGGAAAAATAGTATTTTTCAGCCTTGTATTAAAAACATAATCAAAGATACAGAGTGTTCACGTAATGCTACTAATGGTTAGTAATTATTTAGTCGAGTCCACTCCATTTTTTGATTTCCTTGTATTAGTTTGAAAACAACTACGATCGTTATGAATTGTTTTCAGATATGAACTATATTTTTAACTATCAGAGGGTAGTTTCCAAACCTGAATAATTATTATTTTGTATTGTATAATACATAACATATAGGTGCCCTCCCGTATTGATTTATCTGCAATATTGCACTTTTAAATTGTTAAATAAAAGTTTTATTTTGCTTTTACTGACTAGTTTTGTTTGAATCCAAATGCATGAACAGTATTGTTTTTATCATTTGACTTTTTATTTCAGAAAGCTTAGAAGTATCAAAAATCGTTCTTGTATAATGAACATATATTTAATCTTATTGAAGTGGTACCTTACAGGTTTAGTACAGATCACACATGAATAAATGTTTTGTTTGAATCATGTATAAACTTAGAAATAATTACATTGGAAATATTTAAGCTAACTATATTTAGTTTAGGGTCTAAATGATGGTGTAACGACGTTAATAATACTGTTCAAAAATTAAAGATCGGGACACTTTGAAACAAAAGACATTTTTCAAGGATCATATTTGATATTATATAGCCACAGTCATATAACCTAAAAATCCTATCAGTACTATAGTGAATATGACATTGCTTAATCGTTTACTGCTGTAGTGAACTACGTCCTAAAATAAATTTTAGAGGCGTTACAAATTACTAAATTTTGCTTCAAATCCACTACCTACTAGTTACATAGTAGGAACGGAGGAAAATTCACCAGCCAACAACCTAGTATATCTGGGAATTAAAATGGACAGACACCTCCATTTTACGAAGAAGTTGAAGCAAACTCGCACGAAGTCTTATCGGCTTACGCATTTATTGACTTCCCCCAATCTATCACTGCGTCTCAAGCTATTTATTTACAAAAGCGTACTCTGGCCTACTCTGCTGTATGGTTTTTCGTCATCTGACGTATACGACAGCTCGGCGACTCCAACAATTCCAAAACGGTATACTGATGAAAGTGGTCAGAGGTACTTCATTCGAGCAGCGGAGCAACAGTGAGCTTCACGAGATCTTCGATTTGCCTACTGTAGATGAATTCATCCAACGTGGCTATATCGAATATTTTGATCCCTTTAATACCTGACAAATCCGGGGTTTAACACGATAACCCCCGCTCCGTTCCCCCAAGAATGGCAGGACGCTGTCACGGCTGGAACGCTTTAGTCTTAGGTTCTAGGTTTAGGTTTTAGTTTGTAAGTTTTTCTCCCACATTGTCAAACTGAGGGTGAGCCCCATCACCTAGAATTGTATACATGGTTTTAACTTTTAACCTCAAATCTAATTTATTTAACCCAGCCTCCTTCAAATGCTTCTGCGCATAGCAGAATGAGGAGAGAACTGTCAATTCTTGTTCATTTTTCACATATTGTATTAAATTCCAGGGGTTTAGAAAAAAAAAAAATTAAATTTCGCTTCAGAAGTACCCAGTTAAATGCTCCACTATTTGAAAATATAGTTTTTAGACTTAGCTTGTCGTATTCCTTGGTTACAGGGCTATTAATGTTTTTTCCACGTGTCGGCTTTGTTTAAGACTGTATTCTTCGTTTGGATTAGTACAATTTTTCTAGTCAACACTAAAAATCTTGAGCCATTTTAATAGCAATATCCTTCTATCTATAATCATATCTTAAGGTCTAATAAATCTATTTTAGTAGTATTATACCCAAAAATAATAAAAACAATTTGATGTTATGCTCTTCCTCATCATCGCTTTCATGGGAAAAATAAAGCTCTGCCGACTGAGGAGATGCGCTCACATGAAAGAACTTGGAGTAGTCCATGGCTATTAGAGATGCTGTGTGGGTAACCAACCCATGCTTCATTCAACATGGTACCTGACCCATACACGTGTAGGCTTACACAGACCACACCGGCTCTGAACGATCAGCTTCAAAAATACCCTTTATGTTTGTGTAAATACATATTAATACATATCTATGAAACATCCAAATATGTAAGTCACTTTTCGTTGTGTGTAAATATATTAATTTGAACGGCTGTTATAAAACATAAAAATTGAATAATAATAACTTTTTTATGATTTTCGGATTATGAATTCATCCCTTTCCGAGTGTTTAGTCTATCGTGAGTGTGTTTTTGATCTAAAGACGTGACATTTCAGATCCAGATTGGACATCAAAAATACCCAACGACATAAAACTTGCTGCTATTTAATAAACTAGTTTTAATAAACTTACTGATCAACAGTTCTACCACCCAATTCTTTCACAATTAGCTGGCTATAACGCAAAGATTATCTGGAAAACAAACTCTCTTCTAAAGAGTACGCACATTATTCCTTCCAGGCCTATAGTTTTTGTTGAATTATTTGGGTCAAAAGTGCAACTTTTTCTTTTCTCATCTCCCCCCACTTGATTTTACTCGAGAAAATGATGAAATGATGACCAAAATCCCAATTGAAGACAACACTATAAACTTAGAGTGTACAACCACTATTAGACGGCTGTTCTTGAGATGCCTCGACTTGACTGGCCTAAAACAAAAGAGCAGCCAGCGGAAAAGAGGCTTTAATGTGGGAATTAGTATGACTCTTTGACATTTGATAAAGTTGCTTCTTGTACTCAGCCGAGTGGACATTTTTTGAGGTTGTGCTATTTTTCTGCTTACCTACTGGGATTTAATACATTCATCACAGATTTTGAATAATTGGCGTCACTAAGGAATCTCATTTAAACCTTTCTGTTGAACTTTTTTCCAAGAAGTGCACGACACAAGTACCAGGAAATCTTGAACAATTTGGTACATACCTAAATCATTCAGACATATCTCCGAGGCTATCTCAATCGTATACGTACACTGTTTAAATGCTAATTTGCCATTTGAAAGAGAACCTAACAGAATCTATGTATATTATAATGTAAATGAATTAATTAATTGTATGTTTGTTTGTTTTTTTCAGTTGAATGAAATATTCGGTACTGGATACGCACATGAGAATTAATTAATCACGAAGTTGGTGTTGAAGTATGCAAATGACTTATATAATAGGGTTCGTAAGAAAATAATATCATCATTCTCCGTGGAAGTGTCTTATCGCAGATGGAACAGAGGTTGTCCTTGCACAAGTCAATGGTTCTCGTCTCCCGTGTTCTCCAACAGCGAGAACACACAGAGCGCATGCATAATTCTATCTATTATTCTGTTTGCGCCATATTAATTTATAATTGTTGCGCCATAGTCAGTTAAATGTATTATTCCGATACATTTTAACGTGGGAGAGATAAGCAATCGGGTGAAAACCGCACTGTATTTTCCCCGAGCGACCCGCCCGAGACAAATCAACGCTTGAATAAAACATTTAACACAAGTACTTTTTTATTCTGCACGTTATTCCTTCAAGGGCTATATTTTTTGTTGAATTATTTGGGTCAGAAGCGCAACTTTTTCTTTTCTCATCCCCCCTACTTAAATTTACTCGAAAAAATGATGAAATGATGACCGAAATCCCAATTGAAGACAACGCTATAAACCTGAGATGCCACGACAAAACTGGCCTAAAACAAAAGAGCAGCCTGCGGAAAAGAGGCTTTAATGTGGGAATTAGCATGACTCTTTGACATTTATCGCTTGGCCGTATCCCAAGCTGCTGGAGTTAACACGCAGCTGGAACCCATTGAATAGGAAGGAATCAAGCTTATTTCAGCGTGTAATTATTTATCTATATTAGGTATATAAGGAACAATCGGCGTGCTTTTGCTTTTCGCTATGCACAATAAATAAAACTCATTAATTAAGTTACCCAGTGACAGAAATAATAAGTTCCATAGTAGTTTTACTCTAAAAACTGTTCAATGAACATCTTAGTTTGCTTGAGTGACAATGGAAGACCGACTATTAGGAGTTTCTATGAATGGATTAGTTACGCTGCTACTACACCATACTAGCGTCCCTTTAAACATTTTTGTGTATTAGTGCATCATGAATTACTTAAACATTGGTGAGGTAAAATGGCATTGAGCCTCAAGTAGGTAATTTTTGTAGACGATCCCTTGTCTCTTAAAACTTCCTCATCTTATTGTACTGATTAACAACAACTTTGATAAAATTACAATCTGCCTGATTGGGCTATAATTAATTGTGACAAATGATCTCATTCATACCAATTTACAATTTTCATTCACTCGCTCATTCATACTATATATACAAACACCCCAGAGGCCCCCCAAGTCCACATGGTTGTCACCTCCCTCGCGTGTGAAGGAGGAAGCGGAGTCTTGGGAAGTCCCCCACGCTCCTTCGTCAGCCGCGCCGCTGGATAAGAGCAAGCTCCACAGGACTAATTCCAAAACTGAAAAGGATCTTATTGTAGAAATAATTTTGCCTGGCATTGATAAATTTGAATGTTTCACGCTGGCTGGCATGTATATTGTACAATTATTAATATATTGTGGTATAATGTATAATTGTAGCAGCGCTCACATGAAAGAACTTTCATGGCTAATACCCACCAGCTGGTTACCCAACCAACCTCAACATGGTGCCTGACCCATACCCGTGTAGGCTTACACAGACCACACCGGCTCTGAACAATCAGGTTCAATAATACCCTTTATGTATGTGTAAATACATATAATTACATAATTATGGTACAGTCAAATATGTAAGTCCATCAGTTCTTCATTGCGTGATGTTTTCGTAGTGTGTACACAGCCTACCCATTTTCAATCCCTTCCAAAAGCCTTATTGCTTATGTCCATTTACTACCCTTATCTTAACCTACCAGAGAACTCATAAATTTCCATTTTCTAATTTTTATTGAGTAATCTCTTACATTTTTTCAGTTAAACGTTGAATGGACCAACCACCTGAAATTCCAAAAAACTACCAATCAGCCAGGCCAAACACTTACCCACTTTCATAGGCTGTAAGCGATCTATAATTTAAATTGTCTCCAGATGAAATAATAAATTGTAATAGACCAATTTGGTCATATGGAGCCTTAATTTATTTATAAGCTAAGAAGACAATACAGATTTTTCAATAATAAGGTTATCACAGGTTCATTGTTTTATCTACAAATCATACAATGGCCGAAAATGTTTGCGACTGCATTAGAAGATTATACAAAAACTTTCACGACAAACTTTACAACCAAAGGAATGGTTACCTTCAAATTAAGCTTTAACAATATGGGGGAATACACCTGCCATGTTGTCTTATTGACAGCAGATTCCCTGGTTGTGACCGGTAGCAAAGTTGAAATGGAATGTATTTTTAGTTGAAGTCTCCATAATCCGGTATTTAGTCTTACCTATCAGTCCTCTATGACGAGAACAGAGCCCTGTTGAGAAAGACATACAGACGGATTACTTGCAGAAACTCGGTTGTAGAACCTGCGGGTACAGGGCGGAAACAGGCAGTGGCCTTGGGAGCGTCACAGTTTTAAGAACAAAAGGCTGCCACCCTAGCGCTAACCGGTTCTCGGCGTCCGAACCTCGCGGTGTCGTCTCTCTGTGTCATCCGGTAGCCCCTCCATGCCTGTGTCTGCATGCAGTATATGGTCTGGCGGTCAGTAGTATATGGTCTGGCGGGTACAAGGATCAGAGGCCTATATCTGTCCCATTGATAATAACCAACGACCCCTGTCGAAAATGACCATCAAAAGATAAAGAAAATTGTTGGATCGTTCACTTTATGGGATGCATGGCGAGTAGAGGTCTAAATATCTAAGCTGCCACCATTTCCTAAAGTTCTTAAAATGGAAAGACACCTCCATTTTAGTAACCACTTTACGAAGAAGTTGAAGCAAACACGCACGAAGCCTTACCGGCTTACGCATTAATTAACCTTCCCCAATCTATCACTGCGTCTCAAGCTATTGATTTACAAGAGCATACTTAGGCCTACTCTGCTGTATGGTGCACCGCTTTTTCGTCATCTGACGTATAAGACAGCTCGGCGACTTTGGAGTCCTGGCAATTCCAAAACGGTATACTGATGAAAGTGGTCAGAGGTACTTCGTTCGAGCTGCGGAGCAACAGTGAGCTTCACGATATGTTTGAGCTGCCTACGGTGGATGAATCCATCCAACGTAGACATATCAAATTTTTTGACTCCCTGCAATACTCGACAAACCCGGTGTTTAACACGATAACCCCCGCTCCGTTCCCCATCGATGGCAGGACGCTGTCGCGGCTGGAACGCTTTAGTCTTAGGTTCTAGGTTTATGTTTTAGTTTGTGAGTTTTTCTCCCACATATTAAACTGAAGGTGAGCCCCATCACCTTGTAATGTATTTATGTCTTTTTCTTCTAACTTCAATCTTATACATGTAACCCAACCTCCTTCAAATGCATCTGCACATAGCAGAATGAGGAGAAAAATATGTTAGTTCTTGTTCATTGATTGTTCATACTTTCACATCGTAAAATTCGAAGGGGTTAAAAAAAACACCTAAAGTTCTAATTTTCAACGATAGTTGTCCCAGGCATACTATCTATTAATCTAGGCCTGCACGTCTTGGGAATCAATCGATCAAAAATCTATATTCCACTCGCGTTATAACTATTTATTGGAGGCTGATCTCGGCTTGGAGGAGGAGGATGCAACCAACGAAGATATTCTATCATTTCTAATTTTACGGCTAACTATTCAACAGTTTGATTGATCTAACCATTTATTCGTTCGATACGCTTCAATCTGTGTTCTTCCCTTACTACTCCAATCTCCAACAAGTTTTTGCACCAATAAGATGCCTTCCGGCATTAAATTATTGTCCTAAACATTTACTGCCCTGCTTTCTGGTCCAAAAAAAATACTGAAAAACCTTGTTGGTTAGGTACCTCCCTATCTCATGATAAACAAGCGACTTAGTAAAGCAGCCCAGGCTTCAATTGGCCATTGTGTGTTGTTAGATACAATCCAGACATGCTTAGTTGCAATTCATGTGCGCACCAAACAAACAGCAGTAGTTAGGCAAAAATTGCGTATAAATCTCACAATAAATTATTTTTCTTAAGGATAGTAGAATGTAGTCCGTTGAAGCAAAATCATATTTATCATGTTTTATTTTTAGATTTGTCGGGAGGTCGGCTTGGGTTGTTTGAAAAGATTTTTCATGAAGTTTATTTATGTCATCGTCTCGACACGATGGGTCAGGTAGACAAGGAAAAAGTATGGGTGAAAAAAGGTCATTTTGGTTCATATTCTTTTACACCTAAATAATCTCACTAATTGTTAGCCTACTAAGTAGTAGCTACTATTAGTACTAATAATAGCAGTATCTACTTAGCAACCTGAGCAGATTCGAGAGCACTATGGTGAAACGAAGTTGGGCAAGGCAGAGTAACAAATGCTCCTGCTAGCTTGCTCGGTCACCTCGATTTGTTTTTAGAAGGATACCCACTTATGCCTTCATAAAAATAAATATAATATTTGTTAACAATAATGTAGTTTCTACTGATTGTTCACCGGTAGCTAACTAATTGCCCTTCTACAGACATAGAAAACTTCACCGATAGGAATTCCAAGCTAATTGAAACATAAAAGCGGAAAAAAAAATGTGACTTGGACTGAAGGCTGAATAATTTTATATGGAGAGAAATACTAGGGCTGGTTTCTTACAGCATTCTTACTTTATTTATTAATAATAAGCGATTATGAAATGCAAAATAAAATGCATTACTAAACAACGACTTTTAAAATTTTTACATTAAATTACGTTAAAAAACAACGAACGCTAAAATTATCGTTCCAGGATTATTTTTCAGAATGTGATTCAGAGGATTTGGTATAGAAATTGTTTGTAAATATGGAACAGTTCCGTATAGACATTATATTGGAACGATTCTCTTATCAAAGTTATGTAATTATCACATCTATTTTTAGCTTGTCATTTTCTAAATCAGGCACATTTATGTTTATCTGCCTACGCTGCTCTTTGCGAGTCCCTTGATCATACTTAGAGGATATGAAATTCTATAGGGATATGAAAGGCATCATTTCATATTGAAAGACATAAAAAAAATACAGCCATATCTATAAAACATGATTATGCATCATTGATCAATTAATAGATAGCACTAAAAAAACAAATTATATTAAAAATCTTGATTTCTTGATTAACAATAAGTAATTTTTATTTTGTTTTTGAGGCTACAAAGCCAAAAAGTCATTGACATCATGTTAACAACTTTTACTCCTGAACAGTTTAGACGTGATAGTGTTCTTCCATTTCATTTCCAGATAATGCTTAAAATCAATGTAATATTATGGTTAATGAAGATTCATTAATAAATTATTTATTATATTATATGATTCTAACGTAGCACCTCCTCCCTGCATTATTTTCACATATTTCTAATGCATTGTTCACTAAATTTCCATTGAATTATTCTAACTGACAATGTTTATTGAAAAAACAAAATAGGGTAATGTGCAAACCGAAACACACCGACTCCAGAGTAACGGCTTCGTTCACGAATGAGAAAGTGAACGTGTGTCGTATAGCCTTGAAGTATATCCTCAAACAACCTCTTTAAGCGGCTAAGTAACCGCAACTTAACAATTTACAAACATGTAGAGAGTCCAAGCCAAGTACGTACAGAAACCATATGAAGATCTAATTAGATTATATTAGGAGAATTTCCTAAGAGAACGTGCCTATTTTGAATACAAATATAAAATTACCGAAAAATAGGCAAACAATTTTGGAGAGGTGAAACGGAGCCGGTGGGAGATAGTTTTGAGAAGTAGTAGATCTGTCTGGAGGGGAATGAGACAGACAAGAATGAATGGATCCTTCAGCCATTCTAGCCTCGAACCCTAATCGGAACTGGATCCAATTACAACCTAACAGAGTTGTTACAATTGTAAAGTCGGGCTAGATGTCTCTGGTCGGGTGGTCCCCCTGCAAAAACCTTTCTCTCTTGTCTCGTCTTTTTCTAGGGGGGGCACTCCACCCCCCCTCTTCGGGACCCTTCTAAGCGGACTCTATCAATAATGCAACTAACTAACTGTTCCACTCCTATGGGGCGCTTTTCCATCTTCTTGGTTGCTTTGAATCTCAAATCACATTTGAATGAAGCTCTGATTTTATGGAATTCAGGACTAAGGAACAAAAATTTTGTTTGGCTTTGCTAATCCATATTTTAATTATAGTCGGATGCTTGTTGCAGTATTGAACCTTTCTCGAAATATATTTCAGGAAATAACGAGTATTTTATTATTAAACAACTTTACAATGATAAAATTACAATCGATCATACCATATTTACAATTTTTCGTTCACTCGCTCATTCATACAGTATTTACAAACAGCCCAGGGAACTCTCAAATCCACATGGTTGTTACCTCCCTTACATTCGAGAGAGAAAACAGAGTCTTGGGAAGACCCCATGCTCCTCCGTCAGCCGCGTCACCGGATACTAGCCAGCGCAGGCTGACCAACAGCGCGAGAGTATGTATATTATTAATACATACTTATTGCCATGATGGCTATTCTGTACTCAATTGGCTCAGTCCACCATAACCTATACGCGATGTGATCTGTTTTTGGTTTGTCGATGTTTTCTTTTATTTTTAATAATTTATTTAATAATATTAATTATTTTCGTTTTTATAGTTAATCTATTGATGATATCTTATTGGTATTTTATGTCAATTGTGTTACGTCCTTTATTTTTTATCATAATATCAATCATAACCTATCCAACCACCCTAATCCCGTAGCACTGCATCACTCATCCCTGTAATCCTCCTCGGAGACTGAAACGGCAGTGGCCTCATGACCTGCTGTAAATCGTGACAGTGGGAGTCCTAGCAATGGTCAGTGAGCTTATGTGGCTCTCTCACTCTTCGTCAGCCTCCACTGGCTCGTATCCGGTGATGCAGCTGACAGAAGAGTGTGAGGGACTTCCCAAGACTCCCCTTCCTCTTTCACATGCGAGGGAGGTGACAACCATGTCGATTTGGGAGGCCTCTGGGCTGTTTGTAAATACTATATGAATGAGCGAGTGAATGATTGTAAATATGGTATGAATGAGAACATTTTTCACTATTACTTATTTCCTAATAAGGCAGATTGTAATTGTAGCACAATAAAGATAATATCAATTCCCTCCAGAGGCTTTGATAAATATGCTGTGTCGTTAGCGACTCATTGCATTTAAGCAGCCATTTTTTTTTGTTCCTATGAAATTCCAGGTTTAGAAGCTTGATTGAACCTGGAATTATTCATAAAAGGAATATTGTTGAAATCGTTATCACCCTCCTGGCTACTCGAACGAAGCTTAGCGATTCCAGTTTGCAAGGTTTCTGAATGTAGTTCCTCGAAATTTCATAATAATTAATTACTACAAATTGTGCGGAAAGAGTATTAATGCCGAATACGAACGAATTATCCACGTTAACTCAAAAATTCTAGTTATGGCCCGAAGATATGGAGATCTGCACCTCAGGCTGAAAAAGTGAAGTGTACCCCAGAAAAAGAGAAACCAAAAGAAAAAGTCAACTTGGCACAATTTCTCTCTGCTTATGTGATTTATTAAGAGAATGAATGAGAACACATATTTCATAAGTTTTTTTCCCCCCCTTTCTGAACAGTAAAAGTTCGTCTGGTGAAAAACATGTATTGAATTACTTTACTTTTTTCTTGTAAGAATTCTTCGATGGGAACGCAAGTGAATCGAGAAGTGCCGCAATGAGCAGTAATATGGACACTCTTGCTTATTGGTTTCTCCATATCAAGTTGAGTTCAAGTCGTACGTAATTCTGCTAATTTATGATTGCTACGAAACTCTTCTTTTTCGTACACGACTATAAATGGACCAGCGTGCATTGAAGTTAAGTCTCAGAGGAACATAAACTTAACACATCCCTTACAAATTTTTGAATTTCATGACGGTTTAAAGTTGTCATGTAAGTCGTGTGAATTATTTCGTAGTATGATCTCCATGTTTCGTTAATCAACCCAAACATTTTCTCAACTAAATAATTCCCTCATTTTGAGCAAAGTACGTTTGCACACTTCCAATGATACAACCAATCCCATGAGAGTTATTTGGATTGAAATATTGAAAGACAAAACTGTCTTTTGTAGTAAAACTATATTAATCGGTCTTGCATTAATTTAAAACCGGTTACAATAATTTCAATGAATCATTTGATAATTGAATAAACTGAACACACTAACAGATATCAGACATTGATTGACAGCTTATACAAAATATCTCTAATTTAATCTTAATTTCTGTTATTATAAAATCGTCATTAAAAATGATTTTAGGCTTTATTTACTGTAGCTGTTTTTGTTTTGTTTTTTTTTGTACAGAAAACGTTATTTCAATCTATTATCGAGAAGTATATGAGGACAGTTCTAAACATGGGTTCTCCATCTCATGTTTTAAATTTCGATTGCCTCAGGTTGGTATTGTGAGGTAAGGTGACTTTGCGGGTAGCATCTTGAAGTCGTTTCTCTGTTATTTTTTGGTTGAGGTTATTTTCTTTTTTTGAGTGTGTTGCTTTGGACTGCGCCTTATCTTGAGTTTCCGGGTTAATCTCCTAACATTGTCTGCGCTGTATTCTTTACACCTCCAAGTTTGGTTCGTATAGGTTAATTTATGTCTAGTAGTTATATGATGCAAAGAAAATGTAATCCTAATATTATATATATAATCTCAAAAGTCCCTTCTAGTGTATACCTGCCTCATGACTTCATGGAAGTCACTGGTGTTCATACTTCATAATATAGCTTTTCTTTTAAAATACTCTCCTCTTCAAAGATTATTTATCTAATTGAATGTTTTTTTCGCGGAATTATGATTTTTGCATGCCACAGTTCTTTTTCATTTTCTGATTATCCTAGCCTGAAAGCGGTCCGAAATAGCGATATGGTGTTTATTTAGTGGATCTATGGTCATTCCTAGTATTTCTAAATTATTTTTTAAACAGTCTATTGTCAACTAGTCCTCTCGATAGTTAAATACATTAATTGTTCTTTCCTTTGGGGTATTATAGTTTTGTGAGCACATCTTATCTGTTGAATTACTTGTTTCTATTCATTAAAGTGTCTTTTTTGCCGGTGGGGCGTCGCAACAATAACATTAATCCTGGTGTAGTCTTCCTGACAAATATCATGATCATCATTCTATTTGTTAGTGTTGTTGATTTCACATTCCGTTCACTACTTCATTGGAAGCATTATCACAGATAAAGCAGCAAGTTTTCTCTCGTGTGCCCTAAGTGGCAGAAAACAGTTGGTAAGGCGATAAAGAGGACTAGCTCCGCTGTATCGTGGCACCATCTCCCGCATGCTACGGGACCCGAGATCGTCCTGGGCGATACAGCCTCCTTGATCGTATCCTTATCCGACGAGGATAACTGGCCTATATTACCCCATAACGCTCTTGTGTTCCTGTAATGGCCAACAAGTGTTAAATCCATATTGTCGACATCCAATGAGGAAACATAAAACAGGTACTTCATGGATCTATCCTCCTCTATGATCTGTACATCATGGCATACGTACCTCAACCTCGGTACAAAACCGTAAGTCTGAACCTTGGAAAACAATACATTTTTGTCAGCCAAAGAAAACAAGAGATAGAAAGGGATATCTATGCGTTCAACTTCAAATCTCAAACTTCAAAGCTTGTCTTGCGCAGTAAATATTTTAGAACATGGAGTTCTCCATAGGGTGTATTGGTGCACTCACCGCTGTGCGGCGCATGTCATTTTGATGATTTTGGATTTCTATTAGAATTCATTAGTTCCGTATTTTTTAATGATACCCTCCTCTGACATCAATAGGGAAGGGTTCTATTGACGACCTGTTAAAAGACAACAGCTTAAAACAATACTAAAATTTCAAATATGTGTAAAGCATAGATGTCCACATAGAACATTGGGAAATGTTGAGATGACCACAGTGTTAGTGTTATCCCCACCAGACGACTCTCCGAACATACAAAGGGAGTGTTTGTTTTCGATAGCTGCGGGGGCTCTGGTCTTCTTCTTGGCACGGCCTGTTTGTAAACCTGCCCTGTCTACGGCCATGTAGTTAGTAAGTAGTTTTTCTTAGATTTACCTTGTTTTAAAGCCGTTCTTGTGGCTCCTTTTCGGTAAATATCGTGAATTAATCTTTCAGTTGTACGGGTCTGACAGCGGAGATCGAAGACAGGAGGAAAGTTCGTGTCAACATATCTTTTTAATTCCATCAAAGATTAACTGACAAGTCGTCTGACAGATCATAAATTTCCGTTTCGTGAAGACATTTTTTATTTTACCAGATATTTTGTCTAGCATTTCTTTTTCCTTCTTTTGTAGGACACATGGTACATTGTTGGAATAGCAGAGTCAATGACTTTCAACTGAACATTTTTTTTTTTTTGGAAATCCCCTGAAATTTTAATACAATGTGTAAAAATATAAACAAAATAATCGACAAATTTTCTCCTCATTCTGTTATGCACAGATGCATTTGAAGGAGGTTGGGTTGCATATATAAGATTGAAGTTAAAAGGAAAATACATAAATACATTACAAGGCGATGGGGCTCACCTTCAGTTTATAAAGTGGGAGAAAAACTTACAAACTAAAATCTAAACCTAGAACCTAAGACTAAAGCGTTCCCGTCGCAACAGCGTCCTGCCATCGACGGGTGAACGGAGCGGTGGTAATCGTGTTAAACACCGGGTTTGTTAAGTATTGCAGGGAGTCGAAAAATTTAATAAGTCTACGTTGGATGAATTCATCCACCGTAGGCAGCTCAAAGATATCGTGAAGTTCACTGTTGCTCCGCAGCTCGAATGAAGTACCTCTGACCACTTTCATCAGTATACCGTTTTGTAATTGTTGGAGTTTCCGAGCTGTCGTATACCTCAGATAACGAAAAAGCGGTGGACAATACAGCAGAGTAGGCCTGAGTATACTCTTGTAGATCAATAGCTTGAAACGCAGTGATAGATTGGGGGAAGTCAATAAATTCGTAAGCCAGTCAACTGAACATAAAAATTTTGAGCATTTTAAGTGTTTGTTTCCTTTCTGATCCGAGTCCGCCTACGTTGCCCCACAAGCTCAATCAGGAGGATGAATGCGCGATGACAACAGGTGTCTGGTAGGTGGAATAACTGACAATAAAACTAGAAGGGACACCAGCAAGATGAGTGGACAAGAGGAGGAGTGCTGTAATTGCTGGTCGGTGTAGGCAAGATGGTAGATTGCACTTTCTAACCTTCCATATTGGGCCTATCTTGAGCACTGGTCCCGGTCACCCGGTCTGTCGTCCCTCAGCTACGTACGGCTTAATAAGCAGCCGACGAGTCAAGTCCGTTCAATAAGCACCTGACCATAGTCAAGGTGTAACTAGACTCTTTTTGTCTATGACTATATTTACAATGACTCTGTCAATATAGCCTAATCAACCTCGAATTCGGAATTTAAAGCATAATTTTCTTATTGTTATTATTATTATTATATATTCCTTTATTTTTCCCTTATTCATAATCTTAAAAATTTGAGAGCTAACAAAAAAAAAAATATTATTTATTCTACTTAATGTAACTAAGTGACAACATTCTATCTCTAAAATTTCTTCATAATGCCAATTTTTCAGGGAAGTTAAAGATACTATGGACACTGAGCAAATATAATGTGGTCAAGTAATAAAATGCGCCACTCTTTTCAAATAGGTCTTTAAAGGTTGAAACGATTTTTTTTTTTCTAACACAGAGTATTGGCAAATCCGAGTTAGAACTTTGGAATGGATTGTTAAAGCAACAAGAAGAAGTTTAAAAAAATATTTATAAAAGAGATTAAGGAAAACACAATAAGGGATAGTTTAGTCAAACTTAAAGCTTTTTTGAGTATCAGATTAAAAGCTGTGAAAATTTAATGGAAATAGTATTTACATCGATTTTTTTTTAACATGTACAAATACAAGCAATGACTCTGTTTGAGTATTACTATTCTGAACGTAATATTAAAGAAAGTTCCTGTACTACTGTTGGTTCTTGATTGTTATACACCATTGTTTGAAGTGTACAATATGATGAATTGTGATTCATATGTCGGTTTTTAGCACTTAATAATGGCAATATTAATTGCCTATAGCACAGGTTAGTTAATAAATTTGTGACTTGAGACCTATAAGTGTCTTTTCGTTTAGAGACATTTCAATTAGGTTTCTAAAGACACCCACCCCATTAGGCTTTGAGAAGGTAAATATGTATCATTCCCAGTAAAAATGTGTCCTTTGAAAGAAGCTTACGGTTCCAATAAGCCAGGACATAAACCACAGATACAGATACTTGAGAGGGACCGGTACTACTGCTCCCAGAAGAGGTGTTCGGATGAAGAAGTAAGTCCTGGAGGAGCTGTTGGAGGGTGGCTGGAAGAGAGGGCCCAAGAGATACATATCTACTACGACAATAGCAGCACCTGTGACTGTCCTAGTCCTTAGCCACGAATGGAAACCGACTCCTTACTCTCCGCTTATTCCCAACGGCCGCCTCCCCCTGAGCTCACATTCTCCCAAATCGCAGGCCTAGAGGAATACTACCTTCAAGTCCGAAGGAAGAGGCTGGGAGAGGATATGAAACAAACCAAAATACTTAATTTTTTTAATTAAAAATGTAACTGGAGACTTGAATGGGGCAATCTTCTTTTAGATGGTTTGCTTTTAGTTTCATACAGTTTTGTCATAGCTGTATTTACAAACATTTTCTAAAAGCCTTCTATTAAATAGACAAAGTTACAAAATAAAAATTGAACAACTCTGCAATAGACACGTTCAAACATAATGCGTCGATAGATCCTGAGGTACAAGAGTTAAAAATAGTAGTTTTAATTCAGTGAAGAAGCATATGTTCAGTTTTTTTGTGGGCGCATCTCCTCAGTGAGTGTTTGTCATAATTTCATGTTCCCTGAATTAATGGATTGTCTGATAAAATTGTGTAACTAAAGAATTTTTGGGTGTATATGTGCTGGTGTAATGTCGGCAAATGAAAGTGGGACAACATTTAAGATATTTTTGTTTTACGTATCCACCTATAACCCTCATGCACGGATTTCGAATTGCTCCAAGCTGGAATTGACAGCTGGAACTCCATACTGGAAAGGGCTTCAGTTTTCTGCAGAATTGCCACAACACTTCGTAATACACATCATGTGGAAATGATCAAACGTACTTGTTACGTTAATTTTTCAAGATCTCTCCAGTGCCAGCACAAAAACTCAGTATGATGTTAGTCTGTAATCGTTTCCCGATCGTTAAGGGCACGTTTTAAAGACTACATGCGTAAATGTAGTCATGGATTAGAATTCCTGTCACTAAATCCGTTTACAATCCCTGACGTATGTTGAAGTTGTAAAATCTCATTGAAGTAACCGCACGGTAGTAACAACACTGGTTATGTATGAGTGCGGGGAATCGACTATTTTTTTTCTCTCGACATATTGTCGGTCCCACTCTCAAAGAACAAGCCGCTCATCCTGTACTTAGTATTGTAATCCAGTGTCGACCGGAAATCAGATACAACAGCCGAATTCGTGTGGGAGGGACAAGTGATGAGCTCCAATGGATAGATTTCCACCTTATTACAGTAACAAAAAATAATAATAGACAAACAGTAGATCAGAAGAGATAATTTAATACAATAAAATAAAATTACATGTAAGTAAACATAATTAAGAATACCGGAAATAAATTCTATGCCTTAATGGCTACCAAGATCTCAAGCAATGTATGGTATATGGTGTGAAGCCAATTTCAAATAATACAAAACAGTATTCTAGAAATAATATTTGACAAAAGTACTCTACAATGGTCAAGTTTTCCCAACATAGTCAAAGATAACTATATCATAATATACTAGATATTTTTAAAGCGATAACCACAAAATTTATAGATAAATGTAAACATAATCCAATTCACTATGTTTTTAGCATAGATAATACTTTGAAGAAATGTTTTTATATTTACATTTCCTTTTAATTTGTTTATTTGTTTTTGTAGTTAGTTTGTTTATAGTTTTTTCTCAATGAAATTCATTTGTACTTCAATGAAAACTTCACTCATAATATAAGAATGATGATTTTTTTTTTTAGACTATGTGCATTTATTATTAGCTTAAGATTACTTTTATTATGTAAATATTGGATTAAATTTATTTGATTTGAAAAGTCATCTCTCATGGACAGGTACGTTGAAATAGTGTCTACTTCATCAACTCGTTGCTGGCGGACTTTAAGTTTTAATTGTAAATTAAATGGGTATAGTCTTCTTGAAATTGTTGATCGAATTTACAGAAAAAGTTGTTAACTATTGCAAGACAAAACATTTAAGTACTGGGTCCATTACCTCTCAATATTTGGGCTAAATTAGGTTTGCATCGTCTCAGTGAATCTGTCCGTCGAATGAGGTGCTGGTGTTGTTTAACAGAACGGAATAGGTTTATCAGTTTTTTTTATGTTTTGTTTATAATTTATTTCACAAAACCGTTAATTAAAATACAAAAACATCACTAGGAGCCTATGTTGATGTCTAAGCATAGCTTTCTCCATTAGATAGAAATGCGAATAATAAATTTTCATATACCCATAAATAAATTTAAGTGAACCGCCACAGCGTGCTTGTCGTTACCGCGCGAGACTAAGTACGCTATTTGTACCCGTTCGTATATGAATTATACACCATGCGTGACTTAAATCATCCTGCAGTTGGAAAGATTCCACAAACCATTTCAGGTGAAATGCACAATATCCTCTCGATTGTGCCAAGGGGCCGTTTGTTCAGCGAGGACACTCGAGGTACGATTTGTTCAAGGAAGCACTCAGGATATTCAAGGAGGTGCACTTTTCATAACACGCTGTGCAAACCGGAGTGTAAGGTATGTGCCAAAATGAAAGTAATATGATAGAAAGTAATAATATAACTAAATGGAGGTACAAGTAGATTCTTATTCTGAAAAGGTTTAGTGATAATTTAAATGGTCGAATTACGAATTGCTTCTGTTATTTACCAGGATGAAAAGAAACATCTGTGTTCGCCTCAAGTATAACAACCACTCTAAACTAGGGGCAGCTAGTAATTTGTTCGATTTGACTATTATTGTACACTTGTGTATTTCAATTAACCTTTATGAGAAAAATAGAATTGAAAAATGTTTTAAAATAACTAATCTACAAAGTTATACTTAACCCAATCTGGACATACGGAATAGAGCTATGTGGGACAGAAAAAATGTTGAACATCAAGCGTATCCAATCCTTTCAATCAAAAGTCCAAGAACAATAGTAAATGCCCCTTATCACGTCAGTGACAAAACCCTTCATAACGATCTTAATTTACCTTACATTCTTGAACTCATTCCTTCCTAGTTTATGAAATTCCATAGTACCTATCCAACCACCCTAATCCCCTAGCACAGTCATAGCACTGCACCTCTCATCCCTTTAATCTTCCTTGGAGACTAAAACGGCAGTGGCGTCGTTACCTGATATAAATGCGTGACAGTGTCCTGGCAATGGCCAGTTTCTCCAATCATGTCCTGAGCGTATGTGGCTCTCGCGATCTTCGTCAGCCTCCACTGGTTCGTATCCGGTGACGCGGCTGACGAAGGAGCGAGGGGACTTCCCAATACTCCGCTTCCTCTTTTGCATGCGAGGGAGGTGACAACCATGTGGATTTGGGAGGTCTCTGAGCTTTTTGTAAATACTGTATGAGTGAGAGAGTGAATGAAGAATTGTAAATATGGTATTAATGAGAACATTTATCTCAATTACTTATTGCCTAATAAGGCAGATTGTAATTTTAGCACAATAAAGAAGTTATGAAATATATTTTCATCCAATCCATGAACTGGTCAGTTTAATAGTGTTTGCTGATCTCCGAGCTGACTCACTGCCATAAATATGTGTGGGATTTGAAGTTGGGGTTTAAAATCCTGAGTGGAATCTGGATGCTTGTGGCTGAATCGTCGATTTGAAAATTTGACTAATCAAGAACCGGTAACTCGTTTCATAGGAATTTTCTTATCTTATAATAATTATCTTGAGAATATTGAGAGGCGTGTGGGTTTACCAGGTTAGTGGAAGTTGGATGAAAATTTTCAAAGAAAGAAGAACTACGTGATTGGAATGATTAATATAAATATATTTGAAGACATTATTGAATCTATTGTATTTGGTGGAGGAATATAGAAGTTTTTTTCAAGTTTGAATTTGAAGTGTTTAAAATGGCCAGCTTGTATTGGGGAGGAAAGAAATTCATTAACATTTTCTTCATCTTACATTTTCCAATGACTAGTTAACCTCTTGACAGAAGGGAAAGGAGATTGTATTCTATTTTTGACATTTTTTTATTCATGGCAGACCAAAATAAAAATTTTAGCGACAAAAACAAAATGTATACCTATTAGTTCATTAAACACCTTCGTTACAAAGGGGTATAATATGCCAAATTTTGAGTAAAGGTGCTTTGCTCACTGTGACCCTTGTAAGCAGATCTTTAAACTATATCCAAATTTGGGAAATTCTTAAAGAAATAAGACTCCCAAATGACCTCGAAGGTTGTACCGGCTACATTGCTGACTTAGCCGTGTACTTTAAGGAGTTTTGGGTAGAATTCATATCATAAAAAAAAAAATTTACGTCAATTTTTATTTTTTGAAGTATAGTGTTTATGAAGATCAGGCCTGAGTTATAGGTGATCTAAACTCGTATGTAGCCTTAACTAGCCCAAGCAAGTTGTATACCCGGGACCTTCTTGGTGTTTGACCATTTAATACCTGACTCTGTCAAAGTAGCTTTTCTTTGGATACGGATAGCTTAGAAGTTGAGCAACCTACGGGAGATTGAGAAGGTTCTGGTTTCGATACCCCCCCCCCCCCCACCTTTCATGAAATTCATCCCTGAGCGAATAGCTATTAAAAATGGTGGGATTGATACTTGAACTAAATCTTAATAATACAGGGATGTATTCTCTACTTATAAGCTGGAGTAAAGATCTGAGATGAAAATAAAACTGTTGTTTTCATCAGCCGTACAAGGACGGGACAAATAGTGCTGAGGCATGAGACATTTCCCTGCAGAGCATTTATCGCATGTGACGAGCACGTACCTCCTGGGCCGATAAAATCTACAGCTGTTTTTTTATCGTCTGCGGGGACCGATCCTTCGCAATCAAAGCACAGCCACTCGTATTTAATTGCTATGTCTTTATTAAGAGAAGAACAATTGACCTACATGGCTTTGCGAGCCCTTGTAAACGCCTTATAAGCGTGTCCACTTTCCTTGCTCTTAGTCACCTTATCGAGTTACTTGTCGGCTCTCCTTAGAACTAAATAAGAACTAGGTTATATCCTTTTTATGCGCTAAAAAAAAAATAGAAAAAAAAATGAGAAAAAAAATAGACTTTCTCTATCAGGGATCCTTGTATTATTTACTAACCACCTGCCTTAACAAAAGCTTAATAAAAAGCCCTCGGAATTAAAACATTCAACTGCATCTCAATCTGTTTAATTAAATCTTTTTAACAATTTAAAATTTGCAAATTACAAATTTTCAAATTAACAATACTCCTCTTTCTGCTATGAGCTGATGCATTCGAAGGAGGTTGGGTTCCATAACAATAATGGTTGTCGTTAAAATTACAATGCAATTAATATAATGCTAGGCGATGGGGCTCACCTTCAGTTTACATATGTGGGAGAAAAACTAAAACCTAAACCTAGAACCTAAGACTAAAGCGTTCCAGCCGCGACAGCGTCCTGCCATCGATGGGGGGACGGAGCGGGGGTTATGTTGTTAAACACCGGGTTTTTCAGGTATTGCGTCGAAAAATTTGATATGTCTACGTTGGATGAATTCATCCACCGTAGCCAGCTCAAATATCTCGTGAAGCCTGAATCTGCATAGCGATGATTTATTTTCTAAGGAAAATTAAAAAAAAAATTCATAACAAAGACAGGAAATTAAAAACTCGAAGATTATCATAGTGCTCATGAATATGTGTCCTTGTGTATTGTTATTCGTCTTTGTTGATATTGTATTTTTACATCATTCTACGAATCGCGTGGCAGAAATAAGAAACCACTAAGACTGCACCCGCGGACAGACATGTCAGAGCATTCTGAACGGTCAACAATACCGTAAGTACCAATAATTTATTACGGTAAATTAAATGGATTCTCGGATGTGATCATTTTATCATAATTTTATTGAAGCATTGTTGGTTCTCCTTAGAACTAAATAAGAACTAGGTTATATCCTTTTTATGCGCTAAAAAAAAAAATGAAGAAACAAGTAAAAACATTGTTGAGTCTGCATCTGGACTGTGTACATTTTTGAAACTGCCAGAACGATCTAATTTTTTTTTTAAGATTCTATCAACCATTCCTTATAAATTTACTACTGTTCCATAATTTAAAAATTGTGGTTTTAATTGAACTTTTGACACGCTTCCAAAAAGACTTAACCTTATAAAACAAGTAGTCAAGATCCTTTGGTTGACTGTGTGCTATTACACAGGTCCGTTTAGGTTAGTAACTTTTGGATAAACACCAACTATTATGAGCTGTTATTGAAAAATGTTATTTGAACTGGGTCTTTGTAACAGAAATACCCACACTCTCACTAACAAGCTGGTGAAACAAGCGAAAGGAAAGGAATTATTGTATGATTTAGTGGCTGGCCAGCAGTTGTGAGGTAGGCAAAAGATATATTTTTGGTTTGTGAGGCCAACGCCCGCTTTGGTAATTGCCGAGACCGTCTGTCCGTCTGTCTCGAGAATGTATTTATGAGCCCAGAGTGTATTATTTATTTCTAACTCGAGACGTCTTTCGGCTTCCTCAAACGTGGCCTGGTCAGCTCATTTACTGCCGGGGCCGCACTCGAAGCCAATTAATCGCTGCTGCCCGCGTCCCTTATACAGGATATTTATAGTAATTAATTAAGCTTTGTTTCTTATTTTAGGTGGCCTGTGGTCGAAAAAAATTCTCATCATTTGTCTGAAATAATCACTTCAATTTTTTGTTAATGTGTTATACTCATTGAAAAAAATTCTGGTCATTCACAAACTGTTTTGTTTCACTCTAAAAGAGGATTGGAAGTATAAATGAATAAATCTAAAGTAAAAGTAATAAATCTAACTCAAGGCCATTCACACTAATCGATAGTCGTAACAATATGTTCTATTTTAAATAATTAAAAACATTCTGACAGTAGGGTTCCGGAATGTTTTTTGGATGTAAAATATTGTTAATAGCTGGATTAGTACTACAAAAATTCCTAATATTATTCTTTGTGTATAACCAAATTATCAATATTTTAATAATCATTGGCCGACAATGATAATAAAAAGGTTGTCGTCTAGCTAGGGTTTTCCTTTTACTTGTACTCATTTTCAACCATGTTTTGTTTCTTTTCATTTCAACGTCAGCGCCTTTCTTCTGAGTTTTTAGATATCCATTACAACTATCGAATAATAATTCGTGACGTTTTTACTTATATAATTTCCTAACTAACTGACCCGGGGGGGGGGGGGGGGTAAGAAAGTTCTTAAAGAAATTCCTGCACAGTTCATAAGGAGGAAAATACCACTTTGAAAACGATCTGAAATCATACAAGTATACTCCCATGGGCTCCTGTTACCCGTTGCACTGAAGAGCACTATGGATTCCAGGAAACCGGCGACGAGCAGGTAGTCGCCTTGGAGACTCCAGTATCGGCGTTCCGGACCGCATAGTTGTGCGTGCCCCCAGACGTCGGCAATCCCTCATAGGGCTGCCATTAGATATGACGGGGAGGAGATGAGGAGGAATCGCGAATAGCTGCGCGCAGAAATATAGAGCGTCGACCCCTGCCTACGGGACAATGCGCTTTCCCACATCCTTCAATTTAGCCGTCAGCCTCCCCTCGCTGACAGAGATGTGATGATAGGCTACCTTAGTGCATGTGCATGTGAGGAGGAAATGCGTTTTTCAGATAGGTCTATCTCATATGAAATTCTATCTCCCAATTTATAAACTTTACACCAGGGGCAAGAAATGTCTGACAATAATTGAAAACCTTGTCCAAACCATTCACTCGTACCTTCTTATATTATAATAAGTATAAAACTGATGAGTTGAAATGTTTGTTAGGAGTTCGGCTTGGGTTGATGTCAACGCTAACCTTCTTCTAACCAGGGCCTGATGCAGACATACGTACACGTCGAAACGTTGTCCACTGATCAACTTTCTGAGAACTTACCATCGTTTTTTTCATCAACCCTGGATCATCTCTCAACAAACGCTTCAATTTATTGAAATACTTACGGATTACAACGAACTTGCTGTATTTTAAATGTTGATTTTCTTTTTAAATCAGAACTTGCTAACTCAAGGACTGAAGGAGGATAGTGTGAGAGGTAATTAAGAGCATATATGACTACTATTGTACTGGGTAGCAAATTATCGTCTGTAATAGTGTTCAAGTTATCACTGGCTAAGTCTTGAATTGTGGCCAGGATGGTTAATGATAAGTCCCTTTATGAGGCAGGGTGCCTTATTTTAAACGTAAAAAATGGAGATAAGAAATCATTTATCACTTATCACAATATGTATTCCTTTCCACAAATAATTTCAAGTTTCACTTAAATTTTCTCAGCTGAATATTCTGATTAGCAAATGTATCAATTCAAAAATTCAATCGTATTTGAATTTCTTTATTAATATTTCTGACGTGGAACCAACACTCGAGGCTAAAAAGACGAGAACTACTCAGAAGCTTTGGAAAACTGTACTACTTCGAAGGACATCTCCCAAAATAAAATAAATTACTAATCAACAAAGTTATACCTAGGACTGCAGTAAAGTCACGGTTATAACATTAGATCTCCCACTCGATAATTTACATAATGTGGTTTATTAATAAATTAGAAACCTTTATAATAATTTAACCATTTTACCATCATACAATCCACACAGCTAATGAAAACTGCACAAAAAATACCTCATGACTCAGTTGTAGAAAATGGCCCATGAAGTTTATCAGTGGTGTCAACATTGTGGATAAAAGCTATTCATACATTTATTTGCAGATGAAATGGCCGATGGGTATACCGTTAAAGGTGTCCCTGTCCCGTTGCATGCCATTAGCGATCGGCAGATAGAGGAGGGATCGAACCCGGAATGAGGAAAGGCACTCATTCCACATCCGAGGAACTCACTGTTGAGAGCCCGAGGCTTTCATTCCCCGACCGTGGAACTCAAGCGGTCCGACTGTCCTGTGAGAGCGGCCGTGTGATCCTGCAATTACAGAGATAGCAATGGAACCTGACCTGGGGATTCCAGGCTGCCTCCCTCTTATCCTTCCTGTGTCCCACCTCGACCAGGTTCTAACCTACTGACTTACAGCTTTGGTAAGTTTTAATATCTCCTCGTTTTAGAGGTGCAGGAAGTATCATCAAGTTTTAACTGGAGGATTGTCTTCGTGCATTCTTTCTGCCAGAAAGAAGAAAGATGACCTAGAAGTAGCAGGAATTGAGGTAAATATTAGGAACAAAGCAGGATAAACCCTTGGGTTTTTGTAAACCCATTAATCCACCCCTAAAAATACGGAGCAAGACTGAATGATTCAGCTGAAGTAGCTTAGTCTACACCAGCTAGAATGTTCTGATTAGCAGATGCATCAATTCAAAAATTCAATCGTATTTGAATTAGTGTATTAATATTTCTGACATGGAACCCACACACGAGGCTAAAATAAAAAGAACTACCCAGAGGCTTTGGACAACTGTACAGACTACTTCGAAGGACATCACATCTCTCAATCGAAAATAAATTACTAATCAACAAAATTATACTTAAGCCAATCTGAAAAAAGTCAAACATCAAGCGTATCCAATCCTTTAAATCAAAATTCCTGAGAACGATAGTAAATGCCCCTTAGCCCCCGTCAGCAACTAAACCCTTCATAAAGATCTTAATACGCCCTAAATTCTTGAACTCATCCCTTCCAAGTTCATGAATTTCCATAATATCCAACAACACCCCTAGCACAGTCATTACACTGCGCCACATCCTCCTCACAGACTAAAGTGGGAGTGGCCTCGTGAATTTAATATTAATATTTACATATAATTGGTAAAATTACTGTCACCTCCTGAAATAAGACCCATGTACTCTTAGTTTTCTTTCAGTGTTAGAATTCTATATATATTCTATTAATAGGCTATACGCTATGAAGTTCTATGTGGCAATGATGGCAGCTTAGCCTGTTTAAGTAAACAAAACAGCTTTGGTTCAATCCCCGAAATTGACACAATTAGGTCGAACTTCTAAATTGAACATTCACTCAAGTATAACTTCTTGACACCTTTATATTTTTGATTACCACTACTCTGTAGCTATTATCAAGGTTAAGGGTGTCCCAAGTCAAGAAATGCCCCGGGTCACTTCAATTGAGTAGAAACAAAGCAAGGTAGGTGCACTGAGACATCACATTAACCCAGCCAGCAAGCGCTGGCCACGCTTTGTAACTAGAGAATTGCCCATAGATCAAAGAATATCCCAGCCGTATTAGCATGATGCATCATTTTGTCCGTGAGATTACACAACAGAGGAACGAAAACAGACACAGGTGAAATATGCAAAGAGATTGTTGTGACCGGCGATTCGAAACACTGCGTGGAAAGTTGCCATAGGATAAATTTATTTGTATTGATATATAAGTGAGCTGCTGGCCAAATGGGCCGACATCCTTCACAGTAGAACTCTGGCTCTCATCCTCAGCATTCATTATTCATCAGTGATGAGTGTTTTATATTCAGGTGCTGGGGAGATGATGGAGGCGGCCGGCGCTCCCGAAATAGCCGGCGAACCGGGGGGTGTACCACATACCTGTTGGGGAGGACTAGCAAGCGACCGGCGGGCTGATAAGAAGGAGGTGGACAAAGAGCAGAGAAACCGTCTTATCATGTAATCGGATACATGAGGTACATTCCCTGATACATAATTAGAGGTAACAATTGCAATTTATTTTATCTTTATTCTGTTCATATCAAGTCGCTCTAGTGCATCTTTTTACTGACATAACATCCACCACAGTCAACGATTGAGACTATCAAGGCACCATTATGCAATTTGGAACAAGATATAAACAATATATGTTTAAAAGCGACAATAACATGTTACTAGAAATATAATGTAACGCTATCCGATTCAACAAATAATAATATTGAAAAAACAATAAAAGCATCATGTGAAAGATATTATCTATTTCACTTTGTGTATATACCGTGTGTTCATCATAGTTGTGAAAACCAATTAAAATTTATATGATATTATATAAATTGGGACTTTATTAAAACAAAGAGCTATTTTACTAATTTGAAGAACATAAAGTTATAAAGATAACTCAGAATGGAAATTTTCATATTTGTGAGTAAACAAGCCCGGTCGGGGGAGGTTATGTAACTTGAGAAAAAATATTAACCTTATTAGGTGAAACATTGGCTGTATAAGATGTTATGAAAATTATTCACCTTTTTGAACAATAAAAAGATTGTTCTTACTTTCTCCATTTATACCTGTCGCTTCGTCTCAAACTGATGACTATAAATGTGTCCTCCGGCCAGCACTGCTGTACGGTGCCCCGCTATTTGCCCACTTGACTGACAATACAGCCAAATGTCCCCAACATTTCCATAATGGGATCATGCGAAAAGTGGTCCGACATACCTCTCTCGAGAGGTTGAAGAACGCTGACCTGCACCCGTTGCTTTGTTTGCCGTCGGTGGGTGAGTTTATCCGCCGGAGACACATCAAGTTTTTTGACTCTTTGCAGCACCTAACCAACCCAGTGTTTAACTATGACCCCACCACCCCTCCCGCATCGCTGGCTACATACTGTCGGGGAAAAATTAGGTTAAGAATTAGTATGTAAGTTAGTTTTAAGGTTAATCAAAAAGGTGAGCCCCATCACCTTTATTAGTCAGTTTAGTCCAGTCACGTATAATGTATATCATTATACTTGTTTATTCATTATATAATTTCTATAAAATAACAAAACCTGTATATTACGTAGCGATGCTACCGGAAATACAAAAATAATTTGTAAATAGATTTGCCTGAGGATCTATAATTATATATAATTATCTGTAAATTTAATGGGGCTATGAAAGGAAAAAAAAAATCTCCATTTATACAAGTATTGATAATAAAAATAAATAAGATTCATCACTGCTTAATTAGTAATAAGTAGCAAATTACTGGCATATACAAAATTGATAAACTGACTATTCGTTTCAAGTTTACAAACAATATTAAAGGTTGGTTAAGTAGTTCATGAAACATTCTAAAAATCCTTCTTAGGTAATCTTTCATCGTCACGTTTTCTTTTTTTTTTTTTTATAAAAAGTCACCTCAATTAAATTAAATGTCAAGGATAGTAAAAACGTACGGAGATTCAAAGAGTTAAGAGGAGGTTACAAGGCGCTAATCCAGTTTCTGCGGACTAGGCCGATGCACCGTATGCTGATAAACTGTGTGATTAAGCATTGCTTATTTTTATCCGTTGCAATAATGATTTGAAACAATTCAACAACCATTCAGGAAATATAAATATTACAATGACCTTGTTTGGCGAGAAGCAAAACAGAGGCACAGTGTGAAATGGACGTAGAATGCCAAAGAAAGGCGATGTGCAGAAAATGTGACCGACGCTGCTTGAAATATCGTTAATCATTAAATAATAAAAATAATGATTACACCGGCCCCTGTGGTTAGAATGTGTTCATCTAAGACTTAATAATCACGCCACAAGCGATTCGTAGTGAACAAGGTCTCCGGCTACGTCATCGATAAGATCCGTCGACTGACTCGTTACAATAATCTTCAACAAGAGAGCCAGTCCATAAATCATTTCCAAGTTATCTTTTAACGTGATTTTTCATACGTATTTTTTTATTCGTTCAATTGAGTAATTAGTGGAGTAATTTGTGATATAACATTCGGATCGTTAATGTAAATTGCTTTATTAATATTTATCAGATTGTAAAGAAAGAAAGCAGAGGCCAGAAATCATTTTCACGCCATAAAAATCCAATCAATGTTATATTTATGAGTTCTTTTATTGATGTATTTTTTTTTTTTTTTCAAATATCCTTTTTTGTAGCGGTCATCAATCCGAATAATTAAGATACTGCCACCAGCTGAAAAGCATAAACTCGAGTGTAATGTTTTAATTAATATTGTGGTCGAGAAGTTCTGTTTTAGATATACGTATACTGGTCGTTTACTCGTGGGCATGGACAGTAAAAGCAATGAACATTTCATATGGTTGATCAAATTAGGATAGGGTTGTTGATACAGTTTTCATATTTGATTTAAATATCGTCACTTTTATACAGATAAGATAAAATGCACTTAAGGTTCATTAACATTCATAAAATGCATTAAAACTACTTCCAATAGCACATACACCTCATTTCATGCATTTTACGACACATTACTTAAGACGGGAATATGTACGTAATATTTATGTATTAACTGATATTTTTATCAATCAATTATATTAAAAATTCACTTGACTTACAATAAAGCTAAAAGTCTCCAGCAATTTCAGGATGGGATCATGAGAAAACTGGTCAGGCATAACTCTCTCGAAAGGTTAAAATCAACCGTCCGTCGCTTGGCAAGCCATGGGTGAGTTCATCCACCGGAGACACATCAAGTTTTTCGACTAGTTGAAGCACTTAACACACCCAGTATTTAACATTATGACCCCACCATCCTTCCCGCATCGATGGCAACAGACTATCGGGGAAAGTTAAGATTTTGTTGTTAGAAGTAAGTTAGTTTCATCATGATTCATAATGTGAGCCTCATTTTTAAACATGTTTAGCCAATGAATGTATATTATACTTTTATAACAATCACAAATCGCAATGAAAAATTATTTAAAATTGTATAAAATGAGGCCACGCCATTTAAATGTAAAAAGCTACAGGACATATAACCTACGGTAAATAGTGTCTACATTGATTTCCATAATTTTTAATAACAAGGGGGTATATCAACCCTTTTGTTGAATGCAATTTCTTTCTGTCAATCCTGAAATGTGTAAGCAGACATACTATACCCATATCTATTTTCATAAATTCAAAAGACAAAATACAAATTATTCCGTTATATTCTACAACGAGTCCCTTCCTTGGAAGTGTCGACTTTTTATAAGAATAATGAGTTCTGTAAAAAAATTATTTCTTGTGAAACAATTATAAAATATTTTTTTATATTTATCGTTTGTTTTGTTTGTTTAGCAGCGCGAGAATGCCTAACTTGAAAGGGGTATTCACTCGTTTACCGAAGTGAGAAGACTTGCCAGCATACAAACAGACTCACTGAGAAACTTGTCACTTTCCTTATAAGAATTTATGAAAGTTGTGTGAGAGGGGTAGCTGCAGCGAAGGCGGTTATGCACAGATCTACCGCTCGTTTTGGGCAAGAACACGCTCCCTCCTTAGTTCTTGTTATTTCTTGCATTTAGTGTCCCTGCGTTCGCCCTAAATCATATCTTATGAACATCTCATATTCCGGGGACGGGGAATGAAAAGTATCGCATGTATGTTTAAGAGGTTTTGATAAACTGGCCGGCCATAAGGCGTTCATAAATCACGGTTTAAAATAACGGTTCCGTGCCCGCCAGAGGAACAGGTTGGCTGTTATTTTAATAGGTGACTTTTTTCTTTTTTTTTTCTTTTTTCCCAACTGTCTTTGAAACCTCTTCTACAAGTGTGACACGGATAAATCTTGTCATTTTGATAAATTCATACGATTCAGGAATAGGCCCGAGGTTATTTTTCGAACGTTCTAAAACTTGATATGCCACCTTCATGGCCGATAAGAAATTATTACATTTAAACATTCAGAAGTGTAGTTTTCAATATTGTATTTCAGAAATATCACAGTTAAATTTGTTTCAAAATATTCGCTTTATTTCAACCTAGATAATATTATATTTAAAACTTACAAAGGTGAAAACAATAATAAATAATTACACGGAACATTAAAAAACAACTTTGTATATTTATGAAGGAGAAAGATCGGTTATAATTAATAATTATTAGAATTAAAAAATATTGTGTTCAATAATATATATTCTGCTGAGATACAGATCATTCAAGATTTAATCACAGCCCAGCGCCAAATATAATTATTTTAATAACTGTTTGTTAATTCACGCGGTATAATTTCCTGGTCATTTTAATTTACTGATTATACATGGTCTATATGCTTTAGTTTAGATTATAGATTTGACAATAGGGCAGAAAACCTAAGTTACGTGGCACTGTTTTTATTATAAACAAAGTACTAGTTTGTGTGACTATACAAAATTTAATGATTCATTCACTTTCCATTGGTACTTAAAACGTCTTTTTTTTACTTCACATTAGGTTTATTAATTTATATAATATATGAAATTCAAGAATAAATTCCCCCATGGTTCACTGAAATTATTACTATACACCTCATTGCCGCTTTGAATGATAATAAACTATTATTCCTTTTGCAAGCTAACCTCCCCATAAAATTATTATTAAAAAATATGAAATCATTAAAACAGTATGCGAATAAACCCATCAAAAGGAAGAAATGTTTTTTTGTTTTAATGTACTTCCTCAAAAACTGATTTGACTACATTAAAATTTTATTTGTATTTAACAATTAATTCTATTATAATATATCACCCCAAAAGGGTCAAATAAAATAATGTTTCACACAAATTATTATGAATAATGTATCGAATTTAGTATTAGATCATGTAATGAGATTAGTATTGGACCATGTAATGAAAATATTGTATTTATTTTAGCCCCAAAAGTTTGTTCAAAATATTTAAAATTCTTGTGATGAAAATGAACTGTAGACAGATTGGTTCTGTCTCGGATACAAAGCTCAACTTACAACCTGCATCCTAACAATACAAAGTTTATTTCCTACGGACATTTCTCTTATTATTATTATAATTATAAATGTGTTGTCTTTCTTGTTACAATGCCGTTATACAAATATTTTCTTTTGCAGAATATCATGCTTATAGGAGAATTAAACCGATAAAAAGCTGGTGGAGCGCAGATGTGGGGGAGCTCAAGGCAGCCAGATGGCGGCCCAGCTATGGCCGATACCCGGCGCCCAGGTCTGCCGTCTCCCGTCCCACAACATGGCACCTACCGCCATGCCTATACCACAGCACAATCCAAAATTCCACTCATTATTTCGTCTTTATCTGTGATTAGTAAGTAAAAAAAATTTATTCGAAGCTTGTTTTTGACAAATAATTATTTATTTACCTTTTAAAATAATTATTTATTGGTGCTGTACAAGGATCCCATCCCGCCCAATGTGCAAGCTTGTATCCATTTTCTCAATAAAAAAAAACCAGGGGTTTAGAGGTAATAATAATAAAATAAATTAGTAGCAATTGACTGAAATGAATTTTTCTTAGTAATATGAAACGATAGTATCCCCTTAAAGTACTTGGACTGTAGTGCTTTTAAATATTTTTTTATGTAATTTTATAAAATAATGAGAAATTTTTAATTAATTAAAGGAAATTAGGTGAGAGCGCCATTAACCAAACAACCAAAAAAAAAAAAATTTTATCAGCAAACTTTGTAATTTAAAGCTCATAAAACAAATTTGTGCACTTCATTATCATATATATATATATATATATATATGTATAAATATATTAAGAAAAAAAGTGTTTCCACAATAACACTGTTAACACATAAACATTTCATTGACATAAAACAATTTCGAAAAGATGTCAATATGTTGTACCTTTCATATATTTGCAGAGATAATAATAAAATGATGTATTGTTAAACTATAATAGCTTATTGTTAATAAACAGCCAATGAAAAATGTATTAGCAAGATGTACTTGAGCCCGGAACCTCCTTATATAGCATATTGGGACATAGTGTCGGGAGCTCTACCATCTACCGTACTAAATAATAATAAGCGACTATTACTCAGCAATGATAGAAATATAAAATAATAAGTTAAGTAACTCAGCCGGTAGTTGAGAACAGAACATGTTATAATATTATTCATCTGAAGGGGCCCTATTAGGGAGGGTTGCGTGTTTCTTTTTGAATAACTCCCACAATAAGCTATTCGAAAATGAATTATTGCAGTCTGTGGGAGCGTTAGGTCACCCACATTGCAATTGTCCCCGAATCGCCGCTATTGGTCTGTCAAAGCTGTAGATCGATTGCTATTTTTCATTTTTGAATTTGCAACATTCAAACAATCAAATCGTTTTATTGAAAGAAATAAAAAAAAAAAAAAATTGTCCTTCGGCTTAATTATTGTCAACAAAAATTTTAAACTAGCAGTACTCCAACTAATAATTATATGAATTCATACATAAATTAAAATATAGTATAATTAAAACAGAAATATTAAAGGATTTATTACCTAGTCAAAAGAAGCTTTATTAGTAATGTTTTAATTTTCTATTTTTAATGATAGCATCATGTAATGGTGACCAAAAGTCTATACACTCAGGATATTATTCAATATGCCTTTAAAATTTCATATGTATAAAAGTAGAGACCTGCCCCTTCGGTGTTGGGAATAATAGTCAAGAAATTCCTAATTATGATACAAGTATATTGGCTACTGATAAATTCTCACTTCAGCAATAGGATCCCATTGACCCAAACGTTAACAGTAGACTTGAGTAAATGGTGGCTGGTTGGCTTGAGTTGCGGTTTGCTTGTAAATACTCATGTTGTTACATGATTGTGTGGATGGTGATTGAAACTTTTTTTCTTTTTTGTACTCTGAGAAGAAAAGTAAATAATCATCAGATCTACTGTCTCAATAGGTCTGTAAATAACGCTTCGTGTTTCATGAACTGATTAATTTATAGCAAAAAACATAAAAAAAAAAAACAGCACTATATAAATAAAACATGTAACAGCATAACGTTCCATGAAGACTGACAGCTTCATAGGGAATGCGGACAATTGAAAAATGTGAGTCAGTGGGTCAACAAGTGCGGGACATCTTATTCTGTCGAGTGGATTACCATCGCGGGAAGGAGAGTTGTTAATGAGAGTCGGGAGATCTATAACGAAGCTGCGCAGAATGCGCAGATAAGCGTGGCTATAATGTGCAAGTGCGGGAGACGCAGCCTGCGCTCTTGGCATTCTTGCGTAGCAGATAACATTCCAGCGGCTAAAAAATCAATTTTTTCCTTTTAATTATGTCTGATTTCAGCTTTGGGTCATTTCGAAACTCAGTCGGCCCTTTAAATGCCAACCAGGTTCTGTATGTGCTTCTTGGCCCTGTCTACTTCGATATAGTTTAAAATTTTTCAATGTTTAAAGACAGTGCACGGTTTTAATATTTAACGAGCTCTTAAGTCACAATAAGCAAACTTTAATATTAAAAATAAAGGATTTGTAAAAATATAAATGATGAGTATATATGAGGCGTTAGGTTTCAAAACCAGTTCAATCCCTTTTCAGAATTTTTACAGGAGAGACAAAAATAAATTTTTGTATTTATTTTTATGTTTCATATAATTAATATCTGTTTCAAAATATAGATCTACAAACACACAAATCAAACAACTCTCAGCTGGGTTTGATCTGAGGAAGCACTTTTGAAGTCATTCAACGAGACTGATTTTCATCAGCGTACTTGAAAAAACTGAAAAAAGCTAGTTTTGAACAAAATCGGACTGGGATTTGATGTCCCCCCCCCCTAAGCTCTCTAGTTAGAAATTCAGGATGAGGGAAAAATGTAGAATATTTAGGTTAATCGGATCCTTATACGAGGAGTACCTGCTTGAAGGTGGTGTGAGAGGATTAAGGGGTGTCGAAAGCCTCGGTGGAGGTTGGTTATTTCGGCACAGTGTTGAGAGTCCACTGGTGGCTGGGCCTACAGTCTCTCTAGGCATGTAGTGCAGTCTTATTTAGTCTGATTTCAGTGATGGGTGCCCCTTAGAGGCTTGTTGTTGGCGGGCCTAGTGCCATGATGTCTACCATTTCCTATGCTTTACTCGATCTTGTGAGTTGCCATCGTGCCGGTAGCGGTAGTGGTGTCTTGCCTTTGAATAGAGGGTTTAGACTGTGCTTCATCGAGTCCTAGAACTTGATGTGTCTTCTTTTGATGACGTCGGTGATGGTGGGGAGCTCGAACTTTTCGTGCATGACGGAAGCCTTCATTTCACGAAAGGGGGTATGCCAGAGTGCCGTTCGCAGGATCTTGTTCTGGAAGCTCTGGAGTCGAGTTATTGTGCTGGCGTGTAGGAATCTAAAGAGTGATGTCCCAAACAGTAGAGCAGGCCTCAGGACGCTCTTGTATATTGAGAGTTTCAGTCGAAGGGATATGGCCTGGCTTGTGACGAGATGAGAGTTTAATTCGAAATGACAACGGGATTAGACGCATCATATACAATAACTACAACTGGCGTTGTTTGGAAACGGTGAGCAGTGATTTCTGATTTTATATAATTAGCAATACAATTTTTTATTATATGCGTGGTGATTGATATGTTTTTAGGATTTCCTTGTTTATAGTGAGGTTTGATGAATATGTAAATATTTCTTGATACAGAAATCTATTATGTAGACAGAGAATTTATTTATTTTATGTTACATGGGCTCAGTGCATGCAGCTACCAGATGACAGAGAGCCTCAAGACTGAAACTGAAATATCCACAAGCAAGAAAACAGAATCAATAAGAAACCTATAACTGGACTTGAGTGATTTTTAAGTGTTCCTTAGAACTGTTGTGTGTTCCTTTCAATTATTGTTGCTACAATTACAATTTTCAAGAATCGTTTGAATGCTTTCCTGACTATGTTAAATTAAGTCCATTTTTGTATTAAAAAAATTAAGAATTACAGGCAGGAATATTGTCTAGAGGAAAAATTCTCTTGTTAATTTCCTGTACATGCAGCTCCATAAATTATAACTGTGTAATCTGCACAAAATGTAGAAAAGAAAGGTTACCTATAGGTTACAGCCAATGTTTTTATCGAAGAATGGCGGGGAGGAGGATGAAATGATGATTTATAGCTGTCTGTTCTCTTGCATAAGTAAGAATCTAAAAGCGTATTCAAATCCGTTTTCTCTTTTGAGATTAAAAATACAGGACAAAAAAAAACAAAACAAAAAACGAAAAAATTCCCTGACAGCTAACCGCCAGAGGGTGAAAAGTAGATTGGTAACTCCGGAGGCCGTGGCCTTTTTGGTCGTCATCGGGGTGAGGGGGCCGAATTACATAATGCCATAAATCTAAATCTGGAGGCAGGTAGAATCAAGGGCTTTGCCTCGAACATATTACCTCGGGTAATGGCCAGTATGTATACGGCACAACATATTACACACACACACACACACACACACACACACACACACACACACACACACACACACAGGGACTGGCATTATCATAACAAGACTATTAGTGTTCCAAATGTATAATTGATAGAGAGAGAGAGAGAGAGAGAGAGAGAGAGAGAGAGAGAGATGAATAGAGAGTATGTGTGTGTGTGAGAGAGAGAGAGAGAGAGAGAGAGAGAGAGAGAGAGAGAGAGAGAGAGAGAGAGAGAGAGAGAGAGAGAGAGAGAGAGATGAATAGAGAGTATGTGTGTGTGTGAGAGAGAGAGAGAGAGAGATGAATAGAGAGTATGTGTGTGTGTGTGTGAGAGAGAGAGAGAGAGAGAGAGAGAGAGAGAGAGAGAGAGAGAGAGAGAGAGAGAGAGAGAGAGAGAGAGAGAGAGAGAGAGAGAGAGAGAGAGAGAGAGAGAGAGAGAGAGAGAGAGAGAGAGAGAGAGAGTGAGTGAGAGAGGGTTGTTTGATGAGATAGGCTTCAAGGGGTGAACTTAATCAACAATAGAGGTTGCCCTGCTCATCAATGGTGAGTCATGGGAAAGTTCCTTCATTATTTACTCACTGTAAGATCTATTTTTACTTTTCAATTGTTTTAAGTAAACAGGAAAATGTTTGAAATACCATAATTAGTGATGGGGGGTTGAGCTTCGTTGTCCATTACTTTTCCACCGGTTCATTTGGGCGAATTCTTGGTTGCAGATTTTGTATTATATATTATATAAATGTTGGCCAGGCTAAGAATGTGACCTGTAGATTATAAGTGAACCGAATTGTGTGTAAGGTAAAATTTATATTTTTTTTTAAGAATAAAAGAATTCGAAAAGCGATTTTTTTCAGTGATTTTTAGTTATTCTTAATGTTAGTAAAACTTATACACAATTATCCATGGATCTCCCCTAACTGCTAAGAATTCTGTAGTTTTCTTTAGCTCAGAAGTTGTTTCAGATTTAAATATCTGATTTTTTCCCCTCGTCGTTAGGACGCATAAAAGACCATAACGCATATATACTTCCAAAACTATATTAACTATTTAAGTACTAGTTCTACTACTGCTAAGATGATTCAAAAAATAAAATAAGGGGGTTTATAATTAATAGTTTTATCACAATTAATAATTTGAATAAAAAATTCACACTGGGTCTCGATAGAACCTCCTTATTCTATGTTCTTACATAAACTGTGCTTATTCCTCTAAATTTAATTAGCTATTTTTTCTAATACCAATAAGAATATTCTAATACTAATAATAAGAAAATGAATGACATATCCAATATGATCTTTTTATTGTACATAAATATTAACACTACTGAACATTTGATCGATTATATTTGCTCATATCTATTACCATATTTCAATAGGAATTGTACATTATTTCACAGATGCGCAAGAAGGTGTATTAGCAGAGGAGATTACCCCGGCGTTTGTGGCGTCCGAGCCGAGCAATAAACGAGCCTAGATTGGACAGAATTGGATCCACGTTCGAAGGCGGACACAGAAAGCAAACGACAGGGACCAACGATTTGTATGCAGTGAGGCAGCCACTCTTACACCTCAATGTGCCCTGTCTTACCAGAGGTTATCTCAGCCAGCAGATAAAATGGAAATTCACCCGGATCACAAACTCCAGGCGGTTGGAAGTTTTTTTTTTCGACAGAACTTTTGTTAGCCCCGTAGCGATTTTGGTAACAACAAAGTTTAGTCACTACTAATTTTACTTAACAAAGTTATGGCAACAAAATAATGTTTACCTTGGGCATATCAGTAAGTTTAAGGTTTTGTTGGGGGGTTGAACACGTTATGTTTCCATGAAGTTTATTCATGGACGGCGTTTCGAAGTACGATGTAGTCGGCATCAGGTCCTGATGACTGCCTGTTAAACATGATTGATAAGAACTATTGACGTAATAACACCTTGAACTCGTTTGTTTGATTTTTTCAAGTTCTTTAATTATAAAATTACAATTTCCGTATCCAGCATTAATAATTGTGATTATAGAACACCTCGTTCATACGTTGCGCACGATTTCACTCACTCATATCTTCAGTTCAAACTCATGGAAAAAAAGGTTCCCGAAAAGCCCCAACGTCCCCAAAATTGCTTTTCAAAAAAAAATTAATTGAACAATATTAAGAGGCGCGGTAATTCGGGTTGAAGTCACTCCTTCTTTAATCTAACTGTAATTATTGAGTCATTTATACAATGTATATTCTAGAACATACGTAAAGACACACGAAAACCCGATTACTACGTACATGACGGAAAATATACCCTACAGCTACAGGTTTGGAAACAAAAACCTAGAGACCTTTTTAGAGAGAGATATTATCGCCTGTATTAGAGACTTTGTTTATACCTATTTAATGACCTATAATCATTATTTATGGGGTCAGTAGTTCTTTTCGTATCATGGAGTTGTCAGATGGAATCATCATTCACTATCTTACATATCATTTGTCCATGTGCTTATATGGCGATTTAGGGTATCACCTTAAGATATTTTGTGTAATATAATATTGCGAATTGTAAACTAATTAAGATTCTTTGACCAGCAGAATTGCAGGAATGAAACGAACTGTTGGCCAAAGCATGGCAGGTGGACCGGCCAGAAGGCGTCGCCGTTGTCGGGCCAACCGAAACGAACCAAGTACTCACATTTATCATTCCTCTTTTTCTTAATATACCTCACACCTCCCGTCTTAGAAGATTTCATCAGTTACTAGTAAGTACTAGCAAATGTAATTATCCATATAGCATATTTACACGGTGTAATTCCTAACATAAATTACTTACATACTTCTATTTTAAAGTATTGGGTTATAGCTATGTTTACATTTAACAATAAATTTTGTGGTTGTAATATAATCCAGCTTTGGATACTTCGTGCAACTGTACGGTACAATTTTATAAATAGATCATATAACACACTATTTTCTATATTTTCTAATAAAAAAATTTGTAAAAATAAATCAAATTTGAATGCAGACAAATTAGTTAGAAATCATAATAAGTTTTACTGGTTCGTAGTTACCAATGAATATATAACTGACTAGATAAGTTGGCAACTGGGTTTTACCGATATGTGATCTGATGCTGACTGGTCTGATTAGGTTTCATTAGGTTGATATCTCAGGTGATTCACTCACTTACATAATATTTCGTATATTGGAGGCGTTTCCTTTGTGCAAATTAGTTTTAAAACATACTGCCTAATTATTACTGACTGTTAAATTCATTTCAGTTCAAGTCAATAGTTCTAATTTGTTTAGAGGTATCGTTAAATATACTTTTGTTATAACTACGTAATATGCCCCTTATGAAGTGTTATAGTTGGGTGAATCTATATTGAAGACAATTCCTATGCTAAATTTCAAAATAAAGAGATTAAGCAATATTCACCAAACAAAAAAAACTGAGAGGTCTTTGTGTATAGTGACCAAAGAATTATTTCTTCTTAATTGATTTATGATGCCATTTCAGTGGAGTAACTAATCAAAACTTTAGTGAAAACCATCAAAGTCAACTTCGTCCAAAAGTGGATAGTTACGAATTAGTATTTTGTAAGTAATCAGAAAATGAATAATATAAATTGGGTTCAGTTTTTTTTTTTATTATTATTGCAACGTTATGATGAAAGTTTTATAAAGTTTACGATAGTGGTTATCGTAGAAAATAAAAATTAACAGAATTACTTTGATAGTCAAGTAGTAAAATAAAATTGATAATAAGTGGAGGATCAATAATTTAAAATATTTATAGCTATTGAAGAGCAGTTATCGATAAGGATTCAATCAACTGGAAGAATATCAGTTGATCCTTGAACTTTATTGATCTCTGAACCGTCTTGCGATGGGAAAATATTTCACATAACGCTCAATTTAATTTTGTTAGACATAAAAATGTAATTAAAAGTGACCTGTACTTTCCGAAGCATTGTGAAAAAATAATTTGTAATAAAATAAAATAAGTTCGTACTTTGATTGATATTCTCATTATATAGAGAATAGGTGCAAGAATGGCCCTTTAGGCTATGGTGCATTTACCATGAGCATTCGTCACTTATCTTTAGTTAAATACGAAAAATGTGTGTCAAGAGCGTTTGAGATAGATTTGTATATTGATCATTGTTTGGTTGATAGACACTGTATTATTGATTATGGTCAGCGAAAATACATGATCATTTGAAGGTTCTACTTTCAATGCCGTAGCTAGGAACTTAATATTCGTTACACCCTCTCCTGTAATTCTCTGCCGTATTTGAAGTACTTCAAAATCTGTATACACAATAAATGTGTCTATTGAACAGGACAAAACAAAGAATACACAGGTTATATGAGTTTCGCACATGTTATTTAATGATACATGAAAAAACAACAACAGTAATTACACATTTCTCATGCCTAATATATTTATGATTCTCATAAAAGTTATAGAGAGGCACAAATAATACAAATAATTTAAAAACTGTTCTTTTGATTGATTCCTCATAAGTAAGAATAATTGTGAGCTCTAAAGGTGCTATTGTCCTGGTAAAATCCATGTTTCTGAAAATCGACAACTAGGTCAAAAGGAATGAAAGCTGTAATGAATACATTTTTTATTTTTAAATATCTACGATTTCCAGAATAAGCCAATAATTTACGCATCGGTACAAAAATATATTTTGCCATAAATGTGCTATTGTCTAAATACATTCTTAGGAGTGGACAAACCTGTTCTATCGGCTATTTAGCAGAATTGATTCGATATGAGTAGAATAAATTTTATTGCTGGAATTCAGGAGACAGTTTAGAAATTCAGATTGAGCAAAAAACTCACCCGGTGACGTGAAGACCCCACAGCCGTGGACTCTCGGAATATTTAAAGCTTTTGGAGTGAGCTAACGGTACCTAGATTCAGGTAGATAGAGTTTGCGTCAAACAATGGATAATGTATCAGCCTGAAATGAACCTTTGTGTGGCCGGGCCTCCGCCGCGCCAATAGGTAACCTTACCAAATAGTCAATAAGTGGTATCGCTAGTGGTCAAAAGAATGACAGGTACTTAAAAATGCTAAAAGGTCGGTTCGAACCTTGAAACGTCGTCTCCTGTTTTGTTTTTTTTAGTGGTCGTTCTTCTTGCTAAGGGCATTTGTTCGTACAGGTAACTCGAAAGCTACCTGACTTTGTCTGGCTATTCAAGTTTTTGAAAGTGAAAACCATTCTACCTATAACAATAATCGTAGTATCACCTGTACCATGTTATCCTTTTAAAGTCTGTTGTATACAATAATACAGTTTTAGAAATTTTCCACCAAAGAAAATAAAAATACTGCTTTTCTGAAAATTGAAAAGGACTACTTTGTGGCCTATTTCGAATAATGCGCTTGACTGACCCGATAATTTATAACTCACACAATATTAAATTGATCTACGATTCAAAATATTTGTTGAAGGATTGTTGAAGAATGTGCCTGCCTTTTCTATTGAGATCAATACCAACTGAAAAGAAAGATTTAACGATTCTGTTGACATAGACACGATAAAATATAGGTGCTGTCAAAGCCCCAGGGATATTTGTAGCGGTTGAGGGAGAATAGTCTCATACAACAGTTTAATTCCGTGGCTCACGCGATCGCCATATTGGCATTCAATAAAGGAACGGTATGGAACGCCAAGGGTAAAGGTTTCCTTTTGTTCCATGTCTAAAGGAATAGTGCTCTCTCCGACCACACACAACATAAACATTCTCTGAATCTAAAATTGAGTTAGAGCTGGTGAAATAATCTACAGAAGTAACTCTAAATTGAAAATTAAAAATATGACTGTATTTTCTTAATGTCGAATAAATCTAAAGTTAGTTATAATTTTAGTTTATTTAATTAGTTTTCTCATTTCGGCCTTTCGAAACTATGCAAAATTAGTAGTTCTATTTACTTATTGTCTCGTCAATAGTAGTAGCTGTTGTTCTACAAAAAGTTTATAAATAATAATGTAAATTGTTTAAAAAATTTAGATATTGGTGAAAGTCACGAATTTTTAAGAAGCTTTTGAGTTAAGATAACAAGAAAATGTATTCAATCAAATAATTCTTCATGATTTTTGCTTATAAAGTATAAGCGATAATTTCTAAGCCATAATTCCAACTGTTATTCTCTCTTAGACAGTAAGAAGCACATCATATAAAACGCCAACTCCATCCAATATTCACCAACATCTTGCGTGCATCTCATTCATTACTTTTCACACGAACACTTCTTCACGTGCAACTAAGGTGGAGAGACCATTTAAACCTCCTGATACAGTGAAGAAAACGTTCATCTTCAGTATCAACTTGTGGCCATCGAGTAATATCGAAGGTGCGCGTAGTTCTGGTTATGTATGCAGATATGATGAAACGATTCTTACTCTAAACAAATCTTCATAGTAGCCTAATGATCGATTGTACTGCGTTTCAATCATAATATGTCCTTCTTGGCCACCTTCCTTCACCAGCCCCTAATATTTTAACAAATCAAATCTTTATGGTGTTAAAATTACAATCTGCCTTATTGTGCAATAAGTATTTATCGTTGATGATCTCATTCCTACCATATTTACAATTCTTCATTCATACGGTATTTTCAAACATCCAAGAGACCTCCCAAAACCACATGGTTGTCCTTCCCATGCAAACCAGAGTTTTGGGAAGTCCTCCAGACTTCTCCATCAGCCGAGTTACCGGAGTCAGTGGAGGCTGATGAGAGCCACAAAAGCTCAGGACATAATTGGAGAAACTGGCCATTGCCAGGACTCCCACTGTCACCTACTTATAGCATGAATGCCACTTTAGTCTTCGAGGTGGATTATAGAGATGTGTGGCCCAGTGTAATGACTGTGCTGGGGGATTAGAGTGGTTGGATAGGTTTCGATGGAATTTCATGAATTTGGAAGGGATGATTTCAAGAATATTTAGATCGTTATGAAGGGTTTTGTTGCTAGTGTAATAAGAGGCATTATATATTGTTCACAGGACTTTTGATTGAAAGGTCGACTTTGTTGCTGTCCCCCATAGCTCTATTCCGTATGTCCAGATTGGCTTATGTATACCACTTTAGATTAGAGGAATGGAATTTTAAAAAAACTAGTGGACAGGACTTGCGGCAGGTGGTAAAGGTAGCGTGGGAATATTTTGCTTCATTAACTTTGATCCACAATTGGTTGCACCAATACCTGATATAAAGGGAAGAATAAGCCTAAAAAGGTCAGATCTTGATTATATTTTCGTTGCAGCTAGGTAGAGATCTAGAACACCCACAGAGGGAGTAACGCTCTCAAACTGCCCGCTGTTTGTTAGAAACCTTCGGATAGGATCTCCTCCATATTGGCCGAACAATCCTTTGCACCTTGCCCCCAGCCTCCGCACAGGGATGGCACCCACTCGCGGCTATTCTCCATTCTCCACCAGATACAATACCCCCGTAGACAGTTAGTTAATACAAACGTTGTGATAGCTAGGGTGGAATTAGCCCGTGCCTGTGTCTGCCCCGCCTTATCTATTGCAGCGAGGTGTCGCCCGTTGCATTGTTCCAGCCATCTCATTAGCATCTACCGTTCCGCTCCTAAGTACTTCTGGGCCTATTCCTCTTCTTCCACTCCGCAAAATCACATTTATTACTTCGCTTAAATCCCTACTTCTTGATTATCCACTTTTTATCTCCTGTGTATTTTATTATTTTTCAACGTTTAACTGTTAATTTATCTAAGAATGCGTTAAAATAGATTTTAAAAAAATCGAGTGGACCGTTGTGGACAATATACCATTCTATATGCCAGGAAAATATTTATTATTTAATTACTAAGTAACATCTCAATGACCATTTATTACTTTTTATGAGGTTGCATTTATTTTTAACACCATTGGTGCATAAAGTGGAAATCCTGTGTTAATTATCATGATTAAAGAATGAACACTGGTTGTGTTAAAGTTGGCAACATGAATCACAGTTTTATTTAGTTTTTATTATTGTAGTCCTTTTTTTTTTAGTAACAAGTAATTAAGGCATTAATGAAACTTTATCAAGTTAATTATAATGCATGTTTTTCCGTTATCAAAATATATTTTTTTTTTTTTTTTACCCCCTGAATTTAATACAATATAAAATTATGAACAAAAGAATTGACAAATTTTCTCTTCTTTCTGCCATGCGCAGATGCATTTGAAACAGGTTGGGTTACATAAATCAGATTGAAGTTAATAGGAAAATAACATGAATACAAATCTAGGTGATGGGGCCTTCAGTTTAAAAAGTGAAACAAAAACTCAAAATATTTCGATATTTCGGCCTTTCTAAACTATGCAAAATTAGTAGTTCTCTTTCCTTATTGTCTCGTCAATAGTAGTAGCTGTTGTTCTACAAAAATTTTATAAATAATAATAATGTAAATAGTTTAAAAAAATTTAAACTCTCGAATTTTCGGAAACTCACGGATGTCATGAATTTTTAAGAATTTTTTGAGTTGAGATAAGAAAAAAATTATTCAATCTAATAATTCTTCTTAATTTTCGCTTACCTCAAAAAGTGTGAGCGATAATTTCTAACCCATAATTCCAACTGTTATTCTCTCTTAGACAGTAAGATGCTCATCATATAAAATGGGTTGAAATACATTTAAAAAAAATCGATTGGACCGTTGTGGACAATAGACCATTCTATATGTCAGGAAAATATTTATTATTTAATTACTAAGTAACATCTCAATGACCATTTATTACATTTTATGAGGTTGCATTTATTTTTAACACCATTGGTGCATAAAGTGGAAATCCTGTGTTAATTATCATGATTAAAGAATGAACACTGGTTGTGTTAAAGTTGGCAACATGAATCACAGTTGCCAGACCATTCTATATGTCAGGAAAATATTTATTATTTGATTACTAAGTAACATCTCAATGACCATTCATTACTTTTTATGAGTTAATTATTATGATTAAAGAATGACTCTGGTTGTGTTAAAGTTGACAACATGACATTAATTACAGTTTTAATGAGTTTTTATTATTGTAGGTCTTTTTTTTTTAGTAAAAAGTAATTAATGTATGAATGAAACTTTTTCAAGTTAATGGTAATGGAAGTATTTTCTGATATCAAAAAGGAACTGCGTGAACGCACAGAACAGACAGATAGACACACGTAAATAAGTTTTTCTGGTTTTGATAAAAAACATATAAATATTAATATTTAATGTGATCGAAGCTGCTGCGGTTTTGTCATCATTTATAGAGAATAAAATTAATTTTTATCCGTTACATGTTTTCAAATAATACATGTCAATCACAGTAATGGGTTTTTATTATTGTAATTCTTTTTTTTGTAGCAAGTAATTAATTTATTAATGAAATTTGTACATTATTATTGATTTATTTCCATGTCTTTCCGATATCAAGCAGGAGCTACGTGAACAATTTCATCTCTACATTAAACGGACTTGCTATCTACAGAACAGACACACATGTGAATACATAAGATTTTCTGGTTTTGATAAAAACCCAACGAAACCATAGAAACACTATGAGTATTACAAACCTAATGACTTTATCATCCCCAATTTATTTCTATTCTAAATTGTCTTATCATTATTTTATAGCAATTTCTGATTTGTTACAGGTCAAAAACCACCCAGGCATGAAAAATGAACACTTGAAAATCGAGTATGTGGTGATGAAACCTTTTGTTGATATACTTACATAGGTTTGAAGGGTTTCGAATGTTAATTGTGATTGAAGCTGTGGTTCTATCATTGTATATAGAATAAAATTAATTTTTGTCCATTGTAAGTTTTCAAAGGATACATCCATAGCTTCGTCCCGTCAGCAAGGAACCAGTTTTCATCTACGATAAAACTTTTACTTCAAAACGCTGTAATTTACAATGATTTGTAAATATTTAACTATGTCATGTGCTAGTCAGTAAGTGTGTGAACGATTTTGGCATTGAGAAGTATTACTCAATATACTTCAGCGCAATTAGAAAGTGAATGCAATTATAGGTGGTTAAAATAATTATTATATTTGACTCTAGCTGCTACTGCAGCCTTTGAAAACTAATAAATAAATAAATAAGGTACCTGACTATATAATCAAATAATCAAATGCGGTTCATGTGAACCGTTTCTCATTTCAAATGATTCACTACGCTATTTCGGAATTGCAGTAATTTCGTTTTGTTTTTTAAGATTTTTTTTCAGGAATGATATGAGGTGGTCTCAGGCACACCCAGAGATCTTCAAAACAGTTAATATTTCCGAATATAAATGGAGCGTTGTTTGATTATTAATAAAACAAATCTAGGTTTTGTTTTTATATTCTCATTTTCATGGGATAATAATATATTATATTTTCCTTATGATTCATACTCATTCACTCTTATGTAATACATTACAATTGAATATTTTATGTATTTCTTACGCAACTTTTTCACCCATAAAATATAAGCCTGTTCATTCGGAATTACTATAGTAATTACTATAGAGAGTCGAAATCCTATCAGAATTTTATTTTGTTTCTTCAAACCAAATGCTGAAGTTTTGCATTGTAAAATTTTGATTAATAAATTAAAATTTATCACATGAATACATTATTGGTATAACGCTATAACATAAGAAAAATAGTATAATTCAATTAACTACAATAAAATAATATATTTTTGAATATAAATTCTTAACTAAGTTAGAGCAGGAATAGTTCTCAGGAATAAGCTAATTTATGATTATTAATTAATAATGGAGGTTTTTTTTTACTTCATAGGAATAAATATGATGGATAAAAGTCTTAAACCTTCACCAGGGCCTCTGTGATTTTTCCAATTGGCATAAAATAGGAATAAACACTAATGAAATGACGATTTCCCTTGGAAAAGGACTCAATGAAAATCTCCACACGCTCACATAAAAGAGAATTGACGATGGGGAAGGTAAGGGAGCAAGGAACAAGTGGTTTCATTGAGGGGGTGGTTAAAAGACTCTGGCTGCAAGTCGTGGTGTTCCTAAGCACATCGTAAACCAGGCAACCTCCCCTCTAGCACTCTCAGTCGCTGGATTTTCTACCTGCGCCTGACTTCTGCTGTCGGGCCACGCTCTTACTCTGCTACCTTTTATTTATTTATATATTTTATATATTCTTACAATAGTAACGATAATATTAAATATAAATAACACAATATGCTAAAATAGGCGCCTGTAAGATAGCATTTTTTCGGCCACCCCTGCTCTTCAAATCTATAATATGAACTAAATTCAGATTAATGGAAAATTTAAACCTCCTAGCTATTATCTTATTTCTTACGCCCATAAAACTAATTTAATACCTATCTATTTAATGACATGTTTTGTCGTTTTGATTTAATTATATTAAAAGAATTATTTATAAACAGTTATGTTTCACTGTTACCAACCGGAACTCACAATTTAAAATAATTGTAAGATTCTTTAAAAAATATCACCGATTTTTTTTTTTTTTAATTACTGGTTAAACAAAGGCCGATAAATAAAACTAGCCACTACAATAAAACTTCAAGTAAGCAACAATATTATTTGTGTGAGCCGAACTGTCTAAACATGCAATAAAAAAAATATAATTGCAATTTAAAAATAATGTAAATCTTGACAGGACTTTGAGGAACTTTAAGGTTTTTTTTTTAATTTTTAATAATTAAAGCATTCTTAATATAAGTGAAATAGAGAACTTATTAAGTGCAGGAACAAGGAGTTTCTTAATATTTACTATTCAAAAATCAACTTTTCAAGATATTGCTGGATGAAGAGGATTATATTATTTATTCGCTCTTGAATGCGCTTCCGCCTTGAATGACATATCCTTAATCGTCAGGAAAATAAATGAGAAATTTAAATAACTTTCAAGTAGTAACTTATCAGAAAGTTTAAAAAATCAGATTAACTAATCAGGCATGTTAGGGTCTCAATCATTCTCAATTTGACTAGTCAAATTAAAAAACTTACACCGCTCTAATGATTTCAAAATCTTTTGAATATTATATTGAAGGTGCTTCTGAAGTAGGAATTTTATTAGGGCTTGTCAACCACAAGGGTCATTGATGCTATTGCATTTAAATGATAATTTTCTTGATTTTAAGATAACAATTAGTTTATCATTATTATTTAGTGTTAATTATTACTTAGCAACACCTAGAAAGAAATATAAGAACGTTTTGGGGGTGCTATTAAACACAGCCTCTACCGAGGCTTCCCACACTCCTTAATTCCCTCACACCACCTTCAAGCAGGTACTCCTTGTAGAAGGATCCGCTCAACCCAAATATCCCTTTATTTTTCCCTCTTCCTTAATCTTATAATTAGAGAGCTAAGAAAAAAAATAATATATATATTAAACACAGCGCCTATGTATATTATGTACCCGAGTGAGCACAAAAGAGAGAGAAAAGCCCCAGGAATCCAGCATAGGCGGCACCTAGTCCTACCTGTCTGGTAGGCAGGACATGTATTATTCTCATTTTAAGGTGTTAATTAATATAAAGGTTTATTATGTACAGCAATATATTTCTAGTATTTACCAAAGATAGCCGGTTTTTATTTCATGGTAAACCTATATAAAACAATGCACTGTGCGAGTTAAATGTTTCGAAGGGAGATCGGTTTGTGTTGATGAAAAATACGTGTTAGATTTTAATGAAGTCAATTCTTGGACTTTTGACGTTCCTGCTTCGTATCAGGTACAGGAATGAGGTCCTTGTTTGGAAGAGGTTGATGTGAACTGAACGTTGTCCACTCATCTGTGAACCCTCCAGTTGGAATCCTGCTTTCATGCCCTCAGGCACAATATCAGTTCTAATATAGACATATATTTGTCAGAGGGAGGAGCTCTGGACGGCTCTGATACAGACATAGAGACAACAATAAACAAGTTACCTCCGGTAGGTACCACAGTCGGCATGAGAGAGTACATCCTCTAACCCTTCATTAGCATGAATAAACCACGATGTAATAACAGCGACCATGGCACAGGTTCATAAATAAGATCCTGGAGGAGATTCGTAGGGCGAAGAGGCGTCCGGGAGAGTGAGAGGCCAATGAAGAGATAAACAATACCAGAGGAAGAAGAAACAAGAACAAATCTCGACCCGACGCGGTAATATTAAGTTATAAATCCGTTGATGGTTTTTTTCTTTTTAATTGCCGCCCAGTTGGCAAATAAGAGGTTCCGTGGACCGTAAAGCCTTCCAGTTACCGCCTCCAGTCAAAATACATCGTAAAGTACGTAGGTAAGATCTGAGAGGTAATCGAGTGTTAATGATTACGTTAGCAGCGTACAGGCGGGTTCTAAATAAGCCCGAGAGGAGGTCCCGTGTCGGGCCAAAACTTTACGAGCTCTCCGGCCTGCTTATTATAGCCTTGTATTGTATTGAGATGTTCCCCCTCCCACTCTTCTTATTCAGCTTCTTCTAGCCTTTCTTCTCTCCTCGTCTCTTCGCCTATGTCCGAGAACTTCTGCAGGGTCCAACGTTTTAGGCAAGCGATCTTTTCAAAAGGTCTATTTATCCTCCTAATTTGATCAAATTAATAATTGAAAATACAGCTAATACTACTGTTGGCGGGTTGAAATTCTGACAAACGGTTTCGGAGGTACTACAAAAACTCACATTAAATATAATTGTACAATACAAATAGGTGGATATCACAGGCTACTTATATAATTTCGTGGATAAGCAGAGGAGTTTCATGTCAATTGAACATACATTGTAAATCGTGGATAAATTGTCAGAGACTTATTATGATGCTTGAAAGGTTTCGGGCAATAATGTCTTAGTACATAAATAACATCCATTCAATTAAAAAAAAATGTTTGGTTTTTTTCACTTTAGTTGACTAATGTATTTTATAATTTTGATTTGGAAGTCACAAATTACGAGACCCTAACGCATATTAACATAAAAAAAATTAATGTTTTATGAATATATGTAAATAAAATCCACAAATATACAGTTATGATGATAGACTACTGCTCATAAAAGTTAAATACACCAATGAAATTTAATTTTATTTATTTGGGTTTATTATGTAGTTTATATTATGCTTATACGGTAATATTTACTGTATATACACTATTCTGTAAGTTCTGTATTATGTTTTTGCAGGGCTTAAAAAAGCGAGTTTGAAAGCCCTCCGAATTTGTAGTTACAAGGGAGAGAGGAATTGTGGTTTCCTTTCAATCGGCAATATATTGTAAGTAATTGTGCTTATAAGAAGGTGCTTATAGGAAGGGATTCGTATAACTTTAGAACTCACAAGTCTTACAACCAAGTGACACTCTCTTGAAAACCACACAACTTCAATATTTTTTTTTATTTTGTGTTTTACAGTGCAATTTTACAAATTAATTTTTTTTTAATTATCCGCAAGTAAAGTTAGCAAGAGAATAAAACTATTTTTTGTAGTTTTTAGACTTTTGCCTATATGTAAAAATGAATTTTTTTTTTAAGGATGGAATTAAAAATAATCTATTTAATTAATTAATTAGAGGACCTTTACAATGGTGGAACATATTTAAGAATTGTCATTTTCAATAATAGAATGTTGGGATCATATTTAGTTTAGTTTAACACATACACTATGCATTTAATAGATTTTCAATTATTTCATTTTTTTATTAATTTTTGTTTTACATCTTTACTGTTTTGTTGAAATATATGGAAGTTTCAGCCGAATTTTCTCTTATCTTATACCATAAAATAAAAGTGGTCGTACCCGACTAAAAAAGCTAGTTTACAAATGTTTTGCTTTAAATTTATTTGTTAATTATTTAATCTGTATAAAATGACCATGCCTATTATTTTATTTTATAAAATAATATACATGTCATTGGTAATTATAATTTTGTAAATTAATTTGATTCAAATTTTCTGTCAGTAATTATGTTACAGACAATACCAGAGTATCATGAAAATTTATTACTGTTTCCCAACTAATTACATTTAGTAAAATTAAAGAAAAAATTCATACGTTTCTTTTTGTGTCAGACTATTATGTTATAAGATGAAAGTGGTTATATGAGTATTTTAATGGACTCAATTGCAATTAAAAAATATAAACTCATGTCAGTCACGGGTTTACTCTCTTAAAACCTTAACACTAGTGATTCCAACTGGGTTATATTTTATTTTATTGTACATTTTAATCATTTTGTGAGCTTCATTTATTCACAGTTAGGTGTTAAGTAGGCTGGTATATTCTGACAAATCCATCAGTAAACATAACTAATTTTAAACATAATAATAATAAACTCGCATAGAGATTTAAATTTTATTGTTTTTACCGATTTTCCTATCTTTTTATTCCTAACTATTGACTACTTAAATGAGTGTTTGATAAAATATGATTATATAATATAAATATAATATTTTTTTAATCCTCTCTCCGTACTAGACATTTTAATTTGTAGGAGGCATAAACATATGTAAATAAACATGATTTTTATTTAATATGTTAATTTATTATGCCGGTAAAATTCACTGATTTTCAAATATTTATGTGATCTGTTTAGTTGTATACTTCTACTCATTTCATGTATCAAACGTAAATTTATATTATTCATACCTGTTAGGTAATAATAAATGTAATCAATACATAACTTCCATTCATTCCTTTCATTAAATGCCATTCAATACGTTAAAGTATATAATACTCAATCATTTTTATTTTTATTATTTAAATTCACATAACGTTATTTAGATAAGAGCTGTTAAATTATAATAATTATGTAGCGTTAAATAAATCTTGTTCATGACACTTATCTGTTTTGTGATTCTCTGTTTAACATTAATAAAAATTATTTAGCTCTGCAATAAAAGTAAAATATTGGATAGCCTACAAATTGAACTTTAATTTTTTTTTTTATTGATTTCACACTATGACAACGGAAAGCATGCTTAAAAGAAATTGTATTGTACTTATTAGTATGTACAGTTGTCTTTTAAATTCGTGCATAGTAATAAATCACAGGTCATTTAAGATTTATTTTAAAGATCTTATTTAAAAGAAAAATTTCAGAAACTACAGTTTAATAGACTTATTATGGGTAGAACTTTTTAACAATGCAATTTACATTCTAATTATAGTGACTAACTCAAATGTATTCAATGCAATCAACACGAAACCTTAGTCACTAGATCATGCGATAAGCATCTGATAATGATCATTCCTAGAATCCAGTGCTTTTATTTTTTATAAGGTAACATTTCTTTGTTGATTACTTTCATTGTAAGCTATAAACATGCATTTTAATTGTATTTATGAGAATGGCGGTGGTACAATAATCAGCAAATGTATTTTTTTGATAATAATTACATGTAAACAGACCCATTACAAGCCAACATTGTATTATTTGGATGTAAAACATTTCACAGTGAGAGATGAAGGGACCATGCGAGTAAAACAAACAGGGGGAAGGTATATCTCATGCAACGAGCCGGCAACTTTATTGCGTGCCAACTTGAGTTTCAGAATGCCACTCGTATTGATTATGCTTAAAATAACCTTGATTCTTTTGAGTTCTCTCAGTCTGGGTGTATTCATAGCGACAATTCAAGCATGCAAAACAAGCGGTAGATCCTAGGGGGGGGGGGGTAGCCGGCAAATCGCCGAATGACAGTACAAACAAGTGGGGGTGTTAAGGGCTGTTGACTCACTTACCTATAAAGGGCTTGACAGGGTCTGGTGTGGGTGTCTGGGAGTCCTCAGTCCGCTCCTTGATGGTTCGACTACCGCTAGGAAAACAAACTCAACACTCGCGTTTCAACGGAGAGATCTACAAAAATAATGTACAGCCCCTAGAGGCCTCGTTGAGCGGAGAAACGGAAATCAGAAGACCAGGAAGCTACTCGTCTAAGACCGGTACAAAAATAAAAACAACATAAAATTGTCACGCCGCCGTTATATGTTCCTTCGACGATTTATTTCTTATCAATTGTTTTTTTTATATAAGCTAAATAAAAAAATGAATGATAAGGAAGAGCGCCGCGGACGCAGGAGCGGTGCGAGCTGCTCGAGGTGTTGTGGTATTGTCTGGGGGAATAGTTTACGAGTGGGCCTGCCCATAAAGCAGGGGCCGGAGGGGAAGTGGTGGGGGGCGGGAGGAGGGGCGACATCTATCTCGATGCCATATGTGCCTCCTTTATTGCGCCTGTGCCGCCCCCACCACCGCCCCTCCGCCCGCTCCTCTCTTTCCTTATCCGCTTTGGTTATTATTAATTAACTAGTGTCCGCTCGGGAGTCCCGCAGGTGAGGCTGTCCGCATTTCGGCTTCACACATTTCACGTGTCACAGGTCAAAAACCTATCAAAGGGAGAACCATACAAAACAATTATAAAATATACCAATATTTATTGTTATGCACATTCTTTACTATTCGCACTATTTGATGACAACGGAATGCAGTCAAAAATAATCAAAGGAAAAATCATACAAAACAATTATAAAATAAATCAATATTTGTTGTTATACACATTCTTTACTATTTTATTACAACGGAATGCAGTCAAAAATAATCAAAGAAAAAATCATACAAAACAATTATAAAATAAATCAATATTAAATATTGATTTTGAACAAATTTTGTTGTTATACACATTCTTTACTATTTTATTACAACGGAATGCAGTCAAAAATAATCAAGCAATCATAATTGCGCTATTGGACCTTTTTATATTTATATTTAGGTCGAGTCATAAGTAACTTTTTTTATCAGACATTTATTTCGCTCTTGTTAAATAACAAAAATATATTCATTTTGACGAGTGCAGGACGCTTTTCATGGAGTTTCTCTTGCACTCTTTGCAAATGCTGACCTTATCTATCCGCAGTAATCGTTAAATTTGACTTCAACAACTCGTGGTGAATTATTCCTTGACAATCCCACCATACAGACAATAAAATCTTTTTGCCATGGATGTTTGCTTTCGGGTCTTGTAGGGGTGGTTGATCCTTATCAAGCCACTGTCTTTTGCGGACTATATTGTCATAGGTAACCCAGTTTTCATCGCCTGTTACAATCCTGTTTAAAAAAGGCTCAATTTTTACCCGTGAGAGCAGACTTGTGGTGATTGACATGCGATCTTCTTTATTCCGTTCACTGAGATTGTGAGGTACCCACACTCCTAACTTGCTGACTTTCCCTAATTTCTCCAGGTGGTGGCTAACAGTTGATTGTGATATATTCAACCTTTCTAATACCTCTTGTCGATTGACGTGGATTTTGCTCCAATATTGCCTTTAAAAGGTTGTCGTCAATGTCGGAAGGACGTCCCGCCCTCGGTTCGTCTTTTAAGGTCGTATCTCCACTCCAGAACGGAATTTTGTAAACCAATTTCCAACTGCCCGATCAGTTATTAGTCCTTCACCATATACACTGCATATTTTTTCAGCTGTTGCCCTAGGACTATTGCCTTGTTTAAATTCCAAAAGCATTACATGACGAATATTTAATTTTTAGAGGTTAAAAAAAACAGTTTAACGTAACGTGTATCAAAAAAAACAATTGACAAAAGACTATCTGAAGCCTCGTCTATATAGTGAAAACAAAAGCATGTTGTCATGGTAACTCATAGCGGGTAGAAACAAACAATAGATTCAACTTAGCTGCATCGGAAGTTACTTATGACTCGACCTGATATATATAATTATTATTTAACATAAAAAGAGACAATTATTGGGAAGGTTGTTACTGATGCACATTAATCGAGATGGACATAAATCGTATCTCGGGATTTTTTCGTAATTCGTAATCTACAACCAAAAAAATTTAGGGTACATATAATTATTTCCTTGCATTGTAATCTATGGATCGATTTTCTAAATTAACTTTTGTCCAGCTAGCTTGTACGATTCACTGTGCAAAGGCGGAATTACTCAGTCGGCAGATCCCTTGACTGTATTTAAAGGAGAGGTCCCTTGTAACCTTGCATTTTAATTATTGATTAACACAATAAACAATTGGCCTAAAAAAAAATTGATGAATTTATTATATAAATAGTTAGTAATTTTGACCAAACATTTTTCGATTTTATTTTTTATACTTCCGTATTTTATTGTAATCTAAACTAAATAACAATTGAAGGTGGATACAGTGTATGTACAAATAAGTACTGAAACGTAGTAGTGACATATTTCAAGCTTTTAAACGATATTTGTTTTATTCATTAATTTTTTTTTACAAGCTCTATTTTTTGTATTTTATTTAAATATACAAGCTTTTATTTATTAAAAGTTGATAATATAAAATAATTTTGACACCTATTGTTTATAAAAGTTACTAGTATATCAGAAGGAAATGCAGAAAAAAAATAATTGAGTTAACATTTATTAAATGGGCATCCAATTTAGACGGATAATTTTGACCAAAAATTTTCAATTTGACATATTTTTATTTTATGCTTTTATTGTATTTATATTGATCTTTTATTTTCTTTCATAGCCCCTTTAAATTTACAGATAATTATAGATCCTATGGCGAATCTATTCACAAATTATTTTTGTATTTCCTGTAGCATAGCTACATTATATACAGGTTTTGTTATTTTATAAAAATTATATAATGAATAAACAAGTATAATGATACAAATTATACGTGATTAGACTGAACTGACTAATAAAGGCCATGGGGCTCACCTTTTTGATCAACCTTAAAACTAACTTACATACTAATTCTTAACCTAATTTTTCCCCGACAGTCTGTTGCCATCGATGCGGGAGGGGTGGTGGGGTCATAGTGTTTATATTTATCTAAATCGAATAAGCAGATTTCAAGATATAAATACATATATCGAGGATTTGGAGAAAAAATAAAGACTTATTCGTAGATTTTTTTTTTTCACAACTTGTATTATTTTATTTGATTCTATAAGATTGCACGACCAGCCATCTTTTATAGCATCTTTAATTATTGTAGAGGAGTTTTTTGTCTAACATCCTCTGCACGATTCAAAATATTCTTTATAAACAAAAACTAATTAATAATTATAAAACATCCTCCTAGGTGAGATTATTGTTTTGGAAGTATTTACAGTTTATATCTGGATCGTTATTATAATATTTTTCTCTATGTAATGTTGGTTGTGGCATACATTATATAAATTGAAAGTAAAAAAGTCAATCTCAATAAATAAAAAAAGTGATTTTTTTAATGACGCAGAGAGATTATTACTTAATATAGCAATTACTTGATTTTCAAAAAGCGAAATCAAAGAAAGTTTGTGGTTATAAATATTTCATAAATGTGTAAAATGGTTAAAATAATAAGTCATTCTCATATAATGGTTAAAATAAGCAAGAGCCATTCATTTAAAAATAGATATTCATTTTTAATCATACCTAGAGCTAAGGAGGGAAAGTCTCAAGATATATAATATAAACTTTTCATATTGTAGACAATATTTATAATAATTATAACCCTCATCCAAACAAAGCGTCCAGTATCCGACCACATAAATTTGAATATAGTAATATTCAAATAATTTAAACAAGCAATAAGGAGTTTTGAAAAGTTAAATTACGTAGTTCCAGATACTCTCCGAAATCCAGGCACTCTCATAACCAATCTAAAGAGTATACAATGTTCATAAAAGAACTTATAAACTGATAAGACCTTTACATGATCTTTTTAAAATCATTATTTATATATTTTATACATACATACGGTATAAAAGGCTAATTGTATTTATTCTTACGATCTATAAGTTTCATATATACGAGGGCGGTCTGAAAATTTTCTGACGTAACAAAGCTTTTATTTCATTAGCTTTTATTTATTTTATTATCATCTTTATGTTGAGGTCGGAAACTTTTCAGACCACCTGTGTAGTAATGGTGGGTTGAAGTGAGGAAGGGGAGTTGGGCTTTAACTCACAGGCTTCGCGCTTGTTAATGAGGGCATTTCATTCTCAGGATCTTTAATTGACAATGTGATAGGTAAAGAGAATGACATTTCTGATGACGAAAATAATGATTCCATTGATGACGAAACAAACATAACCGTGACAACAAAGGAGGTCAGAGCAGCAATAAACAATTTGCGCTCATTTATTAAAAAATCACGAGATATCCAAGACAGCTTCGTTTCTGTCATGGTTTCATTTGAAAAGGCAATTGACCATAAAGTTGCTAGAAACATAAGGCGAAGAAAAATTACCAATATTTTCACGGTACAACAAATTAGTGTATTTTTTTATTTTGGATTATTTTCTATGTGTCAAGTTTAGCTATTGGCTGTATAATATATTTTAACTGTAAAGTGTATGCTTAGGGAAATATATATTACATAGAAATATACATATTTGCGGATACACACATTATTTCAACCCACAATTTATTTTTTTTTTTTTATGAAAAAATCCAATGGCTGTGACACTTTTGAAATCCATCCCAAAAGTTTCTTTACCCGGTGCATTCTCGGCCGAACCCCTAGAGTCATTAGCTGAGACGATACCGTTCATTTTTGAGATAGATGTGCCATACCTCTTTTTTCTGCTCATTGAACCAAAGTGTAATGCATTTGGCCCATTTCAGTCTATCTAAATGCACTAAATTACATATTCTTACTTCGTCCATATTATTACAGCATCGTTTGATTCGCAAGATCTTGGAAGCTATGTGCTACGGTGACCTGTCACAACCACTGGTAGGAGCCTCTTAACATTTCTAGAATGAAGTGCTAATGAAAAGGTACAAAATACATCATTCTAGAAGTGAAAGGTTGGGCAACTCCATCAAGCTTGAGATGGGTATGCAACTCCCCGGGCACATGTCAAGCTCGTTTTACAGAACCCACTGTCCCCATCCTCTTCCCATCAGTGGCCATAGGTTAAAAGTCGTCAATTGAACGTAGGTTGAATTTACCCACTATTACAACCCAAATGTAAGCCTCACGTGAATCTCTCACATTTTAACTTAAACTTATTCAAGTTAACCGTTAGGGATTTCAGTCTTTAGAAATTAAAATTCAGCCTGACTCCAGGACAAGGAGTATAAATTCATGTTTACAATTCTTTTGAAATTCTGATGGTGCCAAGAATAAAAATAGAACTCTAACAATTTCTTCACAGACTGCCTCCAATCATTGTTGAATATATGTAAGAACGCGGCAGCGAACAGACTCGTATATTTTCACTTAAAAATGGACAGACACATCCGTTTTTGTGGCCATTTCGCGAGGACGTTTTACCGCAGGAAGTCTTACCGACTAGTTAAATAATTTTGGTAGAGGAAAGCCTTTTAAAAAAAACCTTTATTATGAATTAAAATCAAAACACTGGTATATACGAAGATCAGAGTTACAACATACTGGTTTGAACGTTTATAATTAGGGTCCTTGGGGAAAAGCTGAGACATATCTGTACAAAAAAAGGATACGATTCTTGGATGTAGAGTGGTCTGGGAAGGAAGCGGTTGCTTACCTGAAAATAACTGGGGACCATCAGTGACTTCCATGGAGCCACAAGCCAGATGTACGGTTCTGCTAAAGATATCTCCTTTGTTCACAGTATTGCTGGCTTAAAAACTCCTTGTTGACTTCTCCCAAACTATCTCTGCGCCTCATAATCATGCTTTATAGGAGCATATTATATAGAGTCATCTGACGGAAGCTACAACAAAGCGACTCCAAAAATTTCAAAACGGGATACTCACGATAGTGGTCCGATATACTTCTTTCCAGCAGCGGAGGAACAGAGCTCCACGAATATTTTGAGCTGCCTGCGGTGGATGAATTTATTCACCGTAGAGATATCAAATTGATTCGTTGCAGTACCTAACAGTCCCCGTGTTTAACCAGAATTCCCTCTCTCGGTTTTTCCATCAGTTTTATCATGCTAATATTATATATAATGCTATAAGTAGAAGGGGCCTGAGCAGAACTGTATACCTGCCTCGTGACTTCATGGAAGTCACTGATTGTTCCTGTTATTTTTAAGTAAGCAACCCTCTTTACTTCCCTTACTCCCTATTCCCAGAATCTTACCCTTTTCTTATACATATATGCTTCATATTTAGCCTCAGACCACACTCGTCCCTAGACCTTCCACCCAGTATGTATTAACGTAACTCTTAATATTTGTATATACCAGTGTTTTGCTTGTACTTCATAATAAAGCTTTTCTTTCTTTTCTTTTGATAGACTCTCCTCTACAAAGATTATTGAACTCATCGATGGCAGCAGCAGTCAAGGTGAGAGCGCGCTAGGATTAAGTTGGTATGTAAGTTAGTTTTAGGTCCCTTTATGTCAGAGATAGTATTTGTGTCAGAAACTGCTTAAAATGCATAGCCGTCAATTTTGTATTCTGAGGTTTTTGACTACTTTCTTGAGGTCAATGAAAGTTTTACTTGTGCCTCTTTGACCTTATGAAGCTAATGAAAACTCATTAGTCATCCCTCAACAATAAAACTCTTCAGAGTATCAGTTGATAATTCCCAGTTAATAAAGCAAGATAGTTTCGTAAAAAGAGTTTATCGTACTGTTTTACAAATAGAGCTAATAATAAATAATCAACATTTTCGCAGAAGCAGCTAAAATATTTCTTTTGGCATAATTTTCCTTTTAAAATATTATTAACGAAGTCCGTCATGCGTTATCTATCATACACTCATAGCTTTTAAATATGAAATCCTAATAATTTTGATTTTTTCTGAAAATGTATACAATAAACAACTTTTGTATAGCCATAAAATAAATTTTGGGGACGGTGCAATTAATCAGCCAAGCCCTCGTTTTAAATTAGCGAACTCAATTTAGCAACTAAGCCTATGGCTCTTTTTGCCAGCCATATGGCCCCATTCCAAATTTCAGAATGAATTTAAATTGATTTTCATAATATCTTTGACAATGAATATTTTATCTAATATTTAATTATTAATGTATTAAGTATAGTTTTTCAGAAGTAGGAAAACTTGATGGTCGCATAAATTTTCACTCCTTCTAACATAAGTTACCTGCTTATTAAGATTGATTCAGGGCCTGATAAGTGCTTTTAGGCTCTGCCATAATAAATAGCCGCGATACCGAGCGTACACCGAGGTATTCTTAGGCCATTCACGCCGACGACAAATCACTGAAGGCTCTTTCGACCTGGGCACGGTAAACACATTGGCGTCACCTCAATCTCTTAGCCTGCGTCAACCGGTTGAGTTATCGCCCGTTTATTTACAGAGGAGGAACCGAGCGGCTATTTTCTAGAACACTATGTTTAAAACAAGTAAAAAAAATCAAGTAGAAAAAGTCTAAAATAATGCTGTTACATAGCTTATTGTACGGGGAAGTCCTGTTCGGGAGGGTTCGTCCAATGAGATCGACTAGCACCCATCATCAACTCCTGTACTAAAAGGACTTTCGGTACTTACGCTTTTCTCAGTAGCCTGTAACCGGATCAGTGAGAGATTGAGGAGACTCAATATCTCTGTAAACGCGGGTAAGACTGACTGCGTAATTTTCACTTTTCAAAAGGGAAAAACCCCGCTACCTACTAGTTACATAGTAGGAACGGAGGAAAATTCACCAGCCAACGACCTAGTATATCTGGGGATTAAAATGGACAGAGACCTCCATTTTAATAACCATTTTACGAAGATGTTGAAGCATACTCGCATGAAGTCTTACCGGCTTACGCATTTAGTGACTTCCCCCAATCTTTCATTGCGTCTCAAGCTATTGATCTACAAGAGGATACTCAGGCCTACTCTGCTGAATGGTGCACCGCTTTTTCGTTATCTGACGTATACGACTGCTCGGAAACTCCAACAATTTCAAAACGGTATACTGATGAAACTGGTCAGAGGTACTTCATTCGAGCTGCGGAGCAACAGTGAGCTTCACGATATCTTTGAGCTGCCTACGGTGGATGAATACCTCCAACGTAGACATATCAAATTTTTCGATTTCCTGCAATACTTGACAAACCCGGTGTTTAACACGATAACCCCCGCTCCGTTCCCCCATCGATGGCAGGACGCTGTCGCGGCTGGAACGCTTTAGTCTTAGGTTCTAGGTTTAGGTTTTAGTTTGTAAGTTTTTCTCCCATTTTTAAACTGAAGGTGAGCCCCATCACCTAGATTTGTATTCCTGTTATTTCCTATTAACGTCAATCTGATTTATGTAACCCAACCTTCTTCAAATGCATCTGCGCATATCAGAAAGAGGAGGAAGTTTGTCAATTCTTTTGTTTTTATTTTTACATTGTATTAAATTCAAGGGGTTTAGAAAAAAAAAACAAAAAAAAATGCTTTTCTTAATAGTTTTAAGCAGAATACACAAGTAAGAACCTGTGAGAAATCTAATCTGCTTGGGGTAGATACAGGTTCCCTGTTTTAGATGGAGAAATGAGAGGAGAATGCAAAAATGGCTACGTTTTCTGTTCTGGATCCTAGAGGACAAGGGAAATGCTTTGGCAAGTCGAGAGGGGGAGGGGGTGCTAAACAGTTGTATGTCAACGCTTTTACCGAATAGGGAAGTAATTCTTCTTTTCCTATCGTTACCTTTAAGGTATCAATAAACTATTAACGCCATATATATATATATATATATATATTTATGTTACAATATTAAAACAAAACTGTTCTTTAAATAGATAGATATTTCCGTTGTGTTATTGATATCACTTCTGATTAACTATAACAACGATGGATTAATATATCTTATCCTTTTGTATATTATCGTAACACAGGCAAACGAAATTATGACACCTTCGGTAACTTGATGCTGCTCATTCTGTGCCCATTGTAGTATACTACTTGCAGTCTTTGCAACATTTTGGCCAGAGAAAATTCTTGCTCGTGCAGGCTATTTCAGTCGGTCCGGATAATGGGGATGTCCCGGATTCGAGCTACAATTCTGCCTTCATATTTATTCTTCTGCTAGTAACAATTATTTAATATATTCCTAGTTTAATCAATAATAAAAAAAAAATATAGCTAGTAAGGATTGTACAAACTAGATTTAAGTACTTTCATCATTCAACTTTATTGTGCAATAATTACAATCTGCCTTTTATAAGGCAATAATAATACAGATAAATGATCTCATTCATACCATAAAGATTTAAGTAAAAGTTTTTATTTTATTTTTTATGGAATTTTTCTATATGTTGATTTTGAAAAATAAAGAACGAAAAACAGAATTACTTAAGGTGCGCTGACCGGCACAACAATCCCATTGCACCGGAATACGCGCACCACAGGCTACGTAACCCCATGAGCTCGCTTCACAGGCTTGTGGGGTAAGCCCGTTTGAGGCTCAGCCTCAGGAAGGAGAGGAAAAAAAACAAAAAATTAAAAAAAACAAAATTAATCAATATTGGTCGGAAAATCATCATGAATATAATTAAATGTATAGAACAACAATAGCACGAGGTGAAATAACATTATTTCCTATGTATTTGGTATTTACCGAAAACATAGACAACAGCTGACACTGCGTAAAAAGACTGCGTTTTTTTTCCCTTAACCCCTTTAATTTTTATACAATATGTAAAAATATGAACAAAGAATTGACAATTTTTTCTCCTCATTCTGCTATGCGCAGATGCATTTGGAGGGGTTGGGTTACTTAAACAGGTTGTGGTTAAAAATACAATGAAATGAATATAATGCTAGGTGATGGGGCTCACCTTCAGTTTTAAAGTATGGGAGAAAAAACTTACAAACTAAAACCTAAACCTAGAACCTAAGACTAAAGCGTTCCAACCGCTACGGCGTCCTGCCATCGATGGGGGAATGGAGCGAGGGTTATAGTGTTAAACACCGGGTTTGTCAGGTATTGCAGGGGTCGAGAAGACTGCGTGAAAAGACTGTCCAAGTCGAACTTGATACGGTCACGGGGCAGTCAGTTCTTACTGCCACTTCCAACGGTACGGGTGTTGTTAGTAATATCTCAGTTCGTTTGTTAAATTAGTTCATGATTCTATCGACTACATGTTCTCTATTAATAAATAACCGTTTAGTGCCGTATCTAATAGTGATTAACGTTTAAACTAAATCGGTTTCCGATCTATTTGGTGGTGCCAGTAAATACAAGACTTCAGGAAACATCGAAAAATAAGTCCATACACTCTATAAACTGCACTATTATGCTTTATTACGGATAATTGTGAAAAGAAAGAGTTTTTGGAAAAAATATCTCAAAATTGAAACTTATTTCATAGCTTATATTTACTATTATAAATTTAAATACATTTTAAAATAAAACCATTAAGTCAGAAATTTTCCTTTTCCCGATAACTTATGCTCAACTATTAAGTAAATGTTTTCGTGCTGTATTACACTATTAATGACGACAAGTATTTAAACTATTTAACATATGAATATGGTAAAAAAATGTATGCAGGAACATTCTTGTAATTAAAGCAGTAGGTAATTGACACCGTACATTCAAATAACTAATTATTATAACTTATTTATTGTGCTAAAATTATAATCTGCCTTATTAGGCAATAAGTAGTTGAGATAAATGTTCTCATTTATAACATATTACAACTCATCATTCATATAGTATTTACAAACAGCCCAGGGAACTCCCAAATCCACATGGTTGTCACCTCCCTCGCATGCGAAAAAGGAAGCGGAGTTTTGGGATGTCCCCCACGCTCCTCCGTCAGCCACGTCACCGAATACGAGCCAGTGGAGGAAGACAAAGAGCGCGAGAGCCCAATTAACTAATTAAAAATCGAACACGTTCGAGATATCAAAATTCATTTTAAACGATGACACGCAGGACTTCAAACTCAAATAAACAGAAAACCTCGATTTATCAACCTGATCTATTGCGATGATATAAATGTGTACTATGTAAAGTAAAATAATGTTTTTTACGTTCATTGATTCTCAGACCACTTTTTCATTATGTGAAAATCACCCACATATTGCCAACACACAGCTAAAACCCGCTAAAGTAGGTCACCTAACCTTATTTCAACAGACACCTTAGCCCAAGGTCAAGGTGTGACTCCCCCCTGCAAGACAGTTTTCTTCTGACAGTACCCCTGCAATAAACCATATCCTAAATTATCAGTAAATAGTTTAACACTTTAATTATCAAATAAATTAATGAAACATAACAACAATAATTTAATGGAGTGGAAATTCCTTGCAGCTTTTCCCCAATTAGCCTCTCTACTTTAAGATGAATGAGTGGTATAAGACGAAAATTTATGTATATTAATCAAGAACCTGCGAAAAATATCTTATTGACTCACTTATTTTATCTGGCCAGTCTAAATGGAGTCATGGTTATTCATTATTACACAGTTAAAGATTAGGATGTCACCTGTCAGGTTTACCATATATTCCAAAAAATACAATTTAGCTCACATTTGAATAATTAATAACTTTGCTATACATACGGATATTAGAAATGGTTGGATACCACTATAAAGAACGGAAATGATCCGTTTTCGACTTAATTATGCAGACTTGAAGATGAATAATTCTTTTTTTAAAACATTACACGTGTTAATGTTGGACACATCATTCCCATCTGTGATGTTACGATGTTATCATTTTCGCCTAACAAGTGGACCTCACTCGACGATAAAAAAAGAGAATGTCAGCGATGCGAATGGTCGTTTCATGGAAGTTGGATCCCTGACCGAAATAAGATCCGAGAAATAATGGCCAGATGGAAGTGTTCATTTGCCCGGGGAAGATCCTCGCCGAGGAGAGACAGATAAGACGGTGGATATTATTAGAGGAGACATGTCCCGGAGTTTGTGTTTTTCCAAGGGTCGGCCAGGGAGTGACGTTGATTTACCGGCAGGATGTAAATCAGGGACTCGAGGGAGCTTTTCTTCTGTCAATGCAGACAGCCGGAAGGCGATCTTTTCTTAGTGCGCCTGTACTCCCCTCCGTGTCCGGGCCGAGGGAAACAGGAGTCCAGGAGAAGGTAATCTCAAGAGTGCTTTTTGGAAGCATCATCTTCATATCTAGAGACAAGCATAATCAGAACTATGGGGTTATTTAAAACCACTTGTACACTAAATTATGCATGGAAAAAAAAAATATTATCAAATCTGTATTGTTATAAAATTAAAATCTGCCTTATTGGGAAGTTATTGGTTTCAATCTTCAACGATTCTTCATACAGTACTTACAAACAGCTCAGAGACCTCCAAAATCCATATGGTTGTCATCCCCCTCGTAGCTCAAGGGGCAAACTCCCCACGCAGCCTCCATCAGCCGGGTCACCGGATACGAGCCAATGGAGGTTGACTAGGCCATTGCCAGGTCTCCCACTGTCACGCATTTATAGCATTACGATGCCACTGCCGCTTTAGTCTCCGAGCAGGATTATAGGAATGAGTTACAAGGCAGTTGAACCCCTTGTGTTTTAGAAATTCAGTCCAGGTGGAACCAACTAAAAAGCGTGAAATATGGTACAGAATTAATTGCAAGTAGGAATATATTGGCGACTGGGGTGATCGAGAGAATAAGATTGAGTTCCGACTCTTTCAAAAAACTTTTTTGCCATTAACTATAAAAATAGTGTGATTGGTTAAAAAAAAAATAGATTCCACAATATATTTTCAAGTTAACATTATCTGTTTTAAGTTATTGAAAGTAATTTTTTACTAAATTGCAAAGCGTAATTCAAGAGGTAAATATTTTTTATCGATGAAAACAAAGCTGTTTCAGTTTTATATTCGTATTTTTATTTTATTGCTTTTCTCCCTCCATTGTATAGAATTTTAATGTTTTTATTCTAATTTTTAGTAATATTTCATCGCCTTAATTTAAAAATAGCCAATTTTTAACGATCTAAGTTGAGAAATGTTTTAATAAGAAAACGATTACTATGACTCATTTATTTTGTAAAATAATAGCTTATAGGTAGTTAGGTGTTCTTAAGTACTTCGTATCTATTTTTAATTTCACGCTAAATTTTGCAATTCATCAATGAAGATGATAAGTATTATTTTCGCATGAAAGATAAGATATATTTTTTTTAACATGTACGGTAAAAGAGCTGCTGTAAACCCATATTTGGGACACAATTTCTAAAGGAAAAGCGCTTTTCACGGTTTTCCAGAAGCGTACTCTACGCTTTGTCGAAATTTCCCTACAGCCTATTATCTCCCAACCAAGCGCGGGGCTATCGGATATTTATTTAACAATATTATCTGTTAGAGTCAGTTGTAGAGGGAGCAGCATGAATATGCAAATGGCAGAGCGAGGTGACTGCAGCCAGTGCAGAGCGGAACTGCGGGGAGGGTGGTTTTGGCCTCAAGCCACCCCCAGCTAACAATGGCGTTGTTTTCTGCCGCCTCCGAACCTGTCTTGTAGCCGAACAGGGATACAGTGAATTAGGCACCCTTCCATTGTCTACTGGCTCCATATTGTCTCTCCTAATGCTCTCCCAGCTCAACCTTTCTATTAGCACCAACGACTTTTAATCCGGGGATTCTATCGACCAGGTAGTCTTTAGAACTTTGTGGGAAGTTCCCCTGCGGGAGATTAATCTTCCTTTAAGCCTAGGTTCCATTTTAGGGTGTAGTTTACATTATAGTCTTATATTATTATAGAAACTTCTTTATTGTGATAAAATTAAAATCTGCCTTATTGGCCAATAAGTAATTGTGATAAATGTACTCATTCATACCATATTTACAATTTTCATTCTCTCGCTCATTCATGCAGTATTTCCAAACAGCCCAGAGGTCTCCCAAATCCACATGTTAGTCACCTATCTCGCATGCGAGAGAGGAAGCGGAATCTTGAAAAGTCCCCCACGCTCCTCCGTCAGCCGCGTCACCGGATACGAGCCAGTGGAGGCTGACCAAGAGCGCGAGAGGCACAGAGGCTCTCACTTCCGCTTTAGTCTCCAAGGAGGATTATGGGGATGAGTGACGCAGTTATTAGTGAGGGATAGTCTTACAAACGTGCTCATTTGTACAATGAAAAAAAATCTCTAATTTAAGCAAATACCTCAATCCCTCAGACAGCCTGCGAGCAATTTTAGAAATTAATTTTTCCCTCAATACAGTTTAACATAAACACACTCGAGTCACTATCTATAGAACGCCAGACTCAATAACAGAAACCATACTTTTAATTAAAGAGGTAACGCTGACAAACTGACATAGATATCTTGAGTACTTCCAGGAAATATTACTGACGAAATTAATGTAATTATACTTTTTAATATTTTGAATTATTGATTTAATTTGGAATGAGACAACATTTGTGTAAATGTTGCCTAATAATGGACTAATTGACTCTTAAATGTAGCAACAAGGAATGAGGAAAGAATACAACTTATATACAGAAGGACATTGTACACAATTTTTTAAAAATTTATTATAAAAAACAAATTTTTTTTAGCTATAATAAAATCAATAATCATATATATAGAAACGAAGCCATATAAACACATTAAAACAAATCAAACTCATAAATAAGAAGAGCTTAGTAAGTTATCTGAGTTTTGCAATATCAAAAAATGTCCCGCAGTAAACACGTGCACCAGTTGTTAGTCTTAGAGTTTTTAATTGAAAAATCTTTAAGTCCCTTTTTTTGTTTAGTCTTGTTAGCGAATCCACACTTCTGAGGTAAGTAAGTCAGATTGGTTTCTTGTAGAAGTTATTCTGTGACCAGGGAAGTTTCGAAAGTAGGTTCAATAAATGCATCAATAGTTTTGAGGCTTGTTAGAGTGTAATTCTTAAATATTTCACAATGTCAGTTAATGTCTCGGGGTTGTCGTAATGTACGAGGAATATATTCGAAAATATATAACTGAGAGTTGAGAGACCTTAAAGTTTTTCTCTATCTTTTATAAAAATAAATAAATAAATTTCCCGTAATCGGAGGAGTCGTTAGTGCAATATACTTTTGAAATTTATTGAATAATTTTGACGGCCTCTCTATAATAGATCATACATAAAAACAGATGAAAGACGAACAAAGAAAGTAGAGCCTCTACCTATTGTTTAGGCACTAAAGATAGTGATGATTAGAAGTGGATAAAGGGGATAAGGCATAAGTGTGAAGGATAAGAACAGAAAGGACTAAGCGGTGGCATTAAGGACAGCAGTAAACAAATAAGAGCGCCTGGTGCAGAGGTGGCGTGCGCCCCTGCAGTTTATGGCGTCGTAAACGTCACCAGCAACAAGTCGGCATATCGGCCCCCTGTCGTCTTTGCTGTAATCTACGTCAATCCTCTTCAATTTACTAGCGCTCTTTTAGTAGCTGTTTAGTAGCTCCTTCTGACTACCCGCCCGCCACTTCTCTACACGGCTCATGTCTTCACTCGACGATTAGTCTAACTGCTCCCGACGGTTTTATTACGCATGACTAAGTTTTATTGCTCCTTCCATGGCTAAAGGCAGAACGTTAACTGTTTATCTACTAACATCTAGTTAGTGGCCATACCATTTTATTTTTCATTAGTTACTGAAATTTTTTTTTTTTACATTGATAAGGAGGAAATCCCTAAGAATATTGGAGCAAGCAAAGAAGGAGTGGTTAAATGCCACAGTTGTGTGGGAATGTTGTGTAAATTATGATTGACATATTAATTCATCATAATCGGGTCCAATGAGTCCATTACGTCTTTATAATACAATTTTTTTATATTTTAATTCCTTTATTGTGCTAAAATTACAATCTGCCTTATTAGGTATTAAGTAATTAAGGTAAATGCTCTCATTCATACCGTATATACAATTCATCATTCACTCGCTCATTTATACAATATTTACAGACAGCCCAGAGGCCTCCGAAATCCACATGTATTCGAAGAGAAAGCGGAGTCATGGGAAGTACCCCACGATCCTCCGTCAGCCGCGTCACCGGATACGAGCCAGTGGAGGCTGACTAAGAGCGCGAGAGCCACAGACGCTCATGACATGATTGGAGAAACTGGCCATTGCCAGGACTCCCACGGTCACGCGTTTATAGCAGGTCACGAGGCCACTGCCGTTTCAGTCTCCGAGGAGGATTATAGGGATGAGTGGTGAAGTGCAATGACTGTGCTACAGGATTAGGGTGGTTGGAAAGGCTACTGTGGAATTTCATAAACTTGGAAGGGATGAATTCAAGAATGTAAGGTATATTAAGATCGTTATGAAAGGTTTTGCTGCTGGCGTAATAAGGGGCATTTACAATGGTTCTCAGGACTTTTGATTGAAAGGATTGGATGCGATTGATGTTCAACTTTTTTGCTGCCCCTCATAGCTCTATTCCGTATGTCCAGATTGGCTTAAGTATAACTTTGTAAATAAGTAGTTTATTTTCTATATAGAGATGGGATGTCCTTCGAAGTAGTCTCTACGGTTGTTCAAAGCGTCTGTTTAGTTCTTGTCTTTTTAGCCTCGTGTGTGGCGATTATCAACACCTTACCCCACCATGGCGCAGCTAATAAATCTTATATCTTCTCGTATATTTTGGAATCTTGTCAAACACACCTGAAAATACTCACTGTAGTTTGGCAAGTGGTGTTTTCATTATTTTGCTGCGTTGTAGCTTGGAAAACCTCGCTGTCTCTGCGTCCTTAATTTCACTACAATCTGATGCGTTTCAGCCATCTCTAGAGGCAAGCCAGAACCTCAACAACTGTCCGCCTTCCACCCTCTGTGGCTTCTCCTCCTGCTGAAGAACTCTGTTACTTCACATGAATGCACAACACCCAACCAGTGCAACTAGCTTTTCCTTCTCACAAACGACTAGTGGCGCAATGCCAATGAGCTAACTTTTTTTCTACTATTCACGTTTGAACTCGACTGATTTTTCACCGAGAGTCAGGCACGTAGCTTAGTTAGATTTTTTTGAAATTACCAATACATGTTTTCCGCACCATTTCTTAACCGGATTTCTCTGGCATACAATTTTTACCAAGAAGATTTATGATTCCTTCACGCATTTGAAAAATTCTGGTGCAGGGGGGTCTTTGAATTTATCCCCTGTCATCCAGGAGAAGGTCCCGAAGGATTCCAGGAAGACTCTATTAAAATGTTAAACAGGGCGATGGGACCGAGAGGATATGAAGCCATTTGTCTTCGACAGGACAATCATGATAATTAGATTAAAACGACCCCGAGGGAACAGGTGAAGGAGCGATTAGCCCACATAAATAACCCTCGGGAGTCTGTGGACACGGTGGCACCGGGATTATAGGAATATTTCAAGTTATTGTGAGGGAAAACCTAATGGTTTTGACGCGCACTGAGTAATGGATGGTTCCCCTGTAAGTTATGTCACAACTAGTTTCTGGATGATATGCAATCAAATTAACAATGAATGAAAGAGCAATAACTAAAGAAGTATTAATGCAATGAATTATTCTCGTCTCAGTTGAACATTAAATGAATCTATCTCAAGATTTTGTTTTTGGCAGATACATTTACAGATACATAACTGGGAGTATAGACAGTAGAATACACATACTCTCACCAAGAGGAAATTAGAGAGGATCTGATGACGGACAAATACGTCGAAACGTTGTCCATGCATGGACGTGTTGAAAACCTAATTCCCTTTCATCAACCCAATCCAATCAGCCATCAAAACCAGCAGCTCATATACATTAAAAATAATCAGCCTAATACTGATAATATTTACGGAAATATACAAACCTTTTTAATATGGAATTTTAAAACATTGCTGTACAAATAGCTTCACAATATGGGAAATGAAATATACGCAAAATTGCTTCATACTGCAAATCAATGCTTTCATAACGTAATGATAGTGAAATGGCATTGCACATTTCAACTTGCCGTAATGTAATAAAATTTGACACCACATCCATTTTTTTTTTAATGTCAAAACCCCTTTATTGATTAAAAGTTTAACAATGAACAATTTTTTACAAGTTTCTCCTCTTACTTCATACGCAGATGCATCCGAAGGAGGGTATTACATATGACAATAATTTTTTATGTAATAACAATAACTTTATAATAACAACCACTTGTTTGGGATTCCTCCACTGTTTAGGCTTCCTTGCGGTAACTCAACCGTAGGCATTGAATTTTCATTTTTATTATACTGTGGTCCACTTCTGGGCAATCGTCTCTTAGCGCTTTGACAAGTTTGTTGCACATTTCGTTGTTTATGTTTATGTTTGTATAATTTTCATGGTTCAACTTCCCCAAAACGGCTTTTGTCGGTACAAATGAATCCATTTTTGGATTATTGCAACATTGTTTTTATGTGTAAAATCGTTGATTCGAAGTTTTAATGATTTTAAATATTTTCACTCATGCTTTAATTTTGCACTATACTATGCTTCACTTCACTATGTTTATCAGGACTTTATCTCTGGATAAACTCGTTTAAAAATGTCTTACGTGGCCTTGCGACAGAATGGATGTTGTGTATATTTATAATTTTATGACAGGACGATTTCTTCAAAAATAAAAATATTTTTAGATGGGAGAAAAAGTTTCTGCTCATGAGTGGCCGAAAGCTACTTATGATTCCTGTCACGGCATCGACAAGCGTGCCCAGTCTTTCCTGGGCTCCAATTAATGCAGGTGTCGTGTGATGTTGCACGTGTGATTACTGCTCACGTCACCGGCTCACTTCACACACCTCTCCCGACAGTGTGCATTGGCCAGCTTTACCTAACAGCGAGACGTATGGACTGAACAGCTTTTCAACTGAAATACATGTTTCTCTGATATAATTAAGGTTTAAATGACACAGATTGTTGACAGAAAAAAATCACCAATGTTACAGAAAAAAACAAAAAACTCTCATCCCCAAACAACACGGTAGACAGACTACAATGGAAACAATTCAAGAGGGGGAGACTCGAGATATCAAGTATCATCGTTTTAAAATTTTCTCCCCAGGCCAAATTTTGAAAATACCAAAAGATTTATTTTTTACACATGATTACCTTCTAGGACACCTGGTTGTGGGTTAAGAGCTTATGCATCGATAAGAATGTTTGCCCTACTGCTACTTCATTAGGTTTACACATTTTAAATACATACAAAAAATAATAAAATATATATCAATTTACAGATAAATACATGTATTCACCTACCTTGTCCTCGATGACCACGCCTCTGAGCCATGCTATGTTGCTATCAAACAAAATAATGTATTGAATTGAATTGTGATCGGGATGCCATTCAGTTGTTGACTCTATTGGTTTGATTAATTTATCAAACTCTCAGCGTAATGAATTGGCGTTAAATTTAACATTATAATACAATTAATTAACATTGATCCAGCTTGATTTCTTTCCCCAAATTAAATCTTTTCCCAAGGTGAATTTCGTCTTGATCGATGGAAGGCTTTAGTTGGATATTATAAATTGAGAAACTTTGATTATAATTGAATATACAATAAGACAAATAATTGGTTAATATAAAATATGATGAATCTTATGTACATTGTCACTTATAACCTAAATATTAATATACAATTCACCTTACCATTCATCACATTAAAGGATGATGTATCAAGGTCTGTGTCTCGTCTACTCCTCACACTGCTTGAAACTAAGGTCCACCAGCTTTCTCCACCAAAACCAACTGAGGAGTTCCACCTCTAAACAGCCCATCTTCGCTCCGCGAAAATCCGTTTCACCTTCTAATTCTTTATCTCAAAAACCAACTCGGAATCCGCGAAAAAACCTTGCCTTATCCTTTATCTGACCTTGACCCTTCCGTTTCTTTCAATACATTCAAATTAGTTGCATTTGCTTATAATTATTTTTTCTCGTCTATGTAGTTTTCGACAGATATGATATTTCCATAAAACTGTAGGAGTCAAAATGACGAAGCCAAGGACAAATCACCCAGACAAGCATAATTTCAAACAACATTTTTGTAAGCTACGAAAATAAATTACAATTAGTTAAATTTCTTGGTACCTACGCATCAAAAAATACAGAAGTTGAAGAAGACAACAAGCTGTACTTTTGCGGTGGATTTTATGATCCTGCTAAGTTTTTCAAATTACAAGGTCACTCTTTTTCTGAGGTTTTAGCATTGAAATCTAACCTCTTAGAAGCAGACTCGAGGATGTCAAATGCAATGTGCTGAGATTATTATTATAAGTACCGATACAGATGTTTTTTTTCCTAGCGATTAATTTTTTGGCCAAAGCTTCTAAATATTGGTCAGGGTGTATGGTTTTGATTTGAAAATTAGTGAGAATACCTCTAATATTTTGTACCCATAACTGGCTACTCAAAAATAATGCTTAAACCCTGCTACTTTCGATCTTATACAGAATGAACTTGCATCGTTTGGAAACGAATTTCAGGATCGGAAAGTTTCCACATGCCTATTTAATAAGCAAAAAAAGATAGATCTGATGCATTGTACTTACAATATGGAAATTCCACCAGAAGCTCTGAACCTATCGATTTTACTCACTTTCGCTATGAATTAGGAGCCCTAAATAAACGACCAAAACAACTCTGCCGGAATTTCTGATTAATCCTTGCAAATGAAACTCGGATTGGTTGGATTAACTCATACTGTAACCCAAAAAAAATGGCTTTAGCTTGTATTTGTTTATGTAAATGATTGTAAAAATGTATTATTATAACTAAATATTCATGTAACATTATTTTTTTTTGTGTCAATACAATGAGATTTCATTTGTTATTACTTGTTTTACTTTTGGCTGTGGGGGGGGGGAGGGGTGGTACCTTCCGTAGAAACAACCCTAGACCGCGGGCATTCATTTCAACGAAAGGATCACATGCAGCTTGTGTAGGTTGAATTTTGTTACTTTTTTTCTCGTTTTCTTCGTTTGATTTGAACATAATCTTGATCATGAATAAATAAAATATCATTTCTCATTTATATAGCGATCGATAGCTTAAAATATAAACAAAATGGATGCATCTGGCAACAAATAAAAATTTGAAGTTCAAGACCATTAAAACTAATATTCGTTCCAAAAATGCGCTCAGTGTTTTTATTACATTCACTTCAGCACCCGTTCTACCTTAAGATGCACCCCACTAATTATTTTTGAGGCAAGTGGAGGTTTTTTTTTCTACCCTGGTCTTCTGTTTGTCTTTTACCCGGGGGCTTCTGTGAGTTGCACTCTTAGATATCAGAAGGGTGTTTTTTGGGCCATACCTTACAATAAATCCTATCTGGTTAATAAATACCTATCAGACAGTAAATTTTCACAACAGCCCTCAGGCTAGTCGCATTGTCCTTGACACGATGCTTTGTTCTACCTGGCCTGACCGCCTTTTCTATTTATACCAACAGTGTGTACACTTAAGGCTAATATGTTTATAAAGAACTACTGTTAATAACCTTATTATATAATATATAATTATATTATATTATATAACCTTATTTCTACGTTATTTATAAATTATGTACATGTTGTTAGTTCCAGATATAACAGCCCAAAAACCAAGACTTTATTATAGGCACTCACGCTGCCTTTATACTGTACCATCAAACAAAAATCACCAAAACGTTGGTGATCAAAATATCTTTAAAGCTATATATTTTTTTTTTTTTTTAACCACCTTGAATTTAATACAATATGTGAAAAATAAACAAAATAAATGAACAAGAATTGACAGTTCCCTCCTCATTTTGCTATGCGCAGATGCATTTGAAGGAGGCTGGGTTACATAAATTAGATTTGAGGTTAAAAGTTAAAACATGTATACAATTCTAGGTGATGGGGCTCTCCCTCAGTTTGACAATGTGGGAGTAAAACTTACAAACTAAAACCTAAACCTAGAACCTAAGACTAAAGCGTTCCAGCCGCGACAGCGTCCTGCCATCGATGGGGGAACGGAGCGAGGGTTATAGTGTAAAGTTATATAATAATATCAACTTAAATCTAATGAAAAGATATTGCACGAACCAATAATCACAAATCCTCTTCCTCCCCTGTGCAAACGCACGCTCACAATAAACAATAACGACTTTGAGAATAGTCCTAGTGCTGTGAGAAGAGTTACTGATCGTAAGTAACCTGTTAAAGTCGGAATGTGTCAGTTCTTAACTGCGCAAATGTTTAAATTGCCCTTTCAACCAGCCTAAAAAATATTAATCCATTAATGACGTGAGTAAACTCGTAAAGTAGTCTACGTTTTGAGAATTCCCCGGAATATTATGCTGAAACAAATCCTTCCGCCGATGCCTAGCTAGTTGGATTGTTGTGGTCTAAATATGGCAGACATATATATGCTGTTGTAAGGTATAAATGGGTACACCGATGGAATATGCACATGCACATACACAGTAGAAAACATCATGGTTTAGTTAGGCAACATCATGGTATTTACCCAAATTTTCTGGTTGTTGGGGTCTGTTCTTAAGCTTATATTTTCTTGAATTTCCATCTAAATATACCAGTTTAAATAAGGTTAATTATATATATATATATATATATATATATACATAAATAAAAAACCAGTACATTTATTTAATAACTTTCTTTAAATTAACAATAGAATGAATATTTCAAACAATCTAAAAGCATATATTTTATTACTTCCTGTATTTACTACAGCTATGCACACTTAATGAATTTATTTGACACTAAACGTTGCACTAAAAATATTACTTACGTAGGACTTTTGTGATTTGATATCTGAATCTTTTGACGTCATTTTCTATTTTTTTTTTCTACAGTATTATCTCGAATGAAATCACGACAGCCAAAATTACATCATTTGGTATAAAGTAAAGGAGAATCAGACATTATAAATTACCTTTGCACATCGTCTATAGATTGCCCTTTAAGCCTAATTTAATTAGTTAACAATTATTATTTATTAATATTTTGTAATCTAGCATTGGTAAACAATTTATTTCAAACAAGCATGCTAATCCTATTCACAAGCAAGTATAAATATTACCTTTAATATATGGGCATCCATTCCGCTCCTGAAAAAAAAAAAAATCTTTTTTAAAATAGTTACAAAGAAAAAAAAAGTTCAACGTAGAGGGATAACATATGACAATTTTCGCTATATAATATAAATATTTTAAAAGGGGCCATGCTTTAGTATTTCGCTCCAATGGCGTATTATAATATATTTCGCTTTTCAATACAAAATAATTCTATGTGAGATAAATAGGCTATGTTGATATTTACAGCTGAAATGTGTGCATAATTCAAAAATCGGTACCCAAATACATTCATCGGTTGTCCTCACCCCATTAGCCACATGGCCGGGGGCACACGTAAACCAGTTCTGTGCCCAATGGGGTTGAAGAATTACTCTAAAGGTGTTGGCATGGTCCACCTGGTCGAAAGGGTTCGGATACGATATACCACCCTTTATGTCCAAGCTCAAGCACATTCAAGAAAATACAATTATAGGATTAAAAAAACTGTTAAAAAATAAAAATGTGATTGTTATGTACATTCAGACATACATGTGGTAGAGACTATTTGGGAATGACCCTAATTAATTGACTAATAATTAACGAGGTGATGTGTGTCGTTGGCCCAACTGTAATCTATTCTGTTGGTTTGGGTGAATCGTTGAAGTAGTAGGTCTACCTACACAATAGACTTTCTAATCTACATATCAGCATTGATTGAAATCTATATCATTTTGAACTGGATGACACCTTTTGGATTAATCATGAAAATATGTATACTTTACTCAGTCAGATCACTTTGTATCAATATTGTAAGTTGCAATAACTTGTTTGTATTCTTCTTTGTCAGTAATTTTATACCTGCGGTGCAGCCTCGATCCATCGGTATAAACTTCAGACTTTAAAGTCTGTAAGTCTTCGTAATTTATTTAGAGAACGTTTCTTTCAAGGCATGAAGACATCCAGACTAATTTTTCCCTTTTTATACCACGTTGTCGTCATGAACCTTAGTTCTAGTGATCTTAGTTTCCGAAAGGTGAGTATATGAGTGAATTTAAGTCTTATTTTTGGGAGATGGGTTTAGGTTGAGGAAAAAGCGATTATTTGTTGACAACGTTTCAACATCAACAACGAAAGCTTCAACTAGTTGAGACACTAACTCCTAGCAATGAACACTTATCAGTTCTTTAAAGATCTATTAATAATCATCTTATCTGGCCTGTGGCAACCAATCATATGGAGATCTTGCCCTTTGTTAGTTCTAATTCCTTGGCTCCTAAGCCCGAACCTAGTCTTTCCAATGTCCTTTATAAAGAATCCCATTTCTGTTCTTTGGATCCTGCTTTCATGTGCTTCATTTCTAGGGAATCTTTCCACGCCAAAGGATTGCATACTTATAATCGCTGAATCTTGAGTGACATATTCACTCAAGATTCACTAGCCTTTAACCAAGTTTTGGATGGTATGATATTCAGTTTACCTAAGCTGTTCTCTGGATCTTATCATAGCTTATCTTCTCTCCTAAGTAAGTAACTTCTTTCAGGTAATAGCTATAGAGCATATTGTTTCTGGGAAAAATATCAATTCGGAGTCGTGAACACAGTTCTTTGTGCCGGAATTGGATGATATTGTTGTGGCCAATATGTGGTTTCAACAAGATGGCGCCACATGCCATACAGCCCATGAAACAATTCAAATACTGCATGAGACATTTCCAGGTCGTGTACTCTCTCGTTTTGGTGATCAGTGATGAATTAATGTATTTTCTCATGCTTAACAATAAAATTTAAAATAAGATATGACCTTGACGAGTGACAGGAATATTTAACCGAGTGCTGAAGTGACGATTTCCAGCGGCCCCGTTAAGAACCCCAGAGAGCAATTACACCAAGGAGAAGATAAAACCTTTTAAGGGTATTCTTTTAGGGTTCTGACCCTTTTTAAACGGATAACGCGATATTTAATCCTTTCTTCCCACTTGCCAGCTCCGAGGGGTAAAATATTAACCTAATAAACTGCGACTAATTCTGAAGCCAGCCTCCAATGATATATATTCTAATACTTTCTAGTCCCGCTTACAAATTCACTAGGGCGTTCAAATTATCTTTTTCCCCCGCTTCCTCCCTCTTTCTCTCTCATATTGGGGCTTATATTCCCCCAATGAGTTCTATAATTATGTTAATTTGCTTAAATTTCCTTGCCATTGTTTATAATTTATTCCTTCTTTTATAATTTTCCATTTATTATCATCCATTCGTTATAATATAAATATTAATTTATTTTTTTTACGAACCCGATTCTACCAGATACGCTACATTAATAGACTTCAAACTCCATTCATCTTAAATTATTTTTTATAAAAGACACTGCTAGATACTGATTTTTCCAGCTGTTCTAATTTATTTATTTTTATAACATATCGAATTTCCCACCGGAAAATTATATACTTCGCTCATTTCAATACACACTAGCCCAGTGGGAAAACTGGGCTTTTAGAAAATTATAGGGAATATTAAACTAATTTTCAATGGAACCAAAAGAAGAATCTTTCTCTCCACTCGAGAATCGAACTCCTTCCGTTGCAAACTGTAATCTAACCAAAAATGTACTCGACCACCTCACTTATTTTAAAAACAATTGTCTAAAGTAATATTTCTGGATTAATAACAATGAAAGTAGTTAAAATTATACTAAGAAACCATAACTAAACTGTCTTGTTGGATTTTCTGTCTTATTATTCGAAGAAAATTAAACTATGTCCTAAAATCCCCGGATTTGCATATAGAATTGTCACCTTGGCTATGAGTAAGGCGGCAAGGAGTTTTAAATACTATTGAAATTTTATAAATCAAATAATTTTTACAATATTTTGCGCGTTAAAACGTCTGCTCATCACGGAGGCGGCGGCCATTTGATATGCCTCATTCAGTCATTGAGTGCATATCAGTAGACGCCTTTATCACTGAGTCGTTCGTGAACATCGGCAACGCCTGCCTCACGTGTAGCGGCATAACTACACGTCAATTCAATTTGTCGGACAAGTAGCGGATTATCGAGAATGAACTGTGAATCGCCATGCGAATTCGGACGACCCGTCTGATCCTTCGAACTCTCAGCTCACAGCGACCACTTCCCTTAGCTGGAAATATTTCATGAAGCCATAAATACGGGAGGGCCCATGTTTAAACAATGGCTAGTTAGCAGACACAACTTGGGGCCCAGCGTCGGTAATTCCCAACTTCATTTGACATTCGCACTCCTCAGTCTATGTGAATAATCATAGCCTTGTTACCTGGAGGGTTGTTTTCGCCGCTGGCTGGACGGATATGCTCTGTGCATAACGATCGTCATACACAATAAAGTTACACGAGAAACTTAATTGTGTGTTTCTGACTTATGATTGATAAGTTTCAAATGACCGGGGAGTATATATTGGCACAAAGGAGTAATAACAAGGTTTTTTAACACTCGGTTGAGATAATTGGTGTAGACCTCAATTACATAAAACAAGCTACATAATGTTATTTTTTTCTTCAAAAGAAAAGAAATCTAAGCCAAGCGGGTTATGGATAACTTGAATTAATTTCTCTACAAATTTTAAATATTTATATTAAATAACGAGAGTTATTTCAACAATTATATGAAAACTGAGTAATTGATTAGCGACCCATCATTGTTTCTGATGGGGTTATTTTTTATTATTAACAAACATTAACCGTGCCATTAAAAATGGGTGAATTTGTGAATCCCTAGGTCATGGTTATGTGGGTATATTATAAGCTTGTATATTGTAAAGTCGTGAGGAATGAGAGAAGGAACCCAATTTTAAAATATGCTATGATTCTTCATTTGTTCATTCATAGGATTATTTTTCGGCGGGTCCTGGACCCATTGATAAAAGTTTCTTTCTGTTTCTAACAATTCAATCTTATCTATCGCCGGACCTATGCCCCTGGTAATAATGAGTTAAATTATTTTTATTAAAGTATTACCATGTGTTAATATCAGTTTGTTAAACTAGTTTGTATCCATAACCCGGATAACTTGAATTGATTTCTCTACAAATTTCCAATATTTATATTTAATAATTAGAGTGATTTCATTACATGTACTAAACAAGTATATGAAAACTGAATAATTGATTGAACGACGACTTTCTCATGGGGTTATTTTTTATTATTATCCTCATCGGGGCTTTAATAAACATTAATCACGCCATTAAAAACAATTGTATTGATTTAAAGCTGTTAATGCCCCGCGTGTAAATAACAGTTTCATGAAGTTTTGTAATGTCAGTACAAAAAACAAAGCATTGTGTAGGATATGTGCGCTAATGGAGTTCAAATTCATCGCAAGAACACCAATTTCTATTCACATGGTGTGAAACGTCTGGTAAAGGTGCATGGCTTGTAATAGAGCTTATTTCAATTGATCAAATCTAGATCTAAAACAATTTTACTATACATGTTACACCTTGCCCTGTAATTATTTCCTGAAAAGCAATATAACGACTGTAATATTATGGCACTAGTTGGTAATATTGCAATATTATTACCGTCAATATATTAGTTTTCAAGTAATAATTACAGTTTAAGGTCTAAAATATAAAAAAAAAACTCTATTTCAACAAGATTCAATCAATAGAAGTTTAATCTATTAATATCTATTAAATTTATCGAAAATATATTTTAATCCATGCATCACCCGACGTTTCAGGTCATGTGAATATAAACTAGTATCCTTAAAGCTACTAGAAGCCCTAGATTCATTAAAAAAATAAATTTTTACATCACTCAATACATAAGTATTATAAGCAGTGCCTTCAGTTTTTATTAATACTAATAATGTATTTCCAAATCGTTTTGCTCATATATTTTTTTTCTTGCAAGAAGTGGTCCAAGTGCCCTCGACTAAGATAGATCAAGCAGTGTTTCATTCAAATCAAAGCTCCAATAATATTTTCTACGTCAGGAGTGTTTTGTTCGATTTTCTCAGTTCGCAGTTACAAGTTTGTTTTTTTTCACCACGCCTCGCGAGATGGTTTTTGCAACGGTTCAATTCCCATCAGATAGTTTTCCAGATGAACCATGACCAACCCTTTAGGAACGGGTTCGACGAATTGACCCACCACATGCCGTAGTACAATGCTTGGGTACAATACAATACCGTTCCTACCGAAGATGTCATTTGAAGAGAATTACAATCTACTCTAAAAGGATAAATAGGGTAGGGGTAAAAGGGTAAAAGGGTAGTAGTCACTTGTGATCAGGTACCTGCCCCTTCACCTGTAATGTGTAGAATTGTTTATGACTTCACCCGGTAACTTATTAAAATGTTGATAAAAACTAGTATAACAAACTAATATTAACATAGGTCCGGCGATAGGTAAGATAGAAGTCTGAGAAACAGAAAGAAACTTTTATCAATGGGTCTAGGACCCGCCAAAAAATAATCCTATGAATGGCTCAATGAAGATTCGTAGCAATCAAAGTCCTGAGAACAATAGTAAATGCCCCTTATTACGTCAGCAACAAAACCCTTCATAATGATCTGAATATACCCTACATTCTTGAACTCATCCCTTCCAAGTTCATAAAATTCCATTGTAACCTATCCAACCACACTAACTCCCTAGCACAGTCATTGCACTGCCCCACTCATCCCTATAATCCTCCTCGGAGAGTAAAACGGCAGTGGCTACGTGAGCTGCTATAAATAAGTGACAGTGGGAGTCCTGGCAATGGCCAGTTTCTCTAACCATGTCCTGAGTGTCTGTGGCTCTCGTGCTCGTGGTCAGCCTCCGCTGGCTCCTATCCGGTGACGCTGCTGACGTAGGAGCGTGGAGGACTTCCCAAGACTCCGCTTCCTCCTTCGCACGTGAGGGAGGCGACAACCGTGTGGACTTGGGGGACCTCTGGGCTGTTTGTATACATAGTATGAATGAGCGAGTGAATGAAAATTGTAAATTGATATGAACGAGATCATATAGCACAATTACTTATAGCCCAATCAGGCAGATTGTAATTTTATCATAATAAAGTTGTTATAATCAATTATTGTTAAGTCCCCCAAAAAGTCTAAAAAGTTTAAAAGCGTATTACTTATTTTTTTTTTTTCTGCAACGAGGGAGCATCTGTTACCTGTACACAGTTGTAAATTTTTTCCAGCGCCCCTTATCAATTGCTATAAAAGGCGCGTACCCAACGCACTTTAATTCATATAATAAAGTACGGGGAAAAATTATCATTATTTGTCCATTAAGGGGATGAAACCCCCCGTGGGGGGTGGCGGAGGTGAGATTAATTGGTGTTATTACTAAATGGGCGAGGGTTGAGTAACTAGGTGGAAGAGAGCCTGTGAGAGATAGGGCCCTGGAATTGTAGATTAGTCCGGCTGACGGAGATCTATCGGCTTCATTTCGGCCGCCCGGAGCCATGACAAACTGCCTTCTACCCCGGCTCCTTTATCCGATCCAAACTTTTAATGTGGCCTCGACAAAAGGAAAAACTCTTCGGCTGGCTGTTTATCGAAGCGGCGGGAGCAATGTAAAGCTGTAAGACCCATACTGACGGGTTCGAAGGGACACAACTTGCTCTAGGCTCGATAGAGTCTAAAAGATAAGTTGGGATTTATAGTTGTCAGACAATATGAAAGAAAACTCTAGCAAGGCCAAAGCTTTGTTGGTAATATTATCAGATGAATTATGTAAACACCTCATCGTACGCCTTAGTGAGGGATAACACTTTGAAAATTGGAGAACAAAAAAGGGTAAGTAGAATAAATCGGTGGGAGCAGATAAGGAAAGAAAATTGATACTACCAATAAAGCTTACATTGACAACTGAAATGAAACTTTCCGGAAGGATTGAGGAATACGAAAGAAGTGCATTGGTCTGACTCCATACAAGCCACTATTGAAAAATTTTGGGGGGGTTTCCTCTCATCGGGTCAAAGAAGTACTGACCAGTTAAATAATCTTGTAGAGGAGAGTCTTTTAAATATCTTTATTATGAATAAATATCAAAACACTGGTATATACAAATATTAATCAGTTACAGCGTTAGAACATACTTTAGTAAATGCTTAGGCACAAGTGGGGTGTCTTGGCTCTAAGAAGGTCAGAAAATGGTAGGATTTTAGGGGAGGAAATGGTTACTTACAAAAAACAAGGGGACCATAAGTCTCAACTGAGGTACACGTTTCTACTAAAAATGTAAGATATAATTAGCATTATATATCTGACCTTTCCATGGCCGGTCGGCCTGGAGTGCGAAAGAAAAAGCAAGAGAAACAGGCAAACAATTACAAATAATGGAGCGTTATGACATTTAACCTTACAATATTTTATACAGCCACCTTGACTGCGGGTGCCAAACAATAGAATTAATAAATTTCAAAAAACTAAACATAACGAGCCATGTTACCTGTCACTTAGTATCTCGGAAAATGTACAGACATTAGAAAAGATAGTGGCAGCACTTTTTTTTTGTACCGCTCAAGAACTAGCATTTTAATTTTGGTTTTCTTCTTGGGGATTAGCCACTCATTCATGCTGAAAAGGCTGTTCTTTGGCATTAAACCATCGCTCACCGTTGTTTGATTATCTAAACTCATTTGGAGATGACACCGTAGTAAGCACGACAGAGTACCTGGTCGAGAGCATAACCCAGGCCCCAGGAGGCACCCCGGCCCAACATGTCAGGTGGGGGTTATGGATAGTGTTTTATAGGACACGAGGTATGAAAGGAGGATGCAGAAAACCTTGTGTGTGAGCCACCGGAACGATTCCGAGGCTAAATGTCAAGAACCACTCCACAGAAAGTGCTGACATGAAATTATTAATAACGGCCTAATCCGTCATAAACATTTGAGCATAAATCAATAAAGCCGTGGAGAGACACAAACATCATTTCATGACGTAATGCACTCCAGATGGGTACCACAAGAATAAAATATGTTTGACTGATAAAGGCATTTGACTGTTTGAATAAATACACATATGCACAGGTAAGAATTCATCAAATAATTGGATACATAACACACAAATGCTTACATTTAATTTAGATAAACTTTTTTGTAATTACAATTTGGGGGGAAGGGGAAATTAATTTATTTTATTTTATATTACAAAGGCTCAATTGATAAACGCCAAAGTGCCACGAAACTCTAACTAAACTACAATTATTACGTAAAATATCCACATAATTATACATAGAAAAACAGCAACATTGAAAACCTGCAATTAAAAGACTAATTTAAAGAGCTCCTTAAAAATTGAATGTATGTCTTTATTTTTACTATATGCTGTACGTATGTATTTATGTAGCTGACAATGTTTCTGTTTCGTATTTCTTATATCAAGAAAGACAAACATTAATTATGAAATGACAACAATTTATCGCTGAGCTATGCAGCAAATATTTAGAGACCGTACCGTCTATTCTTGTGGGTTCTATCCTCACCTTGCTTCTATAAAATAATAAAAAAGATTGAAATAACGGATGCATCATCGTTTAGACCATAAATAATAGAGAGACATGAGAAGAATGGCTGTTGGAGACATGTCCATGTTGAAGACCTACCGCGTCGAGAAGGCCAATGAGTGCTGAGACATTACCATATGCCCAGGCCTGAACAGGACATTAACTCACGGGACACGTCCAACCGACCAATTACCCTTCACCATTGGCACCACCTTACATCGGCACAGAGAGAGAGCTGATGTGCAAAGAAATTGGAAGGTACAAGTGCGAGGAGCTGAGACAGGTGTTCTTCAGGGTTTCCTCTGTCTCCCACGAGGGAAAAACTGGAGGGCGGACTAGCGGCTTTGAAGCTCTCTTCTGGACGCACGATGGCCGCGAACAGATAAAAACCGAACACAGTCGAAGATATCCGACTTCCTCAATTAAAGCTTTCTTATCGCACCTAGGATCGCAGGATGGGGTCCTCGCCAGCTACTGTGAACCTCGTCTATCTTCTGCCAGCTCATTGCAGGAGTTGGTATAATATATGGCTCCTTCAAGGAAAACCTTGGAATAGCATTATTTATGCAACACAGTTTTAGCTTAGAGCGATTTCAAATTCTTTTGTGACTAATCTCATCCTAATCATCATACAAGGACTTTAAGTAGGGAAATTAATTTGGTTTAACAAGACCACAATTAGCTAATATAATAAAACTACAATCTATACATATAAGGTATTTTACAGAAATTTTTCAGACCTCTTCAATAATTTTCTATACCTACAGCAAGTTTATTCAACAGCCCACGTTTACACACGTTTACACAACAGCCTCAAGCGATGGCAATTATACAATAAACAAACATAAACAGTTTAAATTCTAAAGATTAAAACGTAAATAGAAAATTATAAATTTTTTATGGTTAGAATTACATAGAAAATCTAATGTCATATGCGTAATAATTCAACAACTTTATTATGATAAAATTACAATTTGCCTCATTGAGCAATAAGTAATTTTGATAAATGTTTTCATTCATAACATATTCACAATTTTCATCCACTCGCTCATTCCATCAGCACAGAGACCTCAGGAATCCACATGGTTGTCACCCCCTCACATGCGAAAAAGGAAGCGGAGTCTTGGGAAGTCCCCCACGCTCCTACGTCAGCCGCGTCACCGACCGGATACGAAACAGTGGTGCAGACCATGAGCGCGAAAACCGCATACGCTCAGGACATGATTGGAAAACTGGCCATTGCCAGGACTCCCACTGTTACCCATTTATAGCAGGTCACGAGGCCATTGCCGTTTTTTTCCGAGGAGGACTACAGGGATGAGTGGTGCAGTGTTATGACTGTGCTAGGGGATTAGGCTGGTTGGATGGGTTACTATGGAATTTCATGAACTTGGAAGGGATGAATTCGAGAATGAAAAGTATATTAAAAAACCTTATATAGCATGTCGTATAAAGAATCATTGACACCCTCACAATAATTCATCCATAAGGGGTAAATCGAGTATAATAGTCTTAAAATGATATTATTTATAGTTTTGACTGTAATTTAGAGCATTAACGTTTTGATTACTGGCAATTTTGACGCATTTTATCTTCAGCCTGTCAATTATTTGTTTCTTGAAGTCTTTTCCCTTTTTTAATGTAATCTTTTCATTTAACATTCGACCTCTTTGTATGATTTTCAGTGGCCAAATGCTGACAATATTTGGAAGATCCACATTTTTTACGTTTGCTTAACTCTCTCCCACTTTAATATCCTTCGTAAATTCAGGTGTACATTTCTCCTTAACCTGTAGACCACCAACGGGTCTCTAGTGTCTTTAAAATTACAAGCATATTGTTTCTTTACATAGTTTTCAATTATTTCATGTCTGGGAAACACTTCGTAGCATACTGTCAATCTTATTCTGAAATGAATTGTAATGCTGTATTTCCATTCTCATCCCACGAATCTATAATGACTTAAGTATTCCAGGCATCGTTCAAATCGGGTTTATTTTAGAATAACGATGTCCACTGCAAACATTTTTTTATCCTTAATCCTTTTCATAAATACTTTATAGATACAAAAGAATAATCGTTAAAACACAAAAATTACTATATTGTCTAAAGCTAAACAAATATTCATTCTGTACCAACACTTTTAACGGATAACAAAATTATTATCATTCTTAGCCAAAAATGAAGTGACAATACAGTGATCGAACGAAGATCTTGCGATGATAACAGTGGAAAATTGCTAATGAAAATTGAAAGGAAGTTTTTTTTTTTTTTTTTTTTTTTTCTTCATAGCCCCTTTAAATTTACAGATAATTATATATAATTATAGATCCTCAGGCGAATCTATTTACAAATTATTTTGTATTTCCTGTAGCATCACTACATTATATACAGGTTTTGTTATTTTATAGAAAATTATATAATGTATAAACAAGTATAATGACATAAATTATACGTGATTTGACGAAACTGACTAATAAGGTGATGGGGCTCACCTTTTTGATCAACCTTAAAACTAACTTACATACTAATTAATAATTAATTATAAAAAAAAAAAAATCTGTTACCCCTTTATTACAACAACAACTTTATTATGATGGAATTACAATCTGCCTCATTGGGCTATAAGTTATTGTAATAAATGATCTCATTCATACCAATTTACAATTTTCATTCACTCACTCATTCATACTGTATATACAAACAGCCCAGAGACCCCCCAAGTCCACATGGTTGTCACCTCCCTCGCGTGAAGAAGGAAGAGGAGTCTTGGGAAGTCCCCGTCACTGGATAAGATCCAGCGGAGGCTGGCCAAGAGCGTAAGAGCCACAGACGCTCAGGACATGACTTTATTACAAATTAAATTTTTTCAGAATATATATTCTGAAAATGTGAATCTATTAAGAATGGGCCGTTGTATGTATTGCAGCTTGCCTACATTTTGTATAATTGTAAAAATATTAACATTAATCTTCGTTGAATCCTATGTAAATGATACATTATTTATATATATAACAAAACCTAAAACTTAAATATAAAAAGAAGCTTAACCTGAAGGAACATTTTATTTCCCCTTAATCCCTAAATTTATATTGATTTAAAAATTAAATATATACAACAACATAATACATAATGGGCTCTAAATGGCTCCTTGTGCTGCATGCTATGGATTGTAAGCAGTGTTAGTAAACAGTAAGCAGGTGTTTGAGCTGGTAAGACTTCGTGCGTGTTTGATTAACTTCCTCACAAAATGGCCACAAAAACGGAGGTGTCGGTCTATTTTTATGCCCTTCCTACGGCGTTTGCAGTTGTTTCTTTCCCTTCTGAAATGAAGATATTACGCAATCAATCTTACCCGCGTTTACAGCAATGTTGGGTTTTCCAATTTACCGCGGATTTTGCCTGTCGCAGAGCTCTCATGGCGCTCATGACTGTGAAACAGTAGCATTTTGTACCGGGCTCCGGCAATTTCAGACCTATACACGTTGAAAAGTACAGGGGAGAGCACGGCTCCTTGAGGTACTTCATAGTCCATAGTCACATTTTCGGAGAAGCTATCATCGGACCGGCAGCGTTCGGTCATCGAGGAAGCTAGTGGTATAGAGCTGGTCCGGGCATTCCCGGTCCCAAAGCATTCCGTCTCGTGGGACTTTGCGAAATCATAGCCGTGGCTATTCCTCTGTTTTGGTTTTGGCTAGCTTCTGACTGTAGCTTCACAAGGGAATGTTCTTTGCTAAGACTGGATTTAAATCCAGTCTGCGCTGGTGGGATGATGGTGCGCACAGTATTCTTTGAGATAATTCAAAAGAATTTTCTCCAGAATCTTCCTCATATGTGGCAGTAAGCTGATCGGGCGGTAGCGGGCTGCGTGATCTCCGCTCCTGGTTGTCTTGCGTAGGAACAAGATGGCTTGTTTCCATGTGTCAGGAAGCACCGCAATCTGATACAACAATTGTACAAGTTCGCGAGAATCGCCTTGCGCTGTTTTGGAGATACAAACATGTGGTTCTGTTCCGTTTCGAGCCATATCGGCCACTAATGCATGTTGCTCCGCAGTACTAAGTTAGTTGCCTCCGTGAAAGCGGGCAGTGGGGGTCTGATTCCTTGTGGTTTTCAACACCTTCCAGAAAAAAAGACATGCTTGAGTGAAATATAGTGGTCCTGAGATGTCATCAGACAGACAAGAAATAAAATTAAAAGAAATGGGATTACTTTTACTTGAACAAAATATGTCAAAATATTTGTTTTTATTTGACTTGAACTAGATCTAGCAGGACTAGTCATTTGTACTCACAGAATCGATGAGGTTTAGAAATATTATCTAACTATTTACGAGATTTCACTGGATCTAATTGTGGACTGCGTATCTAATCCATGGATGAACATACTACAAATAAAACACCTACTCAAAATTCGGAATATGACGAATGGACTCCGAAATATAGCAAACTAACGCTGGAGAATGATAATACCCAAATCCACTTATAGCGGGGATCTATATTCAACAGTTCGGCTAGTGAAGGGATTATTTAGGCTGTGGGGGGGGGGGGGGGGTTAAGTGGCAATATTTCAGAGGCCGTGTCGCGATGACCACAAATGATGAGGAGCTCGCGGGCGCTGCTGATGTTTAAATCCGCCATACATCCCTTATTAAAGTGTTTTACAGCCGGGCTATTTTGTTTTCAATCTGGCCCCCGTCACTAATCTATTTCAATTTATCCTGATTTACACTGGCATGATGCAGTGTACTGCACCCACACTATTTATAACGCACAGGCCCCGAAATGCATCTGCCTTGTGGACATTCACTGAGCACACGGATACTTAGGCAGGTAGGAAAATGAGAAAATGGAAAACACTAGTTGATCTTGTGATCAGTTGCCTCCATTTGTTTTTCTCGTAAGGTCGTATTTTTTTAAATTATAACCAAAATTGGTTTATAACAATCATAAAAATCAATAAATCGATGTTAATATGATTTAAGTTAATCATTACACTTAATGTTTATACAAACCTTTATGGTATGTTAGGCGTGTTCTTCGATTATACACTACTATTTTGGACGTTTGAAAATATTTACAACTTTTTTTTTAATAAATAATATTTGAAGAATTTCTTGGTGATTTCTGATACTTATTATTTTTTTAATAAATTTAGTTTGTCGTCTTATTTTAGTATGTTATATAACCTCCTCAAAAAGAGTACGGTTTTTTTTGTAATACAGTATAAAAATTAAATATTCTATTCTGTATGTTATGCCTGTAAAACAGTTTTTGTATTAAAAGGTTTTGGATTTACCATTTCAAAATTTTTATTTAGTTTTTCAGTAAGGTTACCAATTGGCCATGTATAACAATGAATTTATTTATGATTTAATTTATGAGAGCATTCAGAGAATTGTTGTTTAGTTATTTTTATTGTTTATTTATTAAATCAAGTGTTTTGTATGCAATAGTCTTCTATATATGTAAATTTATGTTCTTTTTTTTTTTAGTGTATGTAAATTTCTTGTTTGAATTGTAGTCCAGGACTGGTCTGAGGAGGCGAAACGTCGACTGATGATTAACTAATTTTAAAAAAGTAAATATAAAAATTATTTATTTTATATAGGCAAATTATTCTGGTCTACATACAAATAAAATTACAAAAAAAAAATTAATAAATTATGCCATACCAGAATAATTTGCCTTATTCTGGTATGGCATAATTTATTAATTTTTTTTTTTGTAATTTTATTTGTATGTAGACTTTTGCTGCGACATCAATGCGGTATGAGCTTGTACATTTTTAAGATGCTTGGGTGTTTTCCTTGTTTCAATTTATTTTCCATATTCCCAAGTGTGAAAGCCTACATCAAACTATTTGCCTCGATGACTGCTACAGACTATCTGGGAAAGTTAAGTGAAGTTAGTTTTAGTCTACCTCCGTTGGAGGGTGAGTCCTATCCTAAATTTTACAAAGCTCGCATTATACAAAGGCATAAGAATGAGATAATCAGTTTGTATGAGATCATGGTAAATAGTTTTATAATTTTAGGTTATATAGTTTATTTATAGATTCTAAACATCGCAAATTCTAAATAATTACATCAAAATAAAGGGGTTTTGAAAAAAAATACCCACGAGGGTTTTTGTGAAAATTTAACAATATGAATGGTAATAATGCAGCTTACTCTGCAAACATTCGGATTCTGCATTCAAATGAAAAACAACAACAAAGAAAATAAATTGGAAGGTCATAAAATAAATGAATTCGGGACGAGTATACTCCGGTGTAATATTGTATTTCGTAGAGCCAATGTAGTCCCCACCCCATGGCCATCCGTGAAAAGAAGTGGTGAAGTTGTTGGTAACATCCGAGGGATATTAGAAACGTGGGGGTGAGGAGCGGGGAGGGGGGTTATTCCCCCTAAACTTTTTAACGTATGGATTGGCCGTAGATCAAGAGTTGCTAACTCGCATAAATCCAACGCAGGCAACTTCCGCAGCGTCTGGGTCTACTCTTCTGAATTATGCAGGAGACCTTTAAAGAGGGTAAACAGGATTTTTTTTTTTTATACTGCCCTCGTGTCTTCCTAACCATTTCGGGGCTGAAGGGATAATAGGATGGATCTGAGGACACGAGCACGCCTAATTGATAATGGCTTTATCTTTAACTTATAACCTTCTTAAGAACACCTTAGGTTTTAGGCTTTCCGAAATTCTGTTATTCAAAGGAAGAATAGCTTGAACTATTTGCGATTCAAGCAATCTTCAGGATCAGTATCTAAGTAAATTGAACGCGATCATATTATAACTACAGACTGGTTGTTATTAGAAACGTAACAGTATTGAATATTGATATTAAACATCACGAGATAATAACTGGAGGTCCAAAGCTGGCATGCCCAGAGGCCGCTGACGGGGTTCTGGAGGCAGATTGGGTCCTAAGAGCATGTTTGAATCCGGATGACAGGAGCCTTTGGACATTTTCTTCGTACACAAAACTGTAAACATCAGCACAACGACTAGTGTGTCTCTATAGTGCTAGCATCAAAGTATAGCCATGCGTTTTATCTACATCCTCCATGCCGTACACCTCAGAAATCTCTACCTGGCAGGTAGACCTGGTGTGTCGCCACGGCTTCTTGGGGACCCCGTTGTTCGGTTAAGTGCTCGCAGAAACTTAAAGTTAGTACAAGTATAACAAGATTGCAAGGTGTTGATGACTCCTGTGTCCTCCGACCATCTCTGCTGTACGGGACAGCGCTACTTACCCACTTGACTAACAATACAGCCAAATGTTTCCAACAATTCCAGAATGGGATCATGCAAAAACATACCTCTCTCAAGAAGTTAAAGAACGCTGACCTGCGCCCGTTGTTTGGTGCGCAGTCAGTGGGTGAGTTCATCCGCCAGAGGTACATCAAGGTTTTTGACTCGTTGCAAAACCTAACCAACCCAGTGTTTAACACTATGACTCCACCACCACCACAGACTGTCGGGGAAAAAATTAGGTTAAGAATTAGTATGTAAGTTAGTATTAAGTTTGATCAAAAAGGTGAGCCCCATCACCTTTATTAGGGCCAGCTCAGTCCAGTCACGTATAATGTGCATCATTATACTTGTTTATTCCATTATATAATCTTTATAAAATATTAAAATAGGTCCAATCACCAACTTTTTTTCCTTCTTACTTTTCAAAGCGCAGCTAGATTAACCACACACCAAGTAAGTGTAATACATCACGGTTGAATATTTAAATAGTTGGTCCATGGAACAGTTGCCTCACCTATTCTATCTATACGAAATTACGCGTGTACCTCAATTATGAACCATACTTTTTTGTATTTTTAAATATTTATGAATAAAATAAAGGACTTATAAAATAATGTAACAATACTGAACGATCCGCGTCAGTTTCTTAAAAAAATATTAAATGACTAAAAATTGTTTTGTTTACTAAATACTATTTGATCTAACAATTATTAATCATTTGATATTATTATAATAATGAATATAAGTGTAATATATAATGATTAATATTAATCATAGAACGATTTGGTTACTGACAATTGTTTTTTTTTAAAGGCAAAAAAAAATTAAACTAAACTATTCACATCAAAAAACGGCTTGACGCATATTAATTGTACGATATGTATATATAATTGTAATATTGTATTGATTGCCACATTATATTGGGAATCCTTTAAATTCTTTCAGGGTTACCGTGTACTTAACCCTATAGATACTAATAATCACTTCAAATAGTTTCTGAGCTGGGAAAACCTAGTGAAACGAGCAAGACTTTTTTTCGTTTATTTTAGATACTTGCTCTCGCGCTCTTGGCCAGCCTCCGCTGGCTCGTATCCGGTGACTCGGCGGACGGAGGAGCGTGGGGGACTTCCCAAGACTCCGCTTCCTCTCTTGCATGCGAGGGAGGTGACAATACTATATGAATGAGCGAGTGAATGACAAATTGTAAATATGGTATGAATGAGACCATTTATCACAATTACTTATTGCCCAATAAGGCAGATTGTAATTTTATCATAATAAAGTTGTTTTAATAATAATAATATTTACATACTTACTTTTAAAACTTCCGATCAAGTGAATAAATTATATTACCACTATCATACAAAAAACAACCTCTTCGACATCAACAATTATAATACCATCGACTCCCTGGCCAGTGTTTCTCGTAGCTGTTATTTTCTGTTTGGGTATTGTTTCTATTTGTCCTCTGAATATTCTCCACATCCATCTTCTATTTTTTTACACAATTGTACAAGTGATGGACGTGTGATGCGTGATGAAACCAATTTTTGTTATCACATACCCTTATGCTTCTTCCCTCGGCTTGAATGAGTTCGGACTTACCCTTAAGTTTTTTTTATCTTTAAAATGATGATGGACATTTTTCGAAGCCATACGTCTGGAAATATTTCTCTCTGACTAGCCGAATAATTCTCTCAGATTCACCCCTCTTTCAATCGGCATCCTGTTTTTGAAACAGCAAGTATAATATTGGAATGTTTTATGCCATTTGTTTTCTGTGACTTCACGACTCAGTGGTGCCATCAAGTGTCCTAAAACTGCCAATAATAAAGTCACTATTATTTAGCACGCGCCCAATTTCTCGAAGGCGAACCGCACCCAATTCTACTCCCAGCGTACGGAGTGAGTTATCCCCCTGACTACTCGACAGCAGCCGAAAATAGCGTTCTGGCTATAATTCCACGGAGTTTCTTAATCAGAATAAATCCGCGTAGGTGCGGGTAACCGTCCCGAGATATAAATTAGCGAGAATGGGTGAATTTTGAGACCGCAAAGCGCCATATCTCAAGAGAGATGTAGTGCTCTCACGGCTAACCTGAGCCCAAGGCCTCGTTCCAATTAACACTTTCTTCTTTCAATGTTTTATCTGCAGTCAGCCACTGCATTCCGACATTTCTCCTTAATGCGCCCTGTATTTCGCATAACAACGCACTCCATCCTTCTCCTCGTTGTCGTTAAACGTATATTGTAGCGATAAAAAATATCGAACGATTAAATTTTATTTTTAAATGATATTGTAATCAGATAATATTTACCGTAGTAGGTATATAACCGGGTAGCCAAAACCTTTCGAAAAAAACCCATATATTTATGGTGATTACTGCTATCACTAATGTATTACCATACAGTCATGAGTAAATCCCGAATTATTATACTATTTTTGCATATTTTTTTTGATAACATGAGTATATGTCTTCACTGATTCAATTCATTCTAAACATTTTAGTAAATTTTTACCAAACTTCTCCTTTGTACAAATCAAAGCTTAAAGTGGATATATCATACATATCCTAATTAAAAAAATTATTTAATTTTAAATTAATAATTATTAAATAATAAAAAAATAGTTTGCATAAAGAAAGTAAAATTAATATTATATTGCTCAATAATGGATGTTCCTTTTTGATAAATATTCTAAAAACTGCTTTTGTCAGCATCAGAAGTATTTTGCGACCCCTCCCCCCCCCCCAAACCATTTTCCCATTTATTTAACTCCTTTATACAAACAATACAAAACCATGTTTTGTCCAAAATTAACAGAAACTTGTCCCTTAGTACAAGCTGTAATCCAAGACATAACTGAATTGCCGGGTGCTGTTTTGAAAAAATAAACTAAAACAGGTTTGTAACCAAAAACGTTGATTTAAGAATTTTAAGTGGTAATCAACAAGGCATGAAACAGGGACACTACATAATATAAATATTGTAATTCTGTTTAGCAGATTTTTTTTTTAATAAAAAATGTAAATTATTATAATGAAGACACTTACTTCGTTATGTAATAATACATGTTAGTTCTTTCTAGGCATCTATTTATTATTACATTGTTTCACTATTTTACTGCACATTATCGAAATTAATGTGATATATTATATGATAATTTTTGATATTTTTGTTGCGTGAAAATCCGGGCTTTAGTCACGAGTCATTCATTCAGTCAGTTAAGTTCAGCCAGATGTGTCTAATTTTAAAGTGGTAGTTACTAGACTGGGGTGCTGTAAAGATAACACAACTAAGAATGAACTATGTTATTGTTGCTACGTTCGGCGAATTGAAAGATTTTTATTTAAGTTTAAGACGGACTCTTCCTAGTGTATCGATACAATAGTATATCTTAGATACAATTGTATCCGTATACAAAAAACTGTAAGGAATTATATAAAGGCTATATTTTCTACGGATACAATCGTTTATATATTTAGCTGACCTACAAACACCTCACTTTTACGCTCTAGTCGAATAATTAGAAATTTGAATTTTATGGGTAAAACATTGAACTACTGACAGATTTTATTCTTCTATCAAATCTTGAGCGTATTGCATTCGTGTAAATTTATACTTCGAATTATACTTTACTCAAATAATTTGCTCAAGTCCCAGTTGGAATCTAAACTCAAAAAAACTTAATAAATTAACGTGGTGATTAATTGGAAGGAATTCAATTATATAAAATAGAAGTATACACTAGAGCCGTGTGATCATACTCTAACCTCAAACATCTAATCATATTAAACAAAGCATTCTAAAATAAACTATTGTTCTACATTAATTTTTAATAAACCAAGACAATCTTTCAGTGTGGTAATGTATAAAATCAATAGAAACCAATAAAATTAGTTATATTGGATTTATTTACACTTTCAAAATTAAATTAAAGTTGATCAACAATCCTAGGTAAACGTTTTATTTTTACTATCACCAGTCAAACGACATTGGGATCTTTTGAGGGTACCAGTTTGCCGAGCTGATGCTGTACCTGTACACCTGGGATAATTTTAAATTATGGTGAAACGTTTTTTTTTGTTGTTTTTTTTCCCATAGGCCCTTTAAATGTACAGATAATTATAGATCCTCAGGTGAATCTATTTACAAATTATTTTTGTATTTCCTGTAGCAACGCTACATTATATACAGGTTTTGTTATTCTATAGAAATTATATAATGAATAAACAAGTATAATGATATACATTATACTTGACTGGACTAAACTGACTAATAAAGGTGATGGGGCTCACCTTTTTGATTAAACTTAAAACTAACTTACAAACTAATTCTTAACCTAATTTTTCCCCGACAGTCTGTTGCCATCGATGCTGGAGGGTTGGTGGGGTCATAGTGTTAAATACTGGGTTGGTTAGGTGCTGCAACGAGTCAAAAAACTTGATGTGTCTCAGGCAGATGAACTCACTCATATACGCCACACCAAGCAACGGGTGCAGGACAGCGTTCTTTAACCTCTCGAGAGAGGTATGTCGGACCACTTTTCGCATGATCCCATTCTGGAAATGTTGGAGGCATTTGGCTGTATTGTCAGTCAAGTGGGTAAATAGCGGGGCACTGTACAGCAGAGCTGGCCGTTTTCCTACCTGCTAGGTTTAAGGTTAGATATACTTGATAAATGTTAACGAGAATGAGGCATCCCGCCATAAAATGGATAATATCTTTCTGTAATAGTCACTGGTCTGATCCTGGACTTCCTCTCCCCCATTCTTTTTGCTTTTTCCTTTTGACGTGGTTATAAGAAGTGTTTGGCAGACTTTAGAAACACAGATAACACGATCCGTAAAAAAATGGACAACACTACCGGCCTCTGCAGATGAAAGTAATTAATTATGGCTATTGGAGAAAAGCAAGCTATAATGCAAGGAACATAAATATGTTGTAATTATATCTGTCCTCCTATGCCAATATTTACTAAGTAAAGCTATTATTACTAGTATTACTTTGCATAGTATGAAATGCTAATAAATATTAATCAATAGATTCTCAAGAATACCTGCGATAAGTAGGAAAGTGTAAAAAATGGCAAAATATACTGAAGTCAGACTATTTATTAAACGGTGGTATCACTGTAGATCTGACGTGAACGTTAAACTTTAAAACGTTAACTGTGTGACAGAATAATTGAGTTATAATTAGATAAATAAAAAAGAGTCGCTAGGCAACGGGTGGCGGAGATTTAGTAAGGAGATTTGAGCGTGGGCGTGGCTTGTGGATTCGGCCCTGACGAATAGAGGAGAGGTGGCTACAAATCCCGAGGTTTAGGGCTTGGAAAATGCGGGTATAAAAATTTGAGACACAGCCTCTCCATCCGTCTTGCCCTCGCGGCTTAACTGAGGCCCTAAATCTTAGGGAGGAACACATATGTCCGCCTCCCCTCCTTTCGCTATATCCCTTTATATCTTCCCTTACCGAAGTCAGTCCTTCCTAGGGGAGGCATGTTCACTCGAGGAGGAGAACTTTAGTGCTCATGCCGCAAGAGTAAAGGAGTGCGTCAAATCGACTGTGCTCCAATTGCCGAGCAGTCAGTCATAATTCAAAGGAAATCGGAATATATGTTGGAGACCTGTGAGATTTCCTCGTGGGTGGTACCACACTTATAGAAGAATAAGCAGAAATGTAATCAAGTGTACGTTCGGAGCAGGGGAGGGTCTGAAGTTACAAATCAAAAACAATTTTATAATAAGCCACAAACGATTTCGTTGACAAGTGTTAGCTGGACTGTGTATTTTCAATAAGTATAGATGTACATAGTATCGTATATTTTGTTTTAAAATACATTTTTTGTACACTGAGTAAGCAAATACAACAGGTATTTTCGATAGACATCCATCGTTGATATCTGCCCCATCATGTTCGTGTGTGTTCCCCAATATATCACTGCGTCTCAAGCTACTGATTTACAAGAGCATACTCAGGCCTACTCTGCTGTATGGAGCACCGCTGCTTCATCATCTGACGTCTGTCGTTTACGGCAACTCCAACAATTTCAAAACGGTATACTGATGAAAGTGGTCAGACATACTTCATTCGAGCAACGGAGCAGCAGTGAGCTTCACAAGGTCTCTGATCTGCCTACGGTGGATGAATTCATTCAACGTAGACATATCAAATTCTTTGACTCACAACAGTACCTGACAAACCCAGTGTTTAACACGATAACCCCAGCTCCGTTCCCCCATCGATGGCAAGCAGTCGGGGCAGTAACGATTTAGTCTTGGGTTCTAGTTTTTAAGTTTAGTTTGTAAGCTTCCCACATTGTAAACCGAAGGTGAGCCCCATAACCTAGTCCTGTATATTTGTTTGTTTACTTTTTAACTTCAAAAAGAAATTGTATTTGTAAATCTTACCTCCTTCAAACACATCTCCGTATGCAGCACGAGGAGAAAATTGTAAATCTTGTTCATCTGTTGTAAAAATGTATAAAATAAAAGGGGTTTTGGAAAAAAAAAAAAGGGTCTTAATTATCTGGTGGTTGACTTTGCTTTCTCTAGTCCAAAGTTTTGTTTGCACGATCATGAACTAAATTATGTTTTGCATCTATTGAAAACACTTTATCCAGTCCAAAACCTGTCTATGTCCATTTTTCCTTGGCACCTCTCCTGTACGAAGTCTTTACTTATCACTGTAAACTATGCCATTGTTTTGAGTTGTTTTTTTTCAGCTGATAAAGTGTATTTAAGTCTTTACTGTCATGAGATCGTTACCCATTATCCGCCGGAGACACATTAAATTTTTTTAGTCGTTGCAGCACCTAACCAACCCAGTGTTTAACACTATGACCCCCAACACCACTCCCGCATCGATGGCAACAGACTGTCGGGGAAAAATTAGGTTCAGAATTAGTATGTAAGTCAGTTTTAAGGTTGATCAAAAAGGTGAGCCCCATCACCTTTATTAGTCAGTTTCGTCCAGTCACGTATAATGTATATCATTATACTTGTTTATTTATTATATAATTTTTATAAAATAACAAACCTGTATATAATGTAGTAATGTAGTGATGCTACAGGAAATACAAAAATAATTTGTAAATAGATTCGCCTGAGGATCTATAATTTTATATAATTATCTGTAAATTCGAAGGGCCTATGAAAGAAAAGAAGAAAAAAAAAATCGTTAAAATACGTTAAATAAAACGTGAATTATTTGAGCTGATTTCAAATGTAATAATCTTAATAACGTTAAACCATTGCAGTTGAAAGTTGAGAAAAGTCTCATTTTCCCAGCTGTAAACATGTTCACCCAAAAAATATTACTTCCTCTTCACTTAATGATCCTGTTACTAAATAAAAGTTTGTAAACAGCCCTCGGGGACAGTGGCTGCACAGCCGAAGAGACGACAGCGGTGAGATTTATTCAAGTTTGGAATAACTGGCGAGGAAGGGGGACAATAGTTGGTAGCAGAAAGAGTCCGGACGGGCCCTGTATTAAATTTGTAAGTCAAATAAATCCCGAAGCTGCTTATTCAGAGCTGGGCGAGAGAAAGGCAGAGAGCGGTCTTCCTTCTCTTTTTGGCCCGCGGACTGATGGGCGCCTGGATCTGTATCTCCAGTTAGTCCTCCGGCCCAGCACAATAGGCCATTCATATCTATTGCTTTCTATCGGGGCTTCGGGTCTTCTGTGAATACCGGCTGCAACCCAAGTACTGGTAAAGCACCTTTTTGAATACTTTGCTTAAAGCTGTGTATGATGAATTACTTCCTAAGATTCATCTCGATTGGATCACCAGAGTCGCATTACTCCGTATTCAGATGGCTGTGCCAATACTTACTTGGATGCTTAACCTACGGTAGTACAGTAGTAATAGTACTCTATTATGACTAAAAAGCCTCCTTACATTTAAAAGTTGAACTCATCCATTCCAAGCTCATGAAATTAGCCACCCTAATCCCCTAGCACAGTTATTGCACTGGACCACTCATCCCTGTAATCCTCCTCAGAGACTGTAACGGCAGTGGCCCCGTGACCTGCTATAAATGCGTCACAGTGGGAGCCCTGGCAATGGCCAGTTTCTCCAATCATGTCCTGAGCGTCTGTGGCTCTCGCGCTCTTCGTTAGCTTCCACAGGCTCATATCCGGTTACGCGTCTGACAGTCAAGCGTGGGGGACTTCCCAAGAGTCCGCTTCCTGTTTCGCATGCGAGGGAGGTGACAAACATGTGTATTTCGGAGGCCTCTGGGCTTTTTGTAAATATTGTATGAATGAGCGATTGAATGATGAATTGTAAATGTGGTATGAATGAGAACATTTATATCAATTACGTATTGCCCAATAAGACAGATTGTAATTATAGCGCAATAATAAAGATATTTGAAATTTTACCTTTACAACATCCTCCAATACAAATTAACCTGTATTTCCCATACCTCTGATTCCTTTGAGTGTTCTCCATCATTGATTGTCATTCACTAACTCTCCCAATTCTTAAATCTATATTTTACTAGTTCCTTATCTCTCTCTATTGAAACAATTTATAATTACTGTTTTTATTTAATTCTTTAATTTCCTGTATTAATATACCCCAGCAACGTTTCACGCACTTTTTCCTTTGGTAATTCCTAAATTTTCGTCACGGTCTTATTTACAATTGTTAGTGAAAGCATTTCACCTCAACTCATTCATGTATTTTATTTCAACAATATGCGGTTGGTCATCACATACGAACATAAACCCCTTTACTTATATAAGCCATTTCTTAGGGGATAATATCCTAGAATATAGTGTTGTTGTTTTTTTTCATTTCATTTATAATCACTGAGTAAACCTGTAGCAAAGACATGTTTTGAATCAAAACTCAAGTATGCCTCAGGCTAGGACAAATTAAGTTCTGAGCCAAAAAAGTTTTTCATACATGAAAAGTTTCTTGGTATTTCCAACAAGCTCTAGTAGATACTCTTCTGCACCAAGGTAGACTAACGCATTAAAAGTAATTAATTAATAATGACCTTTTAACGAGCCCAACTAATTGAATCAAGAGGAAAAACTGAGCCTGGACACTTAAATCGCAAACCAAAGTTGCACTTAGTATCTCCCTATGCACTTATGGTATAAGAAGGAATAACAACTATTAAAATTTGGTCCGTAATAATCCATAATTATAAAATCTTCAGAACTTCAGACCATACCAAACAGTAATATATTTATACGATTTAGTTTATTGTAATTGATTTATGAATAAACAGGTCATCTACGAGCCCTTACATAGCTGTGTACTTAAATTTTGTATGCTTTCGTTTTGCAAATATGTACATTTGTTTTCTGCTAGTACAGCTTCTTAGAATTTCTCGCTATTATTATTCTATCAGTTTTTTTTTATAATTTGTTTACACTGTATTAATCTACTGGAATTAATGCACCAAATTAATTAGTAAAATAAACCAACCCTTCTCCGCATATGTGGAGTGTTGGCAATCGTTATTAGCCCGAGTCCGGCTCCAGGACCTTGTAGGCTATCGATAATAGGATTTGTATAGGGAGAAAACAGGAAGCCTGCGAGCCTTGCCAAAAGCGGATAATACAATGATATTTATCATATTAATACGGCACAGGCCTGCTTCGGTATTTATTAAACGGACCAGTGTCTGTAAGGGACGGGCGAAAACACAGGCTAGGGGCTATGTTCATTGTCTTAGCTGTTCAGGAGGGGGAGGCCGAATGGAATAGGAGATGATTGAACGAAATAACGCCTTTACGTTCTAAATAACTGGGTAAAAATAAATGTACATAAGTAGTAATTCATTTTGTTACATTAGCCGAATCTTCAGCAAAGGTAAACAAAAAAATGGTAACCAATGCTTTTAAATCTAATTGTTCTTCTCAATATTTTAATATTATTACCACACCAAAAAAATTACTTTTTATGGGGTTATTATACGCAAAGGTGTATGTCAACAAGCCCACATCCACCCGTGCATTAAAAGAGGAAGTTAAACGCTGCATCATTTTTTTTTTTCCCCTTGTTAGCTCTCTAATTATAAGATTAAAGATGAGGGAAAAATAAAGGAATATTTGGGTTGAGCGGATCCTTGTACTAGGAGTACCTGCTTGAAGGTGGTGTGAGGGAATTAAGGAGTGTGGGAAGCCTCGGTAGAGGTTGATTGTTGCGGTACAGTGGTGGCTGGGCCTAGAGTCTCTCTAGGCATGTAGTGCAGTCTTATTTAGTTGGATAGCAGTGATGGGTGCCCGTTAGAGGCTTGTTGTTGGTGGGCCAAGTGCCGTGATGCCCACCATAACGCTTCAACGAAATTCAACCATATTTATACCAAATAGTCTTGGAAAGTTCGACAAAAGATCGCATATGTGCCAGCAAAGTCGTGGAGGCCATTTTCCTGATGTGTTACTCAATTCAATAAAAAAATAACAACAAAAATACTAAAAATTGTGTTTTCTATTTAAATCAAATATTGCGTTAATTCTGGGACACACTGCTGAAATTTAGCTGCATTATTATGAGGAAGTAGTGAAAACCTCCAACTTGACAATTTTTCAATTTTAGAATTTCTCTTGAATTTGAGTCTCAGAACGCATGGCCTAGAATAAAAATTTTGTTTTTTTCACTTCAATTTCATCACATGTATTTCATTTGAAGACTTAGAATTGAATAATTGCTTAATTTTATATTCCACCTGTTCTTTAGAGTTTTTTTATTTACAAGTATGTGTTTCGACCCCAAGGCTATTTAAATTGCAAGGATGGAACCGTACAGATTTATGACATTATTTGAAGAAAGAAAGTACGCTGTGTCACAGCAATCTAACAACATTGCAACGAAGTATTTCCCTCTGTTCTTTTCTATGGAACAGGAGACCAAGACGAGGGAGATGTTCCTATTTACTCTTGAAGGTAGTCCGCTATTTGAAAAAATATGAACGGAAGTGCTATAAAACAGATGTTTGGTCTCAGTTTTTTTTTCTACCGTAGGCTCTCGAAATTTTCCGGCTCGGCAGTTGCCAAAAGGCCCTGGCTTGTTCCTCCTACCAGAAGCTCGCCAAGACATAATAAAGAATTATTCCCTTAAGCAAAAACCGCCTCCAGAGGAAGGCCTCCCCTTCTCCTGGATTTATAGTTTCCGTAATAAGGGAAGTCGGAGCAGAAATATATGGGAAAGCACTAAGGGATTCCGGCCTCTGCCTTGCTCATTATTATGTGTACAGATGAGCCTCCGCTCATACAATAAACGTCAGGTCCTTCCTTATTCCCTTTTATTTCTGACAATGGACGAGCTCAAGTTCATAGCCCCAGTTGTATTTCATTGAGCACAATATTTATAACGTTCCATTAATAAAAACATATTGTTTCGTGGTAAAAGCTAAATAAATAAATAGCTTGTTTTTTTCTGCGCTGATACTGAAGTATATTTCAAGGGGGAGGTGAAATTATAAAATAAAAAAATTAAAAATGTCCACAGACATTAGCAAAACAGAGGGGGTAACGTACAGACCGATAAACAACAGTCTTTGTATACAAAATGGGGATTTAACCATTCATATTGGAATATCAAGAATGTCAAGAGCCGTTTCCCAAATCTATCACTGAGCCTCAAGCTCACGATCTACAAGAGTGTAGTCAGGCCTGCTCAGCTGTATGGTGCACCGCTGTTTCGTTATCTGACGGATACGACAGCTCGGTGACTCCACCAATTTCAAAACGGCATACTAATAAAAGTGGTCAGACATACTTCATTCGAGCAGCGGAGAAACAGCGAGTTTCACGAGGTCTTTTGTCTGCCTACGGTGGATGAATTCATTTAACGTAGACATATCAAATTTTTCGACTCACTGCAATGCTTGACAAACCCGGTGTTTAGCACGATAACCCCCGCTCCGTTCCCGTATGGATGGCAGAACGCCGTCGAAGCAGGAATGCTTTAGTCTATTATGTTATAGTTTTAAGTTTTAGCACGTAAGTTTCCCAAATTTGTAAACCCAAGGTGAGCCTCATCGCCTAGTCCAGTCTATTATGTAACTTTAGCTGTAAAAAGAAAATATGTTTTTGTAATTCTACCCTCCTTACAATGCATTATATGCAGTAATGCAGAAGATGGAGCCACTTATCACCAAGGTATAATACTCTTATTGTTCATAATTTGTTAAAAATGTTTAAATAAAGGGATTGAGAAAAAAAAAAAAAAAAAGTTAAACGCCGTTTCTTTGAACATTTTTGCGTAGTTGTTACGTTCCTGGGGAAACCTATGTTATATATTTTTAACGAAACCTTTGTAACGAACTAGAAGCAGTACGAGCATAAATTCCCTTTGTTTAGAGATAAAGTTAACATGTTTCCTTTACCGTGAAGGGCCGAATTAAAAACTCTGGAAGGGCAGAAAGAATATATAAATATTACGGCATATTTATCAATACTTTATACCTAAACTGAATTTTATCAATAGTTAGTCAAAGGGTCTCGAGAAACATAATTTCAATAACAGTTTTAACAAGTTCTCGTCATTAGGGAAACTGTGGAGAATGTAGGGTGTGCATCCATAGCCTACAGAAAAAGCAACATGGACCATATTGGAACTGACTTGGAGCTTACTGTTCAAGCATCTAGGAATAATTGCCTACTTACTGAAAGAAAATTCAAAATTTTAAATTGAAATTGTAATCATTTTTTTCTTTTTTTCTTCCCCTCAAAAAAATGACAAAATTAATATTTGCTATAGATTCTTAGATGAATCTATTTACATATTACATTTTATATGTCCTATACCATCGGTACACTCTATACAAGGTATGAATTGGTCTAAAAGTTATATAATTAATACTTAATAATAATTAGTACAATGATACACAAAGTATAAGGCTTCATTGACAAGACTCTACAAGGGGACGGGGCTCACCTTTTTAATCAAATAAAAAACTTAAAAATTAACTTACATACTGATTCTTAACCTAAATTTTCCCCAACAGTCTATTCACTTTTTGTTTTTTTCTAAACCCCTTTCATTAATTATAACATTTTTAACAATTTACAAATTCCTCCTCTTTCTGCGATGCACTGATGCATTCGAAGGAGGTTGGGTTATATAACAATAACAGATTGACGTGAAAATTACAATGCAATGAATATAATACTAGGTGATGGGGCTCACCTTCAGTTTACAATTTAGGAGAAAAACTTACAAACTATAACCTAAAACTATAACCTAAGACTAAAGCGTTCCAGCCACGAAAGCGTCCTGCCATCGATGGGGGAACGGAGCGGGGGTTATCGCGTTAAACACCGGGTTTATCAGGTATTGCAAGGAGTCAAAAAATTTGATATGTCTACGTTGAATGAATTCATCCACCGTAGGCAGATCAAAGATCTCGTGAAGCTCCGCTGCTCGAAGAAGTATGTCAGACCACTTTTATCAGTATACCGTTTTGGAATTGTTGGAGTCGCCGAGCTGTCGTATACGTCAGATGACGAAAAAGTAGTGCACCATACAGCAGAGCAGGTCTGAGTACACTCTTATATATCATGAGCTTTAGGTGCAGTGATAGATTGGGGGAAGTCAATAAGTGCGTAAGCCGGTAAGACTTCGTGCGGGTTTGCTTTAACTTCTTCGTAAAATGGTTACTAAAACGGAGGTGTCTATCCTCCCTATATTCCCAGATATACTAGGTTGTGGGCTGGTGAATTCTCCTCCGTTCCTACTATGTAACTAGTAGGTAGCGGACTTTTTACCTTTTTAAAAGTGAAAATTACACAGTCAGTCTTACCTGCGTTTACAGAGATATTGAATCTTCCCAATCTTTCACTGGTTACCGGCTACTTCAGTCTGTCTAAGAGCTACCTTGGCGCTCATGCTGCTACTGTACACCGTTATGTCATCAGCGAAAGCAGTAACTGTTTTTATATCGGGCTCCTACGATTTCTGAAGTGTATACGTTGAATAGTACAGGGGATAAGACGGCTCCTTGGGGTACTCCACAGGTCAGTGGCACAGCTTCGGAGAAGCTATCACCCACCCGCACCCGCAGCGATCTGTTTTTCAGGAAGCTAGTCAGAATTGAATAGAGTTGTTCCGGGCATTCCCGGTCGTAGAGCATTGGACACAGTGTCCCGTGAGACACTGAGTCGAATGCTTGAGTGCAGTCAATCGAAATCATAGCCGTGGCTATGTTTCTATTCAGTTTATGGCTAGCTTCTGACTGTACCTCAGTGTAGAAGGGGGTGCTCTGTACTCAGACTGAAATCCAGTCTGTTTATTCACTTTTAGGGTAGAGCGTATTGATAAATCAACAGAGTACTTCTGCCCTTCCGGGGTCTTTAATTTGGTCCTTCACTGTGAAGGAGATGGGTTACCCATGCCTCTAAACATAGGATGTTGTAGTTATAAAGGCATCTAGTTTGTCAATAAGCACTGATAGATAAAACATAAGTTGCTTAAATCATGTATCAAATAAACAGAAATGCTGTTTGACAATAACGTAACTTAAAATTCTCTCTCATTATAGTACAATTTAGTCTATTTAGTTTTCATGGGCCTAGGATCAACCGTAATTGACTTATATTCCATAGATTTTCGGTTCTGTTGTCATCTGCTGTATACTTATACCAAAGAGAAATAATGTGGAAATTTGACTTATGAACATGATACCATTTCGGTAACAACTCATATATCGTGTCGTGTGTGAAATATCGGTGGTTTCAATCCCGAAGGCCAAATTGCATTTTTTAATTTATTTATCGATTAAAACGTGTGAAAACGTTTATGATCTTGTAATCCTGAGTTCACCATTTATCTCGGCCAGACTGAGTACATTTGTAGTTTTTTTTTATTATACAGTGACATAGGCACACATAAACTTTCTTTTTTCTTTTCATTTTTCGTCTCAGGGACGAACAGGGACTAAACATGAAATGAAGACTCAGAAACATCAGAACAGACGTTGAAAACGTAACGGTTTCAAACAAATAAACCCTAAAAAATAACTTATTTATAATCAGTATATAGTTTTAACGCCCTTAAATACGCCTATATACGTAATGCTTGATACAAGGGGGGGGGATCTAAAGGTTGCCACCCTTTCTAGCCAGAGTGGAAATGCTGAATTTATTTCGTGGGGTTTGCCACGAAATAAATTCCGTTCCCGCAGGCTAGAATTGAAGAAATGAAACGACCGCTCCGGCTCATGCGTGCTGGGAACAAGTGGTCTTACCCGCTCGACCTTCACTAACTATATCATGACAGAGTGTTCGTCAAAAATTTAAAAAAAAAAAAAAAGACATGACATAAAGTAAGATATAATTTATAATGCACAAATGAAAAAAATGTAACATCACAGCACAATAGGACAACACTTCAGACGAATGGACACTGATGGGGAAGGAATATGCTGTTGTATTAATGTCTTCCATCTTGACAGTAGTTCTGAAAATTTATTAAAAATATATCAATTATTATATATATAAATACAATGACGCAATATATTTATTTAATACATTTACTTGACCTTACGTTTAGAAAACGGCTTCACAAAATAAAACTGTTCCCGAAGCTTCTTCGAAAACTTAATTGCGTCATACTCTCCATGTCTGGGGTCTTATTCTTTGCTGTAAATTTTAATTTTTTTTTATATTTGTAAGTCTCTGGTCACTCTGGCTAAAAAAGGGTGGGAACTAAATATAAAAAAACCTAAACTATAAAATAATTGAAAGGCTGGTTGTGGGTTAGTCATATTGATGTATATACACTTGTAGTCTAACCACAATTTATTTTCCATTTTTTTATGGATATAAGCACTTTTGGTGGCTATACCACCATTCTTATGTATATCATTAATTAAATGATTAAATAAGCAATAAAAGTTTAAAAATAAAAAGTAAAAAGTTAAATTATGTCTACTACTCTATTACAATCAAATCAATATTACAGGAAGAAAAAACATTTGAAAAAAAAGTATGAATAAATAATAACTGGCTTACTTTTATACACAACTATTGAGGGATCAAGAATCACTCTGGAGATAAATTGCAATATTTATATCATTTTATGTTATATGTTTTATGTTATTATCAGATATAAACCGATATAGTACATTATAAATTAAATACAATTATAACGGCAAATAAACTTTAATTTCATTCACTTCAAAATAACACACTTTCAGCGCGGGGTAGACAGACCAGACATTTCACAAATATTTTTCAAACATTACAATTTAACTGAAGCTCGAGGAAGCGCTTGTGCTAGATAGCCTTGAACCTGGACTCGGCTTTTGTTTCCAGTTGTTTTTTTCGCACTTTTTGCACAGTGTACGGAACTTCGTGTCGTTCAACCTGGGCTGAATGACAATTTCGCTTTCGGAATCACGTCTCGATTCGTCATTTAGTGAAGTGTTGCTTCTTGAAAAATCTTCAGCGGTGAGGTACTCGCTGTACATCGAGTGTAGGAGCTTCTCACGGGATGAATCGGAGTCGTGGGTTTTCTTCTCTAAAAGTAGACTTAATACACTCGGTGGGTTCACTTCACCGGCTTTGTTCCCACTTTTGGTGGAGTCCGGGTGATTAATTAAGGTTTTGCTACCGTTCGAAACCTATAGTAGACATATAATTATAAACTTCAATTAAAAGAAATTGTGTCGCATTTCTTCAAATTCCTGAGAAACCTTAAAATTCAGTCCGAATTTGATTCAATTAAGCCAAATTCTTACTAAATGTCGAGAAATTAAAGTAAAAAATGAGGATTCATTTACTTCTTATTTATTTTATGAATTCTCTTTTTTCTTCCCAGTGACTACATAGTATATTTGAAAAAAACAACTAATAAATTCAACTATTCTTGCTGTTTATAAAAATGTAATATACAATAACCAATAGTCCTAAAATATTTTTCTCTATATATAATGCCCCTTATTACGTCAGCAACCGAACCCTTCATAACGATCTTAATATACCTTACATTCTTGAATTCATCCCTTCCAAGTTCATGAAATTCCATGGCAACCTAGCACAGTCATTACACTGCACCACTCATAATCCTCCTCGGAGACTGAAACGGCAGTGGCCCCGTGACCTGTTATAAATGCGTAACAGTGGGAGTCCTGGCAATGGCCAGTTTCTCCAAGCATCCGCTGGCTCGTATCCGGTGACGGGTTGACGGAGGAGCGTGGGGGACTTCTTAAGACTCCACTTCCTCTCTCGCATGCGAGGGAGGTGATAACCATTTGGATTTGGGAGGTCTCTGGGCTGTTTGTAAATACTGTATGAATGAGCGAGGGAATGAAAAATTGTAAATATGGTATGAATGAGATCATTTATCACAATTACTTATTGCCCAATAAGCCAGATTGTAATTTTATCATAATAAGGCTGTTTAATAATAAATATATATATCTTATCTTAAATTCCGAACTCTGTCAAATGATTTTGTTACGTTTTGGTTTTGTATCCGGGTTTAAACAAACTTGTTACGAGCTAGAAACAGCGTCTTTGCGTTACCTCATCGTCAGCTGGAGGATCTTCTGATCTTAGCTGCAGATTACTAATCCGCAATAGAGTAGAGGATATATAAACAAGTGTCATAAATGTATTTATATTGTGAGAAATTCAGCTTTTTAAATAATATTGTAATATCTCTTAAAAATATAATAACAGTCCACGTTTCACCATTCAGGAATCTTCAGGACTAAAATTCATTATTATAATAAGAATGGAAACTAGCCATCATAGATACCTTCAAGTAACCCAATCATACAAAAAAATGGTTAAAGATCAGTAGTTCTCGATTTTTCATTAATATCAGTAGCCAATGTAAAGTGTATCACAAAATTGTAAGATTTACAACAATAATTAGTATTATCAACCATACTTATGAAACACGTGTTTTCCAAACAAAATAAAATTAGCTCTTAAGTTTAAAACGGAAGTAAAGTTGAGACATGCAATTTCTCACCCAAGGGGGAACCTTACCACTATGTCCTTTTATAACTTATTTGATACCTTCTTAAATTAAATAACACTATATTTCAAAACTAGGAATAAGGCACCACATCATTATTACACAGCTTGGCTGAAGTAAAAGGAGTGAAAATAATTTTGTAGTTATGAAAACAAATAGTAACACTAAAAAATTGACCTCAAGATCAGTCCATATTCAGATCAGTCCCATTTTCACATAAGAAAGAATCCCATATTTAATTGATACCCTAGACGAGCCCATAATGGTTGTTTCAATGAATTTTTTTTAATTTGCCGTCAAACTGTACGCTGGACTCCAAATTCCTTCTTTTGCGGTTGAAGTATTTTTGTATAAATTAAATGAAAATTTGCTATTAAAGAATTCCAATTTTTTTTCTACAATAATGTTCCTTGGATGTTTATCGGCACAATCATGGAAACAGTTCATGGTCTATCCTTACAGACTTTGTCACTAGGCAATGTTTTAATTTTCAATGGAGCTTTAGCCCTTAGTGACATTTAATATTTTTTTCACTCTTTTGGGGCATTGCAGAAAATGACCCTAATCCTTTCATATAAAATCAACCAACGGTCTGGAACTTGAAGTCTCAGAAATCAATAAGTTTTTGTACATAAGTAGTACTATCAGTTTCAGATTTTTCCTAATTTTTGTTTTTGAGTTATTAATTAAAAAAAACCATAAATCGACTGTTTTTTGACACGTTTTGAAACATTCAAAAGCTTATAGCTCCAAAACAATTTGCCCTAGAAAGCTGAAAACAGAGCCATTTTTGTGAGAATTTTAAGAGTTTACCAAAAGAATTTTAAAATTTCCCAAAAGATATTTTTTTAAAAACACAATTTCGGATTTTTTTAGAAAAAATATACGTTACATGTATATGTTATTAAAATGTATATGCCAAATTTAAAAATGTATTTTTTTTTTATACTAGTGGTTGATTTGGTGTGGTATGACCCATTACACGTTGGTATGATTGGTATGAATGTTTTGAAAGTGCCAAAATTAATTGGTTGTTTTAGTGAAATTGATAACAAAAGGTTGAATTTGGCAACCGAATAGGCGAATTTGGAGTACAAAACCTCTGGAATAACCAAAAATTTTACTGTTGGAAAGGGTATTATAGATTTGCATTTTTGAAAAAAAATATGTATCAACTTTCAATATATAAACTTACTTGAAGCGAACTTTTTGTCACAGGCTTAGATGGTACTTTTGACTTTTCCAAGACAGACCTTCGGTCTCCAATCGGGGTTCTGGACGCAGCCACCGCAGGCGTAAGATAATTGACTGGTGTTCTACATCCAACCGGACTCATGTCGCCTAGTGGAGTTCTGCAGCTACCGGGGGTTCTGCTCCCGATAGGAGTGGAACTTGGTGAAGATATCCCTCCACCGATGGATTTACTCCTGGAGTTCTTCGCTGAGCTAGAGTATCCCTTAGACTTGGTCAGATCTGCCGCTCCTCTTGGGACGATGCCCAGCCTCTTCTCATGAATCGCTCTCTCTTTTAAAGCACTGTCAGGTGGTGTCAGATCAACTCTTTCCCATGGTGGAAGATAGTTTGGAGGCAGCTGATGAATGGTCGAAAATGGCTTCAGCTTTGAAAGAAACGGATCTTCGTCGGTTCTGTTGATACTGTTGCAAGTCCTGAACTGTGGCCTACTGTACCTGCTCGCTCTCACCGGTGAGCTCTTCCCGCTGCTCTCCCCGCTCGTTCTCAACGGTGAGCTTCTGTTACTGCGCTTGTTGATTTTCTCATTAGTCGAGTGTGTCCAATCGTTTTCTTTCAATTCCTGCCTCCTGGTACTAGTGACCCAAGCGTTGTCCGTGTCCGTCATATTAGTTCTTGAAATTTTACTTTTCGGTTCATATTTATTTGGGATTGTACTTTTCGTTTTAGATTGTAGAATCTTCTGAGAGCCTTGGGACATTCGAGGAACATTAGTGCACTTTCTTGGCGTTCGCAATAGTGGGCTAACAGGAGAATTTTCAGTCTTGCCAGCGGAGGAGGCACCACCTTCTTGGCTAATAGTCGATCCGTTTGAAGTACTTTTTTCATTTTCGCCATTAGAATTGTGCTTTTTTTCTCCTTTCAGCCCGTCCCTGATGGCACATTTTAAAGACTCCTGTGCTGAGTGCGGGCTATCCTTTAGCGTTGAATACATTCTACAAGGAGGTGTTTTTTTCTGTGTATCGCTACTGCTGTGTTTCCTCAGACACAATTCCTCTTCGTGAAGGTTTATTGGAGACGGCTGCGCATGCAAGAAGAAGTATTGATCGCTATCTTCATCGGAAATTTCAACCATGTGAGGTTTACGTGACGGGGGCCTTTCTAGGGTTCGATTACTTCTTTTAGTTGAACTGCCTGGGGAAGCGTCATTACTTCTTGACGATGACCCGTCGCGGGGCAAGTGAGCATTTCTTGTCGAATTCATTGGCCTACTCCCGACGGGCACTCTGGAGACCGTCCTCGAGCTGGCAGGTGAAGTAGTGGGGTTTCTTTGTGGCGATGCTGAACCGCGTGGTTTCTTTGCTGCAAAAGCCTTACTCTTGTCTGAATGCGTATTGGCTACCGCAACGGAAGAAGGAGCTACTGTTTTGTTGTTATTAACTCGTGGCGACAAATGCTTAGGCCCTACATCCACAGCTGGGTTTTGAGTATTATTAAAGTATTCATTTGATTTTTCTTTTCGAGATAAGAATATGGTTTCACGAACCCGTTTGTCGTCTCTTTCAAGAGATACCTCATTATCAACTACCACATACCGTTCTTGACTCGGTGCTCCAATATCGACGTTGTTTTCCTGTTGTTTTGGCTCCCTGGTAACAGTTTCTGATTCACATAAAGGTTTCTCAGGAGTGCTATCTAACGGATATGAAGATAGATTTTCAGCTACACGATCTCTTTCTCTGGATGAAGCCTTTAGGAAGTCAATAGAGGAATATGGTTGTGGAGTTCTTGAACCAGGGACATCTATTAAATCTCCGAAATAGCTTTCTGTCTCTTCTAGCTCACATCCATCATCTGTTATGTCATTAGCGTCATCATGATGTAAATTGGAGTTGGTTACATCATCACAAGAAAGTACTAATCCTTTTCCGCGTGGTGGACACTCGTTATCTTGCGGAAGTTTAGTTAACCCGCCGAGGTAGAGGCCTGATGGAATTGTATCCCTAGGTGAATTCTGAGGATTCCTTAGTGAAGCAAGCATTTTATCTTTTCTTGTTTGAATCGATTTTTGCGTTGAGTTCCATTTTGATTTAATGTCGTTCGCTACCTTGCTGGGACCTTCACCTGGCTTTTTTATCAGCATTTTCCTTAGATGAACTTTTCGATTCTCTACTTGTTGTGCATTATGAGTTTTATTCTCTGACAAAGGTCTGGGACTACTTGGGCTGCCCCTCTGGCGCATGCTCAAGCTAGACCTTGACGCCTCTGAGGGGAACTCAAGCAAAGGAACGAGTCTAGGAGCTCGGATGGATTCTTTCGAACTGTCAACTCCGCTAACAATACTTTGCTTTTCATCTTCTGTTTGACCAGTGACAATAATTGCAGAAACAGGGTAGGCAACATTTAATTGTGTTGTCACAGACGTATTGTCATTTGAATAAGTTTTATTGTCATTAAACTTTTGATGCTTATTAACTTGATCTGTAGGCTCATTTAAGTGTTCACCGAGTGGAATATTAAGCATAGGGGGCTCTCTCGCTAGCACAGAACTAATTGATCCCGGTTCTACTTCCGTGTGTACGTTGTAAGTTTCGACCATTAAGTACGAAGGTTCAATTTGCCCCCTAATTATTTTTGAAGAGCCTACGCTGGAAGTTTTTTTTAAACTTTGGTTCGAATCCGTTTCAATGTAGGGGCTGTTTAATGAACCTAATGATTTCGAATTGACTGTTGATGTTTGAACGGTAGTCGGTTCTTGAGACTCCGGTGATGTAATTGGCTGTTCAGGAAGATTGAAAATTTCTGAACGTGGGCCAAATGAACTCTGTTGGAATTTATCTTCTTGATCATTTTGTTTTGAAATGTCATTGGATTCACTATTGTTCTTATCCGTTTGATTCTGTGTTTCTGACTTTTCTTCCGCCGTTTTGTGGTCATTACTTGAACTTACTAACTTTTTCCCGGTTTGGAATATTTTTCTTAGTGGTTTGTCATCATCATTTTCTTGATTAGGTGACATTCTGGGACTATGTTGCTCATTTGTCGTTTCATTAATGGACCGGCCTTCGTAACTGCCTAAGTATATTTCTGAGTTGGAATGTGAATAGTCGTCAATATTGGACTTCAACACGATGGAAGGTGTAGAACAGCGCCTGTTAAGATTTCGGTTCTCTCCTGACCTACTCGTTTTGCTGCTCCAGTCACTCAATGACTCATTGCTGTACGAATCACTATTCCTCCCTTTATCATTAATCAAAACTTCGTTTCCCGAAATGTGTTTGTTAATTATGGCGTGCCTTTTGTCATGAAAGCTGTCAGCTTTCAGTTTATACTTTTGTTCGATCTGACCAGCGGTAGTTATTTTTTCATCGGGAGTTTCAATGATTTTAACCCTAGTCGATTTTAATTGATTGTTTTTTGATTTTGTTTTATTACTGTAAATGAATACACGTGATGAATCAACTGGCGTACTTCTGCGGCAGTATCGGCATTTGACCCTCCACGATTCTTTCGAATCCTCTTTCCTTCTGGACATTCGTTGCGGTGACGGTGAGTGATCATCTTCATCGCCGTATGTTTCTCGTCTTGTGTTATGACTCGTGTCTGAACCGGTATTGCAGTCAAAATGCACTGCAGATTTTTTTCTTATAGAGGAGTCTCTGCTCTTGATATGTTTCAACGGAGGCCTCCGTACGTTGGAATGCCTACTTCCACTATTTTGCTTCACGTTCGATTGAATGTTTTCGGTTTTAAAAGATATTTTAGGCATTCTTTTCGAAAAATAACTATTTCGCCTTGTTTCGAAAGATCTTGCCGGTCTCTGATTTGAGGTGATTCTTCTAACCATTTCAGGTGAATTACTGCATTCATTTAGACTTAAATGCCCCTGGAAATAGAAACAATTCACGATTGAATAAAACATTTGATTACTGCTGTTTTTTGTATATAAAATAAATTTAAATAGTGGACCATTGACAACACAATACAAGATGAATAAATACAAATTGGAAAATAATATTCTAAATTGATGATTTTTCACCATCCACCAAATGTTCAACATTATTTCAGAATGAATTTTTTTTTACAGTATTTACTTAAGAAACATTTATAAATTTTGAACTTGCATTTAGCAATTGACAGGCGAAATTTAATATATTGGTAATCTGAGAACGAAGCCAGGGTTACAAACTTTGAGGAAACAATAACTTTAACAAAGAGATAAGTTCAGTATCAATCCTAAATAAGTGAGGGTTATCACTGTTGCTACTTATGAGCACCACGAAAAACCCGGCGATGCTGTATTTCTTAAATGGGATTTTTTTACCCTTGAATGAGAATTTTTTTCTCGACGTGGGTACCTTCTCCATGAACATCAAAATCAGGCTTGGATTTCTATTCCAGTTAAGAAGGTTGTAGCGACATTTTCTTTATGAAACCTCTGTACCTCTTCTCTTGAACATAGTGCATTGTCGGGGCACATACCTATCATAAATGGAGTCAGATACTAACGCCGTCAAGAAACGATTGTTCAGGTTATAAACTCGAACAATCCGCACTTTTTACCAGGGTCAAAGGTTATTATCTTATTATATTGATTAGTTATTACTGAGGGGTATACAATATATAGTTATTGTTATTTAGTGGCAGCTATGTAGATTTAGGTAGTTGATCATGAAGATTATTTAAAAAAAAATAATACTACTTACGAAATCGTTGAAGACGGATCTTTGGAGGATTGAACTTAAAAAACAATACTTACTTTACTTTGTTTTGAGATGGTTCGTGCTTTCTCGGAGTTGTTCACAGAATCTTCATCTAAATCAGTTGCCCAGGTCACAGATCTCCTAGAGGACAATGTGTAGTTACTTCTTGACGAAGTGGTTGATTTGCTAGGACAAACTTTATTGTTGTCAACACTCGACATATCTATGCAATCGGAATCGGAGTATTGTGGATCTGTGTCCGTATCAAGCTGGGATTCTTGGGTTCCGCCATCCTCAAGCAGAGACGGGCAAGCCTTCTTTACAGAATTCATAGTTCGCCTTCTCATCATTTCCCTGTCTTTGAGTCTCTTCTCCTCCTGCTCTTTTGTCAGCGAAATGTCTGTGATAAGAGTCATCCGTTTTGGGGCGCGGTCGGAGCATTGGGGGACAAGCTCTAACGATCCAGATGATTCTGTTGCAGTTTTGGTGACGAGTTTCTCTGGTTGTTTGTTCTGTGGTATCGCTGTAAGCTTTGACACCTGCTGTGGATGCTCAGGGCGACCCTTAGGAGCGTTGGAATCCTGAAGAAGTTTCGGAGGCTTTTCCCCAAGGAACTTTTGTGCATTCATCGTCTTCGCCGTCCTTGGTGGAGTCTGCGGTCTCATTTCGAGCGGGATTACCCTCTTTTGCTTGATTACCCTATTCCCTTCGGGTATGAAAACTTTGAATATAGAGTCAGGGTACTTAGTGTTGGCAATACTGGATAGTTTTCCTGCAGTCATGTTCCTCTGAGGGCTTCGGATGCCTCGCTCTACCGATGGCTAAAAGATAATCATTTATTAGCTTATATGATATTGATCAGCATCAAGAGTCATTTATTAGCTTACATGATATTGATCAGAATCAAGTCATTTATTAGCTTATATGATATTGATCAGCGCCAAAATCCATTAAAATCTAAACAATGGTATGCCTTAGTGGCTGGTGGTGAATCTAAAACACACCCCACAAATTTTCTTATTTTTTAATAAGAAATTTTAAATATTGGGTGGTTAGTAAATATTGATACGCTAAACAATAGAAGTGATAAATTCAAAAGAAATTAGATGCTATTTCTTAAGCCGCAATTTTATACCAATTTAATCAACGATCCCATTCTTGTTTTTTTCTCGTATTAATTAATAAATGCTTTTTAAGACATTTATTATGGCCATAAATGAATTACCACATATTGTTTTACCTGTGAATACGGTTTAGAGAGTTTTCCCGCGTCAGTTGTCTGAGGTCGAGGGTCGTTAGACTGTCGTGCTTTTTTGTGCCACACGCAGAAGTTTTCCAAGGATTCAGTAATCTAAATTTTAAATCACTCCATCAGAAAAATATTTGTGTAAAATTTCTTTAATGTGTAATAAATGCTGCTGATGCATGTTATCCTGAGCGCAACATGATTAATATATATATATATATATATATATATATACTTCTTTAATTTTCACATTTTTTTTTTTATTTGAATGATTCACGCACGGTCAGTTTCTAACAAAACAAGACTGCTATTAAACCTGCAAGCACCCGAATTCTCCACGAAAGCTTGTCCAATGTTCACTGTTCGGCATAAAAGAAAAAAAAAATCTTTTTACATAGCGTTAGGCTGTTAATCTTCTAGAAGATGTCATGGAAATGCTACAGAATGGTACGTGTATGTAATACTTACATTCAGATGCTCATTATAGCCTCGACAATAGCGAAGAAAAGGCCGTTAAAGAATGAAACGAAGCAAGTAAAAAAGATAAATGCTAACAAGAAAAACGATGTAACATCAGCATCAGAGTCAATAGATGAAAAGTAAAACAATCTGCAGAAAGAAGAAAACAACAAAGACCAGAGAAAATTAAAAAAATTCGTTAATCGAAAGTAATTCAAGAAATACGAACTAGCTTTCTATTCTATAACCACACAATGGAAGGAATGCAAACAGCACCTGAGAAGAGTGCAGACTTATTTCAAGCAGAACATGTTAAACGCTTTTAATTTTCAGCAAATGCGGGATTTCTCAGCTTTCAGAAAAAGGGAACAACCACATGCAGGCAGGGCTATCATAGTTCGATCGAACAGCTGGCGTGATTACTGAACGCAGTGAGCAGCCCAAATAAATTAACTGACCTGGTCAGCTCTTAAAAAAGAATAAATTTAGGGTCAAGATACAATGTACTTTATAAGGAAAAAAATCCGTGTTTACTGCGCCCTAAGACATGAGAACCAACTTACCTTTGTGCTAGTTAATCATTAGAGCAGGGCATAATGGCTTACCATACGAAGCAAAACATGGCTTTGGGAGAAAATGATATGTTAAATAGAGCCATTGGATCTGTGGCAGGAGCACTAATTCCAATTGTCTCTTCGGATAAATAAAAGACAAATTTTATGAAGACGTCCAGGTTTAAAAATAAGATGAGAGGATGAAGGAAATGTTTTCCTCCTATAAATTACTTTTAAATTCTACTTGGGAGCAGTAGTAAAGGGTGTCACAGAATTAACGCAAGATTTGATTTAAATAGAAAACACAGTTTTTAGTATTTTTGTTGTTATTTTTTCATTGAATTATAAAGTAAATAGGACAGGGTTATTTATGGAATAACACATCCGGTAAATGGCCTCCACGACTTTGCTGGCAAATACGCACTCTTTTGTCGAAATTTTCCATGACCATTTGGCATAAATGTTGTTTAATTTTCTCTTTCAATACACGGGTGGATGTGGGCTTCTTGACATACACATTTGACTTCAAATAACCCCATAAAAAGAAATCTAAAGGTGTTAAATCACACGATCTAGGGGGCCAATTCTGATGACTGAAACGAGAGTACACGACCTGGAAATGTCTCATGTAGTATTTGAATTGTTTCATGGGCTGTATTGAATTGATGTTCCTGGATTTTCAACAACACTCTCACGCACTGCTTCGATGTTGACATTTGAACGGCTTGTTTTTGGACGACCAGTGTGTTTAATGTCTCCAACTGATCCAGTCTCCCTAATTTTTTCAAATAATTTCTTCACAGTTGATGAAGTCAAAACACTATTCCGACCATATTTTGTATGAAATTTTCTAACTGCAGCTGCCCAACTTTCATTATTTTTGAGATAATGTTCAACAATAAAGACACGTTGTTCTATCGTGTAGCGCTCCATTTTTTCTAACCCTAAACTGTCAGCTGTCAAATTGTTTTTTTTAGGGTGGCCAGCACTTTACTGCACAAATGGTGGCAAATTCAAATCTCGCGTTAATTGTGGGACACTCTTTTATATGAGAAAAACATCATGCATTCAAGTAAAACCAAACTAACATCTAGGAATAAATGGGCTCGAAAATAATAATATATAGGTCTTGAAACTATATAACGCCCATATGAGACCAGTGGTGGAGTATGGATGTAAAGATTTGTCTCTGGCTTAACCTACAGTTTAGAGCATCTGGAAAAAAAAGATCATGGTTTGGATGGTGATGATGGACTATCAAGACCAATGCGGATATTCTTGTTGGCAAGACGTATCCACAGTCCTTCATCAATTGTGGGTGACAGCTTTAGTTGCAATAGGTGTGCACTAGTATAAAGTATGCCAGAGCCAGCGTTTGAGGCAAATTATACAATTAGAGGAGGACCACAACGTTTAAGATACATAGTAAAATTTATCTCACCTGTTCAAGGAAACAGATAATTTATAACTGTGAGTTGTAAGTTGGATTTATAACTTGTTAAAAACATAATTTGACCATTGTAGCTTCATCGGAATGACATACCCCAGTATTGCTCACTGACAACTTCATTTTCTTTTTAAGCCCTACTCTACACCTGGGCCTTCCTCTTTCGTTGATGCTTTGATCGTCATCGTCCATTGTCGACGCCTCTCTGAAGACCATGGCTTTTGTGGAACTGCGGGCTGCGTTTGAGTCAAATCCTCCCAACTCGGACTCTTTCTAAAGCATGCCGAGCGATGAAAACGATTAATGATACAATAAAATATCCATAAAACAATCGTTAAAATTTAATTAGTTAAATCGTACTGGGGTTTAACTAAAAACAATTATATATTCTTATTGTATTATTTTATATAAATGTAATGATATTTTATATTGGCTCTTACTTATGCTGTTTGATGACTAAAGAACACTTACATCAGATGAGTCATCGTATCTGCTGAGAATTATCTTTGAACTGCCCTTCGTGTGTCTTATCGGAGTAGAGGAGGCTGGTGATGAAGACGGATACTGGGTCAAAAAATAACACCGCAGATAAAATATAATATGCAATGATAAAATTCATTTCCCTGGTTTTAAAAGCATTACATAATAAGTACATTATATATATTTTTTTAAATTAAACCCTTATAATCTAATACTGACAATGGACTATAGAAAGCGGTTATAGCTCTTAGGTTAGTTATAACTACATTAAATGAGGTTGGTGTTTTTATTAGCTGTAGTTCAACCCAAGCATAAAACAAACAAGTACCAATAATTTATAACTGATTATTGCCACGTATGGATGTTTGTCAGTATTCTGAAACAGTATTAAGTGCACAGAATGAAATCACAAGAGATTTCATACACAGTTTTTTTTTGTTTTTTTTTTAATCTTAGCTTTCAAACTTATAAAAATAGGATATGGGAAAAATAAAGGAAAATTATTTTGGGCTAATGAGTGCCTTTCACTAAGGGGAGTCCCCCATTTGAAGGTTGTATGAGAAGGATATAGGGTTATGGAATGCCTAAAGGAGGCGGGTGGAATCAGGAAGGTAGTGAGAGTCTACCGAGGGTGGTCATACACAGAGGTATGACGCAATGATTAAATAAGAATTAAAAAGAATACAACATATTGAGTATGTGGGAAAGTGATATAGCTTCAAAGACAGGACTCATATAAAGTCATTAGATCGTAAATAATATTTACATAGTGTAAGCGTTTTGATTATGAGGTTATATATTTTTATGGTTATACAACCAATAATTAAAGTTTATCCAGTCATTTAATATTATGTACAGTATAAATATATAAAATGACTGGTTATGTATTAGAATGGAGGGTAGACAAATGTAAAGTTTTCATTATCCGTGAAAGGGTCTGATTGTGTTCACACGCTCAAAAATCTGCGGTCGGATTTGGGCTCATGTTTGTCCGACTTTTGTCTGTTTCTAAAAAATAAGCCAATATTTTGGATCTAGCATAAAATTCTTCAATTGGGAATCTCCCCTCCCCCTCTCAATTGGTGACCAGGAACTTTTTTCGTATTTAGCGGTTGCGATTTGAACATTTAAACATTTGAAGTACCTACATAAAAGTTTAATCATATTATAAAGTAAAATCGTTCAGTTTTGAATAAAACCGCAATTAAAACTCAGTGGTAACATAACCTTTACCAATAAGGTAATAATAACCTGCTTCAGTACAACACATTTCTGTCAACAGTTAATATTAGAATGTGAATGAATATGAATGTGATGAACAACACTAACTACACAACGGCAGAAGATGTACAATAAGCATCGTTATTCTAATTCTACTTACAATAAAATTTTACTTTGCCCTGAACGGCAATAGATAATTGCGATAAATGACCTCATTCATTCACAAAAATTCACTATCTCATTCATAAGGTTGTACTCGTTCTAGTACAATGTTTTTATTGAGAAAGAAACTCGTAATGTAATTGCCCCCCATTCATAATATTTATTATGTGACTATTTTGTTTGTTATTTTATTAATCGCATAGATATGGTGATTATTGTGTAACCAACCGTTTATAGTTTTAGCAACTTTCTCTTTAGAAACAAAACCCAAATTTTATTAATACAATTCGACAATTGAATGGATAACAATTTAGTACGTTTAAGTAATCTTGGCCCTTTTTAGTAAAACATAGTAAATAATGAAATTCAAGGTTATGGCAATCACCACGATGCTGTTAAAATGTGCTGAAATTGTCAACTGGAGGTTAAGTTTTAGTAATAGGTGAACTCGTTGGGTACCTTCTCGTCGAGTTCCTTCCAATGAACCATATCAGCTACCCTCCTCGTCCTTGTGAGTCCCACTGCGTCATTTAAGTCAAATTTCCCGTTTAAGCACCTTGAACAAAACATTCAAAAATTACTCGATAGTATCTTCTTTTGAAGTCATTCGACGGGATCTCACGTACGCCGCTCGTCCGTTTACCTGTTGCCCGCCAGATATTTTTTTTGTGGAAAATATTATTAGCATAATTTGAAGTAAGTGACAAAAGATATTGCTGTTATTTCCCCTAACAATTGAAATTAAATATCATGTGGTTTTTTTCAGATGTAACTTATTAGAAATCGAGACAATCTCATGTATTGTATTTAAGAGGTTATTCCTAGTGTTGGTTTGTGTTGTGTCTAGACTCTGCCTAAAATACAGCTAACTGCCTAATAAAAAACGTTTGTTTGGGTTGAATAAACCTTTTTCCAACCCAGACTGAGGATACCATCAAACATCAAGATAAAAAATGATCTACCGGCCAAGATGGAAATTTAAATAACAAGTCAACTAAAATTCCAGAATTCTATCAATTTGTCTTAATTTAAGATAACACTTCAATAATTTCTCCACTACTAACTTACAATGGCTTCGCCAGTGGGAAATTTGTATTTTTCGGCAGCTGTTATTACCGATAATGTTTCTTTATCAAATAATTAAATTATAACAACAAATAAGCGCTTGAAGAAAACAAACGTTATTATGAATTACATGATGATGATAATCGCTAAATATTTTGAGCAACTTAAAAGGTTGAAACGAGTTGAAGTAATCCATGTCCTTATCTTTTCTTGCTAACCCAAATTGCAATTTTTCTGTTTTCTAGGCAAAGATAATGTATACAATTCCTCAGTTTGAGACGAAGAGTTGGTATACATTATCTATAGATGTGTCCTCCGGCCAGCTCTGCTGTACGGTGCCCCAATATTTACCCACTTGACTGAAAATACATCCAAATGTCTCCAACATTTCCAGAATAGGATCATGCGAAAAGCGGTCAGACATACCTCTCTCGAGAGGTTAAAGAACGCTGACCTGCACCCGTTCCTTGCTGTGCCTCGGAGGGCGAGTTCATCCGCCGTAGACACATAAGGTTTTTTGACTTGTTGCAGCACCTAACCAACCCAGTGTTTAACTATGACCTCACCACCCCTTCCGCATTGATAGCAACAGACTGAGAAAAATTAGGTTAAGAATTAGTATGTAAGTTAGTTTTAAGTTTGATCAAAAAGGTGAGCCCCATCACCTTTATTAAAGTCAGTTCAGTCCAGTCACGTATAATGTTTATTCCATTATATAATTTTAATAAAATAACAAAAGCTGCGTATAATGTAGTGCCGCTACAGGAAATACAAAAATAATTTGTAAATAGATTCAACTGAGGATCTATATGATCATCTGTGAATTTAAAGGAGCTAGGAAAAACCAACAAAAACAATTCCTACGTGGTTATATTCTCCGTAAAAAGGCTCTTCTAGATAAATTAATTGTAACATTTTGTTTATCTAGAAGGGAACCTTCATCACGGTATCATTCAAATCACCTTGGTATGCGAGAGACCAGTGTCTTAGCTGGAGAAATGCTATTTACATGAATGTCCTATTCGGTAACATAAAAATTACAGCCATGTCCATAAAACACGATAAATGTCCTTCATTAATGGCTTGCTTTAGGCAAAAAATAAAATGGTTTCTAATATTTTTCATCGGCTATAAAATCGCAGTCCTTATAAACCACTTGCAATTTAAAATAAATAAAAGTCAATAAATCAACCTCAATATGACGGCCAATAAAGTCAATTAATTATCCCCCAATGATGTTTAAGTATTAGATAAAAAATAAACCAAAACATAAATTTTAGATAGGTTGTATCATCTGTGCGTTCCTTGAACTCAGGCATAGGATATTTCCTATGTATGGTTGACCATGGGATTTCAGCAATAACTTTCTTTCCGGGAACTCTCTTTTGTGCTATTGTCTTCTTCAGTGAACCTTTGTGTACTGTCCTCTAACAAATGCTTCAGCTCGCTTACATGATGTATTCCCTTTCCTCTGGATATTCCTTTCAGACAGATCCAGCCGATGTTCTGTCAAGCGCCATCTGGGGCGCATACCTTCAGACCTAGCTTATACGACAGTACAATATTTTAAGCTATTCTCTGAGTTTTCAACATCACTATACACTAGGAATCAATCACTTCCGGAAATCTTCCAATACGTGTTGAACCAACGATAGCGATGGAGACTCTAAAACCCAACAAGGGTCGGATTGACATAAATGGTACAAAAAAAATTGACTATTAGTGCCTCCTATCCCGGCCATGTAATGATTGGCTTGCGTTGTGGCTATTTTTCCCATTGAGCTTACTTAGGCGATGCTGGGCCAACTTCTTTACCATGAATAAATAGAAGTTCCCCTCTTCTCGGCCCAGAAAATATCCACCTATGTTTCCATGTTTTAATAATAAAAACCTTAAAAAGGCATCAGTTAAGAGAGGGGGAAACTAGTGTACGAAACAGCTGAAGACCACTAAGAGGCTACCCCCTGCCTGTATAAGACCCATATTTGGGTTTTTTCCCAGGTAAGTGTGCTGAGCCCATTGCCATCTGTTAAGCCATTTATTCTGTTATTGTAATCCTACCCTCCTTCGAATGCATCAGTGCATCGCAGTAAGAGGAGAAATTGTAAATAGAAATTTAAAATTTGTAAAAATGAAAAATAAATTCCCCAGACTTTCGGGACCCGGCACCTGAAGTAAACACTGCTCTCACTCTCTCTCTCTCTCTCTCTCTCTCTCTCTCTCTCTCTCTCTCTCTCTCTCTCTCTCTCTCTCTCTCTCTCTCTCTCTCTCTCTCTATCTCTCTCTCTCTCTACCCTCGCGCTTGCTGCTCCACTTGAACCATGGCTTTTATCTTCAACTACCTCTGCATCTCTTTTTCCTAACTTCGCTATGTTTTAGTCCGGCATTGTAAGACCCCACACCTTCCTAGTGGGATTCTCTGCCTTTATCTCGCTAAAACTAGCAATTCCTTGGAAGAGACCTCTTCCATGCGGGTGATGGTCTGCTAGGGCCCTACAAACTTTAAACAGTAGTGTCAGCCCCTGCGATCCAGTCTGTCTCTCTTCGCCTACCCTTAAATACCAAGTGTGAATTCGTGGTCATTCCAAGACCACATAAACTACCTATAATACCTACCCTGTTCCTCTACTCCTGAACATAGTGCACTGTCACGGCAAACATTCTAAGATCTTATGGGGTCAGATCAATACGAATAAGCTGTCCACTGACTAGGCCGGCAGCAAAGGTCAAAGACTTTAAGTCCACCCATTTTATCTCTTTCTGGACGCTTGCCGGACAGCGGCCGGGTCGTAGAGACCCCAGCCCGCGGCGGGCGTCCTCCCTCTTGTGAAGATTCCTGACAGGTGACATATCTTAAATATTGGAAGATATGACGGAAAGGCCGACCCAAGCAAGAACCTAATACCTAGCAGGATCTAGAAGGCCTTGACAACAAAAGCTTTGATACTACACCAGGTACTTCTGGTAGAACCAAGAAACTTTACGTAATTTCGGAGGAGTGGGGCTCATTTCGATGCACCTCATTCAGTTATTACTTGTGCATCATCCCCATTCGCACTTCTCCTGAAATAATAGACTATTCTATAAATTGAGACATCATAGTGAGTTATTTTTATTAATAAATTGTTTACTGTGTAATCTTTAGTGTTACTAAAATCTGACGATCGGATGTTCGCTTCCGAGGCCTTTTTAGATTACAAACAGACAGCATAAGATTAGCTGTAGTCTTTTACGTCGCGTGTGTTGATTTGAAGCACGCCGTTCGAAGGATGTGTGTACAGACGTAGTGTTGAGAAGACAGGCGGCAATGTATAGCCCACACTAATTATGTAGGCGAGGTATTTGCTGAAGAGAGAAGATACTGTGAAGGAGTTATGGCAAGTATTAATTCGACTTAGCCCGGTGGCTGCTCCACCCTGATAAGGCCGCCAGGGGGTGCCTGTGACGCATTACCCCGCCATCTTTATTTATGACCCCCTCCAGCCGCACCAACCCCTCACGAAAATTCGCCCTCTTAAAGTGGAGAGAGAAAAAAAAAAGAAGAGAAATATTGTTCACTCCACAGTGAACTTCGGCTCCAAGAAGAGGAAGGTATTAAACAATACAGATTATTTGATAGACTTTAATTTTTTAAGGGATGAGCAAATTCACATGATGCGAATAACAAAATATCTAAATCAAAAACTTCACGATAATATTAGCATTACCTAGCTGTTCTCACAAGTGAAGGTTCTTCTCATCTCACAAAAACTTCCTTGAAATTGTTTATAGTGAAATGATATGTAGATTTAGGTATTTCTGCTTGGTTGTTGAAATAACAGGCTTGTTAATGATAACCATTAAATTTAAAGTTAACCTTTAAATTAACACACAAGAGATAACATACCATATAAATAAAAAAGGTTCATAATGAATCATGGTGTATATTAAGAGGGAGAAGATTCCTGAGAGTGGTGGCAAGAATGATGCTGATTTCCGGGAAGGAGTATCAAGATGAGGCTAAGGATTTGAACTGCAGGATATTGCATAAGAAGTGAGGTATGAGAATCGATGGATTGAAAAAGGAGTTTATGCTTAGAGATATTGAATAGACTCTACATTCAAATCTTTTTTTTTCCCCTTCCTGAGGTAACATCCAACGGGGTTTCCCCACAAGCACGTGAAGCGAGCTTATGGGGGTACGTCACCTGTGGTGCGCGTATTCCTTGGGATTGTTGCATTGGTCAGCGCACCTTATGCTATTCTGTTTTGTTTTTTTCCTTTATTTCATATCCTTTAACACATATAAACAAAAAAGAAAAAATCAACAAAAATAAACTCTGATCTTATTAACTACTATTTAAATTATTCTTACAAGCTATGTTTTTTTTTTTTTTTTTTTTTTTGTTTTTTTTACTCTACATTTAACCATAAATAGTTCTTGGAAAAGGAATAGCTTCAAGTGAGCTCATAGAAAGTTGGTTCATTTAGTAGCAACAAACAGCACCGGTACACACAGACCAGCATTCATCATGTACAAAGAGAAGTAGGTTTTAAAAGTGAGTTTCAAATCGATGAAAGACACAAAAGAATGTCGAATCATCACCTCGGATAGCGGAATCGGTCTCATTCGAATTTAAGCGGTCTGAATGGATTAAAAAGAATTGTTCAAACTTAAAACTTTGTCATGGACCATTTCAAAAATCAGATGGGCTTGCAAACTATCCTTTTATTACCTCGGAGGAGTTAGTTAAAACAACACTTCTTAGGAGTGATTAAAGATGCGAGGCTAGAACAAGACCGAGTGGTCATCTTACTGTTGGCAATGTAGTAGAAATGGTCACTACCTTCATATTTTATGGTTCCACCCTCAAATCCAGGAAAGTAACTATCAATTTTTTTTTCTGATCGATCAAATTCCGATATTTACACAACAAAGTGATCTAATGCTAACATGGAATGCATCTAGTCTAAAACGAAAATACTAACTTTATTGCTTTCGATTATGTGTAGTTTTCATTGAAGTACATATAATTTCAGTTTAGGAAAACCTAAAGTCAAAAAAATAAATAAAAACTAGATGCTAATAGAACAACATTTCTTGTTATGTTATGCCCTAGGCCCAAAATTTGTGTAATAATTCTACTAGTATATCTACGCTAACAATATGTTGAAGTAATGGGTTCCAGGTATGTTTGGAGGTTGTTGCTTTTAAAATATGTGGTATATAACAATAACTTAGTGACCTAATTAATTTCAGCTAGGACGCTTTGGACAACTGTACAGAACTGCAAAAGATATCCTATCTCTCAATAGCAAACAAATTACTACTCTACAAAATTATACTTAAGCCAATTTGGACATACGGAATAGAGCTATGGGGAACAGCAAAAAAGTCGAACATCAAGCGTATTCAATCCTTTCAATTGAAAGTCATGAGAACAATCGTAAATGCCCCTTATTACGTCAGCAACAAAACCCTTCATAATGATCTTAATATACCCTACATTCTTGAACTCGTCCCTTCTAAGTTCATGAAATTCCATAGTAACCCATCCAACCAGCCTAATCCCCTAGCACAGTCATAACACTGTACCACTCATCCCTATAATCCTCTTTGGAGACTAAGACGGCAGTGGCCTCGTGACCTGTTATAAATGCGTAACAGTGGGAGTCCTGGCAATGGCCAGTTTCTCCAATCATGTCCCGAGCGTATGTGGCTCACGCGTTCTTTGTCAGCGTCCAGTGGCTCATATCCGGTGACGTGGCTGACGGAGGAGCGTGGGGGACTTCCCACGACTCCGCTTCCTCTTTCGCATGCGAGGGAGGTGACAACCATATGGATTTGAGAGGCCTCTGGGCTATTTGTAAATACTGTTTGAATGAGCGAGTGAATGCGAATTGTAAATATTGTATAAAGAGGTTTCAATATTAAAAAAAAAAATTATTTTATTATACTTCGGGTGTCAAATATTACCTGGAAACTTTTGGGATGATTTAAAGTTGATTTGTGTGCCTGTCTATGTTCCAGCTTCTGTTCTTTGATGGATCCGGCGAATGTTTGACTTCAACCAAAAATATTTTTTCTTGTTTTACGCCATTAGAGCTTTCCTGTGCCCTTGATCAAGAGCGCCTCTCGCCTGGCCACAGACAGAGAACACGGGAGCCGGTATTGGCTGGTGGCCGAAATAGAAGAGCACGGAGGGAGCCAGGAGCCTGGAAGACGAATGGTGAACCTGGACAATAGCTCAGGGCAACTGTAAGGATTTAGTAGCGGGTCCTTCCTCCCTCTAGCATTAATACACTCTAGTCTTATTTACACTTCTCTCTCTGTACTATAGGGGCCAAGGGACTTCTTATTCTTCATCCCTTAGAATACAAAATGACATGCCGTTTGTTCAGACCTGGCATGATGTATTTGTTGGTGCAGTAGATTTGATTGAATAGAATGAGATTCGTCAAAGATCGTTTACAAGTATACTGTTGGTGGAACTTTTCGATATAGCGTCCTTTCTGATATACGAGCTTCAAGATATTCCAAACTGTTAAATTAATATGTGATACTAACCTTAATTAAAATTTTTAAAATCCTCTTATTTCATCAATGCTTCAGTACGTAATAAATAGGACGGGATAAAATTAGCAACTAGACTTTTTGGTATATAATTTCAAAACGCAATACAAATACATTTCAATAGCGTCATATTAAAGTTTGTGTTAATTCTAAAAGGCATGACTTCCTACAAAATCTTCTTTGATAAATTCAAACTATAAATCTTACTGTTCTGAAATGTTTTCCACTTCGAACAATCAATTGGAATGGGTCTTATACATATCTAAAACAACTGTTAATGGTGGTTCAATGAAAGTTCTTTTATTGCTTGTCTCCCCTGTATATAATACAGTTCTATAATACTGATTAACAACAACTTTATATATATACTACTATTATATATTACTATATATACAAACAGCCCAGAGGCCCCCCAAGTCCACATGGCGGTCACCTCCCTCACCTGCGAAGGAGGAAGTGGAGTCTTGGGAAGTCCCCCACACTCCTTTGTCAGCCGCGTCACTGGATACGAGCCAGCGGAGGCGCAGTTCTATAATCAACTACCAATTGAGCATATGACTGGTTGATGGATATAGTCTGAAGCTTCGAAGTTCTTTTTTTTCTTTTCAACTGAACAAATTATAGGTCACTCCTTAGGATTCTAAAAAATACAAATCGCTTACATCTGTTGTCATATATTTCACTTATAATAGTTGAAAGCACCTCAGAAAATATTTAAGAGTTGGTAAAATTTTAATAATATGGAAGCTAATAATAAGATTCTAATTTATTAATGTCTACCTGTTGCCATACTTGAGGATGATATGAATACGGAGATGGATAAAGTAATGCGTTGGGGTCCCTTGAAGGATATTCGTCCATGGAATAACAAGCTCTTTAAGACAATTACCACTTTAACTAATGCTACTTTATGTATACAACTCGATGTATCTGTTGTCTGATCGATCTATTTATGAGACTCTTACGAGTTATGTATTGTTTTAATTTTTTTTTTTTTAACCCCTTTAAATTATACAATGTGAAAATATGACAAAATCAATGAACAAAATAATTTCTCCTCTTTCTGCTACGTGCAGATGCATTTGAAGGAGGTTGGGTTACTTAACAATAAAGGTTGTGGTTAAGGTATTTGTTAAAGAACATCGGACCTTTAATAAAATAAAAGGTCCCTCACAAGTGCAAGGTAGAAAAAAAAGTTATCCCTCCCATAGGATGGGTTAACAAAGCGATCTTAAGGGAATACCCACATCATAGCGATCCTCCCTCCTATAAAAATCGTGGATATTAGTCAAAGTATACCGGGCAATAACGGACCTAATTTATCCGTACGGACCATGGGCTGAGATATAACCCGGTGGGGTCGCACGTCAGAACGAGGGGGGGTCAAGGGTGGGCAGGGGTAGAAAAAATGTCGTGAGCAGCTGTGCCGGAGCACGCAGGACACCCAATAACCATTATCCAACTGGAGGAAAATTCTGTCTAATGGCAGCAGACACTCAATTGCTCAGGACATCTTTATCGCCCCCGCGAAAACCTACCAATAATTCTCAAAACGATAGGAATTAAAGGATCCGGTTCGGAACGTGGGGGCCTGCGTGTGTATTTCACCTGGGCGACAGGGACAATACCCTGTTAATCTCAATTTCGGCTGTGCTTAAGGTATAAATCCAGTTTATTCCCTCCATCCCATCGCTGTATTTACCTTCGGAACACCCTCGAACCTACCACGGATACACCCACCTCGATTATTAGGATACGACCAATCCCAATCCCTTTTTGTTTTGTTTTTTCCTCAACCCCAACTATTAATTCTTTTCTCTTCCATATTTTTTCTTACTTAATTCATTCCTCGCAATAAATTTTCGTTAAATATGGCCTTCCGCCTGTAATATGTAACGGGAGAAAATGCCTTTCATTTTTTTTTTTTTCCACTGATAGATTATTTATTGTGGCAGTGGGAAGATTGCTTTGTAATTTCATTGATATATGACAAGCAGTGTTTTGGATACTTACAGTGGTAAATTCTTCGGAGTTCATCTCTTTATTGACACATCGGCGTGATTGACAAATTTAATTATCTTTTTTAAAAGAGACACGAGAGAGCACGAGAATATCAAACAGGTAAATACAAATGATTTCTATAATTTGTCTCCTATTATAATAAAAGATATAGAAACGAAGAGGTTAACAATGGTCCCTAATTAAATCACATTAAACTTAAAATTATTCTTACTTCAGTAATGACAGTTTGTGCCCCCCCCCCAAACACAAATCCATCTATAAAAACTATTTAAATAGCGTACCCCAGCCCCATTTTAATAGTAGAAAAGTGTAATATTTTTTTATTGAATTCATTATAGAATTCCACGTGTTATCAATATGGTTAGAATAGATGTGGTTTGGTGAAAAAAATGTTAAATTTTCATTAAGCTTCTTTTGAGGCAGTTTGACCTGCCTGATAATAAGACAATAAGACAATAGGTAATGTTGAGTGTTGCAATTTAGAAGAAAAATATCACTAGGAAGATATATTTTAAACAACTACACTGTTTAGTTTTTTTTTCTGTTTTTTCATTGCCCCTTTAAATTTACATATAATTATATACAATTATAGATCCTCAGGCGAATATATTTGCAAATTATTTTTGTATTTCCTGTAGCGTCACTACATTATATGCAGGTTTATTTTTTTATAAAATAAGGAAACCTGTACATAATATTTAGTCTTTTTTTTTTTTTTTTTTTTTTTCCTGCATAGCCTCTTCAAATTGACAGATAATTCTATATAATTATAGATCCTCAGGCGAATCTACTATATATATATATATATATATATTATAAGTTAATGTTTATTGAATTACAAGCTAAGAAAGGTTGGTAATAAGAACACGTAGAACGTTATAACAAAACTGCTTTATTTAGACCAAGATACCTCTATCTATAGGTATTACCTGTAAACATATACAGATAACATATGTTTGGGGATTAAGGCTGGGCACTAGCGGTGCCTGGACTTAACTCCCCCCCACCAGTTTACGAACACCCATTCGCAAACTTTGAAGTCCAACACTCAGACGTCTTAGTCCATTCAAATAATGCTCCGCTAATGTTACAAAGGAGCAAAGGCCAGCCCCGCCCGTACACAGCCTGTAATCCCTCACATTAAGCTCTAATCCTATAAAACGTAAAAACCAACTGTCACTTGTAAACAAAAAACATAAAAGAAAACTTTGACTTTTAAAAAAAAAACAATACTTCTGTGGGAAAAATCACATAACTATAACTATTTACAATGTTCCTTGCGTGTATGCTGCGAGGACACTCCAGCTCATTCCTGATCTACAACCTCCCCCCCTGGTGGAAGCTTTAACTGTTCTATGTGGACATTTCGCCGCTTCTTAGGGGGTCGTATACTCTCAATTGTCACGACGTTGTGTTCCCTAATCACGACCACTTTAAATGGGCCCTCATATCGCACCAGCTCTTTGCTCCTATTTGACCCTAGTTTTTTATAGACGATAGTCCCGATTTTAAGTTCCCCCATTCGATCCCGGACTTTGAGGTTTTCCCGTTCCACTCGTCTCGCTTTGTCCCTCGTTATCCTTTCTCTGACTTTGTCGCATATTTTCCTCAAAGCGACAGTATTACTCGCCATTTTCTCCGCCATTCCCTTGTCTGCTACCGTCTCTGCCCCATTTCTCCGTCTTTCGCGCAGCCCAAAGAGGATCTCGAACGGGGAGAACCCCGTCGCGGTGTGGATCGAATGATTGTAAGCGGCCACCGCCTTCGGCATTGCCTCATTCGCCGGCAGACCCTTTTCCGCGTGATATACCCGCAGGTGGTCACTCAGGGTGCTGTGCAATCTTTCTATCCCTCCTCTACTCTTAGGGTGCCCTGGGGTATTAAGATGCCAAGAGACATCGAGAGTCTTCATTTCTTTTCGGATGTTGGCATTGTCAAATTCTCTGCCCCCATCCGACGCGATCCGGTCTGGTACTCCGTAAAACTGGAACCAGGTATTTAATGCCAGCATTACCGCGTCTGATGACCGATCTTGCACCGGGTGCGCCATGGCCACTTTGCTAATGCTGTCGATTGTGGTAACCCACTTATACCCCCTCCAAGTGAAGGTATCCACTTGTAAGTCACTCAACGGTGTCTCGGCGGTGGGCGATTCTTCTTGTCGCCCCCGTGGCGGATGTCTGTCATACTTCGTAGTGAGACAAACTGCACATGCCCCTATCATTTCTTGTATGCTCTTTTTCATTCCCCACCAAAAGTACCTCCACCGCAACGCTTGCAACGTTTCCTGAACTCCACGGTGGTTCGTTTTTCCTTGGTGATAGGCCAGCGTCACTTCCAGCTGCTGTTCTCTGTCTTTGAGTGTCTCCACCATCGACGTGCACCGAATAAATATCCTATCCACTCCAAGTTGTTCCGTTCGCCAGAGTCTACGAATTTTCTCCCAAATAGTGGCATTCCCTACAAATACATGATGGGTCTTTCCGGGTTCCGAGGCATCTTTCAATGCACGGCAAATTTGGTCGTTCCTAACCCCTGGTGGCGACCAAATCGTCGCGATTTTACTTCTCCCATAACTGTCATATGCGATCTGCAGCCGCCCTGAGGTCTTGGATTTCCAAATGATCTGCCGTCTTTTGTCGTTCACGATCCCTTCTGTTACTTCCATTTCAACAGGTCTTTCGGCGGCGGAACCTTCCTCTTCAAGGGTTTCCTCACCTTCGCTATCTCCTCGCGTACCGAGGCTTCCATCCTCCCCGGGTGTCCATTCCCGGAGAAACTGTTGGATTTCCCCGGATGGTTCCCCTTCTTCCAATGCATTCACAGTAATGGCTCTGGACAGCCAGTCTGCCACTACGTTCTCTTTCCCGGGTTTATATATGATCTCCATATTGTACTGGGACAAAAACTCTTTCCACCTCGTGACCCGCGCCGAGGACTTCTTTAACTTTCCTACCCATTGTAGGGGTCTGTGGTCGGTGTGAACACGGAATTTTCTGCCGAAGACATATGGGCGGAAATGGTCTATAGCCCAGACGATACCTAGGAGCTCTCTCTCTAGAGCACTATACCGCGCTTCCGTTTCTGTAAGCCGTCGACTAGCGTACGCCACCGGGCGCTCCCCACCGTCTCTCTCCTGCGACAACACTGCCCCCAGTGCGTATTCGCTGGCATCAGTGGTGATTGTGAAGGGATGTTGGAAATCGGGAAATGCTAATATCGGTTCCTCTTGTAAGCTAGACATACATTTCCGGATGTTCTGCTCCATGATTGGGGTAATTACCACCCTCGCTCCCTTTCGCAGTAAATTATTAATAGGCACCAGGTATGCCGCCATGTCCGGCACAAATCTTCTGTAATAATTAAGCGTCCCCAGAAGTCGACGGATCCCCTTTACATCTGTGGGCACCACCATCCTTCTAATGGCCTCGACCTTCGTAGAGTCTGGCTTAACCCCCTCCTGTGAGATAGTGTGGCCCAAAAAATTGATTTTTTTCTTCCCCAACTTCCCCAACTTCTCCATGGACAATTTTAATCCGAATTCGCGGACTCTTTGAAATACACTTCTTAGGTGCTCAACGTGCTCTGCCTCCGTTCGGCTGAAAACTAACAGATCGTCCATGTAGACCTGGCATACCGCTTCGTCTATTCCCCTCAAAAATTCATCCATTAGGCGTTGAAAGGTAATCGGGGCGTTTTTCAGTCCAAATGGCATCCTGGTAAATTGATAATGCCCCCTCTCAAATGTAAAGGCCGTTTTGTCTTGGTCGTTCGCACTCATCTTGATCTGGTGATAGCCTGCCTTTAGATCTAGGGTACTAAATATTGTCGCCCCGTTCAATCTGTCTAATATGTCCTCAAATCGGGGAATAGGATACTTCTCATCCGTCGTGTTCTCGTTTAACTTCCGATAATCGATAACTACCCTGTATTTCTCCGTCTCGTCCCCAGGTCTATTTTTCTTCCTCACTGCCCATAGAGGACTGTTATATGGCGAAGTGCTATCAATTATAATCCCTTGCCGTTTGAGACTCTCTAGCTCCTCTCTAATATGCCTACGTAGTGCCTGCGGATATCGTCTCTCTTTCACGTATGTGACGCGTTCTTTCTTTAACTGGATCTCGTGGACCGTCTTCCCAGTCGCTCCTAGCGTGTCTCCCTCTACGTAAAAAATATCCTCAAACTCCCTCTGTAGGCCTTCCCTCCAGCCCTCTATTTTATTAACCGCCCCTATCCGCCCTCTTCCGTCCCATATAGTCCCTTGACATTTATATTCCACTTTGCCCAACTTAATGTTCCATTTTTCCCCGATATTCTCCACACGCGCACCTACCTTCCCCAACATGTCGCACCCAACTATCACCTGGTACTCCCGCGGCATGTTTCCTACGATATGTATCTTTAGATCTCCCCCTTTCTTCGCCCACCTATTTAGCCCTATGACTAACTCTCCCACTACCTCGCAAGGGCCTCCCAGGGTGATTAAACTACAATTACATACCTGAATCTGGAGTGCCCTCTCTCCACCATACAGCCTCTCCAGCGCTCCGCGGGACATGATGGTGTTGGTGCTTCCCGTGTCCACCAGACACATCTCTCCTCCTTTGACCCTAATTATTGGCAACGCACACATCCTCTCCCGAATTGCATTACATCTCAGGATGCGGTCGCCTCTCTGCCGACACGCTCCTCAGGCTTCATCACGTTGCTCCCATCTACGTGACTCGACCTTCTGCCCTGTCTGTCTCCTGTTTCTGCTGCGCCTCGCTTCTTCTCCTTCAGTTCCCGAAGTCCCTGATGACTCATCTTCTGATGATCCACTCTCCCCATGTGTCATGCTCCGTCTCTCTCTTACTTCTTGAGTGTTTACCTCCATTGGTTCTGGTCGTTGGTATTCTCTCCTCCGGAAGATATACGGGCAATGCCTCGCGATGTGTCCTTCCTCGCCACACTCAAAACATTTTGTTCGAGGACACTGTGCCACTAAATGTCCTGCCTTCCTACATCCGTGGCATTTTCTTTCTTCCCTGGGCGGGGCATACCTCGGTCTCGTTCCTCTAAATCTTCTTTCTCCTGTCGTTCCCTTGTCTCTGCCAATAACGGACGTTTCTGGTCTCCTCCAGGTTGGTTTCAGGGTCCGGGTTCTTTTGTATGCAACTCGGCTCCACTCATTGTCGACGTCTTGCGCCCTCACTTCTTCCTCCTTGGCACTAGTGTCGATCATTGATTGTGCACACTCCGAGAACGAGCGCTCATCAGAGAATCCTTCCTTTCTTCCTGTCTCCTTGGCCAGTTGCACTTTTAGAATTGTGGATAAGAATCCCATTCTACCCTCCACCTCTTCTACGCTAATCGACTCTCTCATCTTCTCCGTTATCTTATTAAAACGGACTACTAACCCCGCAGCATATTGCCCGTTACTTTGTCTTGGGGACTTTGTCTCCCTAAACATTTGGAATATGTCCTCCTCGGGAGTCCATCGTCCTCCTCCGTACGCCTTCTTCAATCTCATCTTAATTAATTCCCACGGGGTTTCTTCATCTGCCTGAATTTGATTCAGTATACTTCTCTTGACCCGACATATCAGGGCCGCCTTCAACGATTCCGCGTCTCTGGGATCTATTAAATTTTCTTCTGCTTTAGCTCCAATTAAAGCTGTGAGACGGTCTCCTCCTTTTAGGAAATGGTTCAGCTCACCCAGTTCCCCAGTGAATCTCTCCAGCTCCGCAACAGCCTTCCTCAGATCCTGGGTATTCATCGCTTTTACCCTCATCAGCGCGAGCGCCGTGGCATGAACTTCTGGCATAGTTCCCACTCTTCTAATATCTGCTCCCTCTACGAGATTCAAGACGGGCTGTCTCAAAATTCCTCCTTCAGTCATCTTCTCTCTTTCGCGTATAGAAGAAAAAAAAACAAAAAAAAATTACGCTCGCACTCGATAACTCTCTTTCTCCACGGTTCCCGGGTTTCGGCACCAGTTAATGTTTATTGAATTACAAGCTAAGAAAGGTTGGTAATAAGAACACGTAGAACGTTATAACAAGACTGCTTTATTTAGACCAAGATACCTCTATCTATAGGTATTACCTGTAAACATATACAGATAACATATGTTTGGGGATTAAGGCTGGGTACTAGCGGCGCCTGGACTTAACTTATATATATATATATATATAATATTTAGTCTGTTTATAGAAATCCCTTATATAGCCAAATTTCATATGTCTCTAAATTTGATGGGAATGTAACCCATTTTAATCAACCCAAAATTATCCTAAGTAAAAACTTTAGTTAAAATTCAACTCATACCTAATTTTGAACCTAACTATGATCTAGTAGTGTATTAATAATGTTCTTAAGCATTTGTGAATACATTTCGCAGCAATCGCTGTCTATAATAGTGGTGATTGCCTTAACATTTCTTGTTCTATTTTTTTATTTCTGTATTTTCATTTTTTGTCATATTTGTTTTTATTTTTGTACATTTATATAGTTTGCCTTAACTAGCATAATATTGCATTTACTCTCCTTCAGTTTAAGGCATCCATAGTAAAAGGTAGATCAGTTGTAATGAATAGTGCAAGTTTCGGAGTTATAAATTTAAAAAATAAATTTCTGTTCTCTCCTCAAACTTTATATTTCGACAAAGCCCTTTTAACTGTCAGTTGCACTTAATGCTTAAAACTCAATTTAAATGTTCATCCGCTCAGGACATGATTGGAGAAACTCGCCGTTGCCAGGATTCCCACTGTCACGCACTTATAGCAGGTCACGAGGCCACTGCCGTTTCAGTCTCCTAGGAGGATTATAGGAATAGGTTGTGGAGTGCAATGACTGTGCTACGGAATTAGGGTGGTTGAATAGGTTACTATGGAATTTCATGAATTTGTAAGGGATGAGTTTAAGAATGTATATTAAGATCATTATGAAGGGTTTGTTGCTGACGTAATAAGGGGCATTTACTATTGTTCTCAGGACGTTTGATTGAAAGGATTGGATACGCTTCATGTTCGACTTTTTTGCTGTCCCTCATACCTCTATTTCGTATGTCCAGATTGGCTTAAGTATAACTTTGTAGATTAGTAATTTATTTCCTATTGAGAGATGGGATCAATTTAAATGTGATGTAGGAATTATTAAAATCCAGTGAATTACTGAAGACTAGCGATTGGAAATTGGACTTTTTATAGCTTCGTAAATCTGGGTTCGCGGACGGATTGATTTTTTTTCATTGGTGGATGGTTTTAGTCGGGGATTACTCAGCCTAGTGAGGATAAATGAGGAGTTACTTTAATATAATAGAGGCGATTCCTACCTACTTCTGTGCCACCTACCACTGTGTGGCTAGCGACCTTCAGTTGGCCCCTTTCTCTTTATGTATGGGATGATTGTGTCCTTATGGTTGTGGTAGAACTAGTGATTTTTATTTCACCTTTATTTTTTTATAAGTCCTAAATTCCATTTAAATTGTCTATTGAGCACCGAGAATGACAGTTAAAAACACTTTGGTAAAATAAAAATTATTCCTGAGAGATAAAAGACGTTCTATTTCTTAGATCTTACCACTGTGTTTCTTCTTCTGTGACATCAGTGTGTGCCTTACGACACATCATGATGCCGTTCTAAATCGAGAAGTAAGACACTTCTGCCTGATATTTATCGGCGCTGACCCGAAGTGCGGGGACAGACGGAGTAGGCAGATTGCCTGGTCGGATTCCAGAGGTCGCTGAGAAACCGCCCTTGCAATTCGAGGTAGCCGCAAGCGCCATTACAGTCCGGACGTTCTTCATTAAGGAATTTCATTAAGTGTGAAGGCATAGTTGCTCCGCCCTTCATCATAGGCCCTGCCGCCTCCCGCCAACTGTCCCTAGGAATCTCAAGACCGCTTCTTCCCGTGTACGACATCGTCTTATATTAGCGGTGAAGACAATTTATACTTATAGTTGGACAGTTCAGTGATCTAATGTAAATTAGAATAGTCAATAATACTTTAGGAGGTTCATCACCTTCGTCTGGCCACATCTATTGGCTACTTAAATACCCATATATTTATTATATCCTCAATCAATCAAAAATCATTATTGTGTTAAAATTACAATCTGCCTTATTGGGGCATAAGTAATTGCGATCAATGTTGTCATTCATACAGTATTTACAGCCCAGGGACCTCCCAAATCCACATGGTTGTCCCATCCCTTTCATGCTAAAGAAATGGAGTCTTGGGAAGTCCTCCATGCTCCTCCGTCAGCCTCGTCACCGGATACGAGCCAGAGGAGGCTGACGAAGAGCGCGAGAGCCACATACGCTCAGGACATGATTGGAGAAACTGGCCATTGCCAGGTCACTGTCACGTATTTAGAGCCACGAGGCCACTGCCACTTTAGTCTCCGAGGAGAATTATAGGGATGTGTGGCACAGTGCAATGACTTTGCTAGGGGATTAAGGTGGTTGGATAGGTTACTATTGAATTTCATGAACTTGGAAGGGATGAGTTCGGGAATGTAAGGTATATTAAGATCGTTATGAATAGTTTTGTTGCTGACGTAATAAGAGGCATTTACCATTGTTCTCAGGACTTTTGATTGAAAGGATTGGATACGCTTGATGTTCAACTTTTTGCTGTTCCCCGCCGCTCTATTCCGCATGTCCATATGTACGTATAAACAACTAATTAATTAGCAAAATAAGAATAAAATACGGGTTGTCTTTCAGCCCTAAATTCGATTTGCATCGTTAATTTTTATTTCTGAATCAGCCCCGACCAGACCCATTGCCTAAGAAAAAGCGTAGCCGTGGATTGAATCCAGTTTTGCAGTCTGAAGTCAGCCTGATAACCACTGAAAAATCTAATGACTTGAAAACTAAAGCATCTGAAATAATATATTGCAGCCAGTAGTCTTTTATATATATTGAGTCGTAATTCTTCTTGAAGTCAATCAAGTTGATTTAAAATTGATCAGAATTTTGTTTTATTCTTTTCCTCGATGTAGATAAGGTGATATTACTTTTATTAGTTAATTGTTTATTTTGGTTTTGGTATGGAAGGCGCTTTGGTGTTTGAAAACTATATGGTGAATATAATGTTAGTTTTAAAAAAATAACTGTCACTACGGCTTACAAGGTTGTTTATTGTTACAAGTCCCTTAATAATCAAAACGCGAGTGTCGTTAATTAAAACATGAAAACGAATTAAGTTGATCTTAGAATACTGAGCAATCAATGATGAGGCCATTTTTGACCCTCTCTGTATTTGATAGTTAGTTTTTGATAATTATGATGCTTTACACGTGTAATGTCATCCACTAGCGATGTCAGCCGGAAGATCGTTCATTGGAGCAATGAAAAACCATACAGGCTGCAGAGAAACGGACTGTAGATCGATCGCCGCCATGAGTTAATACGGTAAGTTGAATAGTTATTTTTCCCCCTCCGGCCTGTGGTGTAGAGACTGTAAATTTGAACAGTGACCAAGTTTTTTGAGTTACTACCCCGGCTGGCTCCACCGGTTCACAGGAGTTGACAAAACAATCACAGGCATCGACCGGACATAAATCACAGCCCGGCACTCACTCACCCCTTCGAGGCACCTATCGAAAAATTAGCTCCTCTTTTTATTTATGCACTCGCTTCGGCTCCGGGTTGTTTTCTCTACGGCTTCCGGTCAACATACATTATATGAAACTTTCTTTCCTCGGAAATTAATCGATTGGTAGTTTTTCAAATGGTGCAATGTATGTTTGATTTGACTATTAAATGTTTTCTTGTCATTTTAAATTCATTACATCATTGGAACACATTTCTCATGGAATATAATGGAATGTTATTTCGACAGCTCTATGAAAAAGCCTTATTTTTAGCCTCAAAATTATGTAGGTTTTTAAGTCGCCAATCAGACATTTTCGTTAATACACATGCAAACTTGCGAATAGCAAAAGTGCAGTTTTTCAGCAGAGCCAAAAAAACAGTTACGTTTTGTATCGTCGATTTTTATCGTTCTAAGTCTGATGTTATCACTTGTTAACCTATTTTTAAAATGTCTAGATTTATGATAAAATTCTCATTAAATTAAAATTTGTAAAGTAATGGAAAAGGTTTGCATTGTATTGACCATATGACATGTTATGTATGAACAAGATTAACAATATAATAACTCCTCTTGCTGTATATTTAGATTCAGTTGAAGGATTTACAAATACAACATTTATTTTTATAGTGAAAATGTCAATATTCAAATTAACAGGACTAGGTGATGGGGCTCACCTACGGATTACAAAAAAGGGATACTTACAAACTAAAAACTGAAAAACTAGAACCTAAGACTAAAGCGTTCCAGCCGCGACAGCGTCCTGCCATCGATGGGGGAACGGAGCGGGGGTTATCGTGCTAAACACTGGGTCTGTCAAGTACTGTAGTGAGCCGAACAATTTATGTCTACATTGAATGAATTCATACACCGTAGGCAGATCAAAGACCTCGTGAAGCTCACTGTTGCTCCGCTGCTCGAATGAAGTATGTCAGACCACTTCAGTATGCCGTTTTGACATTGTTGGAGTCGTCGAACTATCGTATACTTAAGATAACGAAAAAGCGGTGCACCATACAGCAGAGTAGGTCTGAGTACACTCTTGTACATCAATAGCTTTAGACGCAGTGATAGATTGGGGAAGTTAATCAATGCGTAAGCCGGTAAGACTTCGTGCGAGTTTGCTTCATCTTCCTCACAAAATGGTTACTAAAACGAAGGTGTCTGTCCATTTTAATGCCCAGATATACTAGGTTGTTGGCTGGTGAGTTTTGCTGCGTTCCTACTGTGTAAGTAGTAGGCATATAGATACTTAAACTATGTATCTATAGCGTAATTTCATAATGTTATGAATGACCTGTGATGGAGAATCTGGACGGAACTTTAACAAACAACTCAAAAATCAACTTAACGCATACATACTGACAGACATAAGGTAACAGAACATTGACCAATAATAGTCTACTTGATAAAATTTAGACTGACAGACAGTCATAGACATTAAAAATGCACGATACAACTGCCCAACGTACGTACAGAAGCTGTAGTATAACAGGTAAGTCCACCAAAATAAATAATGACACATATTAGTATTAGCCAGAAAAAAAGTATTTTCAAACACGCCTAGCAAAAACCTGAATTTGGCATTGTAAAATTAAAAAATGAAATGAACTAGCCCTCGGGCACAATAAATTAAGATACAAGGTTTCCTCCACGCGCAACAGTATTTCGGAGGATTGGCAAGAGAGAATTTATATAGACTAGATCCCTACTCGAGCGTGATGAGCCCAGTTGGATTTCAAAACCTGCCGGTATATTTTTTTCATTGGGTATTTATTTAAAAAAATTGATTTTTTTTTAAATTTTATTATTTGGTTTTATTATTATTTTATTATTTGGTTTTTATTGAGAAAAATAGTATCGATCGTATCCAACTTCTGAATCAATTGAGATAATCATCAATGAAATTTTTTTTTTTATATTTTATATTATATTTTCAGGAGCAGTTGAAATTTTAATGAATCTTGTATTCTTACGTTCAATCAAAGCATTAATGAAAAAAATAACAAATGTGTTCCCAAACAAAGAGAGGGGATTTAAGCCTGCCTAGTTAATGGAAAACTGCAGGAAAACCAATTCCACCTGCGACAATGAACTCACTCTGTCTTCCCGGCGTGAATCTCTTTCAACCCGGCGACATCTTAATCCGGCTTTTAATTAAGCAGGAAGATATATATATCCGACAAGTATATATATATGTATATATATTAGTGAAGCTGTCAAAGCTTCTGTCCGCCATGGTGAGGCGATACAGAGCGTACGTGGGTTGTAATTATGAAAAATAAACGAATAGTAATAGTGGATTCTTGCGCATACAAAGTGAGATTTGGCTCCGTCACAAACCTCTTTGATCTTTAATTGTAGATTCGTGATCTAGATTTATGTTAGCGGTGTGGCAAGTATTATAGATTGGAATTGTTTCAGTGCAACTCCTGTTATTCAACTCCGAAGTTTTTAAGGTTTCAAGCTTACCAAGTTGTAACAAGATAAAAAAGTTAAAAAAAAAAAGAAAGATTACGAATAGTTAATATCTAAAGCACAATTATAAATGCAAACAACTACTATTTAATAATGTATTGAATGAAAACATTTGTTGAAAAATCTTGCTTGTAAATATTTTTGAACCTGTCAATTGTGTAGGAGATTAAGTGGTGGATTTCGTACCATGTTAGAATGGGTTTTTTTCTTCCTATAGCTTTAGGATACTTTAACCTTAAGGACAGAGATTATAATTACATTTACGTAGGAAGAACCTACATAAAAGGTTTTTGTGTATCACAAGTAATTATTAAATTGGCATTGTAAGTATTAATAATTTATTTTATTACTTTAGTCATGTTATGTTTTTTCTGCTATTTAATTTTTAATTCTGAATCTCTTCCTAGTTCTTGTTTATTTTTATTCTTTCTATTCACTTTCATCCTCAGTTAAAATATTTAAACATTTTCAAGTGGGTCAAATATGTTCCGTGTGGATGTTTCGAGGTCAAAATATGTATTTCTATAGCACAGACAAATAACATGAGCGATTATGCTTGCAGCAATTGATTTAGTCATAGTATATTCTTTCATAGTTCAATCACGTTTTATTGTTCACAACTATGTACATTTTCTTATTCTCTAACAATTATCTTACAATGCACTAATTCATTTTTGTTTTAAGCTCAAAACCCGCGTAAAACAATCTAAATATCGCTAAAAAAAGAAGAGATATAAAAAATCTAATGTTTAGATCAGGTCGAAGGACTATCGATAAAATTAAGTGAAAAAAAGGGTTTTATATTTTAGAATTTCAAATACTGTCTCTTACGTTTTCAACAAGACTGTGCGTTTCGCCGCAAACAACACTTACCAACGAACATTTGGCCCGGGGGCCCGCCATTAAATAACTGCCGCTTGATAAACACTGTTATAATTAAGCGGGACAAATTAAGTTTAAGCGCGAGAAAGCCGCATTGTTAGGGAGACACTAAGTTCTCTGGAGGAGGCCACTAAATCAACACCCGGTGTCGAGCCAGCGCTCTTATAAAGCCCCCGACCACGCTCAGACAAATTTTTTAATTACACTAGACCAACCATAATTTTTCAACGCCCCCACCCCCGCAGCATACAGCGTATTTACGGCAGGGCTAACGTATTACCGTATATCTACCGGCGATTCTTTTAATTAGACCGCGCTGAGTGGCCGGACCTGTTAGCGGTCGACGGAGCGTTTCACACACCGGAGTTATATGGGGGCATCACGCCAAGTGTTCGCCTTACCTTAAAGGTTGGACTACATTGAATATATTCTGGCAATTTCGTTTGATTTAGTAACAGCTAAGTCAGGTCCATGAATCGGAAATTGATAAAGTGATATTGATCCCAGTATTATTGAGGTTGGCAAGAAAGTAATTTCGTTTTTTTTGTGTTGAATAAAACTCAATTTTTTTCTATATAAAAAATTAACTTTAATCAGTCTAATATCTTCCATCCTGTTCGATGACCTTTTGCCATATTTCTGGTAAATTCATGATCCTGCGCTCATAGAACTTCTGGTCCTTATCAGCAAAAAACGCAACCAAGTCGTCGTTATTACTGAAATGTTTACCATTTAAGAAGTTTTGTAAACTTCGAAATAAATGATAATCCGATGGTGCAAGTTCGGGGCAGTATGAAGGATGCGACATCACTTTCCAACCAAGCACCAATAGTTTCCTACGTGTTACTAAAGATGTGTGAGGCCTCGCATTGTCGTGGCGGAACCCAAATACCGAGCTTCTTAACCCTTAGTCCAAGACGTCTTATATGATTACCAACTGTTGTGTGTGATACATTTAAATATTTTGCAATCTCTCGCACAGCTATATGACGATTCAATTCAAGTAAGACTTTCATTATGTCATCATCAACTTCAGAAGCTCGACCAGAACGTTGGTCATATTTCAGTGAAAGATCTCCAGAATGAATTTTTTTAAACCAATTCTGACAGGTGCGTACTGTTAAACAATCAACACCATAAACTTCACTTATCTCATGCGCACCTCAGCCTTCTTGCCTTTATGAAAATAAAAAAGTAAAATGTGTCAAAAAAAGTTATTTTTGCACTCTATGTTAAAACATACCATAAACTGACAGTTGTAAACGAAATTACTCGGAATTTCTTGCTATAGAAACCTAATGGTAGTGACTACCAAATCTCAAGAGAAAAAGAGAAAAGAATAACGAAACAAACATAACGCTATCTCCTGGTCCAAACCAAAATTACTTTCTTGCCAACCCAATATTTAATATCATTACTAATTAATTGACAAAAAACAAGATATTTGAAGGTATCAAACTGTGAGCAAAAATATTTATAATACAAAAAAGTATATGTATTCAAAACCCTTATATCCGTTTACACTACAGTTCAAATAAATTAATAACTTATTGTGTTGACATGTTGTCTTTTAATTTTTTTACCCAAGATCATTGCTTCAATTTCTTGCAATACTTGATTATAAATGTTTTTCTTTGATTAACATGCCGACGGGTTATCATACACTTTTCCAATCTAGAATATTTTAAAGGTTCCGAATACACAACAATATGCTAGATTTTATACATAATACCTTATTTATATTGTTACTAATTCATATTTTACACCATATTAACTTTTCAAAATAAATACAACTGATTATAAAGAAGAAGCAGAAGAAAGAAACAATGGTATTTACCAAAAATCAAACTACAATACTTATACTGCAATAAATACAGAAGTGACTAACTAATTCATTGGATACAATTGACTATACGAAAATGATTAGAGTCGGACTTAAAAAGTACAAACACCAAATTATTTTGATCTACTCACAAGATATGAATTCAAATTATGTTTATAGTCAAGAGTAATTTCTACTATAAGGTTAGGTTACATTATTATCGCTATTCCGTCGATCGTTTAACTAAAAACCATTAATCACTCTTATTTTTTAAATTTTAAATCATTGTTAGATTTTTTTGAACGAGGAAGGTAATTAATGTGAACTATTGAACCTCTACCTGCCATATTAAATAAATGTTTGTAAGTTTTTTGTTTTTATTTATTTCAAAGAAATTCTTCCATGATTCCGAGTCTGTTAGATATCTATATCATAACAAAGATCCTTGTTAACGATAGAAAACATAAATACACGTGTATTTCGTGTTAAAAAATGGAGCAATATTTAACACAGACCTTTTCCTAATCCTACAGTCCTACCTTTCAAACCGCTTCTTCCAAGTCCACTGTGGCTTAGAATATTCTTATTACTATCCCATAAAAGCAGGAGTTCCACAGGGCAGTGTCCTAGGCCCCATACTCTATAACCTATACACCGCCGATGTCCCCTCTACCCCCCAATACCTTCTTGGCCACATTTCCAGATGACACTGCAGTCTTGTCGTCCCACCCAGGCCCCGATATAGCATCCCATAAACTTCAAAAACACCTTGATGTAATCGAGCATTGGTGCGACAAATGGCGGATTATACTTAAGCCAATTTGGACATATGGAATAGAGCTATGGGGAACAGCAAAAAAGTCGAACATCAAGCGTATTCAATCCTTTCAATCGAAAGTCCTGAGAACAATCGTAAATGCCCCTCATTACGTCAGCAACAAAACCCTTCATAATGATCTTAATATACCCTACATTCTTGAACTCTTCCCTTCTAAGTTCATGAAATTCCATAGTAACCCATCCAACCAGCCTAATCCCCTAGCACAGTCATAGCACTGCACCACTCATCCCTATGATCCACTTCGGAGACTAAGACGGCAGTGGCCTCGTGACCTGTTATAAATGCGTAACAGTGGGAGTTCTGGCAATGGCCAGTTTCTCCAATTATGTCCTGAGCCTATTTGGCTCTCGTGCTCTTTGTCAGCCTCCACTGGCTCGTATCTCGTGACGTGGCTGACGGAGGAGCTTGGGTGACTTCCCAAGACTCCGCTTCCTCTTTCCCATGCGAGGGAGGTGACAGCCATGTCGATTTGGGAGGTTCATGGACTGTTTGTAAATACTGTTTGGATGAGAACATTTATCACAATTACTTATCACTCAATGAGGCAGATTGTAATTTTCTTATAATAAAGTTGTTTTTATCTTTAAAAATTAAGCAGTAAACATTTCACGAATCGTACGATAAATAAAGATTGTCAGGTGCTAGGGGATGAAAAGATATTAGGGGGTTAAATATTTAAGCTGTGACTGTTACATAGTTATAAATGTTTATCAAACAGTATGTCGACGCTAAAATTAAAAATGATTTATCTTACACTTTGCTTAGACAGGAAAATATTTTAAGGGTTCCAAATACACAACAATACGCTAGATTTCATAGATAATACGAATTAATGCCTTATTTATATTGTTAATAATTCATATTTTACAAAACCAATCCGTCCTAGGGATCGAAAATAAACTACACGGGGTTGGGGTTCCTCCCCCATTAATATCGGAGGAATGAAGCTGTACTCGAGGCTAATCCTTATAATTCTGACAATATATCATAAGGCTACCATGGAGATTAGATCTTTTGAAAAGATGCAAAGCCTTTAATACATCACCGTAATACCCGATTCCTTATTCAAGACCCGAGCAGCCAAGATTTATAATTCCATTAAGGATTTGCCCTGTCTTAAAAGCATTGCGGCAGCTTAGATCCCATGTGAAAATAAAAAAAATGCGGAATTTTTCCTGTTGCCAAATTATATCTAAAAATGTTTATTTATATTAGAAAGTACTACCATAGCTTTGGCATGGTCAGATCCCCACATCACAATCAACTTCCATATTCATGGAATCATATTCCATGACCACAATGGACTTTTCTAAAAGCACTAGTTTAGTTCAGCCTTTGTTTAACCTCGTAAGGAACCATGAAGATTTGGCATAAGTTTAAGATTTAGGTCAAGTTTTTAATTTTGGATGTAAGTTAGTTTTAAGTCTATGATAAATAAGGTGAGCCCCATCACGTTTAATAAATTCAGTCCATTAATGTATAATGTACATCGTTGTACTTTTGTACAATGCAGATCACTAGTGTGTATATTAGAATATGTATAAAATGTAGCCCTGTAGCTTGGCAATGAATAGAATGAAGCAATTGTAAATATATTCGTTGCAACAAGGGGATAAGGAACAAAATAAAAAAATCAAGGTTACCAAGTTATAACAAGATAAAACAGAAAAGAAAAAAAAATATTACGAAACATAGATAATATATAAATCTCAATTATAAATACTAACAACTACTATTTAGTAATGTCTTGTATGAAATCTTATGTTAAAAAATCTTGCTTGTAAATATTTTCGAAGCTGTCTTTTGCGCAGAAGATTAAGTGGTTGATTTCGTACCATGTTAGGATGTTTTTGTTTTTTTCCTTTAACTTTAGGATACTTTAACCCTAATTACAGATATTGAAACTAAATTTTCGTCGGAAGAACGTTCCAAAAACGTTTTTGTGTATCACAAGTAATTATTACATGGGAATTGTTGGCGCTAATAATTTATTTTATTACTTTAGTAATGTATATTATATCTGATTTGTTTTTGTTATTTATTTTTAATCCTAAATGCCAGTTGTTGTTTATTTTTATTTGGTTCCTCCCCCATTAATATCGTTGGAATAAAGCCGTATTCGAGGCTAATCGTTATAATTCTGACGGTATATCATAAGGCTACCATAGAGATCAGATGTTTTGAAAAGATGCAAAGCCCATACCATATTATTACTATACACTACTACATTATAGTCTAAACGACTTTCAACAATTGTACGGCATCTTTGGTACTTTTTATCTCTTGCAAGGATTCATGGATTAGTTAGTAACCAGGTCATAGGAGAGCATCATAATTTGGATATACCTAACGTCAATTGGCCAGTGTAGCTTGGATGAGTCAGACTTGCGTTGCTGGTAGACAACAAGCAGAATTACAAGGCCTTCCTTGTTCAGAAGTGGCAGGATCTGGTCTGCACAGTGCACTTCTCCAGGGAAGTGATGAAGGTTGAGCAGCCATTATATCGGTGATACTCATCAACAAGGCACCGTTGTGCTTAGATGGATTGGAGCCCCTTTGTATGTAGCAATAAGTTAGCCTTAAGGGGAAACAAAATTGGATTCAATAAAATCATCTTAAAAGAACAAAAGGTGACCAGGTATTACACACCCAATGGCACTCGCACCACAGGCACAAAAATACCTCATGGTCCCGTCAGTTAACCCCGTCTGAGACACGGATCCACTGATAGGGTTATATAGGTTATGAATTTGTAATAAACAAAGTCATGAATATGAACAAACAAACATCTATCAATAGGTTACCAAAACTTTAATTTGAAACAATTAGGCTAAGGAATGATTTTAATAAATATTTGTAACATAGGTCACTCAATTTCAAATGCATAGTACATAGTAATCATATGGTAGATCTCTTTAAATTAATACCCAACTCCTCAATGTCATAGATACTAAAGTCGATAGAAAATATTAATTTTTTTATTACCAACCAATCGATTAATTATTTGCCCTTCATTATTATTCAATGCATTGTTTTTGTTTTTAGCAGCAATTAGATATCAATTAAAACTTTAATGGAAAATTTCATCAATTCCTGTAAAACTCCTTTCCCCCAAAAAAACGAATACCATGCCATTTTTAATTAACACTTTCTGATTATTATTCTGATACCGGTACATATTACTCGTTGACAACTATTTGATTCACGTCCCTCGTGTATCCTTTATTTTGTAACATTTATTTTTAGCATAAATCGAGCTACAATGGAAAATACCATTCCTTTAAAAAAAACCTTTTTACTTAATGTCTGAAGCTAGAAAATGGTGCTTACAAAGACAAGAACAGACAGACTCCCTGGTAAAAACAAAAAGCGATCCTTCTATCAACTGGTAGACTTTAGAATTCACGATGGCCAAGGTGATCTATACAACTTCTTTTATAATACTACCAAATCAACAACAACATAGACACTGACAACAAAGAGTATACAACGGATTGTTGACCGTCCAATAAGACTGACGATCAATATATGACAGGCTGCTTGGTATTCGGGAGGCAGCTAGGCCCTATGTCACAGGCTCTTCGTGATCTAGTGAAAAATACTGCCGTTACATGCCTTCCACACCGCACCCACTTTCCTTCTGCAGCTTCACTGGTCGGATCTATCTACTAGTGCTGTAGCGGCAATGGTTAAGCATCTACGGTTTCCTAAGCGGGCTGCATACTGCACCATGCTAGAAGAACCATTAGCGTAGCAATTAACAACCAGGGATAAAATTACCGTCAAGAACTGGACTCGGACACGGGACCTCCCAAATATCTAGTCAAGGCCTCCACCAACTGAACTACCCTGCCCTTCCCAGTGTATGTAGATAGTCTCTTAGGGCAAACACTTGCGACTGTAAGCAATGGGCACAGTTTGAACCAGGGGACACAATTTGGGCGATAAGTTATTTTTTTGCATAAGTTTGCCGATGTTAACGCATTGGAAATATTAGAACTATTAAATTAGTTCAAAGTTTTCATGTACAAAGGTAGCTTTATTACACTGAGGTGAAACCTCATGTGGACTTATTTCTTGTTTAGCTCTGGTGGGAAGCGATGTGATTTCATCGGTTTCCTTTGTTCAGATAATCCTGTAATTAGCAAAAAATGTTATGTTTTTCCCGTTGGCGTTCTGGTTTTCTATAACTTATGTGATTTTACTCAAATCTGTTCACACCATTTTATAATTTATGCGTTTTGATAATTTATATCATGCAGTAGAACTAGGAGAAAAATAATAGTTGTTTTTTTTGTTCTAAATGTTTAATGTAGTCTAAATATTATTAAAACATACAAAAACATTAATTTAGATGTATACATTATTTATTAAAAGAATAATCAAATTTATTCAACTGAACAATTTATGTATGTTGCAAGTGGAAGAATCTTCTTTTGATTTGCCATGAATAAAAAAACTTACCTGATGAAAAAAATAATGAAAAATGTAGGATGTGTAGTTAAAGCTGACCAAAAATCAGCAATATAGGATCTTCCCTCAGAAAACTGTTCACAGATATTATTTAATAAAACTACCCTAGTTCAAAGAGATAAACACATAAAGGGGACTTTTTGGTTGTTTGGATGGATTAATAAATACTACTTTTTTGACACTTTGAACATCGAAATTGTTTTCATTGGTGTGAACAAAATTTTCAGTCAATGTATATATATCAAATCCTCAACCTAATCTTAGAAAACAAAATCCACTCTTCATCCCTACGAACCTTCAAAACTCACACCCATTCATACAATTTGTTAATGATTTTTTCACTATATTTTTTTTTCATACCACTACTATAGTGTACTATGTGTTATTTTGTATCTATTGATTCAAAGGTTTTCGTTTGATGTTGAGTAATATTTTAGTGACTTCATATATTTTTTTTTCTTCATGTCGATCCATCTATGACTTGATTTTCTGTAAGCAGTTAAACAATCTTTAATTTCATCTTATTATTTTTTTTTTCCTCTTGCAGAGTTTCACGCATTTTCTTTATAATGTAGTAGTTCTTTGAAATGAATTTGTCATCTGTGAACGCCCAGATTGTTATTCATAGGTGAATTTATTAGGGAATATTTTTTTTTCTTTTTCTATCTATACTTAAAGCGGTCAAATGAGTTTTTATTACAGCTAAAATTTGTTCACATCAATTATGAACTTAAACTCCAGACACTTCCTCTATTAACTACTGAGCTGATCAAGGCAATATTAAAGGCTTCAAACATTTTGGGAAATATAAAACGGAGTTTTTGTCAGTGTAGATAATAATAAAAATTACTTTCTGTTTTTGACCAAATATTCTTCATTTTGTTTATTGTTTCTTTATTTTAAATTTTTTAGAATATTTTTGAACTTCTTTTCGCGTTACTTTTTTAATTTTTTTTTAACGATGACGAGATAAATAGAACTTGATACAATTAATACCTTCTGAGACAGGAGTTGAGAAATCTGAGTAAAGTTGTAAAAACAGAGTCGACTTGTTTCCATACTTTTCGTATGGATAGTATATACAATGAAGCAATTGTAAATAGATTCATTTGTAGAATCTTGCTCATATATAAATTTGTAACAAGGGGATGATAACTTTACCAAGTTATAACAAGATAGTATGGAATATACTTTTTGAATTTATAAAATTTATTCATACCCCCTCTGAACGAAAATGGACAGACTCCCTTCGGGTTTGGAAATTAATGACAAGACATGATCGGCACTGGTAACTTCTATTGAATAATGATTTCTATTACATGAACATCAACTGCAGAACATTAAGGTCCATTTGTAAGACAAATATATAATATTTACCTGTAAAAAAAGGTGTTTTGGGAAACCCAATAACCAGTTATTTATTTTTTTATGCACAATAAATCATCGTTTAAGTGGCCATTGTTTAAGAATTTACCGCACGGCCTAAAAGTGCCGATAACCCTCCCCGCTGTAGATACTTTGGGGATGACAAATAGGAAAAAAATTCAACGGTCCCCCAGCAGGAGCGGAAGGCACATATGAGAAGAAGCCGCTGATGGATGATAGCTCAGAGCCAGGCAGCCAATCCTAATTTCCCCAAGGCACGGGGCGGGCCTAATATAAGAAATTGCACGGGGGTGGCACCTAATGATATGTACCCTCACGTAGGGGTGGCATTAGCCCTCTGTCCCCGCTATATCAGGCTTAGCCGCCCCACCTGCCTTTGGCCAGCGCAGGTCTGTCTATGCGCAGCTTATGTCTTCACCTCGGAGTGGATGGAGTGGGTAACTAAGCTACCTGTCTGCGTCTAAGGGATCAAGGGGGCAGCTTAGAACGTCCTAAATAAAAAGAATAAAAGTCACTGCTGAATAGCTTCGCCATTGGTAGCCTTCAGAAACAGGTATGCTAGCCTATCTAACAAAAAGCTACTGACTTATAAATTGCATATTATGGTCCTCGACTATCCTTTTTAGAGAAATTAACTTGGAGAAAAGTTGAATTGCAGTTATCATTGACATTTATATTTCCAACATATTTCTAGAAATTATTTTCATCCGAAGGTTTGAGGTATCTGTTAACCGTAATAATAACACAACTTTACTATGATAAAATTACAATCTGCCTCATTGGGCAATAAGTAATTGTGATTAATGTTTTAATTCATACCATATTTACAATTTTCATTCACCCGCTCATTCATACAGTATTTACAAACAGCCCAGAGATCTCCCAAATCCACATGGTTGTCACCTTCCTTGCATGCGGAAGAGGAAGCGGAGTCTTGGAAAGTCCTCCTCCGTAGCCGTAGCATCGGATACGAGCCAGTGGAAGCTGACGAAGAGTGCGAGAGCCACATACGCTCAGGACATGATGAAAAACTGGCCATTGCCAGGACTCCCACTGTTACGCATTTATAGCAGGCCATGGGGCTCACCTTTTTGATCAAACTTAAAACTAACTTACATACTAATTCTTAACCTAATTTTTCCCCGACAGTCTGTTGCCATCGATGTGGGAGAGGTGGTGGGGCCATAGTGTTAAACACTGGGTTTGTCAGGTGCTGCAACGAGTCGAAAAACTTAATGTGTCTCCGGCGGATGAACTCACCCACCGACGGCACACCAAGCAACGTGGCAGGTCAGCGTTCTTCAACCTCTCGAAAGAGGTATGCCGGACCACTTTTCGCATGATCCCATTCTAGAAATGTTGGACACATTTGGCTGTATTGTCAAAACCTCATATGAATGGTTACTTATTTTGAAGTTGTCCTTATATTATACTAGAATTAAGAAGTCTTAAAATTCAGAAATACAACACCTATGTATTGAATAATTAAAATTATATACTATGAAATAAACTTTAAAACCATAAAAAATTATTAGCAACTTCTATCAACAAGTTGTCATACTTAAAACACGACTATATATCAACCCTATGGTTACACAATTGGTTATGTGGGATATCTAACTCATCTAAAGCAATAGTATAGTTTTATCTATTTAACCAAAGCTGCTACACTTTGCGACTGGCTTTGTCCTGGAGGTAAAGAGAGGGCGGTTTTCTTAGCATGTTTGCAATTTCTTCCGACATTAGAGAATCTAATTTTATTTCAATATTTTCCTATCGAAAGCACTATTTCATTAAAGACGAGGTTATAAGTTGTGGACTTACAATACAACTGTTTTATAACCTATACTATGTTTCTCATCTTAAGCTTCTTGTATTTTTATTGGCAAGCAGATTCAACAGACCATGTCTCCTCAGGCGCGATACACAGTGATACAACAATTATTGAAGAACATTACCCGTGTCTTCTAATTTAATGCCTCATTGTGTAACATATTTTTACTTAATTTTTGAACACCTGACATTGAAAAAAAAATGTTAACCTCTTCAATCGATATTTTCAATGAGACAAGTCAACATGTACTAGGTTATACACAGGATAGATTGCAGGACATCACAAGAGAAAAACTGATGGAAAATCTGAGCCGTTGAATCAATAACACGTTATGGAATGTGGACTTGAGGGATACAACCGCCAATGGCCAAGCGGAAAATCCACATCAACGGAGACGAACGCGAAAGGATCCTCAGCCGCCTGCAGCGCGGCTTTGACGATGCGGAGAGGCTGAGAGGACAGTGCACGGTGACCTGGGAGCTTGCCGTTATTCTGATGAAGCTCAACGACCTGAGGAACACCCTGAACATCATGGAGGAGAAGGACAACCTCAAACACGCTGCTCTTAGGCAGATGTTTGAACTGTTGAGAGATGACATTTCCAAACTGCTGAGGGAGAAGAGCATTGGTGAAGATGACATCGGTGACCTGGTGAACAAGGTGAGGATCATCGAGCTGCTCATCGAGAACCAACTGGAGAAGGCGAACGTGAAGAGGACCGTCCTCCTCTCAGACAGGGGCAGACGTCCCAAGCCAGGCAAGAGCCCGATGAAACATCGGAACAGCGGTAATCATTTGAAGACCTAATGCACCTGCACTCGAATCGTTCCATTTATACAGAAGTTTCATCACGGAGTAACGATTTATACAGGAGTTTCATCACGGAGTAACGATTTAGTAACAATTGTAATAAATATTTCACATGTCAGGCATATTTTGAATTTTAAACGGATAATATCCTATTATAATTTAATGTATTTTAGCTGTTTATGACGTAGTTCTCCATTACCTTTAAACCTCCCAAATGGAGAGGCTTTCCTTTGATTCATGTACAGTTCATAATATATTTTTTTGTCATATTCACAACTGCATATAGAAAATAAATGAAACAACCATTAAATGAGATGATAAGTGAGTAATAGTAACAAATGACATGCCAAGAACATGCAGTTATGCCTCCCCGCATGAAGTCATATGTTTATGACACTTCATTTAAATTAATTAATTTCTACTCCAGTTACTCTGGAGTCATCGTGGCCGACCAGGTAAGTGTTGTGTTGCTAGTTCAAGAATGTGAGTATTATGGTAGTTGGAATTGTCTGTAAAGTCTTGACGTAAGTTTAGACGTGTGGCATCCCTATGTCTGTAAGACCGGATTTCTGACTACTGAGTTGCACTAGTGATAAGTCGAAGAAGTTTTGACTGAAATCTTTCAACTGTCACAAGTTATGAAGTTTCCGAAATTCATATGACATATAAATCAGCTCTCATCCGCTCAGACGAGTGTTAGTAAGTAAAATCATTTTTGGTATTTGTTTATATTTAAAGTCAACTGCAGTAGTTACCTGAGGCGGCTCTTGGGTTAACAAATATTGCCAGACACCCTCCCGCCTCATCGTCAGGGTTGAAGATTTTATGTTGTCATTCCTACAATTCTTTATGCATTTTTGGCGTGAGAATAAATAATTCTTCGACTTCAAAAAACCCACGATGGTGCATATCCAACCAATTTTTTATGTAAATGAAGTTATAAGAGCGAGATACAATAAGTTATCTTAAAGACTGATTGTATTCTCTCCCACTTTAAGGTTTAAGGTGACTGAGACGATCACCGGTGACAGGCCGGGCTTGATATTTTGTGAGTTTTTTACCAAAGATATTTGTAGCCATTGCCAGGACTCCCACTGTCACGCATTTGTAGCAGGTCACGAGGCCACTGCCGTTTCAGTCTCCGAGGAGGATTATAGGGATGAGTGGCGCAGTGCAATGACTGTGCTAGGGAATTAGGGTGGTTGGGTAGGTTTCTTTGGAATTATATATACTTGGAAGGGATAAGTTCAAGAATGTAGGATATATTAAGATCGTTATGAAGAGTTTTGTTGCTGACGTAATAAGGGGTATTTACTATTGTTCTCAGTACTTTTGATTGAAAGGATTGGATATGCTCGATGTTCGACTTTTTAGCTGTCCCCCCATAGCTCTATTTCGTATGTCCAGATTGGGTTAAGTATAACTTTGTAGGTTAGTAATTTATTTTCTATTGAGAGATGGGATGTCCTTTGAAGTAGTCTGTACAGTTATCCAAAGCTTCTGTTTAGTTCTTGTCTTTCTAGTCTTGTGTGTAGTCGTCTAGGTCACTCGTTTGTCGAGATGGAATCCTAATTACCGTACTGTCTCGGATGCAGGGAGAGGAATAGAATTAAAATAAACTAGTGGACAAGACTTGTGACAGAGGGTCAAGGTAATGTGGGGAACATTTTGCTTCATTGACTTTGATCCGCCATTGGTTGCAAAGATATCTATTGCCACAAAAGCTAAAAGCCACCAGAGATGAAGTGAACACTCGTCCCCAAACAAGGAAGAACACATCCATGTTATTGTACCTTATTAGTATAAGGTAACTAAAGTCTTATTTATATTAACATTTCTATAGACAATCATGTTAATACGAAGCAGATATATCTATGCACCAGAGCCGTTCGGAACCCTGAGCTCATTTCAAATGAAGCAATACAGAATATAATATTATAGTTTACAAACTATTAGTAAACGTCCATTTACTCCTTATAAATGAGCAAGTAAAATTAAAGCAATGAATTTATTTAACAGAATGTACTTAATAAACAATAGTTAATTACGTCATAATCAATGCTGCAATGCGTTACAATTCCCTGGTTTCCAGTTTCCAATAAAAACACAAACTCGAAAAATATACTGTTTGTATTCTCCGACACTTTAATCCCCTTACGGTTTCCTGAAACTACCAAGTGATGTCTTATCATGAATGATTAAAGACACGGGCTAACACAGAATTCACATTGTTATTTATTGTAATGATATTGTTTTTAATCAATTTACATGTTTAAAATTTATTTTTATCGTTATGAAATATTTCATATTCAAGACCAGCTTTCATCATGATTAGTCCCTAGACGGATTTGATCCACCCTTTGACCTCTTGGACCGGCTCAGTATCAAACAGCTCCACTTCTACCATAGAGAAATTAAAGCTGACCGGTCTATCCGTAACCTAATTCACAGGCCCCCATGGCAACTAAGCCGGAATATCTGTAGGCGATATATCAGGCCGTGGAGGCACAACTAAATCCGTGGATTAGCTGCTACAGTCGGCTTATCCTGGCCTGCCGTTTGTCAGCAATAAGCCTTCGTCCTGCCTTATCTTAGTTAGTCTTTCCTTATCTGTCTCTTAGCTGGGGCCTGCTCCGTGAAGGACAACAACCTCGACATTTAATTAGCGGAACGTCTTATCAGCTCTGCACAACCTTTTAATCTGCCGTTTGTATCCTATTTGATCAGGTTCCCAGGGATCTTGTAGGCTCGACAATAGTCCTACTATAGTATTGAACCTTCTTTAATATTAAATTTAAAGGCAAAATGCAATAATATCTACTTGAAAAGGCTTTCAGATCAGCCAACATCAACTATGCAAATATCTCACCACTCTACAGCAGTTTAATGATGGCAATTATATTCACAAAAATGTTGATATATTTTCTAGACATTGTTACATGCAATCTTACAGTTAATACTTATCTTGTTTCTTTAGGGGGAAATACTAGCTAGCCAAAACATAATTAAAATATAATTTGTTACTTTAACACACAAAGTTCACAATAAGCAAACAGTTTAGGGAGGTAAGGAGGCCACCTACACCTTAGGAGTTGCTCCAAGTTTCCGGGGATGAGATGGGAGTAAAGAGCATGATCATACGCATCATCATTACTCAAGCGGCCAGGGAGGCGGGAATGTAAGTTCTGATGAAGTAGGTGGCTAGATCTTCATCAAGAGCTTCTGGGGACACCCCGTTTGATGTTCGTCCACATTGGTTTCCACAATGGGTTTGATTCAATCAATACAGTTAAACAAACCAAAACATATATTATTGAAAACAATAGTTTAAACTCGTACACAGGTCTTCTTTATTGGAGGGGTTGATACAAAAGGCTTGAATTTACACTCTTCTCATCCACAAGTACCTATGCCAATATAATTCAGTTGGAGACACTAAACACACTGGTCTTCCAAAAACAAGCCGTTCAAATGTCAATATCGAAGCAGTGCATGAAAGTGTTGTCGAAAATCCAGGAACATCAATTCGGCGTTGTAGACCATGGCGAAATTGGATGATATTGATGTGGCCAATATGTGGTTTCAAGAAGATGGTGCCACATGCCGTACAGCCCATGAAACCATTCAAATACTGCATGAGACATTTCCAGGTCGTGTACTCTCTCGTTTCGGTGATCAGAATTGGCTCCCTAGATCGTGTGATTTAACACCTTTAGATTTCTTTTTATGGGGTTATTTGAAGTCAAAGGTGTATGTCAACAAGCCCACATCCACCCGTGCATTAAAAGAGGAAATTCAACGCTGCATCAACGAAATTCAACCACATTTATGCCAAATAGTCATGGAGAATTTTGACATAAGAGTGCGTATGTGCCAGCAAAGTCGAGGCGGCCATTTGCCCGATGTGTTATTCCATAAATAACCCTATCCTATTTACTTTATAATCCAATAAAAAAATAGCAACAAAAATACTAAAAACTGTGTTTTCTATTTAAATCAAATCTTGCGTTAATTATAAGTATATACTAACTAGACTGTCATAGTAATGTTCGATGCAATACAATGATAACATTACATGATGAACTTGTACCTAGGCATCTAAGTCAGTGTAATATTAGCAGCAAATTTAGCGAGTTATTAACAGCTTAAGAAAAACCATATAATTAATTATATAAATTCAATTTTTATTAGTAAACGTTTTGTAACATGGAAGCGTTACTGTAATTTAACTAATACAAACTCGCTAATATTTCACTTAGTTTATTAGTTCGATTCGACTGAAGAATATTTATTCCGACATTTTATTCATATAATTTTATTTCTTACCAATATTCGTTGCTGAATTCCAATTTGAGAACAAAAAAATACAACTTTCATTAATTTCAGGCGTTTTTCTACTTTAGTTATTTCATAACACAAATCAATTCTTAAAACTATCATTACTTAAATCTTTATACCGGTTTAATGATACCTTAGTGGCTCAGAATAAGCATGATTAATGTCTACATTTAACCAGGAACTATTGTTTGGTTAAATGGTATATTCGTGAATCAGATAACAACACCTTTTAAATCAGTTTAAGGAGATTAAAAGTCAATGGCGGTTCAGCCATATTGACTAATTACTTGTGATACATATGTAGTTTAACATGAAATATAATATCACAGATTATCTTCTTTAGAACTAATCATTGCACACACGTGTTGTTTTCATCTGTTACATATATTTAGATCCAGGATGTTCAATTATTTGTTTGAGGAACACAGACATTTTTAAGAAAATGGACATTCTAAAATAATAATTCTATAAAAATTCTAGATAATGGGTTTCTTCGATTATTTCGTTTATTTAGTTCATCCCAGGACTCCGCTTCCTCATTCGCACACGAGGGAGGTGACAACCATGTGGACTTCCCTGGTCTGTTTGTAAATACTGTATGAATGAGCGAGCGAATGAAAATTGTAAACATGGTATAAAAGAGATCATTTATCACAATTACTTTTTGCCCAATGAGGCAGATTGTAATTTTATCATAAAGTTGTCATTGCCTCTCATATAGTTCAATTTTTTTATTGATGAATCTTATTTTGTACATGGTTTTCAATGGTTTCTGGCATAGATAAAGGTACCATAATAATCATTATTTGAGGAAAGTATTTAAGTCATCATACATTAGAAGTTTAATGTATAGCTGTAAACTATATTTCCCGTGATACATTTATTTTTTAAAGAAATCACTACTTACCCTCCATCTTTATTTAAATTTCCATGTACTTAAGTACGTTTGCCAGGTAAAGAGACCAAAAATACAGCTGACAATTCATGTGGGGTACTTGAATTATGTTTTAGCATTCTCGAACCGTTTACACCAAACATTAAATCCTTTTTCCTAAGTGAAATTCCTAAGTAAAATATTCGTAAACTCAAATGATTGGCTCCAAGAAACTTTTTCAATAACAATTGACGATCCTAAATTGGAATGCTAATGGCTTCAAACAACAACAAAATGTGTTGACGGACTTTCAACAATAAATATCATTGACGCATGCTGTCAGAAACTCTCCTTAAGACAGAATAAGGAGGCACAAAATTCATTTCTGTAGGTCCTCTGATTCTCAGTAGGGAAAATATGGCATTCGCAGAAACCCAAAGGTAGTTAAACAAAGTAGTTTGTTTCAAACCAATGTAAGACATTAACAATGGAATGGTCGCTTAAACATTCTCTGGTTGATTAGTAGACGAGTACAGAGCGATTTTCAAGACAATTTTACACACCGACGATATTGTCATGCGGACGGCAAAAAACTTACTGGTGCTCAAGAACAAAAAGGCCAACGTTTACTGACCTTAGGACTACAAGTTTCATTCCCAGATAAATCTACTTTCTATAGAACACAAGCTTGGCACAGGCCATACTGGTTACTCTCAATTAATGACTCGGACTCACCTGCCCGTGGCACGTACTTTCAGAGGGCAAGTACACACCATGATCAAGGATGAATTTCCATCAGAAATAGACAAAAACAATGCCGATCGCATATGATTCCGCTGGCTATTGATAGATTAGTTGATAGGCTATTAATTGATAGATCAATTAAACAATTTACAGACAGTTTATTGTCTTTTACCCAAGGCATTAAGTGCAGAAGTCACCACAGAACATATAAAACAGTAACCTGCATGCTACGAATGATATAGGATAAAAACGCAATTTAAAAGACGAAACTCTATCCATTCGACTAGAATGACTCATTCACCTGGAGTTAGAAAGAGATTAGAACATTAGTGAGGACACATGTACTCTTTAGAACCTTTGGTGACAACAGACTGTAGACAGACAGACAGTGACTCAGGACGAAAGTGAACAACGAAAATAACGACGGCTCAAATTCCCCTGACGTACATACAAACAACACATTAAACCAAATACCCTAGAAATATCCGAAGTATTAAAAGGTTAGCAAACAAAAAAAAATCCAAAAATACCTCATACCCCATTTGAAGTGTTGAAAAAACTACCGAGGTAAAGCACCGCCCTCATTGTAAGAAGCATTAGGCAAGACTATTTTCCTAAAACTTGGAATAATTCAATTTGTATTGTTTTTCATTAGCCAGGGAATTACAAAAACGAACTCTTTATGCTGTCGAGCGATCTCCCTGCTCAATACAACCACAGCATTGAGTATAACATCGCTCAAAAGTCGCTTGATAGGTAGGTACTAATGCATTGGTAAAAATATATACTGATTAAATTATTTTTAGTATTATTAAAATTTTCATATACTATCATTCTACAATTAGTAAATAAATTGTGTCATATTAGAGATATGTAATACTTTAACTTGTATGATAAAATTTATATACTTACATTACTTAATATGTGAAGTATTAAGTAGAGAAAAATATAATTTAGTCTTGTATATTAACTTTTTTATACGATTCGATTGTATAAAAAAATTTTTTTTTTTAATTTAATTTATTTTTAGTGTGCAAACAATCCAATGTTGCATAGATAATCACAATGATTATTAAAATCCTACCGTATTGTTCATTTATGCGGGCAACGATCACAGTTCATGGTTGCTGAAGATTTATCCCCAAATTTTTAGTAATACTATCAGTATTTTATGTTGACGAAATATCGGTAATATGGTTTTATAAATAAATGTAATACAACTTTTACAATATTTAAATTTATTTAAAATAAATTACAATACACACTGAACACACACGCAATAGGATACCAATTACATTTATTTATAGGTTTTTACTACACTTTCAAATGGTATACACTTTGTATTTTGTGATTTTTGAGCAACATTTAAAAGCGTTAACAAAAAAAAAATAATATAATAAATTGATTTTTTTTCTTATTTTGCATTCACATTTAAATACACGTACAGTTAAACATTAAATACAGCGCAGAGGATCCTCTTAATGACACGCAGTCATTTAGGCGTCCTCGTAAAAAATAACATTTTCAAAAATTTCACAATAAAAAAACCTTTTAACAACATCCAGCAATTAGGACTGTTTCACGTTGAAATGTTTGATTGGTATTTAAGATAAATTGTATACAGCACAGTTTAGAATGTCTTAAATACTTATCAGACCTAGTATACACAAATATATATTTTTCAGTATACCTTTGGACGGTAAAGTCAAGTGAAATCTTAAGGAATTAGAAGATATGGTCTTTTTAAAACAGTTTTACAAAATAGAATATTGTTAATAGAAGTAACTGAAATTCAAATTAAGTCCCAATGCCGAGATAATAAAATTATAATCTAAGTTCAACATAAATAAAAAAAAGAAAAACTAATTAACAGCTATCACATTTAAATATACTTAAATGATATTGCTTAGGAGAAAATGTTCTACATAAATCATTTCCTATCGATTGAGAATTACATTATGAAGCGAAAAAAATCAACTCTGCCCAGCCATCTTATGCCAGGACCTACCGCATAACTTTTTACAATTTCTCAATGGAAAAAATAAAAACAAAAATATTTTGAAATATTTAGTTACACTCTATTTTAGATGATATCTAGCTCACTACACTAATGTCATCTAGACAGCACTAAAGGACAGAGATCTCATATGGCATGGTTATATGACTTTTATTTTCATTAAATACTACATAAAGATTTTTTTTTATTATCATAGCAATTATTTATATATTAGAATAACTATAGATGAATTATACTTCTTTTCAGGACTAATACAATTACGTATATTCGTTTCAATTATGACAGAAATAAAAATCTGTCTAGTTTTTAAAATAATACATAAATCTATATTACACAGGTCAAACTATACAACGACCATTATAAAATAATAATAATAATATATAATTGCACAACATTAGCAATATTCTTTATTTACACATTTAAAAAAAAAAATGCATTTTCAAACTTAAAAATTATACACATTTAAGAAAAAATGGCACTGACGAGCCTATATTTATACATATATAATATTCTGTATATATATTCGTAATATAAACATTTTAGGTAATATCGTTACATTAAATGTACAATTCTTTAACTCATAAGAAAATAATTCTCGCCATGTTTTGAATATATTACAAAACATCACTATCTTTGGATTTACACGGCGAAAAACTAGGAGAATGTGCGCTCGAGTTTTACTGTTTATTTAGTTTTTTAATTTTTTGGTTTTTCTCAGAGTACACACCCAGCCGGCAACCATTGACAGTGCAGAGGTCCCTCAAATCCTTAATATGACCTAGGAACGGCGGGGCCTGGAAAAGAAAAGAAAAAGAAAACATAAAATCGGTTACAAGGGATGCTTCTTAAAATTAGGGTTGATTGGTTGTTAACAGAAATTTACCTCAAAATCAACACTGCCAACATGCCATGCACACATCTTCACCAAAGCATCAGATTCAAATATCCAAACACCACTACAGCAACCCAAAACCATCTCCAAGTCATTTAGTAGAAATAATAAAGTGATTATTCATTTATTTATTTCTTGTGTCCAGAAATTTGCCAGATCTATTGTTGAAAAGGCAATATTTTATTTATTTGAGGCGACCGGTATGGTGCCATCTATAGAAATAGCCATCGATCATAAAAATACCCACCCTTAGTAAAGTTTAGGCATCTACACATATTTTACTAAAGCAGAAATATTTCATGGCTTCGATGACTGTACCAATGCACAGTGAATCACCTAGTGCAAGCTTGGTGGACAAAAGTAAATTCAAAGAAACCATTAATCCCATGACAATAACAACCTCCCATTGTTCACAATTCGAGGTAACAATTATAAGTTCCTATGATTATAAATAAGTTCCCTACTTTTAGGTTGTAGATTACGAATTTAAATTGGAAAAAAACCCCAATTATTTCCTATTAAAATAAAATCAATTTTCGATTTTACGCACAACTATTTATTGAACTTCAAATTCGCAATATTGACTCCATAAAACGTATATCACCTAATTTTGGTATCATTCGGACAATATTTCAAACGAGATACGATTTTGTCCACTTCCAAACCTAGGTTCTTCCGCCCACTGAGCGGTGTAAAGAACAAAATATTGAACTCAAAGACGTTTAATTCTGTCCAGTAAGGCCAAAGTCTTGATACAACTTTCAAAATAACCACATAAATCTATGAAATTGGAACTACTAAGGCTGCTCACAATGTTAATTTTTATCCAAGTAATAGGACGTGAGGTTATAATGCTGGTTGAGGGCCGTTCTTTGAAGGCTTGAAAGTAAAAGTCACTATAAATTCCGTTTAAATAACACACAAGCTGATCTAACATTATTTTTTTTTTTTTAAAAAGCCTCTTTATTATTACAATGAACAAAACATTTTTGGATTGCAAGTTGCTCCTTGTACTGCATACGCAGATGCATAAATATGATACATTTCAATTTGTAGGAAAAAAAACAAAATAAAACACATCTACAGCACTAGGTGATGAGGCTCACCTTTTCGTTACAACCGTGAAAACACTAAAAAACTAAAACCTAAACCTAGAACCTAAGACTAGAGCGTTCCTGCCGCGAGGGCGTCCTGCCATCGATGGGGGAACGGAGAGGGGGTTATCGTGTTAAACACCGGGTTTGTCAGGTATTGCAGGGAGTCGAAAAATTTGATATGTCTACGATGTATGAACTCATCTACCGTAGGCAGCTCAAAGATCTGGTGAAGCTCACTGTTGCTCCGCTGCTCGAATGAAGTACCTCTGACCACTTTCATCAGTATGCCGTTTTGGAATTGTTGGAGTCGCCGAGCTGTCGTATACCTCAGATAACGGAAAAGCGGTGCACCATACAGCAGAGTGGGCCGATCTAACATCCTGGTTTTTAACTTGTGACCTGCCGAAAGGAAATTGTGCGTGCAGTAAACAGATTTCTTGGAAACACTCATAAGTCATTCGACTGAAATGGAGACCACATGGTAACCCGAGGTACAGCAGGAGTAGTAAAGGCTGTAATAAAGTAAAACAACTCATGAAGTTCGTACTCAAACAAAGAACAGAAAGAAGAACACGGAGGACAAGGAACTGAGAGGATTCAGTCGTGACGTGGAGGTGTGCACCCGAGACTAATAAATAACACAAATTCTATCCTGCCAGCTCAAAAACCGTCTAACAAGTTTCGCAAATTGCCCTCACGACGGCACCGCTTTTTCTTATACGGGCACAATAGAATAGAGTCACTGTATTCAATCGAGCGCACAAGATCGTACTCACGTAGACGGCATCTAGATCATGTTTGAAGATCTGGCGGTTTTTAGGATAAAACTATGTGGGTTTTTGAGACTCAAAATATAAAAAGTATGTTACAAGTGGTTTTCCCATTTATTAATTTCAGTAGATCAAAATAACTAACATTATCGTACAGTACAATTACTTAAAGTTAAATGCATCAAATCTTCTTGAATTCGGCCTATATGACATGAATAGATCTAATCAATAATAGGCCCAAAATGTTATGAGAAAGAACACTATTCTCATTAAATATATAAAGTATACCGGTAATATTAATAGATTTATATTAAGGTATAACGCATTTAGCTTGCCTGTACGTAAATGTAAGCTACCCAGGCATAATCACGATTGCTAATTAATATATTTATTTCAGACCTTTGCGGTTTTATATGAATATTTTTATTACTCTAGCTGTGGTAAACCAAACAGGGAATTTTAAAGAAATAAAATCTAAAAGAAAACTTTTTACGGCCTAAAATAACTATAAAGGTTTTATAGGATTTATTACAATATTTTGGTACCTTCTAAATTGGATTGGTTATTCCTCTATGGTACGGTCACAATGATAAAAATCCGATCAAAGAACTACGTTTATCATTATGGGAAAAAAATGGACTAACATCCCGTTTTGTTTTTTTTAAGTAAAATATGTTTTATTTTTCGGATTTAGAAGATTTTTGTAGGAAATTCAAAAGGTTGCCCACATACATATCGTACAGTTAGCCGGTTGAAAAATAAAACAATATACACTTTATTACTTATTTTTATATTTTATACATGAAATCAATGACCTGACGAGAGAATAGTTTTCAGCCATCGAATCAATATGTCAAAACAAAGATACACAATGAAGCCGATAGCAAGAAAAATTACTTAAATGACCACGTGCTTCATAAGAGTTATTTCAGTGAGAAGAATGGATGGGATTTTGAGAGAGAGTTTTAATTGGGAAAACCACTGATAAATACAATTATAGCAGCTTGGCATAATGCATTCTTCGGTAGGAACTAACTATGATTAACGTGACAAGAATAACTGCTTCAATGGCTGAAGAAATTGTTTCACGAAGTAATGTGTAGCAATACCGAAGAAAATAAAACGAATGCTATGCAAACATAGGATTTCATCATCAAAGATAATATGTTAAGGCGTGAAAGGCACAGATCATAAAATAATGGCAGGATATATTGCTATGTAATGGCCACTTAATTGGGAGCTGGCGTGTTTCTCCCACCTCAGCGAGAATTGCACCTTAATTCATGCAAGAGCGTAAGTGGGTTTCTTATGTATTACAGAACATAAAGCTTTTCTTTTTTTTTTCTTTTTCTTGTTTGTTGTGTTACATTACATGATCCCTCCAGCGGTTCCGTTCTACTAATTCTTGGGTAAGTATTTTTCAATTTTTTTTAGTATTGGGTAGGTTAAGATTTTATACCAAATAAGCTTATATAAAATGAGAAATTTACTGTTATTTTTTTATATGAGCATTCATAAACTTGTAGTACATCAAAAATTCTGATTTAGATGATTGACACCTTGTATGAAGTAATGATCAACAATTTAAAATATGGATATATTATGGTTTTAAAGAACTATTTAAAATGATTTCATATGCATTTTCCATGCCGCAATACGGGTCGAGGACCTCCCGAGATTTACTGTCGGAATCAATTGCACGTACTGAATTGAGAGCGCATCCTATCGGAGCTAGTTGCAACAACCCGGCATTCAAATATTTTTACCAAGTACGCTTCTGAGGGCCCGGTATATCATTCGAATGCTCTATAAACATGGTGGAAATATCTTTCTACTTGTCAGAAGAAACATTATTTGAAGATTTATAACAATATTTTGGTAACTTCTAAATTGGATCTTAAAATAATTTTGTTATTCCTCTATGGTACGGTCAACAGCAGATAAAAATTCGATCAAATAACTACGTTTATCGTTAAGGGGAAATAAATGGACTAACATCTCATTTGTTACGGTCCAATTCATGTCTTCAAAATTGTAGAAAAAGATTATACTGTAATTTTTTGTATTTATGTCTGCAGAATCAATGAAAAGAATGCACAAATCAAGCATATTAGTAAGTACATGACTGAAGAACTCAAGTTGGAGTGGACTATTTTAATAGCGTTGATGGATGACATAAATAACACCAGGTTGATCTTACATGTAATGTAATTCAAATTTCTGTTAAAAACACAGACGCTATGGTAAACCAAACAGGGAATTTTAAATAGATATAATCTACAAGAAACCTTTTTAAGGCCTAAAATAACTATAAAGGTTTATAGAGGGTTAAGCTACACATGTACGAAACGATTGGTCATCAAAAGCCACTCAGCCGTTCGGTACGCCTCATTCACGGCTGCTAAGCACATATTAATTAGCCACAGGCAATATCTAGTCGAGTCGCTCGTAAACGTCGCCATAACCTGTATCTTAAAGGTCTTGTTCAGCTGCTTTTTTTTATTAATTTCATAACCTCTTTATTGATAAGTAATACAATGAACAAAAAATTTATTGGGTTACAGTTTGCTCCTCGTGCTGAGCATTCGAAGGAGGGCATAAATATGATACATTTCTGTAGTAAAAAAGTCATAAACACATCCACAACACTAGGTGATGAGGCTCACCTTCAGCTTATTACCGTGAAAACACTAAACACTAAAAAACTAAAACCTATACCTAGAACCTAAGACTAAAGCGTTCCAGCCGCGACAGCGTCCTGCCATCGATGGGGGAACGGAGCGGGGTTTATCGTGTTAAACACCGAGTTAGTTAAGTATTGCAAGGAGTCGAAAAATTTGATACGTTGGATGTTCAGCTACTGTAATATGATTAGAATTTAAGTGGTTCTGTACTACGAATTTTCCAAAATTGAGAGCGCGTCCTATTCCAGCTAGTTGCAACAACCCGGTATGCAAATATGTTTAAGAAGTACGCATCTAAGGGCCCGGTATTTCATTCCAATGCTCTGCAAACATGGTGGAAATATCTTGGTAGTTGTCAGAAGAAACATCATTGAAAGATTTATTATAATATTTTAATATCTTCTAAATTGGATCTTAAAAATAATTTTGTTATTTCTCTATGGCAGGTCAACAACAGATAAAAATAATATATAATAATAATTTTTAAAGGAAATATTAAGCAGTGTATCTTCATTTTTTTTTTTTTCTGGTTTAACCTTTGATAGAAGTTGATACAAAAAAAGTCACCTGTATGCAGCCATTTCCCCCGCTACAGCCCGCTTGAGAGCAATCCTCAGCCAGAGCTCTTCCATAAAGAATAGGCGCCGAATGCTGGGCAGTTGTGAGCTCACCGAGTGCATAATGAATAGTAACTACTGTATGGCAGCCATACTGTACATCCACGGCCTCCAGTATCCCTCATCCACCAGTCCTAGCTATTTATATAAATAAAATAGTCTTCCATTCTGGCGGTTTCGTGGCGGCGGCAGGAAGGCGGGAATAGCGCAGGAAGTCAGCGGGGGAGAGATTCGCCCGTCGACTCGCCGGAGCCCCGGAGTTCCGGAAGTACTTCTGCATGGACTTTTGGTATATTTTTTTTTTCCATATTTTTAGAATGAAATATATCTGTACGGTGGAGATACAGTTCCCTCATCTCGAAAACATTTGCTTTGAAAATACCAGCCGTTCAAAGACATTAGTCATACGACACCAATAACGATTTTTCTGTTTAAATGTTCTTCAGGACCTGTTAGAAGTAAATGTACAAGATTATGTATCAATGTGATAACCATCCTGCCCAATTCTGCTTACTTGAAAGTTTACTTAACAGGAAACTGCAGATTCAACAAAGCCTTTTATGATCCCATGTTGTAATCCTTTCAAAAGGGTTTCTGAAGAAGCATTACGTATTGAATATTTTTGAAGCTTACTATGTTTGGTGAAATGGAAATCGGTTGATCTAACTTTCAAAGGAATGCCGAGTACTTACGTGGCAATGAACTAGCCGATAAAGGCTCCCAACAAACTCTTCAAATTCCGTGATGAAGACAGAATGTTATTAAGGTGTGGGTGGCTCACCACTTCTGCCATTTAATTGGTGTACATAATGCATTCAACATCCCTCACCCCCCCCCCAAGAACCTAATGGCTCTACTATCTACTGATACTTGCAGTAGTATCACTACTGAATTAAATGTTCACTACAAACTATTGATGATACTACCTGTTCCCATAAATTGGGCCATTGACGGTACTAAGTCACTTTTGGCGATAGAATAGAGTTTTCTTGAGAGACTGTACCACTTGCCGAAAAACTCCTTTTGTCTGAAAGAGCTCTATAGAGTTCGGTAGACCAGTACCCAGCAGGATCCCCCCCCCCCCCCCCAAAAAAAAACCTTTTATTCAAAATATTTTACAACATATGCACAAAATACAATGAAACAATATTTACAGTTTTCTCCTCTTGATGTATACGCAGATGCATTTGAAGGAGGTAACATTTACAAGTACAAATTTCTTTTTGAAGTTAAAATGTCAATACAATATGAACAGGACAAGGTGATGGGGCTCACCTTCGGATTACATATAAAGGGAAACTTACAAACTAAAACCTAAAAACTAGAACCTGAAGACTAAAGCGTTCCTGCCTCGACAGCGTCCTGCCATCAATATCATGCCATCAATCAACGGAGCGGGGGCTATCGTGTTAAACACCGGGTTTGTCAAGTACTATAGGGAGTCGAAACATTTGATATGTCTACGATGAATGTACCCCGCAGGCTTTGAAGGTCCTAACATTATATAAGGCTGCAACGGTTGGTGCCTGGTTGCCATGACGGCAGGTGGCAGGGTATTTGTCATGTGCCGATTCGCAATGTGCTATGAACTACCTACCTTCGTTTCCAAAAAATCTAAAGGAATCAAGAATCCTGCAGGAATATTTATGCGTGTTTAATACTCTCCGAGCTGTTTTATGGGCTTTTTTTTATGAGAATATCTTAGCTGTTTATAGTATTATCAGTAATTATCGGCGTCTCTGACAGTAGTATTTGTAACAGTACGGTGTCCTATAACAGCTACCTGAGAACAGAAGCTAGGCCGACAGTGGGCCTGGTGGTGCGGTCCAATACTTGGGGGAGGGTCGGACCACCTAGTTCAGCCCTTTCCCGACAGATAGGGGTGAGTATCCCCACCCCAGCTGCGTTCGGGGGTCCGTTCATGGCGGATATCGTCCACTGATGGCTCACGGAACTTCACTCCATTAATGTCAGTTATCACACATAATTATCACTACCTAAAATTAAAAATTCTAACATAAAACATGAACTGTAAACTTTCTTTTTCGTAAATTTTTCTTACAAGAAATTTTTAATAAATGCTAAACAATTGACTTGAAAACCCCGGCTCGGGACGATGTATTTACTGTATCAGAACTTTAGAAAAAAATCCTTTTAAGTAGTCCCAGCTTTTTTTATTTATATTTAATTATACTCTCCAAAACTGCATTTTAAACATCTTATCAGAATATTTTGAAGAGTTGCCATTAAAAATTATGAAATTCAATGTAGATTCTATAATGAATCTATTTACAATAGGTTAGTATGATGAAATGTCCTGTAGCTTGGCTACATTTTATACTTTTTACGATTTTACTCTGTGATTTGCGATTGTTACAAAGGTATAATGTACATTATACATTAATTGTCTATACTTGTTTAAAAGTTATGGGGCTCACATTATGAATCATAAAACATAGAACTAACTTACATCTAATAAACAAATTCTTAACCTAATTTTCCCCAACAGCCTGTTGTCATCGATGCGGAAAGGGTGGTGGGGTCATAGTGTTAAACACTGGGTTTGTTAGGTGCTGCAACGAGTCAAAACACGTGGGGGTCTCCGGTAGATGAACTTACCCAAGCAACGGGTGCCGGTCGGCGTTCTTTAATAAAAACTTTATATCGATCGTTGCTTTCAACGCCTTTAGAATCAGTGAGAGTTTGGACTAAATAGTTTGTTAGACCAGGAGAGACTCGCAGGCTTGACTTCCTGACTTTCTAGAAAGACGTGTGCAACGATTTGTTACGGCATGTAGATATCTGCAGTGTTTCTAAAATCCGAGTGTCCAGTCCACAGTCGGCAAAGAACCTTCCTATTGTTGTTCTCAAAGAACAAAATAACTGAATAATTCTCCTATTTATGACTATTTAATACTTTCTGAGCACATAAACTCTTCACTTACTAATCAAACTAAACCTGAATTTTCTTCAGAGAACAGAAGATTCAGCGCTCCGATAGCAGTTGCTACTGAGAATAAAACAAATCGTCGGTCCCAGTGGACACATACAGAGCACACATACAGCGCTCACATACACCCGCCCCTATGCGGAGTTACAATATGGTGCGGGCACGTCGGCACATTGTATCAACGGCTGCTCTCGGTCAGATGAAATACTGGACCCTCCTCCATCACGTCTCTGCTCCGGTCGATACTTCTTCTGCAGGATATATAACTTTTATCTTCACGGCACCTCCTCCTCCACGAACGGAGGGTGGTTATTTCAGCGGGGATGTCGTGAGGGAACGAATGATAAAAAAAGAGAGATAGAGAAAAGAAGAAACAGTACAACGGCTCAGGAGATAACTATAAATGATACAATGGTCTCCAAGCCGAAAGTATCGATTACTAAGAAAAAAAAAAAAAAAGCTACTGAAATGATCCTCACAATTATGTGCAATTGCCATACTATTTCAGTAAAAATTATTATTAATTATCATATATATTATTACTATTAATAATATAAAAGATAATGCAAGTCAATTGTATTAAGTTTCAGTAAAGAGTTTCGTTAATAATATTTAAAAATAGTTGTTAACCTTTTCTTTTTTCCACTGTATATCTTGTCCTGTTCTATGTTTCACCGTTGCTATGGTAACAAAACCAAACACTAGGAAGAAATTTGTTTTTCTCCTTTAAATACAAACATAAAAAAATATCATACAAATACAACATTGTTTCACTCACAAGAATAATTTCTTACACTACTAACTAGGTAAGATAAATTGTAGAATTGTTATAATTGTAGAATAAATCATGTCCATTGTTATTACGAGTAGCATGGAATGTATAAACAGGTATTTAATACCAGTGAAATATACAACTAATGAATGATATCCTGTAAGTTTGATAAGTATTTAAAAGTTATACGACTGTTTATAAAGAACAGCTATGGAAATCTTTACACAGAGCTAAGGAGTAGGAGCCCCCCACTCCTGAGGCACCGGTCCCTGAGATAAAGTCATTTATCATACCTTGAGCTCAGTTCATTATCAGTTAATATATAATACAGGCGTTTTATAATTTATCGCTCTATCCCCCCTGTAATATATACTGAGCACGAGGTGGGGGTTAGAGGGGGGTGTGGACCCCACCTATCTAATTATACGTCCTGATCTCCGGGGACCGAGCCTCGTCGGTAATCATCGCGTACGTTCTCGCTCAGGATTTATCTCGTCCAGTTCTTCGGCCGGCCGTCGGATAAGCCCGAAGATTATACACAGGGCCGAGCGCCGGTTGGATTTCGGGGCTGTAATATCTCACCCAAACATGTACAGCTACGGCTCACATAAATCAAGCTGTGCTCAGATTCATCAGTGAAAATCGGTGGCCTGGAAAGGAAACCAAATATTCATTCAACATAAACATGGTGGGAGTTTGTTTTTTTTCTCGTTCCTCCACCAGCCTTTCTAAAAATTTTCATTGACGGATGGCAAATATAATAGAATAAATAATACCAACTATTCTGTCTGTAGGGAATGTTCAAAATACCCCTACCCTCCCCCTTCTCAAAAAAATTAAATGCCAGCCGTACATAACAGGCTTACATAACCTAAGTATATTTGTAGGATCCGCTCACCCCAAATAAATTCCTTTATTTTTCCCTTATACATAATCTTAAAAATTTGAGAGCTGAGGGAAAAAAAACAAAAAAAAAAACATATATATTTGTATACTTAATTAAACGCACCTCAACCAAAAAAAAAAAAAGTATCAATCTGAAACATGTATAGTTACATTTTTTATTAAAATCCCATTTATATTTACAATATGTTTCACGTTAATTTCAAACAGTAAAGAGATAAGTTCATCAAATAATGATTTCTTAATAAATATTAATTTTTTTCAAGGAATCTTATCACCGAGATTTGTAGTGAAATTAGTCCTGAGGTGAATATGTTTTTTGGAATACTCTGTTAGATCGATGTGACGCAACGTACTAGTCGATCTTTGAAATCCATTTTTTTTTCAAATGTCATGGTATTAAAATTCGGATTTTACTATCAATTATTCATAATATTAATGATAGATTGCTTTAGTACCTGTTTCGAAATATCAGCAACCTTGGTATGATGGATCGTATATATAATTATTGCCTAGTGAGTCGAATACTGTCAACATCAATTGTTGCCCGCAACTGTGGTTTAATGTTTTGTGGACTAAAAATGTGGCATATAGCACGGAAATTACCTACTTAAAAATAAAAGAATCTTATGAATTTTCGACGGCTGGTCTGACAACAAGGAATAGTTTTCTTGAATGATCTTAAGGGAGGTAACCCGGAGCAACAAGGTTTAATAGCGGTGGAAGTGAATGACCTGAAGATCCAACAACATCCCTTGTAAACAATGGTACAAACTGGCCTTAGATAAAATAAGGTTCTGGGGGTGGTCTGAGGTGGACAAACACCGAATGAGAATGCCAAGTGGAGGCAAGCCAAGGGGTGCCTTTTGTTGTGATCTAGTAAAAAAGTAGGTCTATTCTTTCTGGCACTTCCCGTTGTTTTTTTGGACGACTAGCGGTACCCAAGGTACCTTTTTACAGAAACGTTTTAAGTACCTGGTCCACCGTGGACAACCCCAAAGGGTACCCTGGTCAGTCTTCAACGAGGAATCCTCTGCGACGCATGTGAGTACTAGGGTTTCATGGTATCTGTAGTTTTGGAAAAGACACTGCCCTAGAGCTTTTGCCACCCTTTCTAAGTCAATCAAAGTCAAGAGTGGTTATTAACAATTGCTGAACATGAATAAACAAAATTATTTTGACCGTGGGCTATTAAACAAACTTATAGTAGAGTATTTTATTGACAATTGTATCATGAAAAGCGTCAACGTTTCGCCTGTAAAGGTATCACCAAGGAACGTAAGGAAGCTTAATTCGTAAATCGACTCGAGCTTTTTTTAACAACCCACAGTGGAAATATACGCATATAAATTTCTCACATAAAACATCAATAAATAATTTTGTTTAAACAGATGCACAGCGTGTATTCATATTTATTTTTCTTGTTTTTTTATTAGGGAATTGTTAATTTGCATTGTCAAGATTTAAATCATGGGTTAGTTTTTATTCTTTGGAAAACTTCGCAATCTTATTCATTATGAACCGAGATAATTTTTTTTAGCTTTAATGTGGAAAAGCTCCGTTCACAACTAGGAAGTATTGAAACAAAAAAAAAATCCTTAAGAGCATTACAATGTTTTGAACAGAGTTTTACAACAAATATACTTGAATAAATATTAAAAGTTAATGAGGCCCTTGACTGTATTTTGCTGTGTTGCTTGTTTTTGAATAGTTTTGACATTGCAATAATTCTCTTAAAACAAGCGCCCTTTTAAAAATTACTTTCATTTGCAGATCTAATTTTTACCATTTTGAGGCCATTGCTGATTCAAAAATTTACTCGATTAAGCACAAAATATCGGCATCGAGTCGGGCCGCCAGAGTCAGCACGCAGCTTTGTTAAATACGCGATTTCATAATTATCATAATTATTGTGTTTATCACAATATTAATTTAATTTCTGCCATGCCCACAGGGAGAGGTACTAAATCATATATTTAGAAAACATTTATCTTTCATAATTATGTCTTTACGATTTACGATTGGGGCCGTGGACATGGTTCTAGCTATCTGAGATATCCAGTATCAATATCATAATACTCTGACATTAAAGAAGAAAAAAACAAACAAGTAAACTAATTGAACTAAATTTTAGGATTTCTCAATTCTCAGCTCAGAAACTTTTAAATAGACTTTAAATTATTATTTTTAACCCCATTGCGGTTGAGGACTGGTGGACCGCAGGCTAAAGGTTAAGGACTCTACACAAATTAATTTCAAATATATTCCAAAAAAAGTTTATTAATTTATTCATAGTAAATATTTAGCTATTCATTTTTTTACTGTCTGTCATCATGCAGTCATAGTAAGAGCACAAACCAAAATGGTCCTTAACATCACTAAATGGTTATGTAGAACACTAGATCCATTGCAGGAAAAGATAACAGAAAATTTTATATTCGTTTCCAGGAATATACTGTATGTTATAAGTTATACTGTATATAACTGTATGTTCACAAGCTCACAGCTGTTTGCCTTTTAAAGTAGATAAATCTTGGTGAGGCTGTCATAAATTTTCACGTTACCAGATAGTATATTGTGAACTCCGAGAATCAACTGTATGGTAATTTATGACGTGGTTGCTAATGCTATAATAACAGCGTATTTTAAATAAATTAATAAATTATGATACATTTGAAATTTACCGAAGGTGATAAATAGCTCAATACCGATGACCAGAAATGATTTGATATTGATGGTGTTTGTTCTGCGGAAAAATTGAGTGCCTTGGATAAATCAGTCATACGATGTAAATTTTATTTGTTCGTGTATTTTGACGATGAGCGGGGAATGTATGATTTATTTATAGGTACGAGTCCAACTACAAGTATTAATTGCTATTATCAAAAGCCTAATCCGATGTGAATGATGTTTCCTATATAAAATGAGACCATTCTACCTTTTTATTGTAGTTAAACCCTAAAAGAGTAGTTTCAATTATCTATGCCTGACCCACACCATGTTAAAAACACATTTCATAGAAATGTCTGCCTGCCTGTATCTCATAATATAGCACTCTTAAAAAATCCAACCCGGTTGAAATTACTAAAAAAATAAAATTAAAATTTATCATTTTTATAAAGTCATAAACTGGATATCTCAGATAGCTAGAACTATTTTCACGACCCCAATCGTAAATCGTAAGGACATAACAATGAAATATAAATGTTTTCTAAATATATGAAATTAGAACCTCTCCCTCTAGGCACGGGAAAAATTAATCTATCAATGTATTGAACTATCATTGGTATTATCGATAATCTTTTTATAAAAAATTAAATTTAATTTCCCAGTAACTACCTTAGGGGGGGGGCAAGAATGGGATTAGTAACTAAAATGATGTGTTCTTCTGATTCCAAAACAGTGAAAATATCGTCAAATAGTTGTAGTGATAATCCGTACTCAAGATTAGTTTATTTTTTTACCTGATTAGTTACCAGTTCTAAATTGATAAGTGACTAATTAATTTTTTTAACAAATTTTAGAATGCCTTTATAATTTTTTCGTTATAAAAGTCCAGATGGCAACCTCGTAATCAACGTGTGGACGTTATTAATTGAAATTATACTCCTTAAGAGACTTAACATCTATTATATAAGTTTTTATACTACTTCGTTGTCAAAGGTCTCTCTGAACAAGAATAATTATGACAAGTTTAAAACTAGTGTGTGTACCCGAACTAGCTTGGTTATTTCAATTGACCTAGTGGGTGATTCAACATCAACATCATAATGTTCTGACATGCAAGAAAAGTGAAAAAATAAAGTAAAACAAATTAAAGCCACGGTAAATTTTAGGATTTCTCAATCCTCAGCTCAGAAGCTTTCAAATAGACTTTAAATTATTTTAATTAAATTTAACCCCATCGAGGTTAAGGTTTGGTGGACAGTAGGCTAAAGATTAAGGACTCTGCACTAAAATAATTTTTAAGATATTTCGAAAAAAATAAAGTTTATTAATTTATTATAATCATTGGAATCAGGAGAATAGGGACACTATTTTAGCCACCAGTCTCATTCTTTTGTAAAATGTCAACTATTTGGTGATATTCTCACTGTTTTCTTATCCGTAGCCGGCTTAGAGTTATGACACACAACCATATGACTCGCAAACACTTTCTAACAAACAATCTGAAGGAAGAGAAACATATATTGGGTATAAAAGAAAATCAGTTTTGATCCATCGACTAATAATTAAAAGTGATTGTAAATACGATGATTTTGTACCAGTATATTCATAAACGGTGCTTTATATAATGATGGACCATTGCGTTTATGCTTTGCCTAAAATCAAACCTTCGATAGAAGCAATCATTTGCAATCACTTTCGTCATTGAATTTGTAACATAACCGATGGCATTTTACTTTAATTGCTCAATAAAAATGATCGATTTCTCATTTATTAACTTACAACAAGTCACGCGATTCAAATATGTATTATTTCACAAACAAATCACGATACAATTCATGTCTGAAAACTAATTTCCATTTACACATATTTTATTATTATTATTAGCATGTGAAACAATTTGTCGAATCGTTTCTTATAAATAATTATATGGATAAATACGATTCGAGTGAATTTCTCACGAAATATTTTATTGCCATGTTTTGAAGAAAAAAATGTTTTATGATACGCCATAAAATCAATTTCAGTTTTCATGATTGTCATGAACTTAATTAAACACCTTTTTTTTTGTTGGGATCTAAAGGTCACAGTTTAATGCAGCATACATCCTGGATATATGCATAAAGTCTGGACTTTAATTGGATAATTGAATGTCGAATTATCAATGTTCTGAAACAAAGTCGCAAGTTGAAGTGGCTTGTATCTCTTAAGTGCTCATCTCCTCATGTCGTGTTAGTATTTATTTTGTATATTTATATAAATTTATATTGGTACAAAAGAAAATTAATTTTGTTTCATGTACTAATTGATGTACTTAGTATTGTATATTAAATTATAATTAAAGTATAAGTATAGTATATTAAATATTAGTATTTTGCTATTCTTTGAATAAAACAATAAATAATTACACAAAAAATAGTTCGTTTCGTAATCTTTGCGTGTACCCCTATTACTGTAAATATACCTCTCATTAGTGAACCCCCCCCCCCACAGTAGAGAAAATTAACACTCGATAGATAGCACGGAGTGTTGCCATGGTTCCCGCGTCCACCCTGGAATCAATTATACATGTTTTAATTCCTCACCCCCTGTACAGGAGGACTGGGCTTAAATCACACGTGGTGACCACACGCCATCGTGGCCCGCTACCGGTTTTAACAATTATTAGCCACTCAACTTTTTTGTTTCGACTTTTTTTTTTTTCGGTCCAAGCTACCCCTGGAGAAGTCTGGAGGGGTGGATGGGGGAAAAAAACACGTTGCGGGCTTATCTGTCCTGTTTAATGGCGAGTAATTCCATTAGGCTCGTTTGTTCTGGAATATATCCGATCGTTTGAGACCTCTCAGAAGTCTGTTATCTCGTTTTTATTCTACTCTGTTTAAGTTCTCGTGTTAGTTCAAAGCGCTTCTTTTTTTTTTTTTTTTCTTCCTTCCCTCAGGGGTAATGAGGTACCGCCTCCACAATAAAGCTGATGCCTGCCTCCTTGATCGTTTCCGTCACTAGCAACTGAAGAGGAAAGATACTCAGATGATTTCAGTTTTATTTCATATTGGATTAAAGTGGGATAAGGCCTTTGGTTTTTCAACAACAACTTTACTATGATAAAATTACAATCCGCCTGATTGGGCTATAAGTGATAAATAATCTCATTCATACCAATTTACAATTGATTGGTTTTTCAACGAAAGGTGTTAATTTTTCATGAAATTTAAGTATACACTGCTTGAAAAAGATTGGAAAACTGAGAAGTCGAATCGTTCAAACAAATTTGTTGAAAACATGACATCTTTACTTCCTCAACCTGGACGAATCTAATACCTCACCTGATCATCATATTGGTTCAATCTTTTCAATGTCATGTCAATATGCCCACAAGGATACTGCTTGCTGATTACCTTCGTGTGAAACACAATAATAATAATAATTTAATAATAGGTCATAGATGAACATAACACCTAAGCCTAAATACATATATACCTTTCAAAGTTTGAAAAATGGATTGAATTTAATATTTTTTATAAGCAGTAACCATATTGAGTAAACTAATTACTAGTTGAAATACAAGATTCATAATACCACTGGTAAAATAATAATAACAATAAATATTGCAGTTTCCATTAAGCAAACAACTATGATTTCTTCTGTATTTCTCCAAGACAAAGCCAGTCGTAAAGTAGAAGCTTTGGTTAAACAGATAAAAATATACAATCGTTTTAGATGAGTTATACATCTCATGTAACCAATCGGGTGAGTAGCCATAAGATTATAAATAGTTGTGTATTAAGAAGGTTTTTATAATTTAATTACAACTTATATGTTTCAATAATTTTTGATAGTTATTACATAGTTTTAAATTTTAGTTATTAAGTACATAGATGATATATTTCTGAATTTTTAATTTTAGTAGAATATAGAGACAATTTCAAAATAAGTAGTGTTAGTGGAACATATTTTATATTTTATTTAATGTATGTGCCCGCTGTTACGTATAATAATATTATTTACTTTATGAAAATGCGCAGGTAAATTTTTTTTATGATTTGACTTATTATTTTACTGTAAAGATAAGTAAAAACGACAGCTTAGAGCTGTCGAAAGCGCTATTACAATAAAGAAGAGGCTATCAGTTTTGGAAAGACAATAAATCTGTTTCATGATATTATTTCTTGTCAGGAATTTAAGTGTTTTTCATGTTTAACAGTAATTTTTTATTTAACTGAGACAATTCCCCAAAAGTCGGTTAGAATTTCATAGCTTTGGTCTAGATAGTTTGATAGAGTTGATGAAGTACTTTCTAGAATAAAATAAAGAAAATAAATATTACAGAACAGCCAGTTTGGTATTTATTATTCACAGTTAATACTTCCAACAAAACAATTAATTTATCATAAGGTAATAATAATATATAACTGATGTGTTTTTGATACACTCACATTTCCAAGAAAGTGATTCTGAGGCATTGAGTGAAATTCAGAATTTATATCCAACATTTTACTGAAATGAATACATGACTTTAACGTAATACATAATTGAAAACATCGAGCAATAAACATCTTTGTTACGACCCATAAAACTAAACATTAATAATTTACGAGCAAATGACCATAGATTTTAACATAAGTGAGAGTTAAATCAATGAAATATTTTTTCTTCTGAAATTTATTACCCATTAAAATTTTTCCCAGTCCGTTTGATAAATATTCAGTCATTCCTTTGATGCTCTAGACCCAATCTCCAATCATAGAGTTTAAATGTAGGTGTAAAGAGGCCAAAAATATTGGATTTGTTCAAATATATTCGTTTATCGTTTAAATACCCTTGATGATACTTAAAATACTTGAGACTAAGGGTAAAAACACTTCGTTATGACTAAGAAGGCTTTCTTAAAGGTCAATACTGAGTTTAATCATGACATATTTCTCTATGATCATATTTATGTCTTAACCTCTTACTTCTTAACTTATGTGGGAATTTTTTTTTTTGGTTAGTGAGTAGAACTTTTTTTATCTTTGCAAAAATGACGATTAATGAAACGTTTTACTGTGCACTATTTCTTTCGAAGGAAATATAGCTTTTCAAATATTACGCTCGGGCGCAACCTACTTACCGATAACGCCACGAAGAGCTCTTATTGTTGATCTGTTCTTAAACACCTCCTTGGTATAACTTATGCTTCCCAGTTCCGATAATACCCTACCGTATCCAGCCAGATCGGAGTTGCCTCCAGGGCACTTGTGAATATTAAGTCATATGTCATGGGGCAGACCTGGTCATTATCACTATCTCCTCCGAGGCAATAACACACGGCTGGTTCCATCTGATAAGAGAGTCGCATCGGCTGACTGCAGATTCTTCGAGGGCTCGCCTTCGATTCCACCTACACGAGTCAGCGTTTGTTATTCTTAACTCATTCTGAGGGGAGATCTCGTTTGCATTGGTGACTCGAGCTACAAGGAGGTGAATAATGAAAAAAAAAACATATATTTTACTACGGTTTAACAATTTTTTTGATTTTTCACCAAAAATTTTACTTTCCTTGAATACAGTCATAATAGGGTAGAACTGTGTCATTAGCAACCACATCAAGCTACGAACGTCATTTTCAACTGTGTATGTCAACTTTCCGGTCCTATACCTCTTACTTCCGGCTTTCTAGAATTTTTCGCCCTGACAACTTGCTAAGTTAATGCTGTTCCTAAATCCTTGCTCAATTCAAATCATAGATCCTGTCCATCTGACAGATATTTCCCATATCACAAATATGCTTTTGTTGGTCCTTCTTTTCTCATTCATAATCAAACGTTGGATATTTGCCGTTTATCGACTCCACCAATCATAAAAACTAGAGCTGTCCTCATCCAAGCAAATTTCATTGCTAATAATATCATTATTTTTATTTATTGCTTCATTTCTTTTATACTTGACCTATTTTAATAGAGCCCAGTAAACTATCACGCTCATTGGTAATAAATATTCACTATATTTATAACTTTTATAACTAGGGACGTAAGAATTGTCTGCTAATGTTATTCACCTCTATTTGGCTTGTGTTTTTGAATTTATTTTTGTAGCCATTGATGCGGTGTAATATGTCACATAATTATTTTTTTTTTCAGCTAGACACCTATATGTACCTTTTTGATATTCTTAGGGGCCAATATCCTTTGCATTTTCTCTCTATAACTTCTTATACATAATTGAGTTTTTACAAAAGAATGGGATTGGTATTTATAATAGGGAGAACCTGTTTCCTTATTTTCTCTTAATAAGGTATTTTCTTAACAGAGAAAATATCGACAAATAGTTGCAATTTTTACTAAATAATGGTATTTATTGGAAGATATTCCAGAAAATCTGAGGATACAAATGGTCAAGGGGATACGCCAAGCAGATGAAGGAAGAAACTGAAAGACTAGGAATAACGGACCACGATTGTCAGGACAGAGAAGATATACGAAGAGACTGAGGGAAATCAAGGTTCTTGTGGGAAAGAAAAAATCAAAAAAGGGTGTCGCGTGGACAGAAGAAAGAAAACAAAAGCACGTAGCGATAATGAGGGAAAAATGAAAGGAAAGGAAAAACAAAAACAAGAAAAGAACCGAAAGTAATGATATTTGCGTGGTCTTTAAGGCCTTCCAGTGAAAAAAAAAAAAAAATATGGAAGCTAAATAGTGAACTCCTTTTGTTCTCCTGAAACTAAAATAGTGAAAATGTCGTCAAATAATTGCATTTTTTAAAAATTAATTAGCACATACCTATAAGTACCTTTTTGATATTCTTAGGAACCAATATCCCAGAATTTAGTATTTTCCTCTCGATTGCTTCTTATGCATGGTTGAGTTTTTACAAAAGAATGGGATTGGTAGATAAAACAGTGGGCTCCTGTAGCCTTGCGTTCTCCTAATACCGAAACAGTGATAATATGTGGCCTTGTTACCTGATTCCAAAACTGTACATTTCGTATTTTCATTTTTACAACTTTATAATTTTAAAAATACAAAACTGTATATTTTCCCACAAATAATACATATATCTTATTAGAGTCCTCCTTGCATTGCTCATCAACGATGCGTGCTAAAAATTTATAGTGTTATGTCAAACATAATGAATTGAAATTCCCTGACCTGTACCAGCCTTGGAATTTCGTCACATTCAATAATTTATTCACGTCTTAACACTTTGTTATCTAATTAATTAGTTTATTTATAATACTCTGTAATCATAATTAGAGTCAAGTTTCACGTAAGCTGCAGTAAGTCAGTGATGGGTTTCAGGTGACCAAGGCTGAATCTCATCTTAACCCTTGGAAGACAATATTCCGTAAATTTCGCTAATCGTTATTGTCGATTAAACTCAATAAAAAAAAAATATATATATAGGTCATGATATACCCAAAGGATAATGTAGTCACATCAATGGAGGGTAGAAAGAGGAACAGTTTACGAGCTGGAAGCAGGTAGAGGGAGATGTTAGAGTCATTTTTCAATTTTGACGAGTTTTTTCCTGCTGAAGCACTGCGGTAGGTGATTGAAAAATGAATTTTTAATGATACAGGCCTAGAAGGCAGCCGTGCATGGGCCACCAATCGACTCCTCCCATTCACACACTGTGAGGGGGCGAACGGGTGACATAGACAAATCACAGGAACCTTGCTATATCCGGTCGAAAAACTGGCAGCTTTGGCCCCCCAAAATGTATTATACTCAGTTTTATAAAGTGAATAAAAAAAAATAAATAAATAACGGAATCATGCCCCTTCTGACAAACGTGATGTCAATCCTAATTTGGTAGACACAGGGCACGTTTCAATCAATGTTTGATGAGAATAAATATTTTTTTTTTCCCCTCAACCCCTTGGGTAATCATTTCTTAAATTGATTTAAATTTTACATGAGGCTTTCTCCTATTACTGCATACATTTTAAGGATTGGATGAATGAACTAGTAAAATCAAATTTAAGCTGACTGAGGTTGAAGCTGTATACTAGACAAATGCTTTATATGTTGTCAAAGTCAATGGCATGTCAACCACATGTGTTTATTTTATTGATTTTGATTTTACGATTTGCTCACTATATTACATTTAATTGTTTATTTAAATTTAATTATAATTTTTAAATTTTTTGGGGTTTTAATGCTGTATATTTATGTATTATAGCACACCTGGGGTGAACTGATTTTCTCTTAAAAATTCTCATTTTAAGCACAAGAGGAGGACTGATCGTAGGATGTGGGTAAAAAACATGATGCTTTCCAATATTTCAGACAGCAGCACACTGATCAAGCCACTGCTGTTCGCATAGTTGTTATGTGAATGTTCATTTCACTTCTTATTGTACTTCCCTCACGAAGCTGTGATGGTTACGAGGAGTTATTTTCCTCTAAAATAAATCTTTATGGGTACCGGAAATCGATCCTTCGTTTTTCTTTTACATCGAAATTTATGAATTTCCAGGTAAGGCTAAATTGATCTTCTCGGGAGGGCAGTTACTTTATATGTAGGAGGCGTAAGTGAACTTGAAAAAAAAAAATGGATTTAATGGGTATGCTGAATTTTAGAGAAAAAAATGTATATTTCCTCACAAATAATACATGCGTGCTAAAAATATATAGTATTATGTCAGACATGATAAATTGAAGTTCTCTGACCTGTGCCATACATTAGCCTTGGAATTTTGTCGCATTCAGAAATTTATTCGCGTCTTGACACTTTGTTATTTATTATTCGGCGAAAATCAAAATATTTAGTGGCATAAATCTGCCACTGGGGAAAAAAAAAAAAAAAAAAATCTGACCGAAAAACAGAGACCACAGCAGATAATAGAAGTAAAAAGAACCTCTGTGTCAAAGGTGGCAATGGAGGACCATCTGTCCGAAGGGAAGGACATAAATTAATTACAAAAGGACACATCCCCCATTTTTCACCTGATCCGAACAGGTAAGACGGGGGTGGGAAGCACCGGATTGGCCATCTCGGCTAGCCAATCACAATGGCCACTGATTTATTGCTAACCGACTTGACACCTCACCTCCAAATCTAATTAGTCCCTATTATTGGATGGCCCCGCCTCCCCCCCCCTGGAATTGGGTTCTTGTCCTTGGGAGAATTTACGGCCGTTAGTTCTGCTCCTTTCTAGCCTCTGTTCTAGGCTTGAAGAATGACTCCCTAGATAAGGGGTATCAGCGAGATTAAATTCCACGTTAGTGGCTAGGCTCAAGCTCGGCGACAGCACCAAGCCGGCCGACTGTCATCATTCAAAGCGGGATTTTTACCCTAACGCTTGGTACCCAACAGATCGTTTTTTTTTTTGTAAAATTGATTGCTTTTAGTATGATATTACTTACTCATTCGTAATGTACCAACATATATTGCCATAGGTAAGGCACTGCGTACTTTCCTTGTTGTAAAATTATTCAATTAATAAAAGTGTTGGATCAAAAATAATTCTGGTTGTTTACTAAAACATTAGGCAGTGAACATCGGCAATTAAATACATATATATATATATATATAAGTGTAAACAAACCCGTAATGTGTATATAGACATTACGGGTTTGTTTACCTTAGGGTATGTGGTATTAGGCTTAACATTGCCGTACCACTAGCCATAACTTATACGTATATATGTATATACGGTATAATACATAAGTAAATATATTGAGTAAGGTAACGTCGTAGTCGTTTCTTAATTACGACCGCCATTAAAATCTTGTTCATAACTACTGGGCCATCAAGCAGTGAGGTTCGCAGGAGTATACTGAAAATTAAGTTCTTGTAGATGATCTTAAACAAAAAAAAATTCCTGTAAATATGTCCACCTGTCTGTCAGGCCATTGAATCTACTTCTTTTTTTCAAAATATATCAGGAGAACGAAAATAAGATTCAATTATATTGTTTGTAGTCCATTACCTAATCGTTTATAGATTTCCTTTCAAACAGATACAATGAGAGGCATTCACATCTTGATTAATTATTTAATATGATACATGCGTTGGAAAACTAACAATATTTAATTGCGAAAACGCCGTTTCCACGGTAAAAAAAACAATTGAAATATTCATGTTACTTCAAAGTTTGAATTTAGTTTTTTATGATTTCTCTCAATGCTAGGTTTTATATAATTCAACAGATTGACCAATGTTTTTTAATTGGTTTGTTCCTTTAGTGTTTCAGTGGATTACTTTTCTGGTCTTTGTTAGTCCCCTCTCGGACATTGATACTTGAAGTATTACGTACAGGACACAATTGACCTACATATTATCATCATACCCATAAGACATGATTTAATGTAATGAATATCATGGTACTGAAAAATTCCTATCATGTTGTGTAAGTTATTCAATTAAAGATTTTAAAGTGTTCATTAATAAGCAATACTTGATTAAATGAGGTGTTTATGTTCTTGCAGAATATTACAACAAAAAGTCGTTAAAACTATAAATACAACGACAACGAAATTTTGATGAGACGAATCATACCTTACTTTATATATTTTTTTAATTTCGGTCAAGTAAGGAATTGGTTGTTATAGCGCTCAGAATGGAAATTAACTTTTATTTATTTCCACCCCGTATCCATCTTGCTAAAGCCATCTTGTATTCATTGACTACACTAATATACTCCTATGTAAGTAATATACACGTCATCACCTCGGGCTGACAACAGTGAAAGCCTTGACAAAAAATTAACTGGAATAGGACCCTGCTAACTATTTACTAAATTGTATTTAAGTAAAATGAACATAATAAAAAATGGAGATATTGATGAAATAATATCTAGAGATAGTTACTAACACACCCCTACACGAGTCTTTTAAATAATTATTGATTTATAGAGATATACCAGTTAATTATTTTTATCGCTTCAGTCAATGAAAATCGTCTTTTACGCTAAAAAAAAAAAATGGATGGAATCACATTGAATAATGGTTTATTTCCTATATTTTATTTATATTGGGTGTTTAAGAATGGTGTAATAGCGGGAACTTTTTGGGTTTATTTCATAAAAAAAATAAGTTAAAGTTAAATTCTAACTAATTGTAAATTTTTAAAAAAACCTAATTTTATTTTAAATTCAAGAATGGCGCGCCATCGAACATACTAGGCCAACAATGGCTTTCAGGAGCTAAGGTGGTCTAAGCTATCCTCCATTTTCGTTTTCTAAACCGGATTTCCTACTTTTGGTTTAAGTGGTTACATATTTTTCCAGGTGACGATGAGTGCACCTGCAACAGACTCATCCTCTAAGAAAAAATCCTTAGGGGGAATATGACATTGAAACCTATGGCTCCATAGGGAACCCCGGAAAAAATTCCCATCTACGCCTTAGGTGTTTTCATTCCATGAATGAAAGCGAAACAGGAAGAAATCAATATTTTTTTTAATTATTTAATTAACTTTCTCAAAATTATTTTAATTTCACGCCATATCTTCGCCTAAAAACATAAATCATTTAATTTGAGGCAATATATTAGCAAATGGAAAATGATTCTGATTATTTTAGTTGTTAAAGTTTCGCTTGTTGTTAAAATATTGTTAAATTTTTTGTTTTCTGGAAGTTAATTATATATAATTCAAAGAATCTGAAAAAATAAAACATAATATTCTCACATGATTAGCCTGCAAAAAGCATTTTCCGACCATTAAAGCATAATTGGATACAAATATTCTACTCAACAAATATAATTATATGAATGAAATTATGAAATTTCAAAGCATCAAAACTTCCATTAATATTTCGAAACATTAACAGTGAAAAATAAAAATGAAAATTGGAGTGGATATTCTCATTTCCTCTCCTGTGTCGATTATGGAAGTACCTTGCATTAGGTTCGAAAATACCTGAACAAACTATTGTTAAGACGACCTTGGCTAGAAGCAGGTAAAAATCCAACCGCACATGGCTACCGTACAAAAGATAAAGTCTGAATTCCAACATTGATCACAAACGTCCGAGAGAGTCCCAAAATGGAAAGAAATCTTTACATTCTATATTGTAAGTAGTAATGATGATCTGTATAGAACTAATTACCTTTCACCAAAAAAAATACAATAATATCCTTCATTTCACATTTCGGTTTAATAAAATTAATCCTAGACTAAATAAATCATTTTTCAAGCTATTTTAATCACAATAAATCAAAAAAAGCTTGCAATATTCGACATGTTTGATCTTGTGCTATATGAGATAATGTTAAAACTAGGCATTAATTCACACATGTGTGAATTAATTCACAGAAGTAAGTTGTTCATTTGCTGCAGATGAAGTGCATAGGAAAGCTACTACATGCCAAGTTGTTACTCAATAGTCTCCCCCGATACTGTAATGTGTGAATTACTTGTGGTTACGGGTTTAGATGTTTAGGTTGTTTTTAAATCACCGTAATAATAATAAATAGATACTTTACAAACACCACAATAATTGCAGGTGTCTTCAAACGAAAGATGTGCATAAATCTTTAGCAGTTAAAGACCCAACGGTCATACATCACAGAGGTCAGTTTGATTTAGTCATGAGTGTGATGTTGCACTTGCCGTTGTGGGCTCTGACCAACAGTGCTGCCCTATTCAGTGGGATAAAGCATCGCCAAATAACCCACACTAAATCAAGGTGCGGTCTTATGGGATATTTATACGGCCGGGCCACGCGGAATACCAAAACCCACCCCACCCCCTCCGTCGACTGAGTTTTTATTAATACTTATAGCCGCTACCCCATATCCTCAATTTACCCCTTTTGATTAAAGGACCTTTTCCCCGTTGGCGGATTGTTGGAAAGCGGCGTTCCCGGGGATATTTATTTATTAGGGGAGGAATTGCTCCAGGATCGTCCTTCTTGTACATACAGAGGTACCGCTCCCACAGCGTTGAGTTGTAATTTACCGTTTCATCGGCTACAAACTTCAATCTAATCAATCTAAAACTTCAGATGAATGTTTAATTATTGTTCCACATATTTATTCCAAGCTTTTTTCTGTATTTTTGTCATCACCACTGCCTATTTATTCCCAATGGTTGAGTTGGAAAGAGGTTATATCCTCGATTTCATTTCCATTCTTTTTTTAATTCTTGGAAAAATATTACTGCTAAAAACGGTTGGGGTGTCATATATTTCGTTTGATAATTTTTTTTTTTTTCACTTTTTATACAAGAAAAGTTGGGCACATACCTTAATTATTTTTCGCGAAGCCCCATCGTACCATTGCAAACAAACGGAGATCCGTCACTCATTCTACTTACTTACCAAACTCTAACTGCACCTCAAAACAACTATTACAACAATATGTGAGCATTCGTATTTCATATGTCAGTTACGAGTGTCCTGAGCGTCAGTGGCTCTCACGTTCTTGGTCAGCCTCCACTGGCTATTATCCAGTGACGTGGCTGACGAAGGAGCGTGTGGGACTTCCCAAGACTCCGCTTCCTCTTTCGTACGTGAGAGAGGTGACAACCATGTGGACTTGGGGGGCCTCTGGGCTGTTTGTATACATAGTATGAATGAGCGATTGAATGAAAATTGTAAATTGGTATAAATGTGATCATTTATCACTTATAGCCCAATCAGGCAGATTGTAATTTTATCATTATAAAGTTGTTGTTAAAAAAAAAAAAAACAATTAAGGATTTCACACTCAGTTTTTTTTTTTCTAAACCCCTTTAAATTTTAATACAATGTGTAAAAAAAATGTACAATAAGGACAAAATAATCGACAAATTTTTCTCCTCATTCGGCTATGCGCAGATGTATTTGAAGGAGGTTGGGTTACATATATAAGATTGAAGTTAAAAGGAAAAAACATAAATGCATTACACGGTGATGGGGCTCACCTTCAGTTTAAAAAAGTGGGAGAAAAAACTTACAAACTAAAACCTAAACCTAGAACCTAAGATTAAAGCGTTCCTGCCTCGACAGCTTCATCAAGCAGCGTGAGCTGTTGAATTCGTATAAGAAATAACTGATTTCTAATCAGTTTTTTTGTTGATAAATAATCTAAATTGTGGAATGCAGTTTTAGGAATCACTGTTTGAAAACAGAGTGAATTCCTTTCAGTCCATGAATGCAGAGACGAAAAAAATTCCTTTCCAGAATCGCCATACACTGGGTATATGGGGCCCTCTCCCCTTCACCACTGCATGATTTGTCCTTGTCTGGAGGGAAATATTAGCCGGAGAGCCCTGTAAGAAGGATATGAAAATTTGTGAAGGATACTCCGGGAGCCGGGAGTGCAATGGTAAGGAAAAGGGGGTGTTTACCCCCAGTATGTCCAGCGACCCTACGCCCGTTGATATATAGTTCGGATATATTAGACACTATCGCCCCTGTATCTGGACAGTATAAACAATAAGAGGCATTGCGGCGCCGGCCCATCTTCTTAACGGGTGTCTCCCTCGCATTTTCTTTATTTCTCCCATTCTTTCCATTTCTCAAACTTTATAGCCTTCTCAGAAACTGTTCCATTCCCCTATAAACTATACCAGGGTAAGTACATTTTTAAATTCGATTACCAGATCTCCTGCTAATGAGAGAGTGAGATCTAAATACAGCACGAATGACAATTCCTCCCTGGTAATTAAGGGCTCATTGTGATTAGTCCTTAAAACAGCTGTAATGTCCAACCATCTGGATTTATAAGACATCCTCTGATAATACCACTTCTCAACCCCCCCTCTTCCTGAAGTAAAAACCTCAAACGGGGTGTCCCCGCAAGCACGTGAGGCGAGCTCATGGGGGTACGTCGCCTGTGGTGCGCGTATTCCGATGCAATGGGACTGTTGCTTCGGTCAGCGCACTTTATGTTATTATGTCTTTTTTTGTTTGTTTTTTTCCTTTTATTGCATTATCCTCAACACATACAAAAACAAAAACAAAATCTGATCTTATTATATCCACCATTTACAGTTTCCCCTTACTAGCTATAATAATGTTTTTGTTTTTTTACCCTATAACTAGTAAAATTAAAACTAGACTAACCTATTTAAAAATTGTAAACAGAAGGTGAGTCCCATCACCTAGAATTGTATATATATTATTGACTTTTTAACTTCAATGAGATAGTTATGTAACCCAACCTCCTTCGAATGCATCAGCGCATCGCAGAAAGAGGAGAAAATTGTTAATTCTTTGATCATTGATTTTGTTCATATTTTCACATATTGCATAATAATTAAAGGGGTTTAGAAAAAAAACAAAAAAACTACCTATTTACAATCGACCTTATCTACTATTTACAGAGCCCTTAATCCTAAAAACCTTAAATCTATATATACAAGGGGTGTGCAAACCACGTCTCAACCAAATTAAAAAGCAAAATTATAGTTAAGGGTGCAAATCCATTAAGTTTGCATATAATTTAAGTTTTCTATCTGTGTGGAATTCGCATGTTTTTTGTTTGAAATGTAGTCCTGAAGATGCCCGAAAAAATTAAATTACGGCTTTTGGTGTCATATCAATATTTTGGGAGAGGTTTTAAGCGTTTTAGAAAACTGATTTTTACAGATTACAAATATTAATTTACAGGTGTTTCTATTTGAGTGTTGTGGCTAAGAACTTTATTAGGTTAGTCATAGGTTTGGCTGGCATGGGTAATTTGAAGTTATTTCGCAGTGTACTCTTGTGAAATGGTAGGGCTAAACCCGAATTCGCTCTCATTAAAAATAAAGTTAGGATCATTTTCAAAAATCAAATTTTCACAAATGTCCCCCTTGTCAGAGGGTACTAAAGATAGATTAGGCGATGAAGCAATAAACATAACAAGTACACTTTTGTTTTAAGTAGAAACTTAGACATTAATGCATCTAATTTTCCTATGACAGTAAATAATAAATTTGTATGACGCACAAGCCCACTAAAAAGTTATGAATTATTAAAGAAGTTCTAGATGAAGTTGGTGTTAAAGCACTCCTTACATAAACGGATGGGGGACAAACTTATATCCCTGTACTCAGCCCTCAGACTAACCCTTTCTAGACTAAGGGAAATATGTTGAGATAATTTTCTAATGGAGAAAAGTGGCCGGGGAAAAGTTATAAACTCGGACACGGAATTTTAATCAGGGACCAAGATGCAAAGGTTGGCCTGGGAAGGGCTGTAAAATTTCGCCGGAGCATGGAAAAAGCTTTGGGGCATTAGTGAGCTCCTTTGGGTCACAGGAACTTGTGATTAATGTCTGCAGAGGCTTAGGGTGTGTGGCTCAGATGTCCAACAGAGGTACTTACTTTTAAGACAATTTTGTCACAAGGATTTTATTAATCACTAAAATAACCAAAAATCCGGGAAAAAAATGGTAATTGAGGAGGCTTACTACTCCATTTCAATAAAAATAACCGAACTAAACTAACGTAATATAATTTATAAAATTACAGTCCGCCTCATTGGGCAATAAGGAATTGTGATAAGTGATCTCGTTCATACCAAATTTACAATTTTCATTCACTAAATATAATTTAATATAAAATAACTGAACAGAAGCTATCGATCCTCTAGGCACGATCATACCGCACCGAAATGAGCTATAGAAATGATGGTTCATTAAAAATTAGATGAGAGATTTCATTCAACAAATCTCGACTCAGGAAACCTTTAAACTCAAGGTTCAAAGAGAAAAGAGGGTTATTCGACAGGCACTGATTTTTTTATGTTGAAGATATTTTTGTACATTTCGAGTTATTGAATCTTAAACACAGTATTTTGAAATGAGTTTATTATATTCTTGGGGTCTCTTCGTGGGTAGAGAAGTTCAACCCAAACCAATTATCCAAGCCACAAAACCTCAGAACAGGGTAGGTTATCATAGTAGTTTTTATTAGATTCATTCAATTGAGATGTAATTACAGTCTACTCCTATTGGGTTGTAAGAAATTGTGATCAATGAACTTATTTATACAATATTTACAAATTCACAAATCCCAGAGATTTTCGAAATCTCCAAGTAAGAGAGGAGGCGAAGTAATGGTAAATACTGCTCGCTTCTACGTCTCAATGTCGTGTATTTATGGCAGGTCACGAGACCTATGCCGCAATTTTTCGACTCCCTGTAATACTTGACTAACCCGGTGTTTAACACGATAACCCCCGCTCCGTTCGCCCATCGATGGCAGGACGCTGTCGCGGCTGGAACACTCTAGTCATAGGTTCTAGTTTGTAAGTTTTTCTCCCACATATTAAACTCAAGGTGAGCCCTATCACCTAGATTTGTATTCATGTTATTTTCCTATTAACTTCAATCTGATTTTATGTAACCCAACCTCCTTCAAATGCATCTGCGCATAGCAGAATGAGGAGAAAATTTGTCAATTCTTTTGTTCATATTTTTTCTTATTTTATTAAATTCAAGGGGTCTAGAAAAAAAAAAAAAAAAATAAACCTATGCCGATTTAGTCTTCGATTAGGATTATAGGGATGATTGATTGTGGTTAGAGTTTGATGGATGTTCGTGAATAATTAACTACTCAACAATAATGTCATTTTCTCAACCGGATGCATTCCTTATTAAATCTTTCGAAATCCTTATTAGGGAAGAGAATCGTAATAGTGTCTCTGAAATTTGAAGTCAGCTTCATAACTAGTCGACCAGGACGCTTAAAGTGTCCAACAGACAAATAACTGCAATATTCTGAGGGTCAAAAACACCACTAAAGACTCAATATTTATTGTGAGATACTGGAGTGTTTTCCTTCCATTGAAACCCCTCAGATCCCATTTGAATCTGTGCGCTTGGAAATTGAGACTTGCACACAGATGGATAGATGGCTATCTGCGCACAGCTCGCGGGGGTGAAATACACGAGGCTTATCTCGGATCTGCGGAGCTTCGAGGGGGGGTACACTTGGCAAGGCCCCCCGCTGGCTGAAATATGGTCGGGGAGGGGGGGATTAGCCTGAAGAATGGCGTCTTCAGTCTAACTCCAGCGCCAGCGGTGCTATATATTGGAAATAAGCAAGTTCTGACCAGCCTTTGGAATTGGTCCCGGGCCAGGCTTGCACATTTTGTCAAAAAAGCTCTTGGAGCACTTGGTCTGGTCCGGTTGACTGGATCGGCTTCGGGTTAGCAGCCCCCAGTTCCCTCCACTCATTCATTTTAAGTGCCCTGTTGTTCTCGACTTATTTCGGTTTATTAATTTTTATCTTCTCCGACAGAAGACGTAATTAGTATGTAGATTTCTACAGTCGTTGCAGGGGAAATTGTTTCCCACTCCTTTCTTCTTATCCTCTTGTTATTAACAATTATGTAATTCAATATAGATTCTGTGTAAATGAAATTTACAATAGGTCAATATTAAGTGCCCTGTTGCTTGGTAACATGTTTTACACTGTGATTTCCCATTGTTACAAATCTATAATGTACATTATACCTTTATTGTCGTTACATGCTTAAAAAGTGATGGGCTCACCCTATGAATCATAAAACTAATATACATCTGACAAACAAAATCTCAATATAATTTACCCTGACAATCTGTTGTCATCGATGCGGTAAGGGTTGTGGGGTCATAGTGTTAAACACTCGGTTTGTTAGGTGCTGCAACGATACAAACAACATGATGTGTCTCCGGTAGTGAACACGACCACCGGCGGGTGCCAGTCGGCGTTCTTTAACCTCTAGAGAGAAGTATGTCTGACCGCTTTTCTTATGATCCCATTCTTTGCATGAGACATTTAGCTGTACTGCCAGTCAAGTGAGTGTATAGTGGGGTACCGTACAGCAGAGCTGGCCGGAGGACACATTTATATACCATCGGTTTGAGACGCAGTGACAAGTGCGAAAACCGGTATGATCTGGGTCGTACTTTTTCTGTTTTGCTACTAAAATGGGAATAGAAATTGATATGTCTATCTCAGATAGTACATTAAAAGAGCCGTTGAGTTTTCTTGCTCTCCTATGAATTTAAAATTCGAATAATAGATACATTTTATTAATGCATATAAATCTGGTATTAGGTGATGCAAGAGACTAAACAAAATTATATCCACTGAATTTAATTTCGTCTTTATGACTCTGTAAAAATTGCAAATAAATATCCTGTTTAAGTACTAGCAGGAAATTCTGTAGATTTTTTGATGTATGTAACAAATAAATTATGTAGTAGTTTATTGAGGAATGCAAACCCTTCCTTAACGTTGACTATTTAATTTTATATTTGCTTTTGTATTCCTTTTTATTTTGGCAGTCTTCTTTTGCTTCAAACAGATATGCCTTTCAGCCCCGAAATGTACTAGTCCCTTCTTCCACCCTATGAAGCTTTATGTATATATGAAATTTCTCATGTAATTTTTGAAATTGACGAAGTTGATTTTTAATTTTTTTTCTTTTTTTTTCTCCCATAGCCCTTTTAAATGTACAGATAATTATATACAATTATAGATCCTCAGGCTATAAGCTAACAAGCTATTTTCTAAAGCAGTAAACATAAATTTAGAAAATTCTCTCTTAATTAACTGTTGTTCAAAAGTAATATATACATAGGTATAGCAGTATATATTTGTAAATTGACGTAATAATTATATCCTGAACGCAACGTCATACAAGTATATAATTACAATGTGACACATGTAGTAATACAATAGACAAGTAAGGTTAGAGTGTTAACACAGAAAACATAACTTTTACTTGGAAGTTTGTCAACATTCCCTTCATACATATTTTACAGATGATCTACTTTCTTTTAAAGGATATAATATAAGGGACGTAACCGGAATGAGATGGACGATATCGAAAGTTAAAGACGCAGTACATCAGCATGGCTGGCTGGGTACAAGCTGTACAGTAGAACCCCCTTGTAGACCGGTCGAATTACCAGATAGCGTGGGAGGGGGTCCTCACCCTGACTGTGGAGCAGGCATTAAAGCGCAGTAAAATTTGTAGCACCCCCCTCCCCCATCTCTCGCTCAAAAACCACCCCATAGAAGAGAACTCGCGGCGCCTCCCAGAAGAGGAAGAATAAATAGGGTATCGGGGCGCTCCCCGAAAGATATTCGCTTAATCACCCGGCCGATAAGAGCCTCGGAAACGGGCGTAGATACGGACCTGTGGATCGGGACACTGTGGAGATGATGGCAATGCATTACGCACAGGGCGGCGTATATCATCCAGGGCCGTTCCTTCTTTATCCCGAGGGCACAGCGTCGGCGATAACGGAGAGCACCTCCAGGAGTCCCTTATCCGCGCAAAGCCCTTCCAAGGATTATATATTGGCGGAGGAGAGCCTTCTCAGGCTGTTATAATATAAATATCTCGAAGAGGAGCTCAGCGAATAGAACTAGTGCGCAAAGGCTTATGTCATGCAAAGAAATTCTTAGCGCGGGGAAAAAGAATATTATTGATGGTGTGTCGTGTGTATATTATAAAATGAAACACCTTCTGTCTTTCCAAAGCTTTATTGATTTATACCCGAACGGTTTCGACAGGCTAGGGCTTCGTCCTCATAGTTACCACCTGATGGCGACTATAGCACTTGCAGGGTGGACCCTCAAGGGACGTCTCTTGCCCTTTGAGAATGACGGCCAACTCCGTTGAAACCGTTCGGGTAAACTTTGCTCTTTGTTGGAAACAATGCGAGTTCCTTTTCGATGATAGTTTTAAGAACATTAGAATAGACCTGTACATATAATACTTACCTTAGCCAATGTAACTCAAAGCCCATCTAGATTGGAAACACTACAAAAGAAAACGGGTAGCACTGAAGCACTGAATAGTTTCGAAAACACATTGGAAGGAGAATGACACTAACTGACTGAGATTTTTATTTTTCTAATTAGTCTTATTACGCTTTGTATCAGATAATATTTTATTGGTTTATCAATTTTTAATTTCAAGCTTATTAAAATTTTTTCTTTGGTAAATTCTTCATTCAAATCTAGTATATGTCATAGATTATTAAAAGTATGTATTATTTGATAGGCAGCCAAACCATTCCTGCCAGATCCCAAACTACCTGACTAAGGTTTATAGTAGACAAGTGACTCATTTGGGTACCATGACAAGAAACTAACAGATAACCCAAACTACAATTTAACCTCATAGAGAATGGTTCTAAAATAACAATAGAAAACCACAGAATGATTTACACAACCATACTCCAACCGTCCTACGGAATTGAAGTCTTGGGGAGTGCCATATCCTTCAATATTCTTCGCAACTTATCCCTGCAATCCTCCACAAGATAGCCTTTAAGCCTCTTCTATGTCAACAACCATACCCTCCATTCAGTCAAGCCTAGCCACCTCCTACTATCAGAGCTTCCTACTCCACATCCGTGGCCATCCCAATCCGTATGCAAATGCACATATAATCCCCAGCAACCCAAAGCACCTCAAAAAAAGAGTCAAGTGGACGGTATTGGCTAAAGAGCCTTTTTCACCAAAGAAACAAGATTTTAAGTATTGCCTGCATGTAAATGTTCTGGGAATAAAGAGATTTCATTTTAAAAAATGATTACTTTCGGATGCACTAAGAGTATCAGATACTGCTTAGGTATTGAATTGTTTGTACAAGAGAAATGATAATCTGCTTTAACAGGGCAACAAATGATTGGATAAGAGATCTCATTCATACCTAAATTACAATACATATGCACTCTCTCTTGGATACATAATTTGTTGATTAAGAGAAAGTCGTAATATGTACAATCTCACATTACTGTAGAAGCATTGATGATGAGAAGAAAGACCAGACCAACAAGTCGTTTAGATTCGGAGATAACCGAAATGGCAATCATTTGACGATAATAGAGACGCCCTAAGCGGCATTGTTCGTCGAGATTTGTGCCAAACTAATTATCCTGCCATAAGTCAGAGGCGCTCCCCCTCCCCGTATTCGGGCTAAGACGTACAAATCAGGAGGAAATGAGATGAGGCCGATAGATGGGAGTTGGAGGACTCTAATGCGCTGGGTAAGTAGGCCGATAAGGAGATGGTAGATGAGCGCCTGCGGCTTCCTACCGTATCTTCAGCTCCGGTCTCTTGTAAGCGGTTGTCACATACTGCATGGACTCACGTACCTTGCCCTCTTGAATATATCTCTAATTGGTATGATAACTCAGCCATGGTGCACTTCGATGGAAGCAATCACGTACGATTATAGCAAGATTTGGGATTCCTGTGTGCTAAAAACAGCGAATGAAATTATCCAACAGAACATATGGCCAACAGACAAACACTTAATTTTATCATAAAAGTACTCCGAAATCTGCTAGTCCCATAAAAAAAGCCACAAGAATAACCACCAGCTCAGACAACTAATTTACAAACAAAGAAATCCAAAACCGCAAATACTATTGAAGGTTATTCAATTTCAAATCTCATACTAATATAATGCTGTGAACAAGTAAGATTGGATTATGTTACGGACAAATAAGAAGGGAGCTCTTTCTGAAACGATGAAGGGATTGAAGACACCTCGCAGTTTTCGGACAAAGTCACGATATTGCGGTACTTAAGAATCAAATTATTTTCTTGCCCTACATCAGAAACCAGAACGTATGACACCTCGTTGGAAGGGTTTGGTACGTTCAGCGAGTGAAAACTGTGAAAATCCATTTATAAAAGAATTATTTTTGAAATAATAGAGCTTCTTAGGCTGACTGAAGAGTTTGCCGTTTTAGATCGTATTAATAAAATCGATAGAACTATATATATAGAAAATAATAGATATATAGGACTAGAACAAACTTATTGATGCCTGCAACAACTGTGCGCATTAACAGACTTAAAACACTAACATATATGATATTATTTTACAAGCGATCTGTGCCACCAATACCTTGCCACCCTGTCGTCCAGAATCATCCAAAGAATTTTTACCACCTTGTCTCCAAGAAACATACAAAGATTCTTTGCTACCCTGTGTTCCAGAAACATACAAAACTTTTATGCCACTCTATCGTCCAGAAATACCCAAAGATTTCTTGCCAACCAGTAACCCAGAACTTCCCAAAGATTTCTTGCCAACCAGTAACCCAAAACTTCCCAAAGATTGCTTGCCAACCAGTAACCCAAAACTTCCCAAAGGTTTCTTGCCAACCAGTAACCCAAAACTTCCCAAAGATTGCTTGCCAACCAGTAACTCAGAACCGCCTAAATATAGAATAGAAGCGAATCAGAGTGACTCGCAAATAAGCACATCGACCAGTGACCAAAACTCGTTAGTCACAACCCCTGTTTCATCTCTTACCTAGTACCGGTCCACCTGAATGTCCTTTATTTATTAATAGTAATATTTCTGAATCATTATAGATTGAAATACAGCTAATAACAAATTTTACTGATGTTTTCATCCATTCATAAAACGTTTGTAATATTTATGAATATCACTTTATAAGTGAACTTTACCTATATGGTTTTATGATACCGAATTATCTTATGCGACATTTCAATATAAGATGTATCATGTCCTTAATAGTATGGTCCGTGAAGGAAAGAGAAAAACATTTTGGCTGACTTAAGTTCGTTAAACTGTTTACATTTCACGTCCACGCTCAGACCTTCATCTCATCAAAAGGAAATGGTGCAAAAACATAACGGTCAATAGTGACCTATTTATAGCAGGACACGAGGCCACCTCCGTTTCAGTCTCCAAGGAGGATTATAGGGATGAGCGGTGCAGTGCAATAACTGTGCTAGGGGATCAGGGTGGATGGTTTGGTTACTATGGAATTTTATGAACTTGGAAGGGATGAGTTCAAGAATGCAGGGTATGTTAAGATCGTTACGAAGGGTTTTGTTGCTGACATAAGGGGCATTTACTATTGTTCTCAGGACTTTTGATTGAAAGGATTGGATACGCTTGATGTTCGACTTTTTTGCTGTCCCCCATAGCTCTATTCCGTATGTCCAGATTGGCTTAAGTATAACTTTGTAGATTAGTAATTTGTTTTCTTTCGATAGATGGGATGTCTTTCGAAGTTTAGTTCTTGTCTTTTTAGCCTGGTATGTGGGTTCCATGTCAGTCAATAGCAATAGACCCTAAATAAATTCGACTAGGATCTAACATGTTTTTTTCAGTCGACCTAAGCTGATTCTCAATAAATACACCCACTAAACAAAGCGTCAAGCTACCATATGACATATTGCAATCGTAATAAGATGAAATGATCTGTTATCAAATCCAAAATAAAATAATAGGATAAAGAGCCGGTAGGAAGTGGGGGCTAAATCAAGGAGGCATGGAGGAAGGAGTGAATCAATAGAGCCACTGGAGGCTTTGAGGTCGCACTGATACTTCCTCAAGTAATCCGGACTTCCTCTCACCGGGACTTATAAATAATGTACCAGCTCGCAGTGGGTCTCTCTCGCCACAGCCAGGAATTATTCATTTCTCTAAATCCCAGCCACTTCACCCTCATATCCAAGAGATTTTTGCCTCATTTTCCTCCCCATTTCGGTTTCCTCTTTATAACCCTCTCAACCCCTAACTCTCTAACTGCCGAGACGTTTTAGAAACACCTTAGCTGATGAAATGTTTTTTAAATATTTATTTGAATTTCATTCCACCCTCCCAGGGCAATAGATAACTGTGACAAATGATCTCGTATTATTATTGTATATTAACCTGGATTCCCTATTGCTACTGGTGCAGCCGCTTTACCACCAAGTTTACCAAGTAGCAGTGGAGGCTGAAGAGAGCCGCAGACGCTCAGGACGCGAGAAGACTGATCAGTACCTGAATTCTCTGAAGAAAGATCACGTGGCCACTTCTGATCTCCAAGGAGACTTATTGTAAGGATGAAGCTTGAAAGTGATTTCGCCAGAGGATTTGTCTGGGCAGATAATTTTAAAATGTCTATATGAACTATTCTAAAACATAATCCACTATGCAGAAATCGTTTGTACCTATTTTTCTTGAAGAGTAAATGGCCAATTTTTCAACAAAACAACTTGGATCTAAAAGCGTTTAGGAGACATACGGGTAAGGGTCACTTTTCTTAACGCTTAAATCATTCTAAATCCCATTAGAAAAGATCTAGTGCAATTAATTCGAATTCAAAGAGATTTCTTTCTTTCGAATCCAACTTCGATAACTACTTCTCTACATGAGGGTGGTAAGGGTAAAAGTTATGCAAACGACTATTCGAATACGCTAAATTCTGAAGAGGCTTAAAGCCATTATAAGAAAGAAAGAAGGAAAAAAGAACAGAAAGAGAAATAGAGAAAATAATGAAAAACTTTAGATACTTTCTAATTCAGTCGGAAAGCAAAAGAGCAGCCTTAGCAGAATGAAGAAGTGAAAGAAGAAGTAGCCGACAAATGACATTCCGAGCTTAGAATTGCCAAGTAATGTAAAGTTGACAATTTAAACCCCCGACCACCCTCCCCCACCCCCATCCCGAGCAACGAAGATAGTTGAAGACCACCGCCCCCAGCCTGAATAAGTTATATAAGAAGGGGAGAAGTTGGGCCCCTGAGGGACACCGGCTTAATAAGTTGCGTCCCTGTTAGAAGATTTATAATGTTAAAAGTTTATCCAGTTTGCAAATTCAATCTGCTCCGGGAGCACCTGCTCCAGGCATCAATCTCCCGCTGCCATGGCGACGGCACGGACCCCCTCTTTTTATAATGCCCCTCCGTGGACAACCCTTCCATCCGACTCCCATACAAATTATACATCTCATTGCACAGCCACTCTCATCTGACCTTCTCATAAATAACTAATTCCAATTTAAATTGCGAACTGAAAGATAAAATAATTACAGTTATAGAAATATATTCGCCACTTCCATCAATAATTCGCCCTGATGCTGAATATTCAATATTTAGCTATGTTATAACTCACTCAATAAATGCATAAGACATAAAGATACTCTTCCCAAAACTATTACGCATTCTCAAAGAGACCAGAGATGTCATAAGTTTTCGCTTTCTCAGGTCACATTTGAAAGCTACAAGATACCTTAGGTGGCACATGAAATAAAATAACACAAATGAGTAAACAAATAATATATAATTAACACAGTTAAACTTCTATAATTCTAGCTTATTTTTTCATAAAATAAACTTATTTTTTTGACACATTAATGCTTAAATTCGAAATATTGGAAATTCTCCAGAAGTTCTCAAGGTGAATATCATCGGACATTTTGCTTGTAGTCTTTTATTTTGTATGCCTCATCCTTGAAAATATCACAAACTTCGTCAATTTTGAAAAATTTACTACAGAATCATATAATATTCTCCATAACGATGGTAAATTTATGATTTTTTACAATGGATAATTTTTCAAAATTTCATCAATAAATAGAGCTGATAAGAATTTATTATATCTATTTTTTAATCTAAACCGGTTAACAACAAATAAATAAATTCATTATAGCACAAATTGATTTTTTCAACAAACCATCATTGTTAGCTGGTTTTTTTTTTAAATAAATTTTTTTTTTGTTTTCTTATCTCCTTTAATTTCGATACAATATGTAAAAAATATGAACAATATGAACAAAGAATTGACAAATTTTTCTCCTCATTTTGCTATGTGCAGATGCATTTGAAGGAGGTTGGGTTACTTAACAACAGGTTGTGGTTAAAAATACATTGAAGTGAATATAAGGCTAGGTGATGGGGCTCACCTTCAGTTTGAAAATGTGGGAGAAAAAATTTAAATTAAATAGACACTTTCTGACTTTATTGGGTCTCTTGGGCTAATTGAGAACCAATAGCCTGGTCTAGTTTTGAGTTGGGTGGACCACCTATGAATTGGCTATCTACATGTGCCATTCTTTACTAACACCCATGGCACGGAATGAAAACCTCCGTTGTTTATTGGTTGGGGAACTTTATCCAATGGTAACTGGCCATTTTAATTAATTTATAACCGAATATATCCAGCTTTAAAGTAGTAATTATCCTCTACTCAGCTTCATAAAAAATAAAAAGCAGGAAGACGTATTGAGCAGCATGTGATGTCATAGACACAATAATCATCGGTTTCACTTGAACACATTCAAAGAACGATACCATTGTAAAAGGGGCCGAATAGAGGTAAAATAATATAATAGAAGTGGAATAAGGGGAAATATAAGTGGAAAGGGGAACACAATATTGGTAGGAGAGAAGGAGAAGAGGGAGGAAGGAATTTATCGGTCGGGTGCCCCTCGTGATGGTTTACAACCCCCGGAGGTAAGTTATGCCCCTGGAATAGGGAAAACCGCCCTAATATCGGCCCGCAACTTGTAATGAGATCGGGAGATTTAGTGATTCAGCTGGTGATTACTTTCGCGGCAGTCTGTGGTGGTCAGACTGAACCGGCACGTCATGGTTTGGACTTGATCCGCAAGAAAAGGAACTCAGTATAGTTCACTATGTCTAGAATAGAGTGCTTACTAAACCTACCTATTTACATCAGGGGACCTTAAAAAATCCAAACACTAATTCTATGGAAGATGTGGGAATGACTCTTATGGTTGACTTGCCCTAAAACAAACAAATAAATTTTCTCTGAGCCTCTTGAATGAGACTTCATGGCTTAAAAGGTGATAAGTAATTTTTTTCTGATTACATTACAGATTTAAGTCTATGAAGAAATAATTTTTTCTATGGTTTTAAAGTAAATTTCATTTTATTTATCTATATCAAATATACTTTGAAAACACTTATACTATACAAAAATATTTCGTTAGAGATAAGATTTGTTATATCGTGTTGTTTTTGTAGCTTGAAGGTGCTAACATATTTTTTTTAATTGTCACGCATTTATAGCAGGTCACGAGGCCACTGCCGTTTCAGTCTCCGAGGAGGATTACAGGGCTGTGTGGCGCAGTGCAATGACTGTGCTTGTGGATTAGGGTGGTTGGATAGGTTACTATGGAATTTCATGAACTTGGAAGGGATGAGTTCAAGAGTGTAGGATGTATTAAGGTACTTATCAAGGGTTTTGTTATTGACGTAATAAATGACATTAACTATTGTTCTCAGGAAATTTTATTGAAAGGATTGGATACGCTTAATGTATGACTTTTTTTATTATTATAGGGATGAGTGGTGCAGTGCAATGACTGTGCTACGGGATTAGAGTGGATGGATAGCTTACTATGGAATTTCATGAACTTTTTTTTTTTAGTTAAAACAAAACATTTATTTGAGAAAGATTACAATACACTCTACTAGGGCTACTAATACTTGTGCTGAATTAACTCATTCATATCGTATTTATAAGACTGCATTAATTTTCTGGTCCAAACAGTATTTACGATATTTCCACAACAAACTCCCAAACTCACCCCAAACCCAGTAGGATCCTCTAATACATCAGCACAGGATCCGGGAGATCCCATATCATATATTCGCAGAAATAATCTTGTTCGACGATTACCAACGACATGAGATCATATTCAATATGAGCTATTACGAATTTTACTTTACTCTTAGGGGCATACTTGCAACATAAAAGTTATTGTATGAATGTACATCTTGAGAAAGAATCTTCAAGGATGGTTTCAGAGCAAATTGGCAGTAGCTGGCTATAAATCGTAGAAACTGCCTTGTTTTCCTAACTCATATCTGCAGCAGAGGATTTGTCTGACTCATGGCAATCCCATGTTTCACCGTTTGAATAAGCGGCAAAAGTACATCGGATATCCCTACTAAATCACTTTTCCTTATAGAGAGAATTCCTGAATAGTATTATTCAAACAGTTTGATGGCATTGACTAGTCAAATGCTGTCTAAAAGATTGTCTAAGGTTTTTTAAGTCAGTCTATTTGAAATTTTATTTTATAATTTAATAGAAATCGTCAATTCAATCCACTGAACGTTAACAAGGGAACCTCTAAACGTCAAGCTTATCCGGGGAAACAAAAAGTTTCATTTTAACAGCTTTCATTAAAATTTTATGTTTTAAGATGTGATATAACTGTCAATGAAAACTTTAACTCGTAACCTTTTTCTTTTGAACCAACCTCAAGATAACAGTTTTTTTCATACAAACCGGAATAGCCTACTTATATTTATTGGAACCTAATACCTAGACATCACGCACCTATTAACCAATAAACAAAGAACAGGTCCTTGAAACATAATGAAGAATACACTTTATTCTTGGGCATTTCCCCCTAACAATATTAGAAAGGAACGAATAATTATGTATCGAAAAAAAACAAAAAAAAACTATAAACTATGTACAAAATAAGGAACAAACAAGAAGAAAAATATATATAACATTCAACTGATGCCACCAGCTTATAAATGGCATAAATATGTGGCAAGTTAAACGAAACATCAATATAAATGAATCAGCGAACCATTGAGACTAAGACAATAAGGAAATATAAGAATTATTGCCTGGGGAAAAGGGGGGTTAATGGAATGATTGATGGTTTATTAATATATGAGATGAATATAATTTATACTAATTAAGAAAGCAATTAAAATAATAATAATAATACGGATAATGAATCGTTATATTCAAGAAAAGAAGAAGGCAAGAAACCGGTAATTATTCTTCCACACACAACTCTAACCACCACCTTTTCCACAAGCACACAACAATGACTTGAAGAAAACTCATCAAGGGCATCTTTTGAGGACGTTATTTTGTTGTAGTTGATGCAGGAATATGCGATGTTTCATAAGTCTAAATAAAATAAAATGAGACTTTAATAAAAACGTTTAAGCTATTGTAGGCAAAACTTCTGATTTGATGTCTTACGTGTAATTTTTACTATAAAGCAAACTTTTTATGGTTTAGTGATATTGAGGTCATCCGTTTGTTGTCTAAACCACCTGAACTACTATTTTAATTATTCAATATCTCAAACTGATAGAAAGTATTTGTTTTTCAATCACTAATAAATTAATTACTTTAACACAGATTAACCAAGGCTGCTATAATTCGATGCTGGTCCCCCAAAGTGACAGGAATGATCGAACAGCAGAGGAGAGTCCTTATCAAATATGGAAACCCTGGGTTGCCAAAAAACCTGATCACTGATCATCAAATCAACAAAAGAGATTTTAAATAAGAGAAAAAGTTATTAATTAATGAAATTTAATCATGTTCCATGGATGAAGCCCATAGGCTGAAATGGATCACTTTGTTTATCACCTTGTGAAGTTCCCTGATGTACTCTCAATGATATTTTGCGTTATTTATGCAAATAAAAAACTCTTATTTCTGAAATTTGGTTAAACTATGATCTACAAACGGTATTATATAGCAGTACCCAAACCATTGTAACAATTGTACGCAAGAAGCCTCCGAGAAAATATATTCTTCGAGTTTTAAACGTGCAACTGGGTTCACATATAAATTTAATTTTTTTTTTTAATTAAAAATCTAGTTTATTTTTCGTTATAGCAAATTATTGCTCATAATGAGGCCTCAGGCATCACTCAAAGCCTGTCACCCGCGGCCATTGCATTCCTTGTAAATAATACCAATATTCTAACAAAGAGTGTATAGTAATTTTTAGATTTGACGAAAATCAACAAGGCACTTCTAGCACTACGCTGCATCAAAGAAGTCACAAAACATGAAGCGCTTCCAATCGTGGCTCACGGATCCAGAGTGCTATATGTTGTTAGAACGTTGCATCACTCCCTTTCCAGCGGTATATAAATTATTAACTAACTGTTATTTCAAGTATACTAACATTTAAAACTGTCCTCTCTTTGAATAACTGAATCTCAAAATGTACCCATCTTACTCAGGTAACGAAGAATGTAAAAGTTATTACGATATCACCAGAAATGGGAGATTCATATCTTCACAAGGAGTAAACAAGCAAAAAAGAGACACCTGTATTTTAAAATTTATACTGTGTGAGAAAGTCAGAATTTTGCTAAAAGCTTTAGAATCTAGTAATATCACCAGTCGACGTTCACCTAAGACTAAAATTCAAACAAATATTGTTTTAAACAATATCTAAATATTAAAAATTTTTTTTTATAAAATAAAATCAGTGACAATCCATAGTATGAAAGAACCGACCTACAAATGATAATCTCTTTACATCCATTATTTCCACTACTTCATACCGAATTAGTAATTCCTTATGCAAAATTTAGTACAAATTTAAAATGATAACTCACATTGCATTAAAGAACGAAATTTATTTAATACAATAATTATTTACAGGCTTAAGATATAAAAAAAAACTTCAACTGTCCATCCCAGGAATGGTTAGTTTTAAGAAAACTTATGTTAATATTAAACCCTTTGCCCCTAAACATTGACTGCCATTGATTGACCCAGAGACAACTTTCATTACATCAAAAAATCCAAAATCCACTAAGAATAAAAATTCATCAATGATTCTCCACTTCTATGCATTTATGTATGTGAATAAGTGAATAAACCTGTGAGAAACCTTTTCTCTTCTACACAGTGTATTCATTATTATTCATAAATAATGACGTTTTCGAATCCTCAAGTTGGCAATATTGTGGCAAGAGTAGCTTTTTGAAGGGATTTCCTTACTGCCCTAAGAAATCACAGCTGAAAGATGAGCAACTGTGGGCTAACTGGGGCGAAGGATTGCCCACAATTAGTGTCCGCCCTCAGGGTTCTTCAGCTCACAGAAGCCCTAGTCCTAAATTACAAGGAGCTAGTTCGCTCCTTCACTTCTTTCTCATTTTTTTTTCATCTCTCTCTCTCTCTTTCTATCCCGGTCTTCCTGAGCCGCTGCTGCCTCCATTTTTTACCCTTCCACTTCTTCTTCTCAGACATCCCTCTTCTCGCCGCTCTCTGTTATTAATATCCCGGGGATTATACAGCGGGGATATCCCGCGGCTTCCCGAAACTTGGGGAGTAATTCTGTCCAATATGGAAGTTACAATATTAACGCGACTGCAGCCGCAGCGGTCCCGGGATTAATATGCAATAATTTACATCTGCGAGCGCCAATATATCTCCGGGCCTCCCCACCGCCGACGCAGCTGGGTAGTCGTTTTTCACAAGTGCCGGTCTTGATTTATCCCGACCAGAGAGAGGAACAGTTTAAAGAGAGTCTCCGGAATATAATTAGTCTTAGTTCGAGAGTTATAGTCCGCCATAAGACTTATGACTGCTCTTACATCTCCACCAATTACACCGCAACAGATATCTCTATAGCCCTTCTGTCGTTATATATATATGTATAAGTATATTCTTCGCCTCCTTTCTTTTTTTATTGCGCTCATGAGCGTTACTTATGTCAAATTAATTGTACATACTTTATCTTTATGCTCCTCGTATATTTTCTCTTTCCGAACGAATGTACTTTTTTTGAAAACGTCATTGTTCATACCTATAGGCTTTCAGTCAAATGTAGTCGCGTTGATGGATGCATAGTTCTTGCTAGTTTTATAACGGTACTTTTACTATTATTTATAATTCTTTTTTCAAAAATAGTTAGGACCAATTTTGAATAAAAAATAAAAAACCTGTTGTTTCTACCATAACAAGAAGAAGCATTACAGACACATGGAATAGAAATATTGACAAAAAAAATATAAATTTGTGCATTTTGGACCCTTACCATCGTACTAACATAATTAACCTCCAAACTTTGTCTTTGGTAATTGATTATTTGGTAATTAAAATGTAAACAGTTTCTATCAGATGGAGTGGAACGTTAAATAATACAATGCGAAGGTATAATTATCAAGCAATTAATAAAGGGTATCCCAGAATTAATGCAAGATTTGATCTAAATAGAAAACACAGTTTTTAGTATTTTTGGTGCTATTGAATTATAAAGTAAATAGGATAGGGTTATTTATGGAATAACACATCGGGCAAATGGCCTCCACAACTTTGCTGGCACATACGCACTCTTTTGTAAAAATTGTCCATGACCACTTAGCATAAATGTGGTTGAATTTCGTTGATGTGGCGTTGAATTTCCTCTTTTAATGCACGGGTGGATGTGGGCTTGTTGATATAAACCTTTGACTTCCAATAACCCCATAAAAAGAAATCTAAAGGTGTTAAATCACAGGACACCAATTCTGATCACCAAAACGAGAGAGTACACGACCTGGAAATGTCTCGTGCAGTACTTGAATTGTTTCATGGGCTGTATGGCATGTGGCACCATCTTGTTGAAACCACATATTGGCCACAACAATATCATCCAATTTCGGCACAAAGAACTGTGTTTACGACTCAAAATTGATGTTCCTGGATTTTCAACAACACTCTCACGCACTACTTCCATATTGACATTTGAACGCCTTGTTTTTGGACGACCAGTGTGTTTAGTGTCTCCAACTGATCCAGTCTTCCTAATGTGTTCAATTAATCTCTTCACAGTTGATGAAGTCAAAATACTATTCCGACCATATTTCGTATGAAATTTTCGAACTGCGGCCGCCAAACTTATTATTTTTGAGATGATGTTCAACAATAAAGACACGTTGTTCTATCGTGTAACGCTCCATTTTTACTAACCCTAAACTGTCAGCTGTCAAATTGTTTTTTTTAGGGTTGCCAGCACTTTACTGCTTAAATGGCGGCAAATTCAAATCTTAATTCTAACTATAAGGCCATAGTTTCAAAAAGTGAATAAAATGTATTTAAATTAAAGGTGTTTCCCAACTCCATTTGATGTCACAATGATGCTAGAAACGAAAGCGACCTAGCAAACAACGACGGTTAATTGGTTAATTATTTAGTTGATAATTTGAATGAAATATTGATTACGTTATCAAATTTAAGTTCTTTACGTCCTGGTTAGTAACATTTATAATGTATTGAGACTTCAGTGGACCTTAATTAAACAAGTTTATAATCACAGTTTATCCTCAACCCCAGTTTCACATAGTGAGAATATAAATATATTTTGTATTTAATTATGCCCACTTCTTTGTGCAGGTCTAGTAACTTAGAGTTACCTAGCGTCATCCTCAGATCTCTCTTAAGAGCCTTGCTTCTGAAGGTGCCTCCCAACCTGAACTTTTTTTTCATTAAATGTCTTCAGAGAGGTGTTGAAGACACTCACATACATCCAGATGCTCATAACATACATAGATCTTGTAATTGTATAATTATAGCAAGTCATCTTTCACATCAAAACAAAACTGAAAAGTTCCCTATCGGTAAGTCATTTACATTAGCAGTGTCATCTCATACTTACAGCTCGTTATTGAAAGTATTCTTCAAATGCCGTGTGATTGTTAAATGAGCAATGAGCTATTGTCTCAAAGTTCATTCGGAGTCTCTTACACGTTCATTCATGTTGGCGACGCCAAATACCGTACATCACTCTAACACAAGGGCTCCTGTTGCCGGCTAATTGAGCCTCACCTCCCGACAGCGTGAATGAGCCGTACGGTGACAATAGCCCGCCGTAATGAATTAGCTTTATGGCGGCAGTACGTTCCGCCTTCCCGCCTTTATCAATGGCTCTCATGCATTTTTCATTCATGAAAACTGATACGTCAACCCCATTCATCAGGAGGTGTGAGCATCTTTTCAATTAACGTTATCGTTGGGGAGTTTTATCATATGCACAGTAGTTCGTACCCGCACAATTGACATGAGCCTTTTGGTCTGGTTTTGATGTGTACTGAACATTCAATTGTCAATGCTATGCACAGATAAATCACCTAATTACTCCCTTATACTTAACGAGTTTAAAGAGACTTCCGCAATAAGAGTTACAGAAGAATAAATCATTAAACTTATATTTTTTTAGTAAACATTTGTACATACATACCCGAAACAAAAAATTTCTTCATTCAAACAACCCTAGAGCCCCAGGTCACAAGCAACAAGCAACCACCTTATGATATACTTACGAAACAAAACACCTCTATTAGTAATAGTTTCAATCTGTAAATTAATACAATAACTAAGTTTAATTTTTTTATTTTACAATTTCTAGGGTCGTCACGAGAGGGGTGCCTAGTTACCCTAGTGCTGGTGACGAAGTGAGGGTTGATTAGGCTATGACCTGGAGAATTGTTTCGGACAATGACGGGTCTTATCTGACTCCATATTTGATAGGTATGAGCCCCGACAATGAAGTATGTTCAGGAGAAGAGGTATAGGGTAGGTAGTGTAGGTAGTTTATGTGGTCTTGGAATGAACACAAATTCACACTCGGTATCTGAGGGTAGGCGAAATCTGTCCGGATCCCAAAGGCGAGTGTGAACCGGAGAGAGGCAGTCTGGATCACTGGGAGAGACGCTACTAGGTAAATTTTATAGAACCACCGAGGGGAAGGTCTCTCCCAAGGAGCTGCTAGTTTTAGCAAGGCGAAGACAGAGGATCCCACTAGGAGAGTGTGGGGTCTGACAAGGCCGGACTAAGACATAGCGAGGTTAGGAAGAGAGATGCAGAGATTTTCATAAATGAGAAGGCCAAGATTTGAAACATCAGTGCAGACGCAAGTTCACCAGTTAGAGAGCCGTCGTGAGAATGATTTACAGGCCGAACCCCGGGTCTATTTATACCCGGCGTGCCTTGTTAGTACCTAATTATGTGAGGTTTTATTATGCCCAATGAGATCCCAGTATGTGGTGGCCCTTTGTTCTCGTAGTGACTCAGGCCTCATCCGGGTCGCTTACTACCTGCTCTGGGTAGAGGGTGAGGGTTTCCAACCTCTAACTGGTTTTTTCGCAGCTGCGTCTTTTATTGTTTACAACATTTACAATGACTTAAAGTTTGATAATGTTATTTACATTTGTTTAAATTAATTTACAACATATATACAATAGAGTATAGGGTGATTTATCTTATGTAGTCGCTACATTCGCTTTTCATTTTTCCCACAGTTTCATTATAAATGATGGAAAAGAATATTTTCCTGGAACATCATGATGAACTAATTACTAAGAGTAACCAAAACTTTTAATTACCTTCAAGGACCTTTGACCGTTTACTGATGAAAAGTACCTCATCACGAAAGACTAAAGGAGGAAGATAAAGGCCCTAATCATCATTTTAATGGATTATAAAGAACATTTCACAGACAGATTCTTTGAAAAATAAAATGCACCCAGCTTATTAAGGAACTTCTTTTACTTTTGAAAGTCCTGCCTCTAGAGATCTTCATCTCTCTTCAGGCGTAAACCTGAAGCTTTGAAAGCTTTATTGTTTTTCCAATTGTAGAGGGAATTTATTTAATTTCCCATTGTAATTAGTTGTTCTCCTAGGACAGCCTGCCTTCAAGCCTACGTGAGACTACTGAAGAGCGTAAATAAATAAGCAGATAACTTTTAATATTAACAATCAGTACGAAAATTGGCCATGTTCTGAGAATGATAATTCAACAGTTTATGCAAGGATGAAATATGCGTTGGCATAACAAGAAAATTATAGAGTCAAAAAGTTTTTGGCTCGAAAACCTGTTCCTGGCCAGCCTGAAATAGAGGCTAATCAATTGCGATACGAATATCGTGAGCTGTCAAACCGAGATCGGTCATAAATTATTTTTCGATGCGCTTCACGACCGGAGAGTATTTCCAATTAGTGCCGTGGAACGCTTATCTAATATTTTCAAATAGCTTTGTGAAATAAAATAACTTGAAGAATCAACATGAGTTTAACAGATACTGAAGTATTGTTTTCAGATGAATGTGAGGTCCTAAAGTTGTTGCCTTTTTAGTACAAGAATCCAAACATTTTAGGCGCAATGATTTAATAACTTCAAGCAACTTATAATTTTGGATTTGATAAGTTTATGTCTAAGAACATCGCACCGTTTTCCGGTACATAAAATACGTAGAAACATAACAGGTAATTACAAATTCACTCTGAACTCTTTCAATTCAACTTATTTTAATAATATATTCAAAACTCATATATTAAAACCTTGCTTGCCAAACTCCTTACGTTAAATTCACAAAAATTGGTCCTGACCAATCCGAAATGTACATTTTTCAAAATATGCATTTAAATATAAATTTTCCAAATTCATTATTATTATAAAAATTGCTTCATCGTTTAGTAAAATGTCTCAACGCTATTATACTCAAGTAGAAATGTTGTATGACATTTATGTATAAATACAATTACAGTTTTATTGGTTAAAGATGAATAAAAAATCCATGGCTGATGTGCAGGAATCAAGCTTTTGTTCCTATAAACTCGATACTCTTTTATCCTCATGAGGCAGAGGTAACTATGCTCGCCCCGAACTATCCTAGGGGTTCGCACCTGGGTCTCCTTAGTCAGAAGTCAGGATGACTTTTTGGGTTGGTCTGTTTAAAGATAAACTGTACTTACTTTTCTCATTCACACGTTCTGTATCAATACATATTTTTATATAGTTATATAAGTCATGTTATATAGTTTGTTTACAGTTTTATTTTTTCTATGCAGAAGATAGATAAATTAAGTTTTTTTTTCTTAGCTCTCTAATTATAAGATTAAGGATGAGGGAAAAATAAAGGGATATTTGGGTTGAGCAGATCCTTGTAGAACTACTAAAACAGTTCAATTATTTTATTTATTTTTTTTTTTCCTTTTTTCCCATAGCCCCTTTAAATTTCCAGATAATTATAGATCCTCAGGTGAATCTATTTAAAAATTATTTTGTATTTCCTGTAGCATCACTACAGTTCAATAATTCTGATTTGAAAGCTTATTCATGCCTCAAACACAACCCACTCGCTGAGTATGCACCGTAAACAAAACAGATAAATGAAATATGGTTCAATCCATAATTTTGTTGGTGATATATAGGACGTTATTATTCTGTTTCACCATACAAACACCTTTTTTTTTTTCTTTTTTTTTTAGGAGTACTTCCTTTTTGCCAAATGGTTTAAGCCTTCCAAGATGCGGATAGAACACCGAGCTACGTCCGTAGTTGAGAACTGTACAGCAAACCCTAACGACGACGCAACCCTGACGGATCGCCATTTTATTATTCATTGCCCGGGCGCCGAATAAACAAGGAGCCGAATAACAGGCGTTGTCTAAGCTCTCACGGGCCTCCAAGTCCCGGTCAAAAAGAGCAAATATTCGCCGACTTTGATATATCTCCGGTCGGGAGCACGCAAGCCTACGCAGCCGCTCTCCCATACATAACTCTATGGATTATAATTTTTCTTCCTCCTATCCGCTAAGACGGTTATATCTCTATAATGAGGTTATACTGTACAGGCCGACAGAGCCGCGAGTAAATCATACCTGCGGCATTACAACGCCGCGTCAAAAGGTGCCCGCGCTATTTATTGGCGGGAGATCTCGGCTTTCCCGCGGGTGGGTCAGCTGTAATTAAGATGAAAGCTCTTCGTATTAGTTCTCTCCTGTGCAACGGACACCAGTGACATCTATCTTCACTAGTCCTAATTAGCTCACTTGAAATTATGGGCAGGTGTCGGCTCAGCAACGACTCAAGCAGGACAATTTGAACTTAAAGATGATACTTTAAAAATGAAAAAATATTACTAAATACCTTATTTAGTAAACAATGGATAGTTTATTCAGGTAAAGTGGAAACTTCTTGCCTTAATATATGTTATATGTCCACTTCTGTTATTATGATACCGGCTTCATAATCATTCAAAATTCAAATAAAGAAAATCTTTGAAGTTCAAGTGAACTATTCAATTGCAACTGATCTAAATCACATTAAAAATACAGTGTTCAAATAATAAAACATATTAAATAGCTGGTTATAGTTAAATGGAACAATGCAAGTAAATAAAAACCCTATTTGGTTACATGTCCAAAAAGTATCCAAAAAGTGGTTACAATGTCGAAAAAGTAGATTATTACATTAAGAATTAGTTAAAATACTTGTTTTTGTTTTTTAAATTGAAAAGTTGCATGCCCAACTTACCCCACCACCTTCCAACTGTTTAATTAAATCAAGCTGCTTACCTGAAAAAAAAAATAGATGTAAAAATGAGGCTGAATATTATAACATTATTAAGAAAATATTCATAGCAATCAACTTACTACATGGGTATTATTCCAATTTTACAAAACAAAGTAAAAAACTGCTTCTTTTTGTTTTTTGTTGTTAAAAAGTTGAAAAATGAGCACTAATCCATTTACCCTCATATTTTAAATTAAAAAAATAACCATGTTTTGAATTTAACAATCAATAGCCAATTGTTTAATATTATACAATTTTGTATTTTGCTTTTCAATAATGATAACGAATTGTATAGAACTATAATTCGCTTCTTAATTGTCGTAACTAATTGATGGCTTAATATCTAATATAGCTACCCCATCTCCTCTATAATTTTTACCAGAGATCAAAGACTACTGTAAAACCATTTAATTATATATTTTTCTATTTTTATAATAAGGTGTTCATTATTGTCATTGGGTTCCAAATTCCGTGAACGACATGTTCCGTTACTAATTTAAGTAATTCCTTTCTAAAGATATTACAATACTTAATTTTATGAAAATGTTTTAGGAATAATAAATTTATATTTATTTCCTTTATGTACCATATCCAATTGACGTAGGAGCGTAGGGGACTTCCCAAGACTCCACTTCCTTCTTCGCACGCGAGGGAGATGACAACCATGTGGACTTGGGAGGTCTCTGGGCTGTTTGTCAATACTGTATGAATGAGCGAGTGAATGAAAATCGTAAATATAGTATGAATGAGATCATTTATCACAATTACTTATTGCCCAATGGGGCAGCTTCTAATTTTATCATAATAAAGTTGTTGTTGTTGATGGTATTTTCTTTATGGGAGACTATGGCTAATGGCAGTCATGCTTATTTTGAAAGTACTTCTGCAATAAGGTTATTGATTTTTCTGTTGATTGGCAAGTACAAAAACTAACTTAATACCCAATTATTCTTAAGATAACCCTCAAAAAGAGACACCTGTTTATTTGTATATTGTTGTATAAAATTAGTGTTTCAGAAAAAAATAGGTCACTTCCAGAACATATTTTATATTTCTATCTTCATATTGCTGATGTAATATCTACAGTAAAAGGAATTTAGGGAGAGACTCCAAGCCTTTTTTTAACAAGTTTTTTTTCAAACCAGATATACATTAGAATCTCATTCTTTTGTAAAGTGGGATTTGCCTGACTAATTCTTTTCGACGGAATTTCTTCCAGAGGAATACAGTGCAAATGCAAGGGATGAGTCTGGAATAATTTTCCACTCCATCATTTCCTTCTCCTATCCGGCGGGAAAGCACTATGATAGCCATTACGTATTCATACCCGGATACTTCGAGAAAGAGAAAGAAGGAGGTGGAAAAGCAGAGCGGGAATATCAAAATAAGAGCGCGTTAATAAATCCACAGCTCCGATGATACAATGGCGCAATATAAGGATACGTGTAGGAAATTCTTCTCTCTTCAGGCGGGAGAGAAAGAACACGAAAACGTGTCAAGGCATAAAACAGAAGCAAAAAAAAGAAAAAAAAAACTAAAAAAAAAGAAAACTAGGACCGTTCTTTAACCCTAAGATAACGCAGGTGGAATGGTAAATTACATTTTGCAATTTCGCCAGCGAGAACTAGCCCGGAGCAGGCAGGCTTAGGAAATGTAAATTTTCAGGAAGAAAGATGGCTTCTGGGAGAGGATGCTCCCTGGAGAAACAGCCTCCAGGTCTTCCAGGCAATACATAACCTTGATTAAAGTGAAATAATGAAACCCGAGTAGCAGGAAATTCATGCATTAACATATACATGTAGGAGTAATTCTGTCTCGCGTTTTACATGAATTAATGCAACGCGGATGTTCCCGTTTAGACCCCTTTTAACTCTACATGAACTTTTATCGATCGCATTATCGTTTACTGTACACAGCTTCCCTTCTTTCTGCTTCAATGTCGTAATTAATTTTTTATATTATTCAGACATTAAGGCAGTTGTTGCATTCTCATAAAACTTAACTATTGACTTGAGACACAAGAAAACTGTATGTCATCATGGGAAATTTTTCGGCAAACAAAACAATGATTATGATTAGAAGATGTGTATAATTACCTTACGAATTGTATTAATATGTAGTTTAATGCGACGCTTCGAATTGATACAAACTATTTACAGTTAAAATTTAATAATAAAGAGATATTATGCACTTCGTTCAATCATAATCGACATATATTACTGTAGACTATGAATACAGCAAGAATCCATAAAGAAGAACCCGTGACCCAACAATCTAATATGACATCTTAACTATTGTGATCGAACATTTTGTTGCATGAGGAAGAACTGATATCGGTCTGAAACGTTGCAACAAACTATTAATTAATACAGTTTGAGAGGGTATTAGGCACACATTGTAATCGTAATCAACTTCTTTTGTCATCTAAGTGTTTCTTTTCGTATGGTACTGATTACGATTTTTTGATATGGATAACACATTACCGTAGCAAACAAATTACTGCTTACAGTAGTTGTAAAGGGAATACAACACTTTCCCACTATTCAATCCATTTGTATAAATTTATTCTCTTACAAGATAAACATAGAAGTAATAAAATACTCATTAGTAGTGTTTGTGAAAATGTTTTACAGTGATAAATGCGTGGAAGAAATTTTTTTTTTTGTTGGGCTTACAAATTATCACATGAAGGAGGTAAGGCAGGAAAAAAACAAGAACATTGCGTAGCAAGTTATGTTTTCAGTGTATACTTATTGCCTTATAAAAGGCAGATTGTAATTATAGCTCAATAAAGGAGTATATATATATAAAAAAAATATTATAACTGAACAATTTTTTATAAAGATAAAATTTTCTCTTTTGTTAATTTTTATAATGATTAATCAATAAAATATTGAGCATTATGCAGGATAATATCAGATTTTTTTTTTACTAGGTAAAAATGTATGAACTCCATAAAAACTTGGGGATTTTCTTGGGGAAAACTTGGGGATTTTCTTAGGGAAAACTGTTGATTATAAATTATATTGGCTCTGGGATGGTGGAAATTTTTTTTTTTTTTTCACGTGATCTCAAAGACAAGCCGAATAGTATCAGACTTAATCCCATTAATTTGAAGAATCTGTTTGATCCGGAATGAAAGGAGAAAAAGTCTGCAAGTCACATTCAAATTACATTCTTGTCATTTTTGAATGAAGAATATCATGGGCTAATTCCTTAAAATCGGTACCGAATAGATCACCATGTCTACCCAAATATGTGAATGTTTATGATAATCGGATAAAAACAGAGAAACAGCACACATTTTATCTCGTTATTGATGGAATTATTTCCAAAAAATAGAAAAAGATAAGATTGTAAGATTCAAATACATGGGGTGGTTTCGGGTATGTGTATTCTAGCTGTGGCTGTTCGCTTAAGAATTTGTTCTTCGGAGGAAAGATCCGCTCGTGGCTACCTCAGCCTCGTGAGGATAAATGAACAGCTACATGAATAAAAAAGCAGCGAATCTGATTGGGAAAGAAGAATTTAAAGATAGCGAGATTGAGTTGAGTAGTAACAACTTTACTATGATAAAATTACAATCTGCCTCATTGGGCAATAGGTAATTGTAATAAATGATCTCATTCATACCATACTTACAATTTCCATTCACTCGCTCATTCATACAGTATTTACAAACAGCCCAAAGGCCTCCCGAATCCACATGGTTGTCACCTACCCTCATGAGAAAGAGGAAGCGGAGTCTTGGGAAATCCCCCGCGCTCCTCGGTCAGCCTTGTCACTGGATAAAAGCCAGCAGAGGCTGGCCAAGAGCCCGAGAGCCACAGACGCTCAGTACATAAGGAGATTGAACGCTGAGTTTCGATCACACTAGCACACAACCATATCTACCAACCATCGGTCGGAAATTAATTCTTCACGAGGTGTGATGATGCCAATGGATTTATTTATTGTATCTAGTATGTTAGTATAGTAGGTTGATTTATAAGTTTTCTTTAGGGTTGTTAAAGTTGTTTAAAGGTCTCGAGTAGATTACATGTACCAACTTATCGACTTACGTTTACAGCAAATACCATTACATAAGTCTGCATAAGTTCATTATGATGTATAAAACAGCCCACAAATATACCAATAGATTTTAAAACTGGATCGTTGTGTGGTAACAAATTGACGTTTAAATTTTGTTTCTGATTGCCATTTTACTTTGAACTATCATACAAGGGTCCTATAAATTATTCATCTTTTTTTGGTTGCCTTCCATGACAGTATCCTCCGCCCCTTGACTCCATTAGGAAGAGGCCGAACTATGAGATAAGCCCAACCGTTCCTGCGAGGTCCGGCACCCCTTGCCGAAAACCGAACCTGTTAACCAGGCCCTGGGCAAAGAGGAGGCCTCAGTAAATTGCCTGAGATAATAATGAAATAATAATTAGGAGACCGTGTGAGGAGACTGTGTGTGGGGGCGTCGGCGCGCGTGATCGTGTAGTGCCGAGATTTATGGGGGGGACGAGTGGCCTGAGGGGGACAGTGACGTAGTGCCCCCCCACTTCTAAGGCCACGAGGGGATGTAAATACTTGGAGGATACTTGGACTGCCCAAAGTGTGTGCGTTTTGTACATTTAAGCGATAGGAGAGACGCCACCCCTACATACAGCCCAGCTTAGGTGTGTGCAAGTGACTGGTTAACCCCACCCCTATGCTGTATGTCTTATTCACACCATATCTATCATGAATTTTCTTTTGAATTTTTCCTTAAGTAATTTTCATAACACCCTATTTAAGGTCCTGATAATGTACACCTTAGTACAGAAAAGGTTAGTGAAATTAGCAATGATGATTGCATGATGATAACAATGAACTATTGGGCTGAAACCAACATGAAGTAGAATCTGTTCTCAGAAAGTAAGATGGTATCTTGACAGTAAAGAGATGTGAAACATTTTAAAAAAGAAAAGAATCTTCCGATTCCTACACAATAACTCGACTCCAGAGCTTCCAGAACAAAATCCTGCACACGGCACTATGGCATACCCCTTTTCGTGATATGAAGGCTCCTGTCATCCACGAAAAGTTCGAGGTCCCCACCATTACCGAAGCCATCCAAAGAAGACACATCAAGTTCTTTGACTCGATGAAACATAGCCAAAACCCTCTATTCCGAGACATGACACCCCCACCGCTACCGGCACGATGGCCGCTCACAAGATCGAGTAAAGCAGACCAAATGGTGGACATTACGGCGCTTGGCCCACCAACAACAAGCCTCTAACGGGCACCCATCACTGCTATCCAACTAAATAAGACTGCACTACATGCCTAGAGAGACTCTATGCCCAGCCACCATTGGACTCTCACCACTGTACCGCAACTTTCAACCTCTACCGAGGCTTCCCACCCTCCTTAATTCCCTCACACCACCTTCCTGGTACAAGGATCCACTCAACCCAAATATTCCTTCATTTTTCCCTCTTCCCTAATCTTCTAATTAGAGAGCTTAGAAATAAAAAAAGACAAGAAGAAATAAATCAGTTTGATATGATGCTCTTTGTTATTTGGCACATGACTGTAGAAAAGAATTACATTGGCTTTGCACGAAACAAATCATTTCCTGAGCTGTGTGTTTACGTTCATGGTCAACGTGAATCTTGAAACATCTGAATAACTCCTTAGCCTCCTTCAACTGCAAACAATTACTACAGAAGAGGATGTAGTTTGAAGAGCTAAAAAACTATGCTGAATAAAAAAACCCAGTCCAAGGCAAAAAACACGCTCGTGACCTGACAGAAATTTAGGAAAATGTTGAAAAAATACTTTGAGAGAACTAATTATTCATTATGATGATGATTGGCTCTGAAGAGAAAAGTCTTTGGGATGATTTTGGAAACAACGCGACGTTTCAACTTATGTAAAAGAAAATGAAGAATTTTCATACATCTCTCCCGTCCTTGAGGACGATAAATGACTTTGGGATCTTCCTCTTTGAAATATTGCATTGCATACGCATAGAAAACATGAGTTCAATGTTGTGTAAATTTCCTTTTTTAAGAGTGGTGGGGGGGGGGGTCTGGTCTTTATCTTCACTTCTTCGGGAATCGGTGGTTTAACAGGGTACTAAGCGTGGCTCTCATTCATCTAATCCACCAAGATTGATCTCTACCTGGGGGACATTGATTGAAACAACGGTAGAGAGTGTGTTGTTCAAGCGGGGATACATCGAGCGCATGGAAGATGTATGTTGTATACCGCATTCAGCCGAAGGTGGGGCTAGGTGTCGGGGCCAAGGGCCCGGCCATGCATCATTTCCCAGTCGTCCTTACAGCGGCCTCCAAAGAAAAAGGAAAAATAAAGGAACATCCAAGAGAGAGACAGAAAGAGTGAGTGAGAGAGAGTGAGAGAGAGAGAATCCTTTTACTCCATTCCTTTTTCTTGTTCTTTACCCCTCTCTGTTGGGCTGGGCCAACTCAACGGGCGGTGGAGTACAGGCTCTGTAAAAAGTAGCACCTACTGCCGGACTCTCGAGATAGCATTCATCTCTCATCTGATGAGGAGGAGGAGCTTTGGTAAATATGTAAGATGGATGATCCGGCTTTCCATCATTAATCTTACAAGGTCTGAAATCTAAGATTATGTTGGCATCAATAGGAACATTCCTGATGTTATTGATGGAATTTAAAAAGTTTATATTATGATGAAGAACAGGGGTATGTTCTAACCGTTCTAACCGAAAGCCTATAATTGCCATTTTAATTTATCAGGGAATTGTTATGGAAAGAAAATGTCTCATACCAGCGTTTGCTTTATTAATTGCGCCCTGCGATGGATAGTGAATACTTGTTGATAATTAATTTTCCCCCAAGGTCATGGGGAAGTTAGAATAGCGTAGTAACTTGTAGATAGACTATCACCTGCAACTTAGTTGGCCTATATAGCACCAAATTTGAATAAGTATGTTTCATATTTAAATTTGGTGCAGTATACTTCTTTCCCTAGTTTGACCCAAAAGGTAATCGCCAATAAGGCTGTCTAAAAATCAACAAAAGTAACTAAATTCCATTATTTACATTATACTAAATTAATTATTCAATGTTTCAGGAGAAGTGTGTCAAATTTTATTGCCTATGGCGTAACATTTAAGCAGTTAATGACATATTAAGAAATACTTATTCCCTAGCCTCCAGGAGGTAATACGGATCGTACTGTCCACATGAAAAAAAAATGTTTAATAGTTTTTCCCAACAGGTTTATAAATGATGAAGGTTTATGAAAAGGTATAGATAGGTAAGTACTGCCTGAATAAAATAAAAATAATGACTAATACTGAAAAATAAAACGATGAAAAAGCTGAACACTCAACCTTGAAGAGATTCTCTAAAAGAAGAACATTAGAAATCAAAATAATTGAAAAAAAAAACAAAGAAGAAGCTACAAATATAAGCTGAATAAAAGTGGTGGAACCAGAAGTGACTTTGCGAATAATAAAGCTCGATAAAGATTAATGACCCCTGTGATTGACTTTAATATAATAAATAAACAAATAAACTGTAATAACGGTAACCGCTATATTGAAATAATCATTAAATATCAAATTATGGATTTCTAGTTATGGTTTAAATGTCAAAAACAAGTATTAATAAATAATTTTTTCCTAATATGTCCTATACTTAATATAAGTGCTTAAATGTTATAGGAACGCCTTAGGCAATCCAATTTGACACACGTTTCCTGAAACATTGAATAATTAATTTAGTATTCAGTAAAAAATGCAATTTAGAGATTTTCGTCGATTTTTATCCAATAGCCAGCCTTATTGGCGATTAGTAACTAAGTAATAACTAGGGCAAGAAGTATATATACTTACTTATTTAAATTTGGTGCTATTTAGGCTGACTAAGTTGCCAGGTCTTTTCTTTATACCCTTCTAAAGAAACCAAGGCATAGTAATTTGTAGTAGCCTAAACATACATATGAATCAATTGCTGGTTTTAAAACTTCCTTCTAAATATTGGAGTGCATCGTCCTCTAAAGTGCACATAACACCATATATTCTGCTCGTAAGCAAATATATATATGGCCAGCCCCCTCCCTAGGAAAACATAATCAAACTCTAAAGTGCCCGAAAAAAACTATATATCTTAAAGACAATGACATATATAAAGATAAAATATAGCTGGTAAGAAAAACCGCTGGCTGTTATAAGAGGAAAAGTCATTGGGAGCACACGCTACCAAAAGAAGGAAACTTTTCCGTCAGACAAATTCCCCCGGGCCAGTGGAACTTTCTACGATAAATTATCTACTTACTGAGGATCCCCCACCCCACGCCGTCCCACCCCTGTCCTTATGTGTTTTTCATTGTCCCACCCCCTCTTAGGGGTATCTTTTTTACATTTATTCCCCATTAACGTATTTTTTCGATAAAAGTCCACCGCCGGTGGGGCCATATTGCCCCTCCTTTATTACCGTTTAATCTTTATCCGATCCCCAAGGCCTTGCTTATTCTATACGGGAGGACTTAACAAACAATAAGTCATCCCGTGGACTGGGCCCCGGTATCGAAACAACTCTTCGTTGCCTCTTCGGCAATGTCATAAGAAAAGAATCTAAAAAAACTTCTTGTAACGACTCTCTACACATCAAATCATTATACTGGGTTGTATCTATATCACATCAGTCTATGGTTGTACATATTAAGGCCCATTCTGGGAAGACGTTATGACTATTTCTTGACTTGAAGGGGACTATCACGTTACAACCGACATGAATTACTCGAAGACATTGGCCAAATTACCAAAAAATTCAGAAGAATTCGTGGTCGTTTTCTTATAAATTCCAAAATTCAAACTGAGATTTATTTTTTTCACCTCTACGCCTAAGGGTCAGTTTTTTTTATGCTCAGTTGTAACATTCAATTTTGAAAAATGAAGAAGAGCGCTTTCATGATAATCTAACCATCTTGGTGGCGAATGGCTGCGGAGCAGATATTGGTGTGAAATATCTCAAAATCGTTTTCGAAACCTTTATTTGACGTTTGCCCAGGAATGGTTTTTATTTTCAAAAATTTCATTTAATTATTTCTGCCATCGGCTTTCTCAATAAATCTGCAGTCCTGGACATAAGCTTTTTTTGTCCAGTCTTACATATTTTATTTTCAACTGTTTACACCACTTAGAAGTAGAAGTTATATGGTAAAAAACAAAATACTAAAATGTAGAATTGGCACTGCTTGTAAATATATTAAAAGTTCCCCGCAAAACTTTGAATTGTAGAGATTGTAATTATAATAATATTTTTTTATAATCTAGGTATAACCCTCTTAGAGTCCATAACTATACCTTTTATTTCCTAAGAATTGGTATTATAAACTTTGCCAATAGTATCTAGTGTTATGAATATATTCTATGCCCAGGATCGGCAATCAAATAATAAAATCTCTCATTTGATCTTAGTAAAAATAGTAAAGATCAATACTTTAAAGGTCTGAAAAATCAGTTACAATTATTAAACTGTGGGAATAAAACAATTATAAAAAAATTATGAATAAAAATCATAGAACAGTTAGCACTTTTCACACGTTCATGAAAATAGCCCAATCGTTAATGAGATTCCTCTCATGAGATTGACTTAAATAATATTTCCTTCAAAAAGTTTAATTAGTTTCAAGGCTTTTCTAAGAGGAAATAGTGGATTTTAATAAAATAGGAATCTTCCCTACCCTTCTCAAGGATCCCAGATGTTTTCCCATCCCTTCTTCGCCCTTAATTTCAGCCCTGTTCCATTTAGATCTTACCCCTCGTTTAATTTATATTTGGGGTGTGGTGCACGCTCTGACGAATCAGATAATTATACTGTCACTATAGGAGCTATCGCAGTTCACAAAATACATGCACACGTTATAATATATTATCAGAATACATATTTATTAAATATGTGAAATAATTATGTTAAAGAAAATCAAAAATATGAATTTGAGTAACGGTTTTTATCGCAAGATACAAATACAACTTTAAGGGTGTAATTAGATGAAAGAAATAACACCAGGCCGATCTTATGTAGAATACATTTCATCTTGTTTAAATTATAATACACAAAAAGAAAACCATACACAAATGTCTTGAACGAGTAAAATCCCAAACGTTTAAAAAAGGGTCGTGGTCGCATGGTGAAAACAACTGGTTATAACCAAAGCAGTTCGAAGTGAATGAGGCATTCACTGAATAAATGCATTCACTGAATAAATGCATTATCACTTGACGCAAGTACTAACTTTCCCGATCGTTCGTGAACGACGGTATGACCTGCCTCAATAGCCGTGTGAAATCAGCTTTTGAGCATAAATAAGTTGTCTACGAACATTTTTTCTCATCTGGTCTCAACTCTGAGAATGGTTGAGAAGGTCTCAACGCCAGAATGTCTCCAGAAGAGCAACATTTAAAAGGGTGAGAACTCAACTGCTCCGCCCACCAGAGCGTAGAAAACATAAAATAAAAGCAGCTGAATTACAGATTATGAATTAGTCCGCGAGCAGGGCCAGAAGTGTGGTGCGTTAAATCCTTCTAATTTATTAGTCCCCGGTTCCGTTTTATAAATGAAACAAGTGCGGGCGGAAGTGTTTTCGCGCCGGCGGGAATTAGACACGGAGCGAGGGTTTCCATCGGCCGAACATAAAGGATCCTAGTGGCTCTTAATTATCGAACAGGAAGCAGAAGCTACTGCCGAAGATATAAAGCTAATATAGTCGGCGGTGAACTGGCGCTACACCCCCCCTCCCTTTAGAATAATGTGCCGAAAAATTATTTAGAGCACATTAAACCCATCTCTATTAATAAAGCTGTCCGAGAATGCATTGAGATCTATACGCTCGAATAAAGTAATATGTTTATTACTTCTAAATAGCTGATATAATATGTAATTGATATACGTATAATATGTATCATTATGCTTGTTTATTCGATTATATAATTTCTATAAAATAACTAAACCTGTATATAATGTAGGGATGCTACAGGAAATACAGAATAATTTGTATATGGATTCACTTGTGGATCTATAATTGTCTGTAAGTTTAAAGGGGCTATGAAGAAAAAAAAAAGAAAAAAAAAAAAAATGCTATCCTCAATGAGTCATGGTTTTAAATGGGTTTTAAATTAATACAATCAATCTTAAGGATGCATTTACAAGTTGTCTATCAGAATTGTTTCACATCTGGAACCAGCCTCTTCTCACTTTGCTGAGGTCCTTCATTACATCTTGGTCATTTAACCGCGTGTAGAAATAGGAGGGCAAGAAAACTCACCGGCTTTCTCAATGCACTATCTGGGTATAAAAACCACGTCATAATACTAACTAAAGCGAATTATATTCCATGACCATTACTCAAGGCACTAGTTTAGTTCAGTCTTCTTTAACCTTGTCAGGAACCATGAAGATTTGGCTTAAGAAGCTTAGATGAAGATTATCCGAACAGTTTAAGATACTAAACTAATGGTTCCAAGCATACACAAATCGGTGGGTGAGTTCATCCACCGGAGACGCATCAAATTTTTTGAAGCGTTCCAGCACCTAACAAACCCAGTATTTAATACTAAGATCCAACCATCCTTCACGCATCGATTGCGACTGTCGGGGAAAATTAGGTTATGAATTTGTTTGTTAGATGTAAGTTAGTTTTAAATTTTACGATTCATAAGGTTAGACCCCATTACTTTTTAAACATGTACAGACAATGAAAGTATAATGAACATTATAACTTTGTAACAATCGCAAATCACAGTGTGAAATAGTTAGAAATTGTTTAAAATGTAGCCAAGCTACTGGACATATAATATCATTGACCTATATCACATAATATAAATTGACCTATTCTAATTATAAAATTCTAAATAGATTCTTTTTTCATAGCCCCTTTAAATTTACAGATCATTATATATCCTCAGGCGAATCTATTTACAAATTATTTTCTGTAACATCATAGATAGATTTTTTTTTTTTTTTTTTTTTTTTAGCTTATGAATAAGGGAAAAATAAAGGAATTTATTTGGGGTGAGCGGATTCTTTTACTAGAGTCTATTCCACACCAAAACATATATACTAATATAAATCAAATTAAAGTTTTAATGGTCATTCTTAACATCGTATTATCAATTATCACTTAAGGGTTATCAAGAATGGTAAACAACTTTGTTTTTCTATGAATATATATATCCCATGGGAAATTCCATTTGTCCAGAATCCTTTCAGAGGTAATAAGAAATTATCCGAATATCATACAAGTTCCATGCAGGGGACTGGAGATATGGGCGTATCCATGCTCCGGGGTTCCAGCGAGACACCTTGATAAATGATTAGAGAGGCAGACTCCAGGATTTACGGTAGCTCACAGTTCCTATGATATACGCCTTTTCTCTTTCTCTTTTATTTATTTTTTTTACTCCCCATCCCTTTTCTTCTCGGGTCTTTCTTCCGCACACCGTAGCGGTGGGGGGAGAGGGGTGAAATGTTGCTGTGGCCCTCGGCGGATTTACGAGGTACGAAAACTTGTTCAAAACGAAAAATAGAGACGTCTCCTAAGTCATATTTATGTAAAGCGTCCGGACGGACGTATATATTCCAGAGGGTGGATGGGAGGCCATGAAACATCAGGAATGGGCCGACACACCGGTGCTGTGCCGAGTATAACAATACATCATTCGGAGTCTTCTCTGGAGAGAAACATCTCCTGGGAGTACATGGAGATGTTCCAGAGTTGAGAGGGCCTGGACGAAGCAGGGATCCCAAGGCATCTCTGGTTAACGTGGCAGGAGAAGATTTTAAGTAGGGGCGCAATCGTTGCCTTTCACGAACATTTTGTTTAAATACAAGCTCTTTCCACTAATGAATGTCTAACTTATCCCATTCCACTGCAGTTCACGCAACTTCTTACCGCTATGAAAATTTAACATTAACTTATAATATCAAACACTGTTTACATAATTATATCCACTAAAAGCATTTTTTTTTTTTCTTAGCTCTCAAATTTTTAAGATTATGGATAAGGGAAAAATAAAGGAATTTATTTGGGGTGAGCGGATCCTTTTACTAGGAGTACCTGTTTGAAAGTGGAGTGAGGGAATTAAGGAGTGTGGGAAGCCTCGGTAGAGGTGGGAATATTGCGGTGCAGTGGTGAGAGTCCACTGAAGGCTGAGCCTAGTTTTTCTAGGCATGTAGTGCAAGCTCATAAAAGCATATACATGAACTATGAATTTATATATGATGAGTTACCATGGTGATATATGCTATCATTACTCATTTCTAGACATGGTGGGAAATAAACACAAAAAAATGTATACAATACACTTTTTTGAGTTCATTTTTTTTTTTTTTGGTATTCATTAATTGATTCATAAATGTGAAATGGAATCTGAACGGCAAAGTACAATAGAAATGACACGATGCGTGAAACATCGATCCGTTCCTATATGCATGAGGTAATCAACACCCTTAGAAAAGCTTTAGAATTCTTACATTACAGCGTTAAGGACTTAAAAACGAAGTTAAATAGGTTTTTTTTTAAAGTTTCGTTTATTTTGTTTCCCCTGTTTTTGGGTTTCCCCTGTGTGTTTGTCTGTCTTGACGATTGCGAGTCCCCTGTTTGACATAAAGTACTTTAATTATCATTTAAACATAATTAAAGGTTATTAATTACTTGGTAATTAGAGAAGAATGTCTCTCATACATAATAGGGTATGAAATAACTCGATGCCCTTACAGGCATTACTAAAAAATTAACTCTAGTCTGCATCTCTTATTCAACCGATAATTTTCTCATGGGCGTGATATTTTGCACGGCAGTCTCATATAATGCTCGGAATACGCTGAAAGGAAATCCACATCCATAAAAACGGCCAATAATCAAATATTGCTTTTCCTAGCATATTGCGTATGGTATCAAATCTATAATTACAAAATTACAAAACAATAACATTTTACCTCATTGACATCTTTTTTTCAATTTTTCAATTTTTTATTTTTTTTTTTTCTAAGCTCTCTAATTAGAAGATTAGGCACGAGGGAAAAATGAAGGAATATTTGGGTTGAGTGGATCCTTGTACCAGGAGCACCGGCTTGAAGGTGGTGTGAGGGAATTAAGGAGTGTGGGAAGCCTCGGTAGAGGTTGAAAGTTGCGGTACAGTGGTGAGAGTCCACTGGTGGCTGGGCCTAGAGTTTCTCAAGGCATGTAGTGCAGTCTTATTTAGTCGGATAGCAGTGATGGGTGCCCCATAGAGGCTTGTTATTGGTGGGCCAAGCGCCGTGATGTCCACCACTTGGTCTGCTTTACCAGATCTTGCGAGTTGCTATCGTGCCGGTAGCGGTGGTGGTGTCATGTCTCGGAATAGAGGGTTTAGACTATGTTTCATCGAGTCGAAGAACTTGATGAGTCTTTTTTTGATGACTTCGGTGATGGTGGGGACCTCGAACTTTTCGTGCATGTCGGAAGCCTTCATTTCACGAAAAGGGGTATGCCATAGTGCCGTGGGCAGGCTGTTGTTCTGGAAGCTCTGGAGTCGAGTTATGGTGCTGGTCCGTGGTGTAGGAATCGAAAGAGTGGTGTCCCAAACAGTAGAGCTGGCCTCAAGACGCTCTTGTTTTGAGGAGTTTCAGTCGAAGGGATATGGCCTGGCTGGTGATGAGATGCTGAAGAGAGTAGTAAGTCCTGCGTACTCTTTTAATTTTCTTCTGCAAGTGTGTGCCGAATGTCATGTGTCTGCCTAGGTTGATGGCTAGGTAGCAGATGCTGATGGCTAGTCAATGGGGCATGTTACAGAAACTTTATTTGAATTTGTGCGATAGTAAAAATAATTGAATGAAATTTAGTGAAAATCATTCAAGGTGGAGTAATTATTGGGATCATTGAAACTCTTAGTGCATACTACGGCACATTTAAGTAATTTATATTTTAAATAAGGGTTTATCTGTTAGGAGACAGGATTCATAAGATGACCATCTTCAAAATATTAATTCGACTATTTTATAATTACAATTCATTAAGTGGTTGTATGTGCTTTTATAGGTCGTCATTTCATCATACCAGCCTGAATCATATCGTCGACGACAAAAGTTACATAGCTATTAACTCATTGCTAAAGATTATATTACATGTGTTCAAAAACTCGCTAAAAACACCACTATTATAAATTACCAAAATATAGCAACATAAATAATTATATATAAACAAACATGGCACAATGAAGATGTATTCTCATGATATTAGAGACTTGACCCAGGCATGTATCTCGACAAATTATTTTTATGGGTACAGTTGTTAATTTTTAAGATACTTTCTTCTGTTAATTAAATTTAGGATGTTCTTAGTTTGACCGCATTCGAAGCTACCACAACCTACCAAGCAGGAATGCGAATTAACTAAAAAAGGAACAAATAAATAAAATAAAGTAGAAATAAAGAAGGGTAGAGGGAATAGAAGAGAAAGCACTTAGAACCCTCCAGAAGAAACAAGAAGAATAGGGGATGGTAGAGAAGCTTTTTAAATTAAAAGCAAAGGGTGGGGGTGCACCTGGCAATATCTTGGGGGCCGTATATCTTGGCCGGGGCAAATTGTGCCTGCGCGCCATCCGTCAGGATTCCACGGGAGGGGGGCTCTTGCAATTTTTAAAATGCCATGAATTACTAGAGGATAACGGCCTCACCCTTATCTTAACTCACCCACCCCAGCCCAAGAGTTTATTTTTAATTAATAATAGGAAAATTACCTGTAGACAAAAATAAAAGATTGCGGTAATTGCTGTTTAGGTGGGCGAATTTTTTTTTTTTTATGTGTACATAGGGAAATAACTTATCGGTATAATTAAGCATCATGAGATAAGAGATCACGGAACAACAAAATTTCATTAACTGATTAAATATAATATTTTTTTTTTTCCCGATTACAAGAATACATATATAAGCTAAAATGTTATCCAAAAAAGCTACTGCCATGCGCGCATAAAATCACTGGCAAGTTTAATAGAATCTGTAGTCAGCTTAAACGTAGCTTTATTTGTTAAATTAAGCGAAACCTTTTTTAATGGCCAATAAGAGCTCCTCATACAAAGCCATTTTAAAAATACTATATTCAGCTATTGAGCTGAACAACAAAGCTATAAGATAGTAATTCGGTAAATTGTTAATTTCACCGATCGAATGTTTCGTATATGATATTTCGGTAGTACTTCCATTTCTTTGAGGCACAATTATGTTTGACTAACTAATTACATTCTTTAATAAAGAGACTTTCACCCAGGTGTTTTGTGACTTCATTGTGAATCCTTATCAACAATCGCAAGCAATAATTACGGTGGAAACATTTTAAATAAACAGTCAGCTGTTTGTAAAGAGCCTATAACCTGTCTGTGAAAAAAAATGAATTTTGTATGAAAATACATTTTGTTTACACAACTTAACGACTTTTCGTCATAGGTTCCAAAGCTTTATATATATATATATATATATATATATATATATATATTTTTTTTTTTTGTCAATTTACTATATTTCCAATATGTGCAAAATATAATATTATGACAACGTTGCACAATTGTCAATGTTATGTCTGTCAATTCTAAGTTGCAGTTAGAGCAACTAGTCTAATTGATTAATTTATTGCTTTTAAAATATCGTTCAAAAAAGTAGCGTACCTGTCAAATATTGTTTCTAGAAACTTATTATGTATTATTTGAAATGAGTTGGTATCGGGATGACCATGTCAACTCCAAACAGGTCATGCTTGTTTGTTTGAATGTTATTAAAGAAATTGTAAATGAATCGTTTAGTCTGGATATTAAGGTTGGAATTTAAATGCGATTGAATTCATATCTCCGTTAGTGTATTCTATGTGTCTGAGTCATGGAGAAGAAAGCAGGATTTAATCGGGATTACAGGATAATCCCTGGATAATGACTTAGTTTTAGCATTTCTTTAATAAAATTTTCTTGTTATTGTTTTTCATACAATGAGGTATTAGATTGGAAGAGATTATATAATTTAGGCGTGCTGCTTGTGAGGATGAAACACGAGGCCTGTTGAAAGTGCCAGTTAAAAAATCGTTTTTTTTGGATCCTTTTAACTCAACAATGAACCTTAGTAAAAGTGCGTAGTTTTATGTATAGAAAGATTTTTCATCCACCAGATATTATTGCTACATTACTCCCTGCGATGGCTAGCCTGATACTAAAAATAACAGTTCGTTATTGGCCAGTGGAACAGTTACACGGGTGGAACATAGCCGTGAGTAATTACCTATAATTAAGAGGGGGCTGTTATTGTGCCGGTAGAAGACATATGTCGCTACCACAGGTTGTCGATAAAGTCTGGACTTGGAGCACTCGCTCATTAGAACCCTAATCACTTGCCGCTAATGCCTGTCTGCCTTGTCCCTCTATCTACCGGTTCACACTTGGCCAGCTACGCTCTTCTTCAGCGCCTTGTCTTCTTACTCGTTCTTTCTCCTCGAAGGGAATTGTAACAGCGAGGAAAACAAATAAAAGTTCTAGGAGTGCGGTCCAATAATTGTAAAAAAAAACAAAAAAAAAACTGGTCTATACTCTCTTATAGACTCAAAATTATTTTTATTATATTAAGTAATTATGTCAATCTACTTGTTATATCCATATATAAATTACTTTAACATTTAAATTCATACATTCTGCATTTCAGAGACTTCCAAGGGCTCACAAGCTTTGAGCAAAAGAAATATTACACATTTTTTTAATATCTCATGCAGAATTTTACCTAGTTCGGCACGATTCCTTTAAAAACTACATATTTGGTAATCTAGGTAACTTTTATGAAAACAATCCCCGACTTTCTTTGCAGCATAATTTAAAAGATTAAAATGGACATTTCCCTTCGTAAAATTGTATCATAGTTGGTGCGGAGAAATTATTAGCTCAGCTCACATTTAATAATTACTCTTATTAACCTATGGAGACCACACCATTGTAATCACAAGACTGGAAGATTGTGTAATTTTTTAATGTTTTGTTGTTATCGCATGAAAATCGGTAAACTAAGTGTTTGTTAATGTGGTCAGGGTTACCCAGCTAAGATCCATTACTCATAATCGTCACTTCTAAACTTTCCCCGAAATATCTGGTGTTTCAAAACTTTGAAGTATTATAAAGGGTTTTTGTACGTCTGGACAAGGAAAATTTTGAAATACCAAGTGCGAATATCTTCATTGACAAGGGGGTTGAAGTCGTACAAAATTAAAGCCTTGATGTCAGTCAGCTTTACAATACACTGGATCTAACGATTCCAAAAATTGATCACTCAAATGTTGTATTGTGGAACGTACACTTGAATTTTCGAATTGGTCCAGGCTTTTCCGAGAAAAGCCATGCATTTTACATTTGTCATCAGGATACTCAACAAAAGACAAAAATTAGCGAGTAATTATTCCGATGTTTTTAACAAACATTCTGATGAAATCCAGCCTCTGGAATAAAGAGATGCCCACAAAGTAGTGGATCTACTGCTCCTTTGTGGGAAGTGTGGAAATCTACTTTTGGTTGGGGGTGGAGACGTCATCAGGACTAATGTAGGTAACCACCATACCATTTTAACCAAAAGATTAAAATGGTATGGATAGGTGGAAGAACGCTGGACAGGAAAACACTCTTATAGAAAATGTAGAAGTTACAATGGTGACAAGGGGGTTAAAGAATAGAAATAGAGACCTTATAAAAAACCGCAAATATAAATATTATATTTTTTTAAATCTTGTATCCTTATATTAAGTACTAGTCCACTTATAAGAGCACTTTCGGAGGCCACCCCCATCTCAAGTATCTTATGATTAAATAAATGCAACAAAATTTGAAAATGAATTTTAAATAATCCAACAGATGTAACGAGGTAACATCTAGCAGCCTTAAGAATAGGAAACAAAGATGGAGTAGCCACCGAAAGTGCTTGTGTCAGTATAAAATAAATTACGGGTAGACCAGCGAGAGGTGGAAATTAATTAATTAATTAATTAAGTAGAGTTAAAATACTATTGACAGTAACCTCTCTAGAAAAATAACTATCAGGCGTGTTCCAACATAGGTGGACGTCAAGTAGACTGTGAAGTGTTATCACGGATCAAGCTGGAAGTTTTTATTAAATTACATCATGAACTCACTTCATGTGAGGCCTCCTTCTTTCAACTACTACGCGGTAAGCATGCGCCCTCTAATAACACGGAAGACAGCATTGGAAAATAATTTAAAACAATATTAAAACTGAACGGGATCTGAGGGAGGGATCTGCTACACAAGAGGAGATAATGACAGGGGTGGGGATATTATAAAATGTTGCACCATGGAAGTCGTGTAGCCAAGGCGGCAGTCTCGGATAAGAGTTCGTTTTTTTTTCCTATTCAAAACCGCCTTATGATTTATCACTTCATTATCTCAAGGAAGGAATATTAAATCAATCCCCTAGCTATTAATCAATTGTTCCTTCATTTTTCTTTCTTATTTTATCAGCTTTCAATTTTTTTTTTTTAATTTCACGTAGGACTTCTCTCTCTTCCCTACCGAACAGATATGATCGCCAGCTATCGCTTGGGAGCTACCCTGCGCGCGCACGCTGCGATCTCTTGAATTAATCTTTTGAGATGCACTCTCCCCAGTAATTCCCCCTCCTGCTTGAGATATTTCATGTTTATCTTTCAGCCTCTTCTTACGCCCTGTGGAAATTAACAGAAAATTCGGGACATCCATTTCAATCCTGAGCATATCCTACGGAGAAACTCCCCCTTTAACTGTGTAAATCTAACATGATTGCATGGTACTTCTCCGCCCAGCATCATGATTCATGTTTGACCGTTGACATGAAGGGCAATCAAAAATTAGAAGGTGATTTATATTACAGAAGTTAGAAAGCCGTTTCTGTATAATCTTTCACTTGATATCGACGTTTAGTAATCAGTATATTTAATATACATTTGAATATCTAATCGAACCATTGAGTCGTATTTAGCACATACCATGGCTCTCGTGGGATGATCTCTCACTTCGATACCTGAAGGCCAATAAGGTTAAAAATGTATACAAATAGTTCAAATCGTTTTTTTTTTGTTAAATATTTTACTTAACTTTCCTGCTCTTCGTCAGCCTCCACTGGCTTGTATCCGGTGACGCAGCTGACAGAGGAGCGTAGGGGACTTCCCAAGAATCTGCTTCCTATTTCGCATGCGAGAGAGGTGACAAACATGTGAATTTGGGAGGCTTCTGGGCTGTTTGTAAATATTGTATGAATGAGCGAGTGAATGATGAATTGTAAATACGGTATGAATGAGAACATTTATCTCAATTATTTATTGCTTAATAAGGCATATTGTAATTTTAGCACAATAAAGCAGATATATATATATAATATTTGGAATGATTAGACTTTCAAAGGTTAACATAAAAAGCAGTAATTGAGTCAAATAGGACAATATTCCTTAGATGATTAATGGTTCTTAAATGACGTCAATGTCTATGCATTTATTGTTTATAGTAAAGGACATTACAACTTATAATACTTAGAATCCAAAGAGCTACATACCCTTATTATAAACTAACTTCCGTATGGTTCGTAATTTTTTTAAAGTATGGCTACACAACATAAATATTTCCATTACACATTGCAAACTAATTTCGTCAAAGGGTGAATGTTGATGAATTTCAAATAGATGGCGAATTATAGATAATATGGCTCATTAAAGATATCACTAATCAGAAGGCCATATATTTATGTATCAACCTGCTGTCATTAAAATTATTTTAAAAAAAGAGGGGTAATCGCAGCCAACAAAACGTGTTTTGTAACAAGAGAATTTTACTGCTATTCATTCAGTTTCATTTATTTCCAAACGTGGTAAATTACTCTACGTATTTCACCTCATAAAATGAGTCATATACGTTGTGTTTTTATAATTTTGCATTGGAAATTACTAAAAGCAGGTGAGCACACGACATCTTAAAGAGAAAACATACAAGCACTAGCCCAGAGTCACAATTGCATGTAAATGTATTCATGGTAATGAGTGGAGTTTACAAGTAAAGGTGATATTAAATTGCGAGATTGTCACTCGGCTCGCCGGGAAAAAAAAAACATGCAAAATTTCTGTTGACTGAAGCGAACGTTTTTATACATAAAACATATATGGAAATAAATATACATTTGAGTTGCTATGAAAAACAAAACGAAAAAAAGCTTTGTATTATCAAAGATGATATTGTGAACCTCAGGGGATGAATTCGTATTTGTGATAAAACGAGCCAAACTTTAACTTTATTAAAATTAAACTTTATTTCATCCCCAAGTAAAATAAATTATTGGAGTAACAAAAGGTGTCTCATATTAATAACCCATACCTTTTTTTCTAAAAATGGAGGGGGGTACAAAATAACCCTTGTGTTCAACTCTTCACTACTTACTAAGGGTGCCCGGGATTAATCCTGGCTTCTCTCGTGTACATTATTTTTTGTGGGTAGAGGTCCAGTAACATCAGAACATCAATAAACATAATCCAAGAAGGATTAGACAACACTTTATATTATATTCCCAACATTTAAAATCCTATTGATGGCTTATACAACTATACAGTTACTATATTAAAACCTATTTTTTTATTAACTCTGCTATAATAAAAGGTAGGTAAATTAACCGAGCGTCGAATACTACTTGGCTGTAAAGAGAAGCTGAAGCCATCGTTCGAGGCATAGGATACAAAAACCAAATTAAAAATACATGTTTTTTTGTTTAATATTATATTACATTTTCCAAGGTAATTATTATATTATATGACTCTCTTTATTTTCAACTGGGTGACGTCTTGAGCCCTCTAATGCGCTAATTTTATTATTTCTGCATAGGTTACACTACTGAAATATTCCGGTATAAACTAGTAAAGCTCCTGAGACAGAAAAAGAGTTTTATTTCTTAATAAACTTACTCCCACTGTTTAAATTTAATTTTATAGCTACTTTGTCTTTATTTAGGTCAAAAATACATGCATCTAGCACATTACTAGATTTTTTTTAATAAATTCATTATCGTGATAAAATTACAATCTGCCTTATTAGGCAGTAAGTAATTGTGATAAATGTTCTCATTCATACCATATTTACAATTTTAATTCACTCAATCATTCATTACTAGATTAAGATTCTCGCTTGCGTCCTTTTGGAACAGAGGAAAATGTAAATGGTGGCTATGGGGTGGTACCCCAACAAATTTTTGTTTCATTTACTAGGTCCGAGATGATAAAGTAAAGCTTTGCTGTACACATCCGCTTTTCATAATTAATAATTTTCGATGGAAATGAAGATGAAATAATGGAAGATCAACGAATGCACACGGGGTGCCTAAAAGGTATGGTGGGTGCGGAAGAGAGGCAAATCGTCTTCAACCTTGTGGAAGTACATAATCTTAGAGAATGAATCATTTAAATAAATCACGCCCTATTAGTGTCTTTATATTACCAATATCAAGTGTTAACGCTGTTACTGTTGAAGATATATTATTTGACAATTATAAGAAGTTGTGAACTTAATCTGTACCCATTGACCCAATAACCCATAAAATTCATTATGTGTTCCAGGTGGAAGATAACTGAAGAAGATTCCGGACATTGCTTCCTAGCCCAACCTTCTGAAGCTGAAGAATTCTTTCTAGCCCTGATAAGGGATGATCTTCGACGGTGCCGAAGACACCACATCCATCAGATCCGATGGCCGCTGAGTTATACCCCCAGCCCCGAGGACCGTAGGAGTACGAACAAGTGGAGGACCCAGCCCAAAGCCGGGCGATATTTCCTCCGAAGTCACTGTTTTATTATCCGAAACAGAGCAGTGACGGACGGCGTGTTATCGCGTGTCGTAACCGGTTAGGTATCTGTTAGTGTCGCTGGAACTGGAACTGCTCCTCCGCCGAGATTTATTAGGGTTAATTTTACACAGGCGGGTATTATTCATCGCATCCTCGTTGTCTTGTGTTTCAAGATGGCGAGTGTTTTATTGTTTCACCTTCCTCCGCTTCCAAGGCGGCCCTTGTCTCCTAGTGGAAGATAAGGAATGAGGGATTCACAGCTTGTATCCTATTCGGCGACTTTTTGTCTTCTCTCGGTCTCTCCTACGAAGGGTTTTCGCTTTTTCACCTTCGTGGCGTGTTTAATTCGGATTTAAACAGACGGATTATCTCAGATTTCTATTGATTATCATCTCTGTTGCTGGCCGAGGGCATAAATCTAACGATATTTATGGAGGAAACCGATGGAGGGGAAAAAAACTCGATGAAATATGAACGGCCATGTTTCTCACACCACTTGCCATATCGAATAAGCAAAAAGAATACTTTTCAGTGAGTAATTTGCATCATTTTCCATACCTAGAAATTCCTGGAAATATTTCCAAATTCCTCTATTGTTGTTTTTCCACTCAGTCTCATTATGGAAAATTAGTACTTCTGTAAAGTTGTATTAAACTGGCATAGGTGTTAAATGGTATCATAAAGAAAATCCTCAAGCCCCTCAACATTATCTATCTACTGCGGTGGAAAGAAACCAGCAATTTCCTTTAAGAATTCCATGAAAAAATTCAATGGATTAAATTGATTAATTTTTTTAATCTATTCACGTAAAGGGGTCCATTCATTTGTCTAGAACAGTAAAAACATTTTGAACAACACTAATGTCGACTTTTTTTGTTTTCATAATCTTTTTTTTATTTAGCCAGAACTTTCAACAGCCCACGTCTGTCATCCTCAGAGGTTGCAGTGGTGAACTGATCACTGTATATAGTTCCTGAGGATGACAGTCAAATGCTGTTGAAAGTGCTTGTTAATTAAAGAAACGTTTATGAAGAAAAACGAATTTAAAACTAGAACTTAAAACTTAATAAAAACTAAAAATAGGTGTAATTTAAAACCTAACTTATACCATACAACTTCCAATCTAATACCTCAATGTATAAGTAAAAATTAAACTCAAAAGATTTTTTCAAGTAAATTTATATGGGAAGAGTTTTCAACACAGTTTAACATTCCAATAACCTATCTTTGGAATATTTTTTAGGTAATTTGTTTTGTATTTTTTGCTAAATGTCGGAATCATAGCCAAGGAAGCGCCGTCAAATGAGAATGAGAATGAACAACGACAGTGTATAAGAAACCAACTTGCTTGCTGAGCATGGGATCTCTTGCTATTTATCGTTTACATCATAGACCCCATAAATTTCTAGGGATGTTAATAAGTAATATTTGTCATAATTATGACCGGAAGGTAAATGCTTACGGAAATACCTCTTGGAATATTAACGGCTCACAAAGTGTAGTTCTAAGTCCAATACATAGATATGTATCTTTTGACAAGCTCTTTGTTACCGGAGAGAGAGAGAGAGAGAGAGAGAGAGAGAGAGAGAGAGAGAGAGCGAGAGGGGGTGATGGTGGGGGGGGGATTTATGAAAAATGGCTCGAGTCGGCATTGCATCGAAAGAACAGAAACAAGAACGATAAGGAGGCCATAAATCACGATATGTAAGTCAAGGGCCGCTAGAACACCAGATATAACGAGTGCGGATCTCAGCCAGCTCGCAAGATAAGGAACTATTGCATTTACACTTATCATGGAAACGGGTTCAGAAATATAATTGTATTATTTAAAATACTTTTGTTAGCCTACATTGAGAAATATGCCGTTTAAAACTGTAGGTGGAGGTGAGATAAATCTGGAATGTTTCGTGAGGAGAACCGTGGATTAAATCTGGATAATCCAAAACTGTTATAGAGATTTTCCCAAGAACCATCATCATCATGTTGTTTGGTGCTCTAGAATTCAAAAACCAAACGTCACGTGCGCTGTTAGTATGAATAGCTAGTAATTAAGTCAAATTGTTGTCTGTATTAGCTAGTGTTCAAGCCACATTCATGCATCTTCTAATGATTATTTTATGATCAAACTTTATTTATTAGAATTAGACAGATTTAAAGGGAGTGAGTTTTCGGTTTAATTCTCTAAAGAGTAATTACGGCTTGGTCCGCTACCAAAGGGTTACTCCTTCGGCATTTTGGGAATCCCCTTTATTAAAGTTACAACTAATTATAGTTACTTAACCTAATCCCGTAGCACAGTCATTGCACTGCACCACTCATCCCTATAATCCTCCTTGGAGACTAAAACGCCAGTGGCCTCTACGCTATAAATGCGTAACAGTGGGAGTCCAACTTCTCCAATCATGTCCTGAGCGTGTGTGGCTCTCGCGCTCTTAGCCAGCCTCCGCTGGCTCGTATCCAGTGACGCAGCTGACGGAGGAGCATGGGGGACTTCCCGAGACTCCACTTCCTCTTTCGCATGCGAGGGAGGTGACAACCATGTGGATTCTGGAGGTCTCTGGGCTGTTTGTAAATACTGTATGAATGAGCGAGAGAATGAAAAATTGTAAATATGGTATTTATCACAATTACTTATTGCCCAATAAGGCAGATTGTAATTTTATCATAATTAAGCTGTTAAAAAGTAATTATATTTACTTAATAGTTAAAGGTTATTTAACACATAGTTATTTAATTATCATAGCTACACAGTAAGCAGTTTGACGAGACAAAATCAGAGGTATCCAGACATATCTCAAAGCAACGCGTGGTGTATTCTCATAACAGTTTAGTCTCTTTGTTGTTAAAGGGAGGTTTCAAGATATCAGAAGTTTATAATCCTCCTTTAATACCCAACACCTTGCTCCTTAAACATCATTTCTACCCAACGATTAAAACTGGGTTTCAAACATTAAAACGAACAAGCTGGGGCTCTTTCTCTTTCTTTCCCTATTTTTAAATAAATATTAAAATATAATAATAGGAAATGCTATGTAATGTACCCCAACAAAATATAAATTCACTTATTTATCGATCGCTTGGAGGAACCAAACATGCCACAGCCCACTTTAGACCATACAACGGCATACATAATACATTAACAGGCCATTTTATATTCAATGGATACACTTTCATTTTACTTTCAAAACAATTTACGTTTTATTAACTTTCTCTTTCATTTTGGGCGGGGTCTTCATTGCATTTAATAAAGAGCCTCCAAGCCTAAGAGAAGTTAACTAACTTTTCCAGTTATCCGTGTATTTGAATACGAAATATATTACTGATGTATATTAGTAGGAGATTATACATCATGTTATTTGTTAAGTATTAATATTTTAATGTTAAAGTAAACATTTTATGATCTCAGATAAACCCCATTAAAAGCCCATTCTTCAGGATCGCAAATGAGTAATTGAGTCATTTCTTTCACTAACTCATATTCAATTGACGAATACATGGGTCACCCCTGATTCAACTACTACTGGTATTTACTTGCGTTTAGGCTTGTGTCTTGGTGTTAACTATGATTGCATTAAGGGATATGTTCACCAATATGTCCTGTAGTACAGAGGAAGTCGAGTTTCTGCACAATTTATTTATATCATACTATCGACTGTCATGAGATGCTATGATTTGAGCCTGCGTTTAATTTGTAACCCCAGATGGAGTTGCTACAAGAATTTTTGCTATATAGATATACTCAGGTAAAGTAACCTTTCCAACTATATAAAGGTTGAACGAATGGTTAATAATCACTAGTATATATTAATTACAACCTTTTGCTGTGAGGTGTGATAGTTAATAACCTTGGGTAGTAAAACAGGATAGAGTAGTGGTAGGATTCGTAGCAATTAATATGATGTTTCCCATCTTACAAATCTGTTTCCTTTGAACGTTCTTTTCTTACCGGTGCCATAAATCTTTGGTAGTCTATTCCAATCAACATTCACCGTTCATCAACTCTTCCAATCTTCAAATCTAGACTGCACCAGTTCCTTATCTCCATCAAATCTAACGATTCACAATTTTTCATTATTATTCTTTATTAATTTTCTTCAATTTTAATACTTCCTTTCACGCTATTTTCCGACATAAAATAATTTCTATATTTTCTTAGTCGCAATTGTTAATGAATGTCATTCCCCTATATTTATTTAAGTTTTTCATTTCAATATTATGCTGCTGGTTCCTTGAATTCATAACATACATACATAGAGCCATTAATATTTATTAACTAATCTTACAATGTGTAATTTATATTAGACATTTTTCTTTTTTTTTTTGTCAGCTATACATACTTGTTTGTAAAACAATAAAGTTTTTTTTTTTATTTAATTTCGGTTTGACCAGTAGGATTTGATTGATTGTATTACCTTAATATTTAGGGGCTGTAATAACAATCAACTAACATTACAGGATAATATAGTGTAGATATTTCATAGAAGTACCATAAAGCATTTTATTTATATAAATTTATTTTAGAGAGCTAATCGACACCGGTGAGCCGGGCCACCCCGGGCCAGGAGGGGGTTGTAACCCCCCCCCATGACAGGGGGTTAGGGGGTGCAACATGGCACGGTCATCTGTACACGGCAATTTATGGGGGTAACTTTTTTACTCTTTCGGAACGGGGAAGGAACGGGTGTGCTCGGTGATAGATCACCCTGAGGAATTAGACAGGAAGGAATTGCAAAACGTTCCGAAGGCTGCCACTGTATATTTGACACCTTTAAAGGAGCTTTCCGCAAATAAATTTCAAAGATAATTTAACATTTATTAAAGTTTCAAAATAGTTTACAAAACTCCATTTGCCAAATGATTATTTTTGCTTCTTTCGAAGTGTCAGGGTGCGAATTGTAAAAATAAAAAAAAAAATTAGATATGTTCAATTTAAGCGACTAAGGTAGGATAGGATAGAATACTTGAAATACAGTCAGTGGGTGTCATGTTTTATTTTATTATACCCTAATTTATAAATATAAATTAAATAAAAAAATGGTCAGTATCTTGAGCTGATTTTTATATTTCCTTTAAATTTAAGTATACGAAAAATATCCTTGTATTGTGTTGGCAATTGATTGTATTCAGTAAATTTATTATTAAGTGAAAGCCATTTTAGGATTTATCCTTTCAATTGACACGGAGAGAGCAAAACCCGTAGCAAATCCGATAAAAAAAAAACCCATAATGAAGGTATCATTCTTTCATAGATATTATACGAATTTTTATTTAATTAATTTATTTCAGCCTGACAAGTAAATTATAAACTATCTATTATATAAATGTTGTGTTCAAATTGTTTAATTTTTTTTGAAATTGATACATTAGATATATATTTTCCAAGTTCAAGAATACGCTTACGGTTCGTTTCATTTCAGAATGATTACTAAAGGTCCCAAATAAAATGGTATTAGGAAACATAGTTGACACTTTATTTATTAAAACAATTCCACTGAGTTAGGCCATTGCTTCCTGCTATGCCATCCCCTCGTCTGCCTCCAATGATGACAATCTGTCGATTTCTATGTTGAGATATCAGTTTTTGTTTATGATTCTAATGACTTTTTAATGATCGTCTCTGCTAAAGGCCCCTATGAGAAGAACCCGAGGACTCGTCCACACGCGCCATTAGCGCCGAAGCCGATCCAAGGTGCCTAGGCGGGGAATTAGATTAGATTCTGTAAAAAAGTGTACACCTTAGTTCCTCAGACTGATATCATTTGTCCGGATGTAAATAAGGCGCTCGGAGACGACGTGATAAATCACCGCCTACGGAATAAAAACCTTTTAGTTGGCTCATGTTTAACCCTCGCCCGTGGGAACTCGATTCCCAGATCTCCCGACACTTGTTACAGCCATTTCTACTTCTTCTAACAGCCGATACCATTTGTATTGTGCTGTATGTTTAATGGTGGGCGGGGTGGTGAGGGTGAGCTTCACAGATGTTGGGGTCGTTTTTGGGTCTTGTTCTCTTTCTATATCCTTCTACTTTTTGAGGGTAGGTAATATTATACTGGCTTTCGCCTCTTTTCAGCCATTTATTTTACCATGAGATGTTCGGCAAAGGTATAAACAACATTTTATTTAGTTAAAATTAAATAAAATATTCCTCAACAAAAGAAAAACTACATCCAGTGATTTCCCGGGAGAGATTTGACAGAACTTCTAGAATATGTCACGGAGCGTATACCTGACTATACTAACATTATTTCGCGTATTGGTGAGAAGGCAATATTGGCGTAGTTCGATAATAATAGGTTTCAATAAAAAGCTCTTTTCAATTATTGCCACAACTTTTATGTTCAGTAAAACGTATTCTTTTTAAGATAATTCACTGGTATAATTGTATCGGTTCTGTATTTAAGAGAGGGATCATCGCCTCAAGAAGCAATTTTGAATTGATGTAATAAAAACCATACATTAAGAAATGTACACATATACTAGTAGCCATCAAAGGCGAGATAATGCGATAAGAGGTAAAATCTTGAGCCTCAGGAAACTGAAGGGAATGTTTTTTAATCGAAGAAACAAACAGTATTGCTTCAGTTTCAAATTATTATAAATTAGATAAAGTAAGGTTACAACGCTTAAATTGTTTTTTTGCAGTAGTCCTTCCTAATTTAGCACAAATCGCACTAACTATTTTGCATAACTAATCATGTAAAGTAAATAATCATTGCAAACTTTCATGCGGTCGAAGATTTTTGGGTTCTTTCCTAACAAAGTTGGATTCCTCAGTTTAGTATAACTTTATTAACTATTTGTTTTTGGATAATATTTAATTTCCGGTTAAACGCCGGGAGAGTTATCATAGACTGCTGAACGTGCGTCAAAGTAGACACATTTCCCTTTGACTTTGAAACCTGTTCCCTTATTGTGTCCTAAGAGACAGTTGTTGAAATTCCCAATCGATATTCAATCATACCCTTCCTTGCCTCACAAAGACATCCTCGTCAGATGTATGTGTTAGTGGATACAAGAGCATACTGCGGGATGACCCCTCTGAGATTGCGGAACCAGACACTGCGGATGTGAGCATTTCCATACTGTCTGTAACTGGGCACATCTGTCCTGATCAATGGAGTCAGATCCACCATGGACCGGATGGTTCTTTTGTGTTACCACTGTTTCTAATGTGGACAATGCTTGTTAACTAAAATTTTAGTGTTTATTTATATTATTTTAATATGATTTGCGAATTTATGGCAAATTGAGTTCCGCATAATACCTTCCTAGAATAAGAACACTCTCTCAGGGGTTTCAGAAGTGGAAGTTTCAAATGTAATCTTCTAATTCTTCTTCTTGATATCATTTCAAGACTAGGTAGGACCTTGTTCATGGCGTCTTCATCCCTTAACCCTTCGTTCCAGCAGTTCCATGAAACCCTGAATCAATTTATCTTTGGAAATGACTCCGATGATTATTTTTGAATTAAAAGCGAGTTTAAGCTTTTTTTTTTTTTTTTTAATGGAAGATAGCTCCGAATTTATTCCGTCTTCCAACAGCATCATTCCCTTTGTGATGTTATATATGTGACTCACCGCATAAAGTAAATGTAATGATAAGATAGTTTAATCGTAGGTTTGAAGACCATGTAAAAATGTATTTATTAGAATAACTACATCTTTTTATTATGGTGTGTAGATAACGTTCTACGTGTAACTCGCCGTATAAGATATAATTTATAATATAATAGAAATAAAAAATGTAAATCGACTGATTATAAATGTCTTTTTGAGTGGTCATCAAAAGGGGTTTGACGGACATAGAATAAACATATCTTTGTCCACCGAGGAACTGACGGACCGGAAAACTGGATACATAATACTCCACACTTTGTATATATGTCTATATTGCGTATGTATTGTAATTAAGATTTTGCGTTAATGGCTATCAAGAAACTATGGGAATAGAATTCACAAAAAAATTCGGCTCTACTTACATAAAAACATTCTATGTAAGCAAATAGAGAATAAAACATGCCAGTCAGTGCTCATACAATGGGGCTATATGGAAACGTTTCAAAAACGTGTTTTGATAAAAGAGGTGTGAGGAAACACCCCTTTTACACAGAGTTGAAAATAAGTCAACACAAAGGGCTCGTAGTACAGAATGGGGCATCATGACCCTTTTCAGTACCTGAGAGTGAGATAAAAGAAAAACACCCTTTTGGAGAGGAGGGGGGAACACAGGGTAGCTCAAGAGAGTGCTCGAGGAGTAATTCGTCTTGGTGCTGTCCAATTTACTTTCCTCCGGTTCGGAGCGTCTGCGGCTCTCACGATATCCCTCAGTCTGTAATGCTATCGGTAATGTGGCTACAGGAGCAGCTTGAAACCCCCTGATCCCTGCTCACTTCTATTTTCCTGGCCGGTTAGCAGTTGATTTTGGAGAATTCCTGTACTTTGTACATATGTCTACATTGCGTGTGTATTGTAAATAAGGTATGAGTGAAAGAATGAGAGCCATATGTTATATATGGTACATATGAGGTATTTATAACAATTACCCATTGCCCTAATGATGGAAATTGTAGGTTGTGTAACGTTTTTTTCAAATAAATATTGTTTTGAGAGAAAAAATTATTAGGACTTTATTGCGTCAATAGACTAGAAAGCAACTAAGATTCAAAAAAAAAATTCGAGTCTACTTACATAAAAAATTTTTCTATATTAAGAATTAATTTCCAGTAAATCTCACGACGATTGTGCTTTTAAATTTTAAATCAAATGGGTCGTTAAAAATTGCTTTTAAAATAAGCGAAAAAAATATATATTGCTACTAGTCTATTTATGAGATTTGAAACAAATGTTTATCGAAAAACCCTGTCGTAATACACTAACTATAAAAAATAATTAGTAGATCTCGTGAGCTATAACTTACTGCCATCTTAAAAAAGAGGAGCCTTGGTATCAGAAGCATAAATCAGACTACACTACATGCCTAGGGAGACTCTAGGCCCAGCCACCAGTGGACTCTCACCACTGTACCGCAACAACCAACCTCCACCGAGGCTTCCGACACGCCTTAATCCTCTCACACCACCTTCAAGCAGGTACTCCTCGTATAAGGATCCGATTAACCTAAATATTCTATATTTTTCCCTCATCCTGAATTTCTAGCTAGAGAGCTTAGGAAAAAAAAAAAAAAAAAAAAAAAAAAAAAAAAAAATAAGAATAAAAATGTTTTCTTTGGTTGTGAAAAAAAAACTTAAATTGTGCTACTAAGCAATTATTGAAGTTATTATTTTTTTTAAAGAAGTTTATAACGGTTAGTTCCTTCCTATTAAAAATAAAAATCTTTATTTAAATACTTCATATTATCAAATAAGCCATTCATTTAGATGATGGCTATTACAAAAAAGGCTTAAAATGTAAAAATCATTGTTTTCGTATTGATTACGCAATAATCTGCGTAAATTTCAACAACTTTTTTAGTCAGGATTTTTAGTCGATCTTGCGAGGGGCGCAACATAGATTTTCCCAAACAAATATTTTCTTAGCTATTTATCACACGTTTCTTTTCTTGGGTAGTATTAAAATATTTATCTGTACAATAGCACACCACACCCTCGTTATAAAAGGATTATTACCACATATTTATACTCTAATTTATTTATTTTTATACTAGATTTACTTCTCCTTCCAACAATAATAAGGCTTTCACACAACATTTAGAATTCAGAGCTGAATAAATAAGATTCCATCCCAATAGGCGCATGGAGTTGCTCGCTTACACCTTTACCCCTATACGTCCCATGTACCCCTGATGGAGGCTTTCAAAAAGAACTAGGGTGCCCTTGGGACAGATCAGGTGAGAAGTGAATACTGTTGCCTTGTTTGTCGCAGCCGTTGTTCCGCCTCCTGAGTAGAAAAGCCTGGAACACTAAATCCACGGGACAGCTTCCACTGACCTAAGATCCCATTTGCGGTTAAGGCCGCTTTAAAACCGCATTTAAATAAAAAAGTAGGCCGGGAGAGGCTGTTTGTCTTCGGGAGCAGGGAAAGCGACGGGGCAGGAAAACCTTGCGGGGCGAGGGGGGGGGGACCAAATTACATTTGCCGCGCGCGGTTAGTGGACCCCAGATGCCAGTAAAACCATTATTCGGAACCAGTCAACGCGTCTCTCTGCTATGCGGGACTTTTATTTATATCTTATTACGATTATACTGGGAATTGAGCCGAGTGGTTTGATGTTTTTTCTCTAGGGGACAACCACCCCCCGCCCCCTCCATCTCTGCCGGAATTTGATTGGCTGCCCGCCTATAACCCTTCCTAGGGGGGTTGTAGCAACCCGATTTATTACCCGCAACTTTAATTAACCACCCACTCAGCCGTTTGGAATTAGATGATGATTGTTACATCGATGATGGCTCGGGGATTATGTAGTACAACTGTCAACGTGTAACCTGATATGGCTTATGCCCTCCTGCCAGAGAGCATACGAGAGAATAAGCATACTGAATACATTTTTTAATATTTTGATACAGTTTAAAGTACTTCTACTCCAATAAAAATTACATCATTAAGTTCCAGAGGGGTTAAGGCATAACTTTCAAACATCTGTCAATGTTCCCAATGCCTGTTTTAAACAAGATAAAATGTCCAAGCTTAAACGACAATTAACAAGTATACAATGAATTCATGAGTTACTTGGATATTCATTGGAGTATTTGTACTTTTTGGTCAAAGATAATTTATACTGGGTAGTTGTTCAAGTATTGATGCTTTTGTTCAAAATATTTGCATTGTTGTTTAATTAGTATTTAGTCAAACCTCGCAACAGCAGATTACATGGCCAGTCCGTTATTTATAGGAGTAGTTAAATATACATCATTTATATATCAGAAAGCTACGGTAATCGCTTTCGCCGACGACATTACGGTTTACAGATGCAGCATGAGTGCACAACGAGCTCTTACACAGGCCGAGTCAGTTTGTAACGTAATCAGTGACAGACTGGATAGGTTAAAAGGGTTAAGCGTGAACCTCGGAAAGACTGACTGCGCAATCTTCTCCCTCCAAAAGGGGAAAAAATCCTTATCCTTGCCGAAACCCTATATACTATAGGAGGACAAGAGGACTCACCGGCTTTCTCAATGCACTATCTGGGTATAAAAATGGATAGGCATCTCCATTCCTCTACTCATTTTAGTAATAAAATAGAAAAAGTACGACACAGGTCTTACCGGTTTCACCACTTGCTAACTTCACCAAACTTGTCACTGCGTCTCAATCTGATGATCTATAAATGTGTCATTCAACCAGCTCTGCTGTACAGTGCTCAACTATATACTCACTTGACTGATAACACAGCTAAAAGTCTCCAGCTATTTCAAAATGGGATCATGAGAAAAGTGGTCCGACATACCTCTCTCGAGAGAGGTTAAAGAACGCCGCACCCGTTGCTTAGTGTGGGTGAGTTCATCCACCGGGGACACATCATGTATTTTGTGTCGTTGCAGCACCTAACAAACTGTTTAACACTGTAACCTCACCACCCTTCCCCCATCGATGGCAACATAACATCGGGGAAAATCAGTTAAAGATTTTGTTGAAAGTTAATTTTAAGTTTTATGATTCATAAGGTGAGCCCCATCACTTTTAAACATTTGTAGGGCATATAATATTGACCTGTTGTAACTAGATCAACAATTTTTAGATCATTAGATATTATTATTCCAGTAGTGAGCTTTCAACTAAGCAGTGATCTGGCAACTTAATATCATTACTATCCAATCCCATGAGCTTAAAGAACCTTATTCAAGCAGCGAAAAACAAATTTATAATATTCGAACTGGAGGGAAAGTGCCCGAGAGTGTTCATATTTCAAATAGAAAATATTTATGAGAGATATGGAAGAGTTCTGGAGAGGGCCGATATGAAGAGGTAGACTCATCGCCGACAATACAGCCCATTCGTCACCGATATCTCCATCTTATCGGCGGCCGGAGCGCCGTCGTCGCTGGGGGCAAATGAAAACCGCCTCCTCCTTCCCTCTCCGACGGTCGGAAAAACCGAGATTTACCGTTGTCTTTATCTCCGGGGAAATAAGTTTTCCAAGAGTAATGGCGCGGTCTTCCTTCGATTTTCCTCTTTCTAGTTTATGCCCTCCTCCCATTGCTTCTGGGGGATGTATCTGAGGAAAAAAGGGAGGACAGAGTACATTCATTATCGGTAATGGTCAGCATCCAGTCTTTTGTGCTCTCGACGTTTCGGACTGCAGAGTCGACACTGCAGATTTTATCTCGGGCTCTTCCTGTGTATCAGCCAGGGGATCGTTGTTAGATGCGTTTTTTTCTCATACAAACAAGCAGTTGTTGCATCATTGAGTTGTTGGAAGCAGCATGGACGGAATAACGCTTAGGCAATATGCCAATGATGAGAGTTTTAAAAAGAATGTCTTGCTGAATGTAATAAATAACTACTTATTTTCTATCAAATATCTCTACAAATAATTTTTATTATTCGCCTTTTTAAACACCAAGCGTTAATAATATTACCGGTGAGGACTGGGTCTGGTCTAGTACTATATGGATCTGTGATCTATTGAAAGCGCCAGTGCGTGTAATAAATTAATGATCTTGGATGATTGTTGGTGATGGATGAAAACTTATGCCAGCGCACACAACCTTCTAGTACACATATTTTATCTGATTTTGATTGATGAATTACATTGAATTTAATTATGTACCGGTTAAACGTTAGTTTTAACTCATTCCATTAGCATCATTACCTGGAGGATGTACAGTGCTTATAGCTCTTGCAGTCCATTCGAAAATTGTCTTTCGATTCCTTTTTTCTTTTTAAGCTATATAAACTCGATAGATTAAGCTTTGATCCAAAACTTGCAACTGGTCAGTTAGCTACTACGGTTGAAACTCTGCACATTGCTTACAATGGGTATGTAATTATTTTGCCTGTTGAAGAGCTGGCTTCAGGGCATATAACATGATAGCTCATGCCTCATATATGAAGACCTGATTAATAAGTTACTTGTTGCGATATGATTGTATTAGTAGTATGTAGAAAAAAAATGGTGGGCAATTTAGAAAAAAAACCAACAAAAAGAAACAGGGAATAGCACATGAATAGTAAGGGCTGTCCGAAGGATAGTTGATAGGTGACACTAGTGTGGTTGGCACTAGGTGTTACCTTTAAAAGGAAAATTCAGTTCCTATAACCGGATTCGCTAGTTCTTTATTCAAGTAGCTCCTCATGTACCCTTACGAGGCTAAGGTAGAAGTCGGCCTGCTAACCACTAGGCATTGGGGAAGGTCAATTTGTCTATATTATATTTCATTCAAGTTTAAAGAAACCAACGACATGGATCGAAATTGGAGAACAATATTGACATGGGATTGTAACCCTGCCTGCCTTCTCGTTCGAACGCCACCAATGGAGCTATCCCAGCCAAATAACAATCTTGACAGAATTGAGTCTGGGTTTTTTGAAAGCATCGCTGGTTGCATCATTTGCTTAAAGCTGACTACAGAATAGGCTCTCAAAATTAATGTCCGGTTTTCTTTTTTAATTGGGAAGCGCTTTCGACTGATATGTCTGCATCCCCAGGTGCCATATATCTAATTTTTTAGATAAATTTATGAACAATACCTACATAACAAAACTAATGTACAATCCATCTAGTATGAGAAAAAGAAAAACTAGCATCATCACTCTTGATTATTAAAATCTCTATTGAAGATAATATGAAAAAATACAATCTGTAGAGAACTTGGGATGTAGTGGTATTTTGGTTTTTTCCATGACTGTTTTTTCTTATTAAACACTAGTGGTTTTGTACCAAACAGCAATATGTGATAACTGTTTTCGATTGATGCAAGAGAATGTGAGACATGCCAAAAATATTTAGTATTTCTCTCAAATATTGTCCGGAAGAAGCAGGGATTGTTGTGTTTCTGAGCCCGGTTCCTAGCCCGAAGCAGCCGCGTCTAAAACGGCGTGGAACGGACGGTTTTTAGCCCAAGTCCGAGTGACTTTACGACACCTCCTTGAGCGGCAACAGGCTGTAAACACGACCTACAAGTTGATAGCGAGGTGGAAAATCTCATAAAATTTATCGGACAAATTAACACACTGGGCCGGTATCTACACACAGGCGGCGGACATTTTCGCTCCGGCTAGTAGCGGCTCCTATGCCTTTACCCAGATAACATTCCTCGTGTTACTGTTTTTGAAAAGTGGTCCTCCCACCGCCGCCCCGCACAATGTGGGATTTCAGTTCCCTTTTTACCTTTTTTTTCTTTCGTTTTATTTTTTATTTTTTATTCCTTTTCATTTTTCTCTTATTCCTTTTTTAATCCTTCCTCTTAAAGCCCTGACCCTCGCACACTCACATTTACAACCCGCCGCTGAGTCAGTGTCTAAAATACGTACAGGCCTGTTGTACCTTGAAACGCGAAACGGTCATAAATTAGTCAGCTGACAGTCCGCATATATTTATTTATAAATATGTTAATTTCTGTGCCGGATCTTGGTTAAATTAATATAATATGAGTAGAAAAAAAACATAATAAATAAATGGACGTTAGAAACTACGGGCTTTAACCGTCAAAAATTGTTTCCTTATTACATCAATCAACAATTTTATTACCTCGCTATTACAATTACACTTTTGAAGTTCTGTCCTTAGTAAACATTTAGCAGTGAAATAATTTTTAAACCGAGCTGTCATGCCTTTTCAGAAGCATATTTTATAAATCAGAAATCCTTATCTGTGAGTAGAATAACAATTCAGAAAAAAACATTACTTAGCTGTCAAGGTATTTTGTACAAAAGTTTTTTTTGGGAGAACGGCTTGGGTCAACGACTGTACCAGATCCGTGTAAATAGGAGATGAACCTCCTCAGTGGAAATGTTGTCCATGAATAAAGTTGATAAAAACAATTCTTTTTAATGATCATACCCTAACAATGATTATAGTAAAAATAAATATAATAAACATAAAAATAATACCCTAACAAAACCCTTCTACTCATTTATATACTCAAGGGTTAACAATGAACTCACAGTACTTTAAAAGCATTACAATGGTTTGTTAAAATCATGTAATTAGTGGAAACGCTCTTTTACTAAAATGTGAAGCTTTTGGTTTTAAATTGTATACGGTTATTACACAGGATAACCTGTTCTAAACAGAACACATGTAATTAAGTAACAGAATGATGCAACTAAAAGCAATAGATTATTTTCTTCGGATTTGTTCTAGAATATGTTTAATAATGGGTATCATTAATCAGACGAATATAGAAAGAACTATCTTAGCAAGAAGACCTTTAATTCGAATGTTTAATAACTATATATCATTAGGGTTGGTATTCCAACCTTATCATTTTTAGTGGAGATGCTGTTTAATACGGCATCATTGGGCAATTCTTTCCGCGTTTCCTGGCCTCCGAATCCGGCAGATAACGCAGACGAAGACACGAAATTGATCCAAACCAAGGGGTTGATATTCGGGGAAAAAAAACTAAAATATATCATATTACAATATAGGTACAGTACACGCAGAATATGATTTGAGCGAGAGGTACATTGAGGACAACCGGCTAGGATTAGTGAAAAATACAAATTAAATTTTAAAATAAGAAATTAGATATCCAATGAAATTATCCCTATCGTAAATTTTAAATTATGGTAGTCAAATTTTATTTTTTTATTGCTACGTGGGGGCGAATACATTTTATTTTATTTAACATTAGTTAATAATAACTAAATATATTTTACATCAAAGAGAGAGATGTAGGGAGGACAGGAGAAACATATTTATCGCAATATCATTACATATATTTATATGCAATGTTAAGCGCAGATTAAATGCCTCATTCAGTATCTTATTTGATTTTACAAATTGACTCAAACCTCTATCATAATAATATAGATTAAAAGACTGATTTTATAGGATTTAGCTGGTAATAAGTATAAATATATATATATATATATATATATTTTATTTTCTAAACCCCTTTAAATTATACAATGTGAAAATATGACAAAATCAATGAACGAAATAATTTCTACTCTTTCTGCTAAGCGGATTTGAAGGAGGTTGGGTTACATACAATCAGATTGAAGTTAATAGGAAAATAACATGAATACAATTCTAGGTGATCGGGCTCACCTAAACCTAGAACCTAAGACTAAAGCGTTCCAGCCGCGACAGCGTCCTGCCATCGATGGGGGAACAGAGCGGGGGTTATCGTGTTAAACACCGGGTTTGTCAGGTATTGCAGGGAGTCGAAAATTTTTTTATGTCTACGTTGGATGAATTCATCCACCGAAGGCAGCTCAAAGATCTCGTAAAGCTCACTGTTGCTCCGCTGCTCGAATGAAGTGTCTGACCACTTTCATTAGTATACCGTTCTGGAATTGTTGGAGTCACCGAGCTGTCGATTACGTCAGATAACGAAAAAGGGGTGCACCGTACAGCAGAGTAGGCCTGAGTATGCTCTTGTAGATCAGTAGCTTGAGACGCAGTGATAGATTGGGGGAAGTCAATAAATGCGTAAGCCAGTAAGACGTCGTGCGAGTTTGCTTCAACTTCAAGGATTAAAAGGCTACTTTTATAGGATTTAACTTTTTTAGCTGGTAATAAATATTTCCGTGATGCAAGAATATATGTTTTGTTCCTGTGAACATTATTGCTCGCACTGGTCAGTTATCCGATTACAATTAATGTACCTTCAATTGTCATCAAATGGTCGGGTGACTGGCCGTACTTTGGTTAACTGTTTGGAAATAATTAGCCACTGTGGAAGACCGTGAAATAAGTTTCGGGCGGTAGTTGTGAAGCCGTAGATCAAATCAGCAATTGGCCAGTCTGGGAATTAAGAAATGGGGAAGACTCGCGGGGTGGGGGGGGGGTGAGTTAGTGGGGAAATCCGCTAGGAAGCGCCAGTGAATAGCAGGTCAATAAATCCAGGAGCCCCGCCCGCCGAAATAAAAGTTTCCCGCTCCCCCACACTTCCCTCTTCCATCATCCATTTTCTTACCAGCATCGCTACTTTCTTAACCCTTCTACCCTTAATAATTAAGTTGCTCATTTATTCAAGCGATTGGATAAGTTAGAACAACCATTTATTCATTGACTAATTAAAATTAATAACAGAATAAAATATACTGTATATACACTGCCCATCAACAAAAAAAAGTGACGCACTTATTAATTATTTCGTCTTTCAATTATTTTTTTAATAATATTAAACTTTTCCAGTGGTATTATAAATATATTATCAACAAAAACCTAATAAATATTTTAAAAATTTATACAGAAATTTCTATTTTTGTTTCTTGTATAGGTGATCTCTAAAAATTATAAGTTTTTTTTTTTAAATGTATGAACACAGAGATCTCTGGTGTTCTTTGGTTAACTATGGCCCTGACGGTGGTCTCTGAGGGTTAACGAAAGCCCTGATGCTGGTCTCTGAGGGTTGACGAAAGCCTTGATGCTGGTCTCTGAGGGTTAACGAAAGCCCTGATGCTGGTCTCTGAGAGTTAACGAAAGCCCTGATGCTGGTCTCTGAGGGTTTCAATTCACCTGAGCAACTCTTCTTCTGACAGTTTATAAACATCCTGCTACTACCACAGAGCTGTACGAAACAGTTAAGCAGTGTCAGTAGCAGTTGAAAACAGATCCCGAAGCTTCAATCAATCAAATAAATCGGTCATCTCTTGGTTCTGTCACCCGTGGCCGACCTGATTTCCTCTGCGATTGCACAAACCTGACTAACGGTAACGTGCAATTTCCCTCTGAGCAGTAGTTTCAGGTAAATTCAATTCAAGGGTTGCATATCAACGGTTTCGGCCGTCTACCACTAAAGCAACAACACGGGCTAGGTGCTCTAACTTCAAAACCATTTTTAATTTAAAATTTGAAAAAAATAACCTTTCGCTTGATTTCCAGAGATCAGTTACACAATAAACTAAGGGTCCCTTATCACTGAAAACGTTTAATATTAATCAAAAAACATTTGACAGCCTAAATATTTCTATTTGGAAGGAAACATTTGATTTTTTCTAAGTGAGCCCCTTTTTTTCTGGGTCAGTGTAGTTCAATGAAGTACATAACAGATAATATAGTACCGAGTACATAATAAATATTATATGTATTTGTTAATGGAATGTTAATTTAAGCGAGGTGCACCAATTTTTCCAAGTATATTACAGGTTTCTTTTATGAGAGAGAATTTCTGAAGGTTCACTAAATTATTTTTTTCATCATATCCCCTGGTTATTAAAAATTATGGAATTAATTATGGAATATCGATTCTACATAAATGAATCTGGGATGTTTGAACGTATGAACCATTAAAATGAACGCATTTTACCCAACTTTAATTTTGTTACATAGATCAAGTACTACGAGTTTGACGCACTTATCTATGTACAGTAAGTACAGGTAATTTCATTCAATAATTTCATGTTCATGAGATTAATAATAACAATTACCTACAGGGTAGATAGTATAAAATATGTAAGAGTTATAAGAGTATAGCGTCTAAAATGTTATACCCTCACAATATGTTGCAACATGTTGACTGTAGCCATGGAAACCTCTTGTTAAATTTGGGTTCAAATCTTAATGGAGAAACTCCATTAAAAGAAGCGGTTTCCTCCGGGCTGAAATACTACTTGAATTTATATTTATATGTTACCGATTAAAATTATATTATTTAAATATGTAATGATGAATTTAAAAAACAAAACTTACTCTAGTCCACCCCCCTATACCTGAGAAACTAGTATTAATTATTATTATTATTAATGCTTGAAAATTTAACTGTTTAAGCCTTTTCAATACTTAACAGATAATTACACTCCTCTTGTAGCAAATAAATTAAATCTACATCTATGTTTGTTTTAACGACATTCTCTTGTATATTTAATTTACTCACATAATTAATGTCACAGTTTAGTTATCCTGAATGAATTTCCTTCCTAATAATTACTAAATACTATACAGTCATAAATTTAAGTCAAACGTTTCAGAGTATCGCATGATTAGCTCGAATAAAATGATCTCAGAGATTTGTTTGAATAAAAATTACCAATCCTGACAATCGTATGAAATATTGTAAAAAAAACAAAAAAAAAAAAAAACATCAGCTCAATTTGTATAAAATAATAGGTGTAATAAATCTCCAGTGAATTATGATTTTCTATCGCCCTAAAAAAAAAAAAAAAACAGCAGAAAAAGGTTTTGTAAACAAACGGAAGGCCTGTTGTAACATTGGCCCAATAAATCTTACAGGGCATAAATCACAACAATGTGCAGAAACCATCAAAAACGTATACCAGTAACTTTAACAAAATTTAAAGCCTCATTCTGGAAGAAAAATGAGCCAGTTTAATGAGTTTATAAAATTACAACCCTTGCACGCCGGTTGGGTTGGGAAGACCATTTATATTTTCTTCTTTATTTATTTTTTTTTTTGGAAGGAACGTTTCTTATTAAAAAAACAAAATTTATTCACATTTTCGTTACGAGTAGCTAAACACGGGCATGATTGTATGATATTTATTGGCAAATACAGAGATTGTCAGCATCATGTATTGTAATTTTTTTTTATGCGTGTCTTTGAAAAAGAAATACAAATTTACCATTTTATAGTTTATGGTATTTTTGTTTGAATTTAAAACTTAATTTACATTGCAGAAAACAATTCTATGAGTTTCATCCACATTATATTTGATACATTCAAACGTTAGCATTATATATGTATGTGTTTATTTTTGTGAAAAAAAATGTTAATCACAATATCTAGCTATATTTACGTTTTAATTTAAAATTTGACTTTTACCATAATGGAGTGGTGAAATATTTTTTTTAGCTAAACTTTTGAAGTTTCATTCCAGATTATTATGGATACATTAAAATCTGAAAAACAATTCATAATATTGGTTTTTCAATATGAGTAATATCCTTAAAAGATGCATTCACACAAATTCATTGTAAGAATATCATTATTTGGTTTATTTGATTTGATTTATTTTTATAAAGCGGGTTTACTTTAGTTTTACTACAGTTAATTCAACTATTTGTAGTACAATGCATTACTAGTGCAAAACTTGTTCTGTGTTTGGAATGATGGAGCAAACACGATTTGAGCAAATAACATTTTAAATTACGCTTTTGGGAAAACATTGGTGGATTAATTCTATTGATTTATAATAGTCCTATTTTACATTTAATAAGCTTTGAAATACCAAATTAGCTAGAAAATTATAGACATTCCTCCATTAAATACCAGCATAAATTAAACCGCTTAAGGGTGTTCAGGTGTGACTAGTTTCAAGTAAGTTTACTTCTGGATCCTAGATCAAACAAAGCCATGTACTTACATGGTAATCTATAAAGAGCTTTTGAGATATGTAAGCTATGTCATACATTTCAGGATACATCTTTACACTGACGCTGAATAAATTATCAATAATTATTCACGTACAAATCCGCCACGCCTATGATCAGTCATCCGCTCACTGACACAAAGTAAACAGTCCTTCGGCTATACAATAAAAAAAAAACCTTGATTTATTTATGTTAAACATTTGTATCCGTTTTTATTTTTTTGTAGCAGCTCCTGTCGATTCTGGTATCCGCCTTAAGAAGATGGCGAGATAAGACTGATCCCTGAAAGATATTTCCATCGACGACATCAAAAGACACGCATGACAGACTGAGTAAATTATCGAACTAGAAAAGCGGCCACGCGAGCTTAACATGTTAATTCAAAGCAAGGGCGGAATGAATGATAGCGCCCCCCCTTCATTATAAATTTAAATTAAATTCCTTTACTTTGTAATTAGACAGTGTAGCAGTCATCAGATCGGGCTTGCCTGCTCCAAATTTTAACAGTGCACAATTTAAATCTACTAACTGCCTTATTTATAGTCTGTCGGGAATGTTAATTTGAAGCTAGCGAGAAAATTCCGGTTAAGTTTTTAATTTTTTGAAACATTGCCAGGATACGAATATATTTTCGCATTTACAAATTTTCATGTTTGTGCGGCCACTGTAACAGCCAACGTTTTAAAACTAATTTTTTCTGTTGAATTTAATTTAATTTTTTTTTTTTAGTTGATCTCAACAAAATGAAAAATGAAGCTGACGAGAAAGCGTTAATCATAAACAAATGAAATTACCGATGAAAAATTATTTCGTTATTACATTTGTGTTATAAATAATTTAAGTGAAATATACTACATGTACATATACAGAGGGGTCCAAAAAAATGTATCCACTGTTTAAAAAATCATAACTTGCAAACTAATTGACGGAGTTGTCTCATTTTTGGTAGTATATAGTTTGTAGTTCCGGCAATCGCCATACAAGCGTTCTATTGCGTTGTTTTGTTTTGTCAGATGACAGTCGCCAGATAGTTAGTGTTTTATTGTTAGTTGTACCTTGTTACTCGAGTAAACATGGCTGGCGTGAGGCTTACATTTGATGAAAGGAAGTCTGTTTTGAAGTGGTATTTTAAGTACGAAAGGTACTTAAAGGTACACGTAGAGGTTCTGTAGAGTATCCATCACGTTCCCCAGACTTAACTCCTCTGGACTTTTACCTGTGGGGAACACTAAAGGACGTCGTTTATCGACAAAAGCCACGCACATTGGATGAACATCGAGAATCCATCGTACATTCATGTGCAAATATCCAACTGAACACGTTGCAGTCAAGTAGTTCGTGATGCAGTTCGGCGGCATCGTTTGTGTGTGGATGTTAATGGTGACCATTTCGAACACCTACAGTGATATCTTTAAGTTGTACTTTAAGTTACACTTTCACCAAAAATGAGACAACTCCGTCAATTAGTTTGCAAGTTATGGACATTTAAACAGTGGATACATTTTTTTGGACCCTTGGACCCCTAAACATTGTCTTATGAATTGTCAATGGATGGTATTTACCTTGTAAAGATCAGGAATATTACAAAGTTAATCGACGCGTCATTGTTAAGGTTCACTTTGTAATATAATTTATAAAGGTTTACCTATACCGAATTTGTACAGTACAATTTAAAAAAAAAAAAAAATTCATTTAGCCTGGCAGAAATGTACTAATATACATTGTTGGCGTTGCAATTTTTGACTTTTATTTTATACTTTCTATGAAAAAAAAAATGGGATTAATTATGAAAATAACTCCATTTATATCAACGGTGATAGGAATTTAGCAAAATACTGCTTTTTTGTTTCTTATGAGGTTTAAATTCATCCCTTTTAATTTAGACAAAGATTTGGAAAAATTTTTTTCTAAATTATTACATGCCATGGAGCAACTGTAATTATCATCTGTCATTTATACAACATTATCCACCTGAATTGATATTGTGAAGGCCAAAAAAATGAGACTATAAATAACATATGCTGCTTGCGAATTAACTGAAGTGTACAATTCGAAACTTACTGCTAAAGATCGATATTTTGAATAATCGTATTTTTACTGTTCAGGATCAAAGATGCCTTCATTCTTGAAGATATTTGCCAAGATCCATAGGCATCATAGATTTCTAACACTCGGTGCTTGATGTAAATGATAAACAAATTAGTAATATATTTTCCACGGTAATATAAAATTTGAACCGAAAATGCCCAGGATTCGCTTCTTTCATCGTGAGACGAAGATTATAAAAAAAAAGATTCTTTGCCTCTCCACAGCTTTATTGAATTATAACTGAAAGGTTTTCAACGGACTAGACTGTCCTCAAGGGTAAAGTATCGTGTCAGTAAAGTTGGTGGGGGGAGGGAATAAAGCTTTAGAGAGAGAGACAGGACTATTTCATAAAAAAAACTTGAGGAATCATTCAAAAGTAAGTTGCAGTAATAAAACTAAAAACAAAAGAGCGCTGAGGACGTCACCCTGCACTACTCCTCATGAAAATAACGACGAAAATACTTAAGTTGTAAAGGTAGTTTAGTGCATGCAGGGTTGGCTGTAAGGAGGCGTCACAACCAGAGCCAACCCTTAACTAAGATCTGAGGATGAAGAACTGATCCGTCGAAAACGTTTGGTTATAAATGAATAAAGCTGTGAAAAGACTGAAGGTGTTTTATTTCATAATATACAACCCTCCACATCATCAAGTCAGGATTACACATTCGAAGATATTAGGATATTTTTTTATTATTATATTTATATTTTTTTAGGAGCAAGTATAATCCTTATATTGGTCAATTACATTCACTGAATCTATCGCGCTACTGTGCACATAAGAAACCAAGAAAATACCATAGGTTCCTATCGAAGCTCGAGTCTTAAGTCTCACTGATGATGTATAGGGTACGCTTAGCGTTAATAACAGGTTCCAAGAACTGTTCCACGTGGGTTCGAAAGTCTGCTAATCGTAATTGAATCGGGAGATAGGAAGGGAATGTGTAAAAGTACATATTAGCCGATGTGATGTATGGTAATAAGTTAGATATGTGATAACTAGTCCCCGTGTAATGGATAGAACACACCGTGTTAGGAACGAGGCATGATAAACTGGCCGGAGACTCCTAGATATCGCCGGGCAGAGGAGGGTTATTTATATATTTGTAAGCGGAGACGTCGTGTATCGGATGACGGATGCGCGTCAGCGCGCGCCGAACCGTCGCGCATACATCACGCCGCGGCCCACGCTCGCCGCACACACATTGTGAGCGCCAAGCGGCGGCACCGACCTATCGTTGATTGATGGTAACAACTGCTGCCCGTTTTAGCAGTAGATGCACTACAGAGGACAATGCCTCAGTCTATACATGGCTGATACAGTTTTATATGTAGTGGCTGATGAACGGTTAGTGAACTGGCCAGCCATGCATCATGCGGCATGCAGGGTATTCATCCCGCCAGCATTTCATAGACAAAGGCAACGCAAGTCTGTCAATGTCTAGCACAAAGTGTACTACTAATCTAGGCACACTGATGAACCGTGAACTGTTAATATATACGAGGCTGAATTTTTAAATTTTATTTTTTTTTAACAAAATTTTAACAAGAACACATAGAACCCATAGAACTGCTTGTTGGTGCGCACATCATTGCAGACTAAGTGGATATTTTTTCACAATAATTTTTATCACTAAATACTGCCTGAATGTAAAGCCTCCCCTTCAGGATCTTTAATGAAAACAGAAGCTGTTTCAAATTTTCCTTTTTTCAAAATCACGACATATTAGTTTAATTAATTCCTAAAAAAAAGACTAAAATATAGCAAACAAATCAATGAAATGACAAAACAATATAAAATATTAATAAACAAAAATAATACTAAGTAACTACGAGGAGTACTAGAGTGCAGAAGGAAGCATATCAAGAGCTCAAGTACCAGAGCACACCAGTGGTTAGATCTTGTCCATAGAAATTCTTTGATTTGCTGCAATATTTGACTAACCCCGTGTTTAACACGATGTCCCCCCACTCCGTTTCTACGTCGATGGCACAACGCAGTCGATGCAGGAGAGCTCCAGTTTTAGGTTAGTATATATGATTAGTTTCAGGATAGATTTAAGTCCCTAATGTAGTCCGAAGGTGAGCCCCATCACCTGGTTCCATTTTTCATTATATAACTTTTGACATTAATCAGAACACTGATTAAGATTTTAACATCTGAATTTTAACCTTAATTCAGAAACTGCTTAAAATGCGTAGTTGCACTAAAAAGATCCATCCACGGCTCAATAATATATTAATTTAATCTTAAAAATATTAATTGTATTAAAAAAACGATCATAGAATAGAGGTGAACAGACTACAGAAGAATGTGATGGAAGTAGGCTAAAGGCAAGGGAAAGGATGCCATTGGTTGGATCATGGAGTATTCAAAATGAATACGGCAGATAAAATCTGAAGCGATTTGCATAGGACATATATAGCTCAAAATCTATAAGAGTGTACTCAGGCCTGCTCTGCTGTATGGTGCACCGCTGTCCTGGAAGCGGCGACTCCAACAATTTCAAAACGGCATACAAATGAAAGTGGCCAGACATACTACATTCGAGCAGCGGAGCAACAGAGAGCTACACGAGGTTTTTGATCTGCCTACGGTGGATAAATTCATTCAGCGTAGACATATCAAATGCTTCGATTCGTTGCAATACATGACAAACCCGGCTTTAAGTACGATAACCCCCGCTCCGTTCCCCTATCGATGACAGAACACAGTCGAGGCAGAAACGCTTTAGTCTTTAAGTTTTAGTTTGTAAGTTATTCTCATTTTTGTAAACCGAAGGTGAGCCCCATCACCTACTCCAGTATATTGATTTTCTGTTTTTGTAATACTACCCTCTTTACAATGCATTATATGCCCAAGATGGGGCCAATTATCACCAATGTATAATTCTTATTGTTCATAATTTGTTAAAAATTTTTAAATAAAGGGGTTGAGAAACAAAAAAAATAGGTCATGTATAGTATCCCAGAACTAACGCAAGATTTGAATTTGCCACCATTTGTGCAGTAAAGTGCTGGCAACTTGCCTAAAAAAAAACAATTTGACAGCTGACAGTTTAAGATTAGTAAAAACGGAGCATTATATGGTATGGAAAGTTTGGCGGCCGCAGTTCGAAAATTTCATACAAAATATGGTCGGAATAGTGTTTTGACTTCATCAACTATGAAGAGATTAATTGAAAAATTTAATCAGTTGGAGACACTAAACACACTGGTCGTCCAAAAACAAGCCGTTCAAATCTCAATATCGAAGCAGTGCGTGAGAGTGTCAAATGAGGCTGGTCAAGCAGTGACTGTTACTGGTGCTCGAAATCGTGACTTTATAACACAGTTCTTTGTGAAAATTGGAAGATATTGATGTGGCCAATATGTGGTTTCAATAAGACGGTGTCACATGGCATACAGTCCATGAAACAATTCAAATACTGCATGAAACATTTCCAGGTCGTTTACTCTACTTTCGGTGATCAGAATTGGCACCCTAGATCGTGTGATTTAACACCTTTAGATTTCTTTTTATGGGGTTATTTGAAGTCAAAGGTGTATGTCAACAAGCACACATCCACCCGTGCATTAAAAGAGGAAATTAAACGCTCCATCAACGAAATTCAAACACATTTATGCCAAATTTTGATTTTGATGGAAAATTCTGACAAAAGAGTGCGTATGAGCAGCAGTCGTGGAGGTCATTTGCCCGTTGTGTTATTCCATAAATAACACTATCCTATTTACTTTACAATTCAATAAAAAAATAACAACAAAAATACTAAAAACTGTGTCTTATATTTGAATTAAATCTTGCATCAATTCTGGGACACCCTTTATATAGGGTATTTCGCCATAAGGATATGCTAAAGAAGGTGAAAAAGAAGAAAAGCAATAAACGTGTGTAAATAACTATATCATCAATAACAAAGAGTATTTACAGATTTAAAACTTGCCTCCATAGTTTAACGAGCGGTTATAAATGAGAGGCGAAGGGGTCTAACCCAGAACTCCTCGTGGTCTGACACCAGCGGAGAAGACGCTTGAATGACTGACGTGGCCGGAGAGCTCCATTGAGAGAGGCCAAGGCTACTACCGCCGCTACTACTGCCCCTAACGGCCTTGTAAAAAGACAGTAAAATATCAGAGGGCTAACTCACGCCGAGTCTGTTTATGGGGTCATTTAGTGGGTCGTAAACCAGCGACTGTGGGCCGGCCACGTTTTCTCTACGGGTAGTACCTGCGCGAGGTGTCGGCACTACGGCCCGCACGCCTCCCATTATACTATCCACATCTTCGATACGGGCCTCTACTTATCGATTATGTACACTCCCGAATCTATAAAATGATCATCTATCGATAGCGGTGTCTGTTAAATTTATTCCATTATTACACGGGTGGCCTACCGGATCCTCACTCAAAATGATTTTTACAGTAGTCGTAAAAAATTAACAAATTTCTCTTGGTTGCTTTCAACAACCATTTTTGTCGTGACCAGGTTAACTTTAAGCTAAGACATGAATTAAAAAGACTCTACTAATTATTTTTTTATCGTTTTTTTTATCGATCCAGAGCGCCTGTGGCTCTCACGCTCTTGACCAGCCTCCACTGGCCTGTCTCCGGTGACGCGGCTAACGAAGACTTCCCAAGACTCTGCTTCCTCTTTCGCATGCGAAGGAGGTGACAACCATGTGGATTTGGAAGGCCTCTGGGCTGTTGTATAATATGGTATAATATATAAATTGTAAATATGGTATGAATGAGAGCATTTATCTCAATTACTGATTGCCTAATAAGGCAGTTTGTAATTTTAGCACAATAAATAAGTTATATATATATATATTTTGCTTTATTTTATTTACGACAAATATATTGCATATATTAGTACAATAACGTTTGTATTTGTAGTAGGTAGTACTAGTACAAGCAATGGTTGTAATAAAGAGAGTACATATTACGATATAAACTCCCCGTCTAAAAAATTGTAACTCCTAGAAATTTTTGAATTACAGGAGAACAATAGGTTTTACATTTACAAAAAAGCTCATAAATTCAAAATAAACAATTTCACTGCAATAGTTCTTTACAAAAAAAATTAATTTATTCTTTTTTCCCAAAATTTAAATGTTACAGGCTTATAATAACATTGAATAAGTATTGCTTCCTCTGGCTTTAATAACTGCTGTACCGTTCTCCAGACTCTTTCACGACCGTCCGCCCGACTGTTAAAGACCTTTTCTTTCCTCTTCAGTCTTCTTCTAGTTATTGGCTCAGATTGTTATCCCCCGAATACCAGCGAACAAGTTTCTATTGCCAGAAGCTGTTGAATTAAGTTTCCCATGAAAGCTATTTTAATCATTTTTTTTCTATGGGTTCAGTGTCTTTTGGACGTCCTGAATTTGGTCGCCTTGAGTGAAAAAGGTACAGAGGTCTCTCTGTACCTTTTTATCCGCTTTAGTGTTAGGTTCTAGTTTTTAACTTTTTAGTTTGTAAGCTTCCTTTTTTTGTAATCCGAAGGTGAGCCCCTTCACCTAGTCCTGTTTATTTGTATTGATATTTTCACTGTGAAAAGGCAACTGTCTGTTTGATAATTTTAAATCTACCCTCCTTCAAATGCATCTAAGTACGCAGCACGAGGAGAATTTGTAAATTGTAAATCTTGTTCATTGTATTTTGATCATTTGGTGTAAAAAATGTTAATGAAAGGGGTTTAAAAAAAAAACAACCTTTTATTGTCCTTAAAACTGTAGACTAATAAAGACCAAGGCGATTAGCGATCAGGCAAAGATTTTCCTTCTTCGCGAAGGGTAATTATTCTTGCTCAATCGCCCTGGCTTAAACGACTCATTATCACACGAATAAAACACAGAATAAAGATGTAACAGAGAAATTGATGTATGGGGCAAAGAAAAGGTAATAAAAAGTCTGAAAGGGTAATTGAAATCAATCAATGAAAACTTTTAATCCTTCGTTTGTTGGCAGATAGTGAGCAACGATGATATAATCCCTGATGTCTCTCATGTACCTCATCTTATTACTATAAATACATACATGCGTTAGGCTCCAAATGTGAACTACCACGTTGCCTTTTATTATATGCACTAGTATATTATAAATATGTAATGCATTATTTTTTATTGTATTCAAAAATAGTAATTAAAATGATCCTGGTGAGGTTGTGAATTTTGAAAAAAAGCAGTAATCATTAGGTGGAAAAACTAGGCCCTGTTTTACTTTTAAATAATCTTACGTCACGAAAGTTTCCGACATTGTCAATCCCAGATGCAAAAAACATACAAAGATATTAAAAAACAAAGTTTTAAAGTTATTTAAATACTTACTTAAATACTAATAAATTAGTATTTTTGTTCAATAATACTGATTGTGAGTAGTTTTTTCATTATCATTTAATCTTGATATATTTAAGTATCTCTCCCTTATCTATTATACTTTTTTTCCGTTCATTTAATTTAAAAATACTATTTATTTAAACTAATATAGACAGTAAATAATTAAAAAGGTTTTCGAAGTAGTCGAAAAAAATTAATGAACTAGTTATCACACTAATATCTAATGGTATTTGTTTCCATTAATAAATATTACCAGATAAATCTCTTTAAACTACATAATTACTATTTTGTTTTTTTACATAATTCAATTTTGTTGGCAGTTGATTTAAGCAGTTTTTACGTATTAAAAAACAAAGGATCGGGATCTTATTAATTAGCAGTGATTAGTAAGTTAGTAGTAGTTAGATCTTAGTAAATCTCGAGATTTTTTTTTTTTTTTTTCTGGACCCCTATTACTAATAACTTTTAATAAATTTAAATTTACAATTACATAATTAATCTGAGGATTCCTCCTTCGACTGCATAATATATTCATTTTAAAGAGTTCTTATCCTATAAAACTAACAATTGTTTTATGGATAAAACTTCAAGAGATTTGTGTTGCGATTTCTTTGACTGAGAATGTTTTTTATTAAATTGTCCAGGGGATGGACAACTTATGGGAGCAACCCCAGTTGAGCAGTCTCATTAAGTGAAATTTTATTATTGCAATAAAGCGATTCTCTCCAAGGCATTTATCGTATGAAATTGGATCTATTTACTTATCATATTGTTTTCATATATTACTTATCAATATTATTGGCATTCATGCAGACTAGTTAGCGCCTCATTGGATTCGAGCAGCCCCACGCCAATCTTTAACGATTGTTATAATAAAGTGAGTTTCTCTACGACTTATACAGTAAGTCCATTCACTTAAGTATTGTCAAAGTATATTAGTCTAATTAAAACATATTCCAAACAAGTCGGCCTAAAACCTATTCAGGCATGGACTAATCAACAACACACTGAATAAACATGAATATCATGATAAAAACAACAACATGTAATACTGTATGTACTCCACTAGTAGAATAAATAAAGCATAAAAAGTTTGGCAATTACTAACAAAAAGATGACTTCATAACAATCAAGTGAAAATATAATCTGAATACATAAATTACAATTTGGTTAAAAGTTGGCCAGATTGTATTTATTATAACAGCATAATGTATTGTATGTCACTTAACCCCTATTATCAATATTTTTTTGTAATTATAAATTATAAAAAATAGTATAATTGAGGTGTGGGTGCTCCCTGTACTCCATTAAATGCACTTTAGCAGGTTTCTGTAACATACTGTAGAAGACCAAGGAGTCAGTCGATACGATTCTTTTAAAAATAATTTAAATAATTTTTAACTCTTTAAATGACTTTAAGTGACATACCCTACTGAATATGTCACTTTTTTTCTTTTTTTTTTTCATAACCCCTTTTATTTATCATTTTTTTACAATATGTGAACAAAATTCAGTGAATCAAATTTCTCCTTTGCTGCATACGGAGATGCATTCGAAGGAGGGTAGAATATATGTGACTTGATAATTATAATTATAATTTATAGATTATAAAGAATTATTATTTATTGACTATTGATACAAAACAAAGAGTTAAAGTTAGTTAAATTATTTTTAAAAGAATTGTATCTACCAACTCCTAAGTCTTTTTGGGTTTTTTGGATCTCAGGCTCCCTTACAGAGTATTTGGGACAGGGTCAATTTAGCTTCGTAAAGGAACTAACCAGATCTTGACGTGGTATTAGCACTTTTGGATTCAAGACACACTTCAAATAGAAAATTTTGTTTTTGTAAATATTATCTCCTTCAAATGCATCTGCCCATGCAGCACGATAAGAAAATTGTAAATAGTGTTCATTTAATTTTGGTTATAAATTGTCAAAATGTGTTGAATAAAGGGGTTTTGAAATAAAAAAAGCAGATCTTCAGTTAATGAGAGAAATACTATGTGAGCGCCATCTATCATCTTCACTGGTAAGCTTGGTAGGTTTCATGCCTCCCTGACATATGCACCAAAGTTTTAAACCTTTGACTCCGTGAATATACATTTCGAAATATTCAAATTCTCGTTTCACACCGTTTACAAATCCTTAGTTTAGAAACTTAGACCCTATTGAAAATTTAATGAATAAATCATTATTTTACTACCATTTCAGAAATAGCTAATGTACTATTTTTCATTTACCTAAGAAATAAGAGTGCAAAAAAATTGACAAGAGTGGTCGAAGAAAGGTGAGCAGGTGACCAGGGTACAGAAAGGGAGCAGGGCAAGGCAGGTGCGCATCTCCATGTTTAATGAGCTGAGGACTTGTTCGTCTGAGGGGCAGTTGACATAATTAGCTTCTCGAAGAAACACTGACATTATTGTAGATAAGGAGTCAATGGGGTTTTTTTTTTGGTTTTTTTGAATGTATTTCGGACAACTGCTCACTGAGGATACGGTTAGGGTCATCCAAGGAAGGGTCTGATAATTGTAATAATAGAAATGTAACATTGAACTGACCTTAGCGAATCATTAAATTGTGTCATTAATGATTTTGGAAATGGGGTTGATTTCCAGTTACCCTTTTTTGTGACTTTTTTTTCCCCCCCAATCCCCTTAAAAATGACAAAATTATTATTTACTAAAGGTTCTCAGGCGAATCTATTTACATATTACATTTTATATGTTCTGCACCATCGGTACACTCTATACAAGGTGTGAATCGGTATAAAAGTTATATAGTCAATACAACTACAATGATACACAATATACTTGGCTTCATTGGCAAGACTCTACAAGGTGATGGGGTGTGATATATTTGTTGAGTTTACGGTACATATAACCTCTGATTTACTTATTTATTACAGGTGACTACGATGTATGATCATGCAGGCATGTGAATGTTATTGACCGATAGTATTTTTAACCACTTTTGCAGAAAATTTTCTACAATTTTTTATTTCTGTATCTTAAACTAATCTTGAGCTTTATCAATTCTTCTTTGTCTGTTTCTTCTCATGGAATGCTTCTTCTGGACTGTTTCTTCTACAGAACTTCATCTTCTGCACTATTTATCCAACTGACTTCATCATTTGTTTATTTCTTCTACTTGACTAAATCTTTTGCAATATTTATCCAATTGAACGTCACCATTTCTACTGTTTCTTCTACTTGACTTAATCTTTTGCAATATTTATCCAACTGAACTTCATCATTTGTCTATTTCTTCTACTGAACTTCATCTTTTGCAATATTTATCCAACTGAACTTCATCATTTGTCTATTTCTTCTACTGAACTTCATCATTTGTCTATTTCTTCTACTGAACTTCATCATTTGTCTATTTCTTCTACTGAACTTCATCATTTGTCTATTTATTCTACTGAACTTCATCATTTGTCTATTTCTTCTACTGAACTTCATCATTTGTCTATTTCTTCTACTGAACTTCATCTTTTGCACTATTTATCAAACTGAACTTGATTATTTGTCTATTTCTTCTACTGGATTCCATATTGTAGAAGATTTCTCCTTTTTTTTTCGTTGTTTGTTTTAAATGTAATATTTTTAAAAACTACTATAAATTATAAACACCGTGCAGGTCGATAATATCTTGAAGATTATATTGATTGTAAAATATTAGCAATAACGCTTTTGGAAGCCTAAATACATTTGATCCTTTTTATTTTTTCTTAACCCCTGTAATATAAATATTTAAATTTATATACAATATGAATTGAGTTGGGAGGGGCTACTTGTACTGCATGCTTTGGATTTTAAGCAGTTTCCGGCTTGATTACTATCCTGATCATGGTTAAAAATTATACCAAGTAACGGGGACTAGGTGATAGTTCGGAGTATATATCGGGACTTAATAAAACTAACTTAAAGCTAGAGAGTTCCCGCATCGATTCGGGAAATGAAGCGGGAGTAATGGTGTTGAACACAGGGTTTGTTAAATATTGCAGCGAATCAAACAATGCGATATGTGTGGAGCCCACTGTCATTTCATTCTATTTTTTTCCCCCTTAGCCCCTTTAATTAAACATTTTTAACAATTTGCAAATTACAAATTAACAATATTTTCTCCTCTTTCTGCGATACTCAGATGCATTCGAAGGAGGTTGGGTTACATACAATTTGGTTAAAGTTAAAATTATAATGAAATGAATATAATCCTAGGTGATGGAGCTCACCTTCAGTTTACAAAATGGGAGAAAACCTACGAACTAAAACTTAAACCTGGAACCTAAGACTAAAGCGTTCCTGCCGCGACGGCGTCCTGCCATTGTTTCATCCAATGCTATCCGACTACTGAGAATGTCCGATTTCCCCGGACCGTAGCTAAAATGCCCCGTATTACCTCCTGGCGTGTCTACTTGTGAATGAGTGGCCGTGAAGTGTGAAGCTACCTGCGAAAATATTACTGTGGTTACGGGCGTGAATCACCAAGACTAACTGGACCCTATCACGGAACACTACGCTGTATTTATAGGCAGTCTTTATTATTTATTGGGGATAAACTGTGAATGGGTGTATATCACACGAGTGGTTCACGCACTTTCCCAGCTTTACGTGTGGCGTTGCCTGGGAAGTTTCTAGGCTTCAATTAACACTTCTTTAATCAAAAAGTTATTAAGGAAGTGTGCCAAGTAATTTATATTAGTTTCCAATATCTCGAATTACATCTTTGAGTATAGGCAGTAAGTATGCTATGTTTAACTCTACCTATACAGAATACATTTTTCACAGCTTTGTTTAAAAGTTACCGTAGCCATCTTTGTTGAAATAAATAAAATATTAGAATAAAAAATTTGGACTTACATCGTCCAACCATCTCGTACAAACAATGATCTGATACTTATTTCAAGTCAGTTAATTTTTGGTACTGAAAGAAATAGGGCCGGTGAAGTAGATTCCATGAAAACGATGCACACTCAATAACAAGGAGTTTATTGATCAGACGACTAACGATTTCGATCAGAATTGAATTATTTCTTGTTTGAACAAAACCTTACAAAGGATCAATACAATAGTATAATGTTTTTTCTAAAATGTTTTATTCAAAAAATAACTCATGTGGATCCCTTTAGGTAAGTGTCCTCTGAACACAGTTTCGTTAAATGATTCGCAGAACCTCAATACTAAAAAATACTTTGTATTCAGAAGCAAGCCTTTAAGCCGGCAAAACGAAATTAATTAGACAAACTCAATGTTGTTCCAATCAATAGGGCAATGGGTTTAACTTGTTTTCAATATATTTTTCTACTGCTTTAAAGGAGATTAAAGGAATGGTTAAAATTATTAAATGACATAGCGAGTAAAGTGTCTTTTACAATTATTTAACCTTCGTCGCAAGTCTTTTCCACTGGTTTATTTTAATTCTATTCCTCTCCCTTTATCCGAGACAGTACGGTACTTCGGTTTCCATCTCGACAAACGACTTCAAAAGATATCCCATCCCCCAATAGAAAATAAATTACTAATCTACAAAGTTATACTTAAGCCAATCTGGACATACGGAATAGAGCTATGCGGGACAGCAAAAAAGTCAAACATCATGCGTATCCAATCCTTTCAATCAAAAGTCCTGAGAACGATAGTAGATGCCCCTTATTATGTCAGCAACAAAACCCTTCATAACGATCTTAATATACCTTACATTCTTGAACTCATCCCTTCCAAGTTTATGAAATTACATAGTAACCTATCCAACCACCCTAACCCCTAGCACATTGTAAAACTTTGATCAATAAAGGGATTTTGAAATTTGAAAAAAAAAAAAAAAACCAAAAAAAAACCTGGCAATGGCAAGTTTCTCCAATCATGTCCTGAGCTTCTGTGGCTCTCGCGCTTTTCGTCAGCCTCCCCTGGCTCGTATCCGGTGACGCGGCTGACAGACGAGCATGGGGGGCTTCCCAAGACTCCGCTTTCTCATTTGCATGCGAGATAGGTGACAAACATGTCGATTTGGGAGGCCTCTGGGCTTTTTGTAAATATTGCATGAATGAGCGAGTGAATGATGAATTGTAAATATGGTATGAATGAGAACATTTATCTCAATTACTTAATGCCTAATAAGGCAGATTGTAATTTTAGCGCAATAAAGATAAAGTCCTAAAACACATTTATTTAATATGCTTTGAGAAACCGATTTAAATTTAGCTTATAAATCTTAGTGATTTGGTGGCAACCGTTTCATTGGCACGGTGATATTCTAAAATATCGTTTCTCCATCCCAAAACCACTGGAGCTAGTATTAATTTTTTAAAACTGACATTAGAATTCATTCCTCGGGCCAGCTCTGCTATACGGTGCCCCACTATTTACCCACTTAACTGACAATACAGCCAAATGTCTCCAGCATTTCCAGAATGGGATCATGCGAAAAGTGGTCCGACATACCTCTCTCGAGAGGTTAAAGAACACCTACTTGCACCCGTTGCTTGGTGTACCGTCGGTGGGTGAGTTCATTCGCCGGAGACACACAAGTTTTTTTACTCGTTGCAGCACCTAACCAACCCAGTGTTTAACACCACCCCTCCCGCATCGATGGCAACAGACTGTCGTGAAAAAATTAGTATGTAAGTTAATGTTAAGTTTGATCAAAAAGGTGAGCCTCATCACCTTTATTAGTCAGTTTAGTCCAGTCACGTATAATGTGTATCATTATACTTGTTTATTCATTATATAATTTTTATAAAATAACAAAACCTGTATATAATGTCGCGATGCTACAGGAAATGCATAATAAGGAAATAAATTGTAAACAGATTCGCCTGAGGATCTATAATTGAATATAATTATCTGTAAATGTAAAGGGGCTATGAAAGAAAAAAAAAAAGAAAAAAAGAATTCATTTAAGCCATCTATATAAACTTATTGTGAGCTTTGAAATACGTAGAAGACTATGATTACTGCATAATACAAGTTTTTTATGATCAGGGGGGTGACCGGGCTCACCCTGTATAGTCTATGTTTTCTAAACTATAAACCAGGAAGTACCTGTATATAAGTAAAATAGGGGATGAAAACAAACCGGCCCTTTGAGGGGCTGTTTACAGCCCGAGTTACGGGGCATAACGGCAGGGGCTGGGACGTTTCATAAAGAAGCGGGAGAACGGCAACAGGAGGCGATAAAGGGAAGTGTAGAGCGACCTTGGGGCAGAGTGCCGACCCAAACAAACCGTAAAGCGGCTCCATTAGGCGGAGCCCCGGTCATAGCGACCGCTCCACGCAGTTTGTCGGCGTGCCGAGAGAAAGCGCCGCGAGCAGACGTCGCTGCTGCTGCCATCTTGTGGCAAACTTTTGAACTCTCTCCTCAGCTCAGGCAGCCCAACCAGGATTTTTTTGAAGAAAATTGTATTCATGCTGAGTTTTCTTACTCCTTTTACATTATACTTAGTACATTTACGAATATAGAAAAAAAATCAACAAAGACAGTTAAATAGACATGTTATATATACAAAAAAATACCTAATATTCACCATTTATAAAACAGTATAGAAATTATATTATTTTTAACATTAATTTAATTATTAAAACCCGTTATTTAACGGTCACTACCCCCATCTAAAATACACTAAATAAAAAAATAAACAACAAACTTCATGCAATTGCAATGATCCAATTGGTAGCAACCTACCCACCACAGTTTCCAGTAATTAACTTCCTTCTATTTCTTTCACTTCTACCTGCGTTTATGGGTATTGTATACACACAAAATGTTTTCATTGTCATTAGTATACATTTGCTAAAACTGTATACATAAAAAGAAAAAAAAATATATTTCTTCTGTTTCTATGTATTTCTATGCATTTTTTTTTTTTTAATTATTATAAGAACTGGCTCAATGTTTAGAACTAATCCCTGTAGGATTTTATTGTTGTTCTCATAAAATTTAACTTAACTTAAAAATATTACGCAGCATTTTGAAATTTGAGTTATGTAGTTACTTTCTCAATCAGTGGTTCATATCAGCTTAGTATGAATTAAAAGGTGGCAGTCACTAATTTCATATTTATATTTAAACAAAATATTGATTGGGCACTCAGAAGAGATAAATAATTTATGATGAGCTGAAGTTCTTGGATCAAATCTCTGGACATTAAATTTATTTTACTTAGTATACACAAATAGAATTGTCTGACTTTGGGCAAAATAATTCATAAATAGAAGGATATATGAGGACATCAACAATCAAACTATTGAGTATTACAAGACATTAGTGTGATTTGATTCTTTGGCAGATGTAGTAATGCACATTGGTTTCAGCTTAAAACTTTTGAGGAGAAGGTTCTCTTCATTTTGTCACAGGGGAAAGACTGTTTCTATTCTAGATTGTTAAGTTAGTACACATTATTATCATTAGGTAATGATCCTAATAATAACACAATAAAGAATGTAGGGATATCAAGAGAAAAACAACATAGCAAACTCTGTGGGGAAATTTATTTAAGTTTATTTGATTCTGGTAAAATTACATATCACTTTGATTGGTTAAATTTAATGAAATGAAATCAAAAATAAGCTGAATGCAAACCGAAATCAGAGGTTGTTGGAGATAAAAGATGAAGCATTGTGAAAATTTAGCTAAGATGAATAATATTTCAAAAATTGCTAATAATTGAATAAAGTCGATAATCACAGAAGAAAATCAACAACCAAATAGTATTTTTTTTTTTATGAAATATGCTTTTAGTTTAATTTTAAAATAAATTTCTAGTATTGAGTATCAACATTTCATCTCTTGGGAGTTTTAATTGACGTTTTTAATGAAAAAAAAATGTAAAATTGAATTATATTTACAAAGTCAAGGTTTCTACAATAAAAGTGTACTCTTCCCAAATACATATGGTGTACCAAACGAATATCTTTTCTTGATATGTCTAATACTAGTTGTCATCTAATAAAGTGAAGTAAGAGTCATGTAATGGATGTTCGTGAACAATTAACTGATTTCTTTCATAAGATGATTTCATTTTTTCAATTAAGCGTAACAGAGAAGCTGCATACTGGTTTTAGAATTTACTAGTATACTCTGGAGCTTTTCCTAATAACAATATGCGGAGTAGCATCACTATTATGCAATGCATAAAATTAGGAACGAAATGATCAACAAAAAATAATTCAAATTATTACATATGTGCCAACATATTTGAAAATGTAAGTCTAAAGAGGGAATCTGTGGCGCTGCATTCTGTCGGCAACTGGCCGAACTACCGGGGCCTGAAGCTAGTTCGATGTGGGGCCGCGAGGGGTCGACTCCGGCGACAAAATGGGTACCGACCGTTGTCGTGGCAACCGGCTCAGAAAAAGGTGCGGCTTCCCAAAGTCCCCTCCTACCGACGTTAATGGCTTCCTGGTCGTTTTTAAATCTATTTTATTTAATTTATTTTTTTGTTATTCCAAGTTTTTTTTATAAAAAATATTTTTGAAAAATTTGTTCTTTAGCCTTCTGGGCTTCAACACTTTAAATTTCGACTCTTTAAATAATTTTTTTCTCTTACAAATCCCAGTTGAGAAAAAAGTGTACTTTTCTAATGTGTTTATCGTAACAATATTGATAAATGCATTCTTATGATAAAGAATGTTGGAATTAACTAGACAGATATTAACATCAAATAATTTCATTTGATTTTATGGGGGAGGCACAAATATATTATTACTAAAACTGAATTATGTAATAGTCATATAATAGCGATCTTAATGACTATTCTAAGTTAATAATCATTGAATAAGAAATCGATCAAAACAAATAGTCTGACCTTCCAAACACTCAAAAATCTATTTATTTTAAATATTTTTCCCAGTAGTAAGCCTAGGGTTTGGAGACCTGAACTAACTACAAGTTTATGATTGTACGGTCTGACTCTTCCATAAATTAAGACCAGATAATTATTTATAATAATTTTAAGACATTACCACATTGCCACTTAAAATAACGAATTCTTAAGAAGATCCAAATAAGTGCCCAGTAAAATACTTCGAAATAATCTGTATTCTTCATGTTATAAGCATTGTATTACATTTTCTTCATTTTAGAATGGTACATAGACAATGGAACCATTCCGGCATTTCAATTAAGCTGGTAATGAACATTTGTTAATTGCTATAGGGAAGAAAAGTAGAAAGGAATTGTTGAATCATAAATTATTCATAGATATTATCAAGAGCAATAATCAAAATTCACCAGCTGATTGGTGCATTTTTTTTTCAATTAGCGTCCGCCAACGGACTTTCTTCGGATGCGAGAAACCACTTTTTGCCATTGCCTCTCTGCAAAAGCATTAACATCAAAACTGAATTCGTTACTCCACCTCGGTGGATTTACAATCACAATTCAATTAACGCGACCGAAGCAGATATGAGGCCGTTCGAAGAAGTGTCCTCTACTGGCTTATTAAGAAATAAAAAAACTACCAATATCGAATTCCCTGCGATGCGTGTTACATAATGCAACTGACAACGGCGCCAGGCATCTCGAAAAAACTTTTTTCTCGTTGGAGCCAGTCTGCGTGAGTCAGATCCACTTCATATCGAGCACAGGTTATGCCATTAAGCTGCAAGCCACAAGTGGTCTTTTATATTAAGGGCAAACAGGAGGTTTACGTAGTCTATACAATACTAATGCAGGTAACAACCAACAATCTGTATTTGTAATAAAATAACAAAAAAAAATTACCAAAATCCTAACAAGTAGAAAACTATTTACTTTATCTAAATCCGCATCTAGCAACCAACCAAAAAAAACAACAAAAATCATGATAGTTTTTGGATTTTAGAACTATCATTTATTTTCCAGCCTAGTGCCACTTTTGGTATTATATGCATAAGTTGACACTTGAGCTCTGTTGACTTTAGCCTGAATGCAATTACGAAACAGTACTATTAGAATCAGTTAGTTGAGTTGTTCAATAATTATTTAACCATGTTTGTTTGAATATAAATTTAGTTTATTCTTATTTTATTTATAAGAAATATTCCTAAAGTGATCAACACTGCAATTGGGTTAAACAACAGTAGGCGAGATTGATAAGGTTCAACATTAGTAAGTATCAGGTTTCCAGTTATTATTAGCGAAAACAAAAAAAATTATATTCAGAATTTCAGGTTTTTCCACGCCCGATCTGTCCTAATAGTTACAAACAAATTGTCCGGAATAGTACTAACCATAGTATTTAGCACACCAAACAAAAATACAGCAACATTTAAACAATACAGTACAAGTAAGTAAATTGATAATAATTTAGCCATAGTGATTAGTTACTATGCTAGTCAAGGAGTTAAATCTTTTTCAGGTTATGGGTTGCTGGAGCAGAAGGGAAATCGTCACAGCTTACGCCATACAATTCGGGATAAAAAAATTCTAGAAAATAATTAGAACTTCTAACTTTCAAGATTTGGAGAATCAGTAAGCTAGAAGTTTAGCTTGGGTCAATTCCATAATCAACATCGTTCCGAAAGCGATTTATTTACGAACAATTCAACGGCCATTCATTGAAATAAATGAATTTGTTTTTTCAGGGTAACACTAAAATTAAGCTTAAAATTAAATAATAAATGTTCGTCTCTGGAAAATTAACCGTGAGAGTGTTAGCAACATTACACATCAACATTTTTATAAAATATATTACCGCGCACGAAAAAATAAAAACAAATCAGAACGAGCTGATTTTCCAAGGTATTCAAATTGCTTGTAATGGAAAAAAAGGTAAAAACATAAAAAAAAAAACCGGGAAGGAAGATAAAAATCCCAGAGTTGAGGGGGCGGTTTGAGTTATTGCGGCTTCCCCACTATTAGAGCTAATTGCTTTATTAAGATAATTTAAATATTTTCGACAGGGCTCTCGAGACAAAATTACACCAGGCTTACGTACAAGCTAATGCTACTTAATTGAGATGTTAATAGGCGCTGAAGGACTCGGATACATTGAAGGTACTGGCATGGCTTGGTGGATTAACATGTGTAATGGCCTGCGTACATAGCCTCCAGGTAACTTCACATGAATACCAATTGAATCTTCAATAGCTCTTCGCCTGTTCAAACACATTCGATTGCCGAAGAATTTATACCTAGATATTTATCAATAAGAGAAATGCACTCAGCATGACAATTATTGAGCTCCAAGAGACTCCTAAAGGGATCTGCTATGTATGCTACATTATGTTATTATATTCACGACGACAAGTCGGTAAGGCTCACGATAGATAGTAATAAATTGCCGATCAAAGTTTCAAAAAAGCTTTTACCGTAAGTCTCCATACTGAAGTTCTAGCTAAATTCCAGTCAGAACTCGTGAGGCCACAGTGTTATACTGTTTGAAATCCAAACTTTCCATAAACACTTTTGAGTCTCTCCGAAAATCATTCAGTTACTGTACATTACCAGTCGACGTTTCGCATTGGCACTGATGCGTCATCAGGACTACACTACTGAATACAGGTGTCTATTTCTGGTGTACATAGACTTCGAAATAATCTATAATTGTGTGAATTGACTTAAAACAATTTCCTAAAGATTGTTTTTTTCTGAACCCTTTAGAGTTCACATTATATAACAAAAGATAAAGAACAAGAAACTAGAAAAATTACTTGCTGGCACTTATAAGCAATATTCCATTTTTTGTCATTAGCTAAATTTTGATTTCAACCTAAAAAATTTTTTTTCATATCAATTATAAATGATTGTTTCTCTAAAGTATTTTTTAAGTATACATAAAGACCTTAAGTACAGTCAGACATAAAAATTCCAAAAAAAGAAGGAGCCCCTAATTTAAGCACACAATGAGAGCATACTACAAATTAGCTAAAAATAAAATGATATTGTTTGATGTTATATCAATTTAAAATCGATTAATTCTTAGATTGCCACTGTACGGCTATAAATATTAAACATACATCGTCTTGTTGTATTCTACACGATCTAAGGAATTCCTAATTTTGCAAAGTTGTCTTCAAATCATATTGCTTTGGCTGTATTCAAGACTTAAAGTCTATGACATCATAGTGAAATATACGAAGTATAAATATATAATTTACTTTTGGGAACCAAATAACTAATCAGTGATGATCATAATTACTTCTTCCAGTACACAATCACCCAAACTATCCGTGTCGGTTTGTGACACTTTAAAGCGATTATGTTCCCCTGTGGAGGCGTTTTTGAGATTTTATAAACAGCGACCCAATGAACTAATTTCTATTAATATTGCTACCAACAGGAGAGATAGGCTAATAAAGATCCAGGAAAGAGCATTCAGAAACTTATCAGCTAGTTAGTAGGAAATGTGAAAGAATTTTAGAATCTACGTCAGAATCTCACAAGAAAATAGCGAAAACCTATTAATAACCGGATTTCTACCAATTAAAATTGTTCTCTATACAAGCGGCCTACACGTTATCCACTCCTAATGATCCTCAGGACAGATGATAAAAAAAACTCCTGCGGGATACTCTGGTTCGAAATCCCACTCAGGCCAAATATTTCCGACCGATTAGAAACAAATCGCTTAGAAATTCTGACTGAAGTGGGAGTCATTAAACAGGATTGATAGGAATGGGTGGGCAATGAGTGGAGGAGTCGGTGGAATTCGACCAGCCGGTGGAAGGGCTGGTGGAGGGGATGCTGGGGATAGTACGAAAATTACAGGGGCTCAGTGGGAAATTGAGCGATCTCACAGAGTAAAAAGGCTTTTATATATATATTTGTTTTGTTTATTTGAGCTTAATGTTTTATCTGTAGCCAACAGGAAACAGTCTTTAACCCACATTACTGCAAAGCTCACTATCATCAATCTCATCAATCATGAAAGCTCATCAACAAATCTACTACTTAAGGGTTAGATATTGTAAGGGAGTTGGGAATAATTAATTAATTAGACATATATATTTCTGTGAATACTCCTCGGTCCCTCCAAAAGGTTTATAGTTTATTTATTATAGAAGAACGTTTTCGACAGCTCAAAACTGTTATCTTGTCAAATAGTCAAAAATTTTAAAAGAAATATAAGTTGCTTGTATTTTTTTAAATTATACCATTAATCAAAGATGATACCTTGGATCTGCCTAAACATTTCTTGGTCTGAGAGACCAAGGTGTATTTAATTAAATTAATAGATCTTACTGAATAGCACATTGGTGTACAGTACCGGAAAGCTGTTATTGTAAAATGAGTTACATCCCAGTAAAAAATGTTCATATTAAGTTAAATATAATTTCTCAATATCAAAGAGATTTCGAATCTCATATAAGATGTAATGGGTTCGCTTTGATATGAAACGGATATCACTTCATAGCTGAATTGAATTCTATGACTTAGTTTCGTAAAATAATAAAAGTTATAAAATAATTATAATAAAAAAAAATAATCTATGTGTTAGTTCTTTACAATCTAGATGGTTCTGAGCTATTGATACCTAAGTGGTACTTGTTATAGGGTCAAATGTTTGTGTTCTCGAGCTTGTGACTTCCGTACAGTATTCTAAAAAAAATATAAAATGGTGCTACGACCTAAAAATTTTTATCACCCGTGATTTGTATTGTGTCAATACTGAAAATAAAATTTCAATAGTCACATGATTTAAAAATTTTCTCAAAATTAAGTTAACATTTCAACGTAACCCTATTTGACGCTAGTCACTACTACACAATTAAATTCAACATCATAGATGCAGGCCTGCAGGTGATGCACCTATTGAAAACAGCATTCAATTATTTCTACCAGGTTAAATTAAATTCCGCTAATTACACGATAAATGCTAAACAATGCCTTACCTTGAACCTGGTAAATTGAGAACAGACGGGTGTACTTATGAGCTTCCAAGCTATACTTATTTGCTTGAGTGCTATTAAAGTCATCAGTTATTAGTCGCGTTCGCAAAGTGGCCAGAATAACATTGTAAGTGGCCGTTACTATTTGATTGTATCCGTAATTATTCTCTTAGCATAAATGCACCTTAGGGAGTTATCAGCTGTGCAATACGGGAGCACAGAGAACGGTCATTAGGAGAGAGCAATGATGACCTGGAGAATCCAGTGAGCATGAAAATTATCAACATTTGGAAACAAACAACGATTTATTCATGTTTATCAGAGTAATATTTTATTTTTTTTTTCTAATTTTTCAAAATATGTATGACTTTCTATATAATGTTCTTTTTACCCCTCCCCCCTGATAATGGCGACAGCATTGCAGCATATTAGCTTAAAATATTTTTTATTATGACAATGCGGTAGACTCTCACTACCTTCCTGATTCCATCCGCCTTTTTAGGCATTCCACACCCTATATCCTTCTCATACATCCTTCAAATGGGGGACTCCCCTTAGTGAAAGGCACTCATTAGCCCAAAATAATTTTTCTTTATTTTTCCCACATCCTATTTTTATAAGTTTGAGAGCTAAGGAAAAAAAAAAAAAAAAAAAAAATTATGACAATATTGAAAATAAAAGTTTTAATAATACTGTATGATTTATTGATTTCTCAAAATTAAGTTAACATAAAGACATTGGCAAACATTGTACATCTTTCGCTCAAATATATTTTCTGACTTCCGTTCCGATGGTACTCAAATATTTACTTCCAATCTACCAAAGACCCGTTCGTCTTCAATATCCATTAAAGGCTCCCCGTTGATGTATTTGGCCTCCAATTGGATGATGTATTGCCCTTTAATGGGCACAGCAAATGGAACGGCTCCGGAGAGTTTCGAACGTGTTTGAAACTCAACTTCATCAAAAACATCCAACTCCCCCGAATTGTCTTGTGTAGTAATGTCGTTTTGATGCTAATGGTCAGGCTGTTAGTATCAACGACTCCGTTGACAATTACCTATGCTTCATTGATTCAATTATTTGGTGAATTATATGGATCCCCGTCGTTGTTTGAATTCGACGTGCATTTACTCAAAAAATTGGCCTCATGTCCTAATAAGTACATTTATAACAACAACACACCTCTTTGGTACTAATAATATAATAAAATTATTAACTTTGCATATAAAACCATCGAAAAATTTCACTTCAATAACCTTGGAATAGTGATTGAAAAATATCACACACAATAATAACAAATATTAGCTTGGCCTGAACCTTTCTTCAATGAAGAACCTGATCAATTGTGAGAAATGTTTATTAATATTTAGTTTATAAGTTGTGTAATCATCCAGAATATCATTCATTCACTTATCATCATTTGTATTATACTGCATCCATTGATCAACACGAGATTCGTTTCTGGATTAGAATTAATCAGAACAATATAAAATCAAATCAGTATTAAGAATTTTTATTTTAGCATATTAACCAGAAATTTATAATCAAATCTAATAGTTTGAACAATTAAATGGCATCCAAAATCAAATAAATTATTATAATTATTCGACTTGAGCGTATAGGTCCGGATATGGTAGGGGAAAATATGATGTATATGTTTTTATACATTATGTATATTTATGTTTGCATATATCCAAAATATATTTGTACCATTTCTAACGAAGCAAATAGTCATCAACGACTTACACTTCACTAACCTTGGAATACAAATTGTTCGAATCATAAATTGAACTTTTCAACTAGCTATGGATAAAAAATTAATTTTAGTTTTTGAGTTTCAATTTTTCTATTTTTTCAACTTAAAAAGACATTTAAATGTGATTATATTATTTATAACTAAGGTAATTTTTTAAAAAATATTTTAACTAGAATAGTAATTTTAACGTTTTATCTAATTTGGTCTATTTCAACTACCCTCAATAGGTTTTCTCTCTGCTAGCGGCTATTTCTGATAAATTTATATTTTCACTCAAACCTATTGTTTTGTTTTTTTTGACGATGAAGAATCATTTCTATGACTATGAATAATTTTGCCAGGTGTCAAAATTATTAAACAATTTGTGAATTTGATCTTGTGTACACGATCATTTTCTTCGTGTTGATTCTAGAACAGAGATTTTGTAATTATTTACCTTTTGTTACTAACCAATTGCCAATCGCATACCTAAATTTCATACATTAGCACGGTCATCACACTGATGTTTAAATATTTAGCCAATTATAATCAAGCTTAGTGAAGTGTTTTTTATCTGATTACGTTTTTAAGTGAAATTGTTTCATGGTAAAACTTGCATAGGTCTGGGATATGTTATGATCATAAATATACTTATTGGAAGAACTAGGCCAATAATGTTATCATTTTTTCAATATCAAGTTCTGATCTAAAGTATTTTATGATTTTAGATCTTACGTTTTTGATTTCTCTATTCAGTTCTAAGTTCAGACGAGACAAATAACGCCAATCTTGAGAACTTTGAATAAAATACCTGATCTTACCTAGTATATATTTTCACAGAGTGTCAATAAAGGTAAACCAATGTACCTGGTGTAAGGTATGCTCATGGTAATTGTACAGGAAAAGGTAAGTAACTTATGTGCATTTATTATCATTGCAATAGTACTACTACTATTACTAAAGCTACTACGGAGGCTACCTTTGCTAAGCTGCTAGTAACATAGCTAGGGAGAGGACATTCCTTACCTCGGGTCGAATTTAGCATAGAATGAGAACGCACCGCTGACGGCTCTATAGGGCGGACGGTGGTGTTTATTATATGTAAAACACGGCCAACACAGCCCTCATTATACCTGATTGAGATATCGAGGTCCATTGTACCTGCGAGGTAGTAGATCCTGCGCGCAAGGCACTTGAGCAAGTCTACTGTCCTAGCGGTGTATAGTCGAGTAGGTGTTGGAGTTACTACATGGAAGAAGGTACTGGGACAATATATCGTAGTTTTGTGCACGGTCCTCTTCACAGAACACAGGGACACTCAGGTAGCAGGAGGGTGTAAACAAATTTGGCACGGCAAAAGTGATGATGTATTGCATTTAGGCGTGGATAAAAATACAGCTATTGACTGAAAAAGGAGGGTAATTTCAGGAAAAAAGGAGTCAAAAGTTATTGAAACATATAATTCATTATGAGACACTTTAAGCAGAACGGAAAGACTGTCAATTATTTGCATGTGGTAAAACCAACAGCTCTCATAATCACTTCACCATTTGTTCTTCTTTAGAACAATTTTTATTAACTAGACAAAATCTGCAATCATTAACGAAATTTTATTTTTTGAAATAAATATACACGAAATTAAGGACAAACAGTGAAATGTGTAGCAACTATACTATACAAGAGAGAAAAAGCTCAACGTAATAAACTATTGTGAAAAACTAACATTGTAGACTCGTTAAACCAACAACTTTTAATGTGGTCAGAACTAAGGGTAAAAATCATAACTTTCAATATAAAATAAATTCTGAGCAGTGACGAAATATTAAAAAACGGTGAAATGATTAAGACTATGATTAAGTTCTGTTTTCATTTTTGCTCATCCCAATTCACACAAACCTCTAATCAGAACTTTCAAAAATTTAGATTTTTCTAACCCCTATACATAGAACATAGTCAGGTACCAAAGCTTTAGATTGTGGTTTTGAAGCTCAAAAATACTTTTTTAAGTGCTTGCTCGCTTGCGTACACTTATAAGAAAAATGTCACCATATTTCATATGTGATACCAAATTCAATTTTAGCGTATTATATAAGAGTCTCTGAAGATGCAATTAAGAGTTTTGGTAAACTCGATGTTTAACAAAATATAAAGAGAAAAGTGTTAGTATATTTTCATCGTGGCGTTCTATTAGTGATCGAAAGCTAATAAGATATCTGGCAGTATCAATTTAAGAAGTCCCGGCAGAGCTACCTCATATATTTTGGGGTTAGAGTCTGTTAGAGGGGTGAAATTTTAACGACTGCCCATGCCTGTTATTGGGTGGCGAAGCATCCCCGGGAGTTTATGGAGTAGTTGGTGCAAGTTATCAGGGAGCAATAAAGCCATTAGGGAAGGAGGACGCCTATTGGTCGATCCTGCCGGCCGGCCAGATTTATGCGTCCAATCAAAACTTCCATTTTATAGCCCTCGCTATGATAGGACGCCACCAGGGGGATGAGTTAATTGTAACAGTTGTATGACGACTCTGCGTCGATGAAGAAGTTGTCCACTGGGGACCAATAGGATTGCTTGTATCTATTTATTTGACCAATTCGTTTGTGTGGGGTTTACGGTTGATGGGGTGCCGACGCATAAGCAACACAGGCAAAAAACGTTCACACTAGTCAATAGATACTTTGTTATTTCTTCATTATTTATTTATTTCGTCCAAAATATATCTAGTCTGGTTTATTATCTGGTGGTGATTAGGTAATAAATCGTTTTACAATATTTATTTCATAAATTAGATATACGGAAAACATTTGTTTAATACTTGTATAACACAATACAATACCGTTTGACTATTGTTGAGTAGCATGACTATTATCGTCTACCAAAAACGGCCTATTGAAAACAATTTTTTTAAGTCTTTCTAGAGGTAACAATTGTAATTTACAAATATCAGTCAATTACAGTAGATTAGCTCAACAAGGTAAACAGTCGCTTAAGTTCTGTGTGCGTATTACTGTTGAAGGCTGTTGCCAGTTTAATTTAAGTGTCCTTCTTATCAACCAACGAAGGACATCTTTGAGTCGGTGACGTTTGAAAGAGAGAAATGTTTAAAATTAACAACTTTAAGGATTAAAAAAACAACTTTCGATTTGTAATGCCACTGTCAAAAGTAAGCATATAATCGAAAAATTATATAATTGACTTAAATTTTTAATAACGGAAGATTTCTATGAAAAATAAAAGTTCATTTCCCCTTTAAGAGGTCTTGAAGCCTGGGCTACCGTAGACCCTCGGGAAGATCCACGGACAAGATATACTCCTTAGCTCAGTCCTCCAGAGATTCCGTGCCACGGAGCTGTAACTATCCTTGGTTTCTCCAGAGGGGGGATTAAAACCCCACTAAATGACCTCCCACAACACCTGATTCGATTTTATGTCCATTAACCCCTCCCCACCTCCCGGTTTTTGGCACGCTTCCCTTATGCCTCTCACTACTGGCACACTACCCTTATTATCTCTGCGATAACATGTTTTATTTTTGGAAAATTACTTAATATTCATTAATATCTCATTAATTTTTCACCACTGATAATAAACAATTGACTTACCTATGATTTCCTTCAGCTGCATGGCTAGTTTCTATATTAAATGGTTTCCTATTTATCCATGACGAAACACAGGCCCAGATTTGTACTGTACACTAGGCAAGCTTATGGCTTGGAGTTTTGAACTATACGATTAAATATTAGATGTTAATTTATAATTGGCAAATATATTCAAAAGTGGCCTCGAAACATTTTGAGATTTGTGTGTCAATAGTTTTAAATCCGGCTCTGTGTATCGTGTCAATTATGAAAGCCAATGACCAATTGCAAGTATATTTATATATTGAAATATTTTATATAGTTTCATGATTAATCTTTAACCTAGGCTCTGGGTATTTTTTTTTATTGTTTTTTTTTTTGGTCCCAATGGTATATTAAGTGTAAACAACATTTAATTTTGTGTAAAATATTCCAGAGCCAGTGCGTTTTCATGCATAAAGCATCCATTTTTGTAAAATCAGCCTTTCTATTTAGATTTTATAATTTATTTTTTTTTATATTGATAAACAATTGACAGACTGATTTCGCAAGTATATAGATAGGTTATAGATGAATAAAAAAATTCAAGAAAAACATTACAATAACATACATTTATTTGATAAATATATTAGTAACAAAGGAAGTTACCTGGTGTATAATTGACAGATGGCCAGGGAGCGATGTGGTTGCCATGTGATTCCATCACAGAAAGCACTAACACACACATTCACATACAATGCTGGCTCATCACATTCACACACACACTCAGGGAACTTTTTTTTTCTTCCAGTTGAGGTCCATTTGTTGAACAATAATTTAAAATAAAAACAAAACAAAAAAATAAAAACTTTCTATCATTTTCACACCCCGCTTCTCTTTTTTTTTTTTAAAAAAAAAATTTCTCATAAACAATGATTATTAAATATCATCTATCTTTAAAATTAGCCATTATTATTATTATTAATTTTATACACATCGACACATATATATAATTACAATATTTATAAAAATAAAACACTTAAATCGGGGAATAAAAAAGTGGTTGAAAACAACGAAAACAATCGAACTAAACACGACGATATACACATAGTCTCTGAGATTATTATACATGTTTGTGTTGTGTTCATATATAAAATGGCGGGAGGAACTCCTAGTGGTCCTGCTGCTGCGCCACCAGAGCTGCGGCTGCTGCGGCCTTCTGCGCCTGGGCCTGCTTCTCCTGCTCGTTGAGTTCCTTGATCGCCTGGATCTCCTTCTTCAGCTTCATCCTCCTGTTCTGGAACCAGATCTTGATCTGCCTTTCGGTGAGGCAGAGGGCGTGGGCCATCTCTATCCTCCGCCGCCTCGTCAGGTAGTGGTTAGTGTGGAACTCCTTCTCCAGCTCCAGTGTCTGGTACCTGGTGTAGGTCTGGCGTCCGCGCCTCCTTAAGCCGTTGGCTCCTGTTAACACACAAACGCAATGATTAGAATCCAAATAATATGAGCTTAGCAGTAAACTAAATTCAGCAATATTATAATTTACATAATGCCAATATATAATTTTTATAATAATATGTGTCTCTATTAATACTAATATTTGCTTCGCAGGAACGAGCACAAGATACCTAAGTTAACTTTTGATTTGATATTTGCGTAATTTGTACTATGCATCCAGATAAAACATGTCCTGAGACTCAAAACAGCCATCGAGGGCATAGAGACATCCTGCACAAGTATATGATGTGCAGGTGATATGTTATAAGCAAGGGTTTAACGACTAAAACGTCCCTAAGCACACAGAAAATCTTAGCCAGCCTTTCCTCGTCAGATCAATGCGTTTCAATTTATTACTCCAAGGACTAGTCACTTGGTATTCAAAATTTGTTATTATTTTTCCTTTATTTATGACCTCGAATCTCTTACCCTATAATAGAATCTTAGTCGCTCATTGCTTTAAAAGACAGAAACATGCTCTTTAAAAAAAAACATCTCCCATAAGATCTGCCGGATCCATCAAAGTATGGGGTGCGATTGATGATTTGGATGCAATTTGGTTGTACTTGGTTGGCCTACAGGCTGTAGGCTGTAATCTATCTTAAAAAGAGTTCATATTCTGTTTTTGAACGTTCGCGATTTAAGTGTCTAATTTCTGAAAGGCTTCTACCAGCGTTGGACGGGGGATCCTCCAGTGTAATTTTAGAGGACAACTGACAATGAGAGGTAGAAAGGAATGATGGCTTGCAGAACTGAGCCACAATGTTTAATAATATACAGTAACGGTTGCTTGGTATATATTTTCAGAACGTAGCTTGCGACTAAACGAAAAAGAACCCTTAATACTCGAGAGAAGCCATGGAAATGGATAAAGGAAATGGGCACGCTTTTAAACCACATGGAAATGAGACGATTTAACAAGTCAAGAAGAATAGACGCAGTAGAACTGAAACGAATGGAAGAGATATGAATGCCCAAAAGGATACCGAGAGAACAATACGAAGGAATCGGAGGGACTGAGGATGGATATTGAAAATTTTATAAGAATCAGGGATGACATTGTGCTCGAGGCAACCCTTAAAATTTCCATTAAGGACAGTCGTCTCTTGTTGAAATTATAACGTCCGCATCTCAAGGGGTAGAGTCTTTTTCTGTGTGCATGTATTTTTATTAACGAACATTTACATCGAAATATTCAAATCACGTATAGTTAGTTAGTCATCTACAGACGCAACGCTCATCTGTTCACGGACAAAATCTAAACCTTCTCTACCCAACTGTAGAACACCTCGATGTTATTATTCATCAACAACGATGCCTTCTCAAGTCAGCAATCTATTAGTTCATTATGATGGTGCAAACCAAGGTGAGGTCTGCTCGCCTTCAATGATGTTTTTATGTTTAAATATTGACAACAATACAATTCTATAAACGTTGCGAAATTACATATTTATTGAGATGAGAAATAAGCCCAATAAAAACACATGGCGAATGTAAAAAAGTCTATATAAGCTCGTTGGCAGGGGCGAAGACAAAACGAAGAGCCTCTGGAGGGGATAATAAAGCAATTAGCATTTATAATGAGCGAGAGAGAGGCCTTGTTAAAGGATGGTATAATTAGACGGGCTAGGACGGCCATTAACAGATATGATCTCTGTAGGTTTTGTCGGCTACCGCTGGAGTTTGGTCGGGGGCCAAGTTGGCCCAGGTCCCCGCCTGGTTATTAGTTGCAGCATTAGAGAGCCCGGTCGATATCTGCAAGTGCCACTATAAAAACATAGGCCTCCCGTTGCAGCAGCAATGCAGGCGGCTCTCAAACACTGCTCTCAGGATTTAAGGCCATGCGGCGTAGTTATGGGGATGTTTATGTCGGCCCGAGGCCGAACCGGCCAGAAAAAATGGCCCATTTCAGCAATAATAAACCTAAGTATAGCGACATCTCTTATAGGCTCACAGCTTATAGAAACTATTTCTAACCAGTTTTCTTATTCTGAGACTGTTCACATCCATTCTGGGCGATTGAAGCAGGAGAAATTTCAATGACCGGAAGAGTTTGCTGGGAGATCGGATTGATGAAAACAACTTATTTGTTGACAACATTTCAACATACCATGTACGTCTGCGACAAGCCCTAGTGAGAAGACAGATTGTATCGGCTGGCCTATTTGATTCGAGGACAGGTTGCAATCCTTTTTTTCGTGTCACAGAGTAACAGAAGGGATCTGGGACTTAGCAGCCCAGAACAGTGTTTAAGGCCTAAATTATTTGCAGTCCACTCTGAAGTAATATTGTCTTTAACCATACGCAGCCGAAGGCATATAAAAACGCAACAGTTACTGCTTTCGCTGATGACATAGCGGTGTACAGTAGCAGCATGAGTACTAAGGTAGCTCTAAGACAGGCTGAAGTAACCTGTAACCAGATAAGTGAGAGATTGGGGAGACTCAATATCTCTGTAAACGCGGGTAAGACTGACTGTGTAATTGTCTCCTTCCAAAAGGGAAAAAGTCCACTGCCTACTAGTTACATAGTAGGAACGCAGAAAAACTCACCAGCCAACAACCTAGTATATCTGGGAATTAAAATGGACAGAAACCTTCGTTTTAGTAACCATTTGCTAGGAGGTTAAAGCAAATACACACGAAGTCTTAATGGCTTACGCATTTATTAACTTCCCCCAATCTATCACTACATCTCAAGCTACTGATTTACAAGAGTGTACTCAGACCTGCTCTGCTCTATGATGCACCGCTTTTTCACCATCTGACAGATACGACTGCTCGGCGACTCCAACAATTCCAAAACGGTATACTGATGAAAGTGGTCAGACATACTTCATTCGAGGAGCGGAGCAGCAGTGAACTTCACGAGATCTTTGAGCTGCCTACGGTGGATGAGTTCATCCAACGTAGACATATCAATTTTTTCGACTCCCTTCAATACTTGAAAAACCGGTGTTTAACATGATAACCACTACTCCGTTCCCCCATCGATGGCAGGACGCTGTCGCGGCTGGAACGCTTTAGTCTTAGGTTCTAGTTTTATGTTTTAGTTTGTAGTTTCCCTCTTTGTAATCTTCCTTGGAAGTCACTCTGAAGGGCACTTCAGACAGTTGTCCTGAGGACTGGTGAAGATGCGAGCTGAGGATCTCTTCAGAATATAATTTTAATAAGTAAGAATTAAGTTTTTCTCACCCTAAATTTAATCATTTTTCATTAAAAACATTTTGTAATAAAGTGTATTGTGTATTTAGGAATTCCATCCTTGAACATCACGTTAATTTATTTAATAAATTACTTTGGGTATAGAGACAATTGGAACCAATATTATTTTAATTGAATATTTTGAGAAAACGTAATTTGGTATAAATTTACGCTAATGCAATAAGGTTGATAGAGAATTACAAATTTTAGTAGATGAACAGCTAGATGGCATCCCTGTAAATTAAAAATTGTAATTATTAACTAGCACGTAACAGCGTGGCGTTTGTGGGTAAGTCAGGTAAATATATAACCGATATATGTATCCGTATAAAAGATAAATATATTGCCTTACAGTTGAATGCATTCGGATACAGTTGTATATCAGATAGCTTAGTGTATCGATACGCAGCAAGTATCGACATATATTCAAAGAAAAATCTTTCATAGCAGAGTATTTGCCGGAGATGTTTGAAACTCGATGATTGTTTAAAACAACTTTCTTCTGCCCCACACTTTTTTTATAATATCTGTAATATTGAAATATATTATTTAGTGCTTTCAACAGGAGAGTATAAGGAAGACTGCTATCCGAAATAAATATACATAAATTAAATATATTGGCCACCTTTCCTTTTGATTCGCATTTCTGCGAGTCAGAACTATAATCATAGTGCCTTTGAAAACACAACAGCATTTTGTTTTTTAGAAAATACTAGGGCTCATTGTAGGCTAACGTAATTAGCAAACATAAACGAAAAAAATGAGGTTTTATAATAATACTATTAGAGCGAACGAGTGCCTCTTGAATAAAAAAGGAACATAATTATGCTCGGAGATTATGCACGTTTAGCTGACTGGCTACAAATACTCGGGCGTTGATTACACGAAAGCCAGAATGAGAAAGCAAATTGTTCAAAATGACCCGCGGTGTGTGCAGAATACAAGGCAATGCTTTAGCTACGTTTTATTACGGCAGAAGCAGCTAATCAAATTTTCATAGCATTAGATGTAATTAGAGAACAAATTAGGAGCGAAGTGGTTAGCCGGCAGACAAAATGTGTACACTAATTGCACGGATACATTTTCCAGGGCGGGTTCAGACCAAGCCGCAGTGGCCTTCGTTAGGTCACTTTATCACTTATTTACAGTCGTGTATTACCTGGTCAGGAGGGGTCATGAGTTATGGACAGTTAATAACCCCAAGGAAACTTATACTCCCCTAATGCTAGCACGTGTATAACAGGAAGTGTAGAACAATATCGCCAAAATATATTTTATTTCAGATTAATAGTGTTTCCCCTTTTGTACGCATAAAGGGCTACCTTAACCGGTACCACCATCTTATATTTACAGAAGTACAATAATTTACACTGCTTGTTCAGGGATTCAAGTATAACAACAACTTTATTATGATAAAATTACAATCTGCCTCATAGGGCAATAAGTCATTGTGATAAATGTTTTCATTCATACTATATTTACAATTTTCATTCACTTGCTCATTCATACAAACAGCCCAGAGGCCTTCCAAATCCAGATGGTAGTCGCCTCCCTCGCTTGCGAAAGAGGAAGCGGAGTCTTGGGAAGTCCCCGCTCCTCTGCCAGCCGCGTTACTGGATACGAGCCAACGGAGACTGACCAAGAGAGCGAGAGCCTCATACGCTCAGGATATGATTGGAGAAGCTGGTCATTGCCAGGACTGCCACTGTTACGCATTTATAGCAGGTCACGGAGCCACTGCCGTTTCAGTATCTGAGGAGGATTATAGGGATGAGAGGTGCAGTACTATGACTGTGCTAGGGGATTAGGGTCGTTGGATAGGTTACTATGGAATTTCATGAACTTGGAAGGGATGAGTTTGAGAATGTAAGGTATATTAAGATCGTTATGAAAGGTTCTGTTGCTGATATAATAAGGGGAATTTACTATTGATCTCAGGACTTTTGATTGAAAGGGTTGGATACGCTTGATGTTCGACTTTTTTGCTGTCCCCCGCAGCTCTATTCCGTATGTCCAGATTGGCAAGTTCAGGGATTCAAACCCAAAAAATGAAAATCCTAGAATTTGCAAAATGTTACGCTTGTCTCATTATTACAGTTTCGTTGATGTTGAAAAAGGTTCATAGAAACTGATAACTGTACTTGACAGGGTTTCTCGGAACTCTACTTGTCATAAGCGTAAACTGGTGGAGGTACCCTCTCGTCATTTATTTTAAGTATGCGAAACATTCAGCAAACTTTTGACGCAATGCTTGGCTATATTATTCACAGACAGGCGTCTCATTCTATCGTAATTCATCAGGCATTATCAGGCATCAGGTATGAACCATAGACTGTGACAGGATCCCAATAGTAGAACTTAATTACATCAAAAGTCATCATGAATTCAGTCAAAGAGTTTTCAAAAGGATCATTATCATAAAACGGGCTTACAGGCATAGTTATCGGACCAATAAGCCTGTTTGTTCCCTCATCCATTTGTCTATCTATGGCCCATAAAAATAACATATGAACCACGTCCAGTATTAATGATGATCAAGTAGTTTGTTAATTCATTGTGATATTTTTATTTTGAAGTTAGTTTTGAGCATTTCATAAAATTGTAACGTTTCAAATTTCATTAAGATGTGTTATTATAGACTCTTTATTGTATAATAATGCTACTAAAAACGACAAATTATTGAATGGACATGAAAAATGACTTAATATTACGGTTGATGGCTATTGATTGAAAGACTATTTCAATAATTGAGTACAACATTTAGCAATGTAAAGTAGTACTAGTATATTATTTGAGATATTAATTGCTGTTATTATATTTGAAAACAAGCAATTTAAAGTACTACACTAGCTTTGATTTCTAATATGCACATAGAATTTTTTTCACCATTTTTTTTTAAGTAATAAAAATAGATAAGTAGTCTTTACTTCTATTTAACTAAATTTCAAATAATTTAGGTAATGATTAATGATAAATCGCTTCTCGAATTGGGGGGGGGTTCCTGCCGTGACGACCAATATTTTTGATTTCACACAAATCCTCAATGTGCTAGCTTGGCTATGAATCCGTCAACTTCATTAAAATTATTGTTACAACTATTAAATTATTGCCTGTAAATATCGAACTATAGCTCATTTAGGTACGATACATGATGTAGTACAAGTACACAGTTATGTACAAGGAACGGCCATATGGCGTGTGATGTCCCGAGACAGCTTTATTAACACCTTAGAGACCGGGATCTACATCATGCGACATGGCACCGTGTGCTGCAGTATATCCCAGACCGAGACGTCGTAGGATAACTCACGCCGGTCCCATGAGAGGGTCGGATAAGCGCGCGCTTTATTGCGCGGCAAATATATCACAGGGTAAAAAAAATTATGGCGGTTCTGATAGACGGTCCCGCCGAAAATATGGCAACGGGAACAGTGTGCTGTTCTTTTGGCTATTGTCTTTTTTAGTGGGAAAATGGACACTCATGTTCATCAGGTATTAATCACCTATAAAAATTTTGGCTGGATAATTGACTCGTTACACCACCTCCTCAATTTGAAAAGCAAAGTCATTATATTTTTTGAGCTGTATGCAAAAATGGGTATTAACAAATAAATGTATATCTTACATGTAAGTAAATGCACACAAACGTAAAGGTAGAATGAAATAGAACAAACAAATATTCTAGGACAAAGACGCCTATGAATAACAATAACGTACAAGTGACATATTCATTTTTGGCAAAAAAAATAGAACTATTACATCATAAAGAAAAAGGTATTGCTGGTATATCAGTATTACTCACTCTTTGGCTCAAAGTCTGTGGGTAAAAGTAAGGCAAAATGCATCACATTATAAATTTAATTACAATTACTCTACTATTATCATATTCTTATCCTTTTAAGCTTTTCGAGGAGCAAATACTTTGGTAATCCTATCCTTATTCAAGTTTTGGACGCACCAGTTTTCTTTTTTTAACCAAAGTATCATTAATAATAGCTTTAATGTAATAAACTTCAGCCATAGTCGACTGCACAGTACTCTTGGATAAGCATTACCTTTTTTTTTTTTTCCTATCCTGTTGCTTACTATGTTTACTGACATGCTGAAATACATTTCTCATTACGGCGAGATTCATCGGCCATGTTTCTGTTCCGCAGAGATGATCTTAAAGCGACCGAGAGCTGATAAAGATCCTTCGGGACTCGGCGAAAGGGCGGTAGCCCCAAGACCGCGATATAAATGGCGGATTTGAAATGTCACTGGTCATGAAATAAATGCCAACTAGTGTGGGATCTCCTCCCCTAGGTAAAGGTCACAAGTGTTAATTTAGTTCCATCGGCACGCGAGTGCCAGCCTGTTTCCGAAGATATTTGATCGGAAATACTACAGTTTGGATAGGTGAACATTCTTTGTCAAACTTCATAAATTTATAACACCACGTTTCAACTAGCTGAGGAACAATTATCTTTAAACTTAAACATCACCGCGTCCGGGATTATTAGGTTAAAATTTTGGAGCTACTGCTGACATAATCTCTTTATTTTAAAGTTATTAGGTACTGAATATCTTCTATAATAATATATATTCGATGTCTTAGAAGCACCCGGGGAAAACATATACATACCAATACACCATTCCAGTAAATTTACAAATAAATAAATCGAAAAAAGTTGATTTAAATTTATGCAGAGTGAAACAAATGAAATTAAATTCATCATTATTATACACCCCAAAAATATATTTAAAAAACACATTTATCTATACTATTTCGTTCAAAATAAAATAATTCTTTATATTTTTTTTCTTCAGAAAATTCAAGACAAACTATATATCATTTAAAAGTATTTCCTATCCGCATAACTATTGAAAACATTTAAGAACAGATCCAAACATTAAGGAAACCGTTAATTGTGCCCGATATAAATTTGAAGATATAATAAATAATTCTCTGACTAGCTTTGTCGGCGTTTGGCCTGGCGCCCGGACATTCAGGGGAGTTATGCTGTACATAGGATAGAAAATTAAGCTCGTTTCAGAAGGTTCAATGGTAGCATGCAATTCCTTACATAAACAGGGTTTTTCAATTATTCATACCCGTAAGGAATTTCATTATAAAAATAATTTTAATAAATATTTTAAAATAATCGCAAATCGCAATGTAATCAGAAATTGGATAAAATGTAGCCAGGCTACAGGAAATATAATGACCTGTTGTAAACAGAATCATTTGTAGAATCTATATTTAATTCTGTAATAATTGTGTAACTAGGGGACTTGGAAAATGGTGTAAGCTGGTAACTGAAAAGGTTCGCATTATCTCCAAATAAATAAAACTACTCATGAATTTTTACTTAGTTATAAAAATATAGATTTGTCTAAAGCATAGATGGTTTAGGAAAATAGAAAAGTGCAGTTACGAAGAGGATGGAAGGTACCAGCTGAGGAGGGGTTGGTTTCAGACTGTAAGCTATCAACTTTAATTAAGGTGTGACCCATCTTTCCAAGAAAAAAATTGTAAGGAAGGAAGTCATGAAGGTAGACTCGGATCTATAGTCTTAGTAGACTAGAATGTTAATCCAATATTTTAGGCTAAATCAATTCCAATTTAAGGTACTAGTTTCACTGGAAGAATTTGACTTGAATCAAGAAGATGAAATTCACGTCATTACGTCATGCTTCTCAAATAAACAAAAAGAAGAAAATATCAAGGAAAAACGTTTGGAATAGTACAATATCCTCTCTTACAAAATTACTGAAAAAAATCAATAAGACTATAGGGTATGGGGCTGAATGTAGTCCCTGAAAAACCCCTCATTTATCTCTTGTAGGAGTTATTTGCCGGCTTTGAGGTGGGTAATTATTGGATTTATACCAGCCCGTTAATTTTAGCACAGTGTCACATAGCTCCTTGAACGGGGATGGCCCGCTATTGGAGCGAAGTTAGTTGTAGGCATACGTCAGTTGCAAATCCTCCACAATTAGATAGAGCCACGGTCACGTAGTCTTCTAATCTTCGTGAATTAACTGCAGTTCGTGTTCGCCTAACTAGTAGTTAATCTGTTGCTTTCTCTCACCTCCGAGGCCTAGAGGCATGAGCCATTTTTCCTTTATCTTGCAGGTACGACTGAGAATCCATGACTCACCTGTCTATTCGTAACCCGGTTTCAGGAAGTCTTAGCTAAGTGATCCCATCAACATGCAAGTCGGTTAGTCAAGACGTGTATGAGAGTGCAATTGCCAAGTGAAAGACCTGTGGTTTGTATATAGAAGTGTCAATCACCAAACCGGAATTTAAATTTTAGACAAACTATAATGCATTAGAGAAACTTATGACTAATTTCTGTGATAACATTATATAAATTTAATGTTGATTGGCATACGCACCCTGAGAGGTCCATGGATCGTGATTGTTTATTGTCAAATTTCATTATTATATATTAAATCATCAATTTTATATCTTTGTCGTCTCGTTCTTTGGCTCCTAACATTTCAAATAAAAGAGTTGCAATTACATGTTGGAAGGCACGTTTTGGGCTATTCATATTAAATACTGATTGATGAATGATCTGTTACTCTCATTGTCATACAAGCGAGTGAATGAAAATTGTAAATATAGTATGAATGAGATCATTTATCACAATTACTTATTGCCTAATGAGGCAGATTGTAATTTTATCATAATAATGTTGTTGTTAATAATAATATTTTCATACCATATTTTATTAATCTGATTAGAAGAGACTTGAAAATGGTTGTGTAGCGAAAGTATTACAGCAGAATAAATTGTGGGTATACCACAGAAAGGGGTCCATCTGTTTAGCTGCAATTTTCGTTAGCATAACGTTTTAAAGGGGATGAAGCACTTAATATTTCATTTAGTTCCAGTCACATTACAACGGTTTTTGTTAATGGCTGTGCTGTTAGCAATTCATTGCGTTTAAGTAGGAACACTTATTTGTCAAAATCCTAGCATCAAACTTGCAGAATACATTTTGTAAAAGGTAATTTTATACAGCTTGATAAAGTAGGTTTTGGAGGGAAACAAATGTAGCCATTTCTTAAAATAATTGCATATAAGGTAATAAATTAATTAAATAGCTTTACAATCGTAGTGTACAATAGTGAAGCTCCACGACTTATCCAAAGCTTATCTTATATATTTTAAAAACTATACCCACAAAAGTTATAGATAAATGTAATAATACTTGCAAATATAATTAACCTCAACATAATAGTTGATGGCATAATATTCGATGAAGTGGTTATCGTATTTGTGAACTTTTCTGAAGTTCTTTGAATGTTTTTCGATGAAGACTTTATTCATAATCAAGAACAATAATGTTATTTTGACTAGATGCATTGCATGTTAGTATAAGAATGTTTATGTAAATTTATTTGAAATGAGCAGCATAACTGTTGATGTCAACTGTATTTCTTGTATTATTTCTCCCCCAGAGTGCCTATACTTCCTTGAGTTCGAGGCTGAAACTGCCATCTAGATATCGTATTCGAACGTTGTCAGACAAGAATAAAGATTTCCCAGGCCATCTGTCAGAACGGTACCCAACATACGGTACCAAGCGACAGTGGCATTGTTTACCGCGCATGACTCTACCCCCACTGCCTTATTGATAATTAAAATAATTCAGTTATGCAGCGGGCAGGTCGCGGTGCCACCGCACGCCCTCGCGGTCACGAGTCCGTGAGCAGATACATTTCCAATATGGCCGGCCCAACATTTAATCATGACTTTGTCCCCCTCTCTCTCCTTCTGTGTGCTTTCTATTCGCTGTTTGAGATATCGCCTCAAGATATCTTCAGACAGATAGGCAAAGACACTTCCACAAGAGAGGGTGGCGTGTATTCGGAAATTATAGCAGGGAAATTGTCTGAACTATTCTACGTTAATAATGTACACATACACTTTCGAGCACATAAAGCGCAGGTCGAAAGATTGTCGCACAGTGAATTATATTTTGGTTTTATGGTTTATTAAAATAAAAACACGTCCTTTTTATTGGTGGTATGCCAATACCTGGAGTATAGTTTCCTGAAAGCGCTTAATGAATAATAACACGAATAAGGAATAAATATCTTATAGGAAGAGAAATATGGTACAGGCATTTATCGCCATGATAGTCCAGAGTGTGACTGGTATTAGTTTCGAAGATCGTCACAACGCAGATTTAATCTAATACTGGTGAGCACTGAACGCTTGTTTAGCCAGAAGGATGTCTGATTGAGTATACCAAATGTGATTTTCACCCTAAATTACTGTCGTTTGATTTTCACCCAAAATTACTGTCGTGTGATTTTTTTTCACTGTTGAAATTATTTAAAGTACTAAGGTTTATATTTTTAAGTGCGACCAAAAAAAAATGATTACTAGGCAAGTCTTCCATCTACTTGAACTGAAATTTCGCAAGCAGATGATTATAATATGAACTTTGTTTATTGTATGTGCAATGATTATTCTTTAGTTTTTTTCAGCGATTTCTTATTCTAAAGTTAGATTTATTTTTACGATTAATGATCAAGTGGAGTTCAAAGACTTTAAATGTCAAGAAATGTCTTTTATCCATCCAGTAATAAAAAATGTTTCTCTCAGCACAAAATCAGATAAAAGCTAGAAAATAGTGTGATATATTTTGTAGTCTGACCTTTTTGTTTTTAAGCGCGTTTAAATTAAAAATAATCCCTGATAAATTTGTCTTTAGAACGATTAACTAAGAATGACCATCAATATGGTTTAGTTCTTGCAGACCGACCAAGTGACATTCAATACGAAGTACCGATAATGGAAGCATTTTCCTTCAAAATAAAATACGAGTCCCCTCATGTATCGTATGATGAGAATCTTTTTCGTCCATTGTTTCTCCGGTTATGGCAGGGGTCGAATCCTTTTGACGGCGTCGTCCTTGGGAGCCCTTATACCGCGGGATTAAGAATCCTCAAAGAATAAATCCGGCTTATCCTGTTAATCCCCGGGTCTCGGTTGAGTCGCCATCCCTCATCCAGGCTATGATATATACAGGGAGAAGAAAAAAATGTAGCCTCGCTTCAAGGGAACCTCCCGAGGGAATAATCCTCTTACTTGTTTGGGATACTTCGAGGTCGGTGGACGAAACTTGTCTAGTGGAAATGAATAATACATTAGTTTTGGTTTCTTAACCAAGCCGAGCGATGGCGGGTTTCACTCGGGATATTTCGAAGTATTTATATTTGTATTTATAAACTAGCTAAGTTGTATTTTTGGAAATATCAACAAAGAACAATTTGAAATAAATTCCACCCTGTTAAATTGGCTGTGAAGAGCCCTCCTTGCTAATCTCGAGTATATAAGAGTATCAGGTGTGTTATGGTACGAGTAAATTATGACAACATTAAATTGTGTACAGATTTTTTTTCTATATGTTTATTAAAGTAAATTTCCTATAGTTGTATTCCCTTAATAAAATATTTTATTTTGAAGGATGCGTGAAAGAATAATTTATATAGATAGAATTTCTAATCATTCTTCGTGTATTTTGTAATTAGATTGTTGCACTGCCCTTAAAACTGATAAATAAATACAAACAGTACAAACATTTTATTTGATAGAAAGTACTAAAGACTGTTATCGAACTTAAAAGACTCCTCTAGATTGCGGTGCCATTTTATCATCCAGCCATGATAGACCTTTGTATACAGAGGAAGGAAGGAATGGGCACACGAGGAGAGCAAACACGGGTGGGGGTGTTCGATAATGCAAAATATGCACTTGTAGGGCTGTTAATCACATTTAACCCTCCGCCGAGTGCCATATGGCCGTTGGATGGGGGTGGCGCGTATTGACATGGCGCTCTATCAGCCATCGCTCCCAGTGAATCACCCACGCCATGCGTTTTAAACTTTCATGAAGAAATCTTCGAATAGAGGGAAAAGAGATAACACATAGAGTTTGGGGGGGAAAAAACGAGCGATAAATCACACTCTAAGGATGAATCGCGTCACAGATGGGATCTAAGTTCTTGGGCCAAGGTGGGGTGGTATGGGGGGGGGGGGGTAACAGATATCTGACTGATCCCAGAATGCAATTTTAGATGACGTAATATTTTTTTATGTTATCTCCCCCCCCCTCTCTCCCTAGGGGAGCAACATGTAGGGTGGGCGCCCGAGCAAAAGATTGTCTGCAATGGGCCTGGAAAAAAAAATAAGAGATGTTGCGGGACCCAGTGACTGAACACTAACAGTACATTAGGGCGATTAAACTCATATTTGCTTCACTCCGGCACAATTTTCATCCTTTTTTTTATTAAACTATTATCTTTTCCACTCTTTCAGATCCATACGATTGTCAAAAAAACTAATAATAATTTCTTAATATCCTTATTATACCTTTTGGCAGGAACGACCGGGACAGGTTTACATCCCTTTATAGCTAATGTAGAAATAAGTTAATTTCTTCAGGCATAAATCTAAATTTGCTCACTAGACCTGAATGAAAATCTTCTGTTTATTCACCTTATTTGTAATTTATCAAACATATTTGAAAGTCTATAACTTAAATTAAATTAAGCTATTATTATATTTTATTAAATATCGTTTATTGATTCATTACTGTGACTAGAGTTTCCTACCAGGGAATTCGCTGTCAAATATATATAAATAATAAAATAGCTTGTCTGACATGAAAGCAGAATACATCCAGTACTTTCCAATATTGTTCAAGCTAAGTTTGAAGATATCTTTCATTAACTTAAAAGATCGCGTATCAGCTAATTCAGATTTAGACAGTCGTATCAGTGGCTTTGGGTGTCCGGCCAGTTGTCGTAAAAGCTTCTGTACAATGCAGTCTTGAACAGAAATAAATTTTAGCTTTTCAATTTCGTACATGAAATGGTACAACTATGATAATTCTTAGAGCTTGAAGAATCTGAGTGAATAGAAGACTAATATTCTAGGCGCATCTGAGAATTTGAGCTGCATATGTCATCTTGAATAGTAATATAGTTTATTATGTTATAATAGGCTTAATTGAAATTAGTAAACTATTATTAAAATTAATGCTAAAAGATTAATACATAAATCGGATGAAGAGTGGGTTTATGACATCTACGTTGCACCTACTGAGGATGTCGTTATCTTCGATAAAAACTCGTCTAAGATTGAAAAGCAACGCTTGATTATTTCTTAAGATAAAGCAATGCTAAGCATGCAACCTAGGCATTCTCCTTACGCAGGAGAACCCAACCCATTACTTGAGTACACAAAAGATCTGAGTTAAGCGGAATTATAAAATTGTGTACTCTGATAAGGCACTGATAAAATTCGGGAGGAGCTCCCCTTGTTTTATTAAGGGATGGGATTTCGGGGGGGGGGGGGGGGGTTCAAACCTAACTCCGAAGATAATTACAGGGAGGTGTTGGGGCCGATAAATTTTATGTCGCGTTTTCCATTATTTCGCCGAGGGGGCGGGGTGAAAACTCCCTCCCAATTAGATATTAGACCAATAAAAAATTCCCCCAAGGAACCACCAAGGGCGGGGGAGACCCTCTTAGTTTTAATTGGTTTATAAAACCTACAGGCTGACTGGGGGGGGGTCCGTCTGAGAAGGGGTTGAAGTGGCGGTATTTTCCCCTTCATTTTATTCATACAAAGTTTTCCCTTGTAGATGAACTTTGATTTGCTTTTATATTTTTTTTTTTTGAAGATTCAATAATCAATTGTTTAAATGAGTTTTTTTTATTGTTAGGAGTATACGTCCGTATGAACCAGCTCTAACAATTATAACTATCGATGAGTTCGGCTGAAAAAACAAGGTTAGGCTAAAACCAAATTTGATCATAGGTTTACTTATAAATACAGGTAGGAAATGTCCTGAAACGGGACTTTCCAACAATAAGTTTAGTTCTTATAAATATAGGGAAGTTGATGCTGACAATAATCAACATTGTTATACAACAATGAACAACCGCATAAAAGAGGTATGAATCGTTGATATGGAGTTGAATAGTCACAAAAGTTTATGGTCAGTTGTACCTCTCCAGTGGAATGATGATTCTATTCATCAAGCGATGGTGAAAAATGCTTTGTTATTAATTAAATTAATTCGTACTCGCTGGTTATCAAGAAACCCTTAGACTCTACTGACCAACTCTACACATCTTAGGACCCGGAATGCTTGGAAGCGGTTCTGCAAATTAAGTCGTGTTAACACGGCCCTAATAAGACTGGTAAGGTCACCCTCAGTAGACGGGTCACGCCTGCTTGTTAGTACCGGAGACGTTCTGTCGTAGGGACAAATTTTTGAATAAAATTCCATTGAGCTTGTTACAGAACAAAGGGCCCCGCCGGCGAACGCCATAAACAAGGATCACCATCTATAGTGACTAGCGGCCAGTGCTGCCACCATAATGGTGTAATTATCCCCACCGTTATCCCTGTCTTGTATACCTGTTAGTGCTGACGGCGTATAAAAACGGACAACTCATACATACTATATTTTAATAGAGTACCTACTTATGAGTGGAGATAAATAAACCAAATTGTCAAGTACATGGATTATGTAAACTTCAGAGTAAAAGAAAGTAAACACTTTATAGCTATTGTTAGAAATTGGTCTAGGCCAATCAATAACTCACCCATCGCACTTTAAAACTATATTTCACAAGTTTTACACTGTTAGAGGAACTTACATGCAATCCCGACTAATCGTATTAGGGGTTCAAGTGCGTAAACCTTTCATTACATATTTCAAAATCCACTGCCTTGCAGACAGTAGATAACATTTCAGAATGATATTCTACCAGGGCTTAAGAAAATACGTTTCTTTATATACCATCCTCTCCCTGTGACTGAGACAGTACGGAATTTAGGCTTCCATCTCGACTGACATGGAACTCACACACGAGGCTAAAAAGACAAGAACTAAACAGACGCTTTGGACAACTGTACAGACTACTTCGAAGGACATCCTATCTCTCAAGAGAAAATAAACTATTTATTTACAAAGTTATACTTTAGCCAATCTGGACATACGGAATAGAGCTATAGGGGACAGCCAAAAAGTCGAACATCAAGCGCATCCAATCCTTTCAATCAAAAGTCCTGAGAACAATAGTAAATGCCCCTTATTGCGTCAGCAACAACACCCTTCACAATGATCTGAATGTACCCTATATTCTTGAACTCATCCCTTCCAAGTTCATAAAATTCCATAGCAACCTATCCAACCACCCTAATTCCCTAGCACAGTCATTGCACTGCACCACTCATCCCTATAATCCTCCTCGGAGATTAAAACGGCAGTGGCCTCGTGAGCTGCTATAATCAAGTGATAGTGATAGACCTGGCAATGGCCAGTTTCTCTAATTATGTCATGAGCTTCTGTGGCTCTCACGCTCTTGGTCAGCCTACACTGGCTCGTGTCCGGGGACGTAGTTGATCAAGGAGCGTGGAGGACTTCCCAATACTCCGCTTCCTCCTTCGCATGTGAGGGAGGTGACAACCTTGTGGACTTGGGGGGCCTCTGTGCTGTTTGTAAATATTGAATGAATGAGCGAGTGAATGATGAATTGTAAATATGGTATGAATGATAACATTTATTTCAATTACTTATTGCCTAATAAAAGGCAGATTGTAATTTTATTTAAGTAAAAATTGTTGTTGAGATTGTGTCTTTATGTACCTAAGATTTAATCGTCACTAACATTTTACTGGTGTAAAATAACTATCAGTCACTAAATGATTACTTAAAGATTTTTCGCACAAACTTTCTTTAGTCTTCGCCCTGTGAAAATCTCTGAAACGTGAGGGATACAATGATCTATCTTGACTTCCTGTTCAGGAAAATATAGCAACTAACGAAATGTAAAGTGAAACAAGTTAAGTATGATTTTCAAAACTTCTGCATTCTAAAGCTTATAAAGAAAAAATAAAGGAACGGTAAGCGAAAATAAATACTAGCGATAAATACAATAAATATTCCAGGGAGACTGAGTGTCCTGAGATAGCGGATAAATTCATTAGGGACGGGGAGTGTCCCCGGTAAATGGGCCCGGAGGCAGAAGTAGGAGACGACTTAAGGACTTAGGACTTACATTAAAGTGCTCCCGTCTAATGGAAGTGGAGATAAATATTAATGAGATCAAGTAGAGACTGGTAGATAAGTCCCTCTGATAAATAATAGAAGCAGCCTCCGAGTGACTCCTGCCTTTAACAGGATTGTAGGGACAGAATCCTGGACGATCACTAATTCAAGGCGTTTACCTACCCTGGTTCTGGAGAGAGGGGATTTTTTTTTTTCTACACGCTGTAGAGTTGTGGCTGAAGAAAAATCAAAGGTAGGTGTCGACCGTTAGATCATATTAAGAGGAGATTGGCAGTGAACAATAATTCAGAAGGAAATCTAAATAAAAGTAAGATTTTAGGTGCCTTTATCTTACAAGTAGATCTTATATTTTACGTAATCTATTTTAAACTCATTATACATTTGTTGATGAAATTTTTAAGCAGGCCAACATGTCCAGCAGATTGTCGAACCATGAATATAGAAATAATTTTTTTATTTATTTCAATAAGCAATAATTGCACCTCAGTAGAACTTCATCGGTTCATCGGTTCATCGGTTCATTCAGGCGAATAACGGTTGCTAGATTTACTTGTTAATGTTACTGTCATAAAAAGGATACTGAAAATCTAAAAGTATTGTTTGGATAGATTACTTTCAGAATATAATAATCAGCAGGTCCTGAAATAAACGAATTTATTTTTAAAAAATCGTCCATTTTTAGATTTATGGATTTTACTTTCAACAAGGTACGCTGCGATTTGCCTATCTGTCTGTACGATGTCTGTTCAACGAAACATCTACAAGGCCTATTTCAGAGGTATATGAAACGAGCTAAAAACTCTAGAAGGTATATTGTAGAATACCTGGGATTGTACTGTGTATGTTCTATAGAGTTTTTTTTTTCTTTCATAGCCCCTTTAAACTTACAGATAATTATTCATTCTCAGTCAAATCTATTCACATATCACATTTTATATGTCCTGTAGCATCGCTACATTCTATACAAGGTCTGAATTCCATAAAAGTTATATAATTAATACAAGTACAATGATACACAACGTACTTGACTTCTTTGAGTATTCTATAAGGTGATAGAGCTCACTTTTTTGTTCAAAAACTTAAAACTAACTTACATATTACTTCTTTTAACCTCAACCCGACAGTCTGTTGCCATCGATGTGGAAGGGGTGGAGGGGTCATAGTATTAAACACTGGGTTGGTTAGGTGCTACGAGTCAAAAAACTTGATGTGTCTCCGGCGGATGAACTCACCTACCGACGGCACACCAAGCAACGGGTGCAGGTCAGCGTTCTTTAACCTCTCGAGAGAGGTATGTCGGACCACTTTTCACATGATCCCATTGTGGAAATGTTGGAGACATTTGGCTGTATTGTCAGTCAAGTGGGTAAATAGCGGGGCACCGTACAGCAGAGCTGGCCGGAGAACACATTTATACATCATCAATTTAAGACGAAGCGACAGATTAGGTGAAGTTAGCAAGTGCGATAGCCGGTAAGACCTGTGTCGTACTTTTTATATTTTATTACTAAAATGAGTATGCCTATCCATTTTCATACCCCTTGAGAAAGCTGGTGAGTTCTCTTGCCCTCAAACACAATATGATTTTGGGAAGGATTTTTTCCCCTTTTGGAGGGAGAAGATTACGCAGTCGGTCTTCCCTGCGTTTACACTGATTAAAGGAAAGTATGCAAAACAAAATGATCAATTATAACATAGTGATATTAATACTACGAGCTGGAACTAAAACTGGTCATTTCTATAATTTTTATTGGTTTTAAAAAGCTTTTATTTTCTAGTTTGGAAGATTTCTCCTTAAATTCGTACCCTCATCATATCTTAGAAAGAAACTCTAGCTATGAATAATTGTCGACCTTTTGGTGGCAACGATAGACACGTTATTTACTGATATTTACAGCTGAGAGAGGACAACAGGAATAATAAGAAACCTCCATTAAAAGCCCTCTATATAAGGCGGTAAAGGGCTCGGCATAAGGGCTAAAGCGATAGTGGAGCGGAAATTGGGATAGAGTCGGTTAGGACAAAAGGGCGGGCTTATCCTGCAGGATCTCCTCGCAACTTAGCTCTTCCCGCTCTTTTTGCCCTAATCAAGTCCCTTATCCGCACTCAGTCTAATTCCACTCTGTCACTGTCTCCAGGAATTAAGAGAAGGGGGAAGTGGGATATTTACTGTTTTCTCTCACTCCGCTGATTTTATTTAGTTTTGGTTTAACTAGAAATAAACAACAGTGGATAAAAATCAAGTGGCAAAAATTAAAGTAATTGAACAGCACATGAAGGGAACTATCCTAGTCCACCAAAAGGTAAAATTTCGACTCTCAGCGTGCCTCGTCCACTCTCTAAGGAACTTTTTTTTTTTCTTAGCTCTCAAATTTTTAAGATTATAGATAAGGGAAAACTAAAGGAATTTATTTGGGGTGAGCGGATCCTTTTACTAGGAGTACTTGTTTGAAGGTGGAGTAAGGGAATTAAGGAGCGTGGGAAGCCTCGGCAGAAGTGGAAATGTTGCGGTACAGTGGTGAGAGTCCACTGAAGGCTGAGCCTGAAGTCTCTCTAGGCATGTAGTGCAAGCTCATTCAGTTGGATAGCAGTGATGGGTGCCCGTCAGAGACTTGTAGTTGCTTGGCCAAGGGCCGTAATGTCCACCATTTGGTCTGCTTTACCAGATCTAGAGAGTTGCCATCTTGCCGGTAGCGGTGGGGGTGTCATGTCTCGGAATAGAGGGTTTAGGCTATGTTTCATCGAGTCAAAGAACTTGATGTGTCTTCTTTGGATGGCTTTGGTGATGGTGGGGACCACGAACTTTTCGTGGATGTCGGGAGCCTTCATATCACGAAAAGGGGTATGCCATAGGGCCGTGCGAGAACGAATCAATCTGAAACCTAGAAGGTACATTCCAGAATATCCTGGGTTACAGTGTGTTTGTTTTGGTTACTATATAATAACAGAAAGCAAGCGGTCAATATTCGAGATAATAGCAAACCAATAGTAGTAACAATAAAACAAGCCAAATAAAAAAAGTTTCGTTCAGGCATGTTTCAAAACATGAAATTTAGTTTATAATCGGTAGAACAAAGTATATTTCCATCAAAATTAATCTCGTTGTCAGTATGACAGCATACATGAATGATTTTCAATTCATATGTAACCAACATCCTAACGTTTGTTATTTATTGTATTAATTTGTTTACATATAGTTTATATGAAATAGCCTTCCATTTATCAACGAAAATTTTTTTTAATTAATTCGGGATCCAATGGTAACTCGATGTGGTGCATACAGGTCTTTCTATTATCTAAATACCTAAGTTCCCTAAAACTAAGTTTTTATGATTTCATGTAATTATAACATAAATTATCGATCTATAAATTTTATACCGCTAAATCAACGTCATCTTTATGACTAGATCATCCACAATTTAACATTGTTTTTTTTTGTAAACGAAACGAACGGCATTAAGAAAAACATCAAGGAAAATACACAGTTGACGATAAAAAAACTCTTTTGAGCCAAAATGCCAAAATAAGAAGAGTTCAGAGTGCAGAATTGCAAGGTTGTTTTGAGTACCAAGGCCAGTATCGATCATTTGAACGACGATTACATTGACATCGTAGGCATCTAAGTGATTTTGTGCTTTAAAACAATAAACCAATTCAAATTTTTTTAAACAAATGCAATCAAAGAATCTAACAACTAAACAGTTAAGTTAGTTTAAACTGTTTCGAGACCGGAAAATCTCTTACGGACCCACACAAATTTTGTTCCAAACATGACGAATAATCGAGTTGAGGTGGTTTTATTGGTTGAAGGTATCTCATCGTTCATTTCATTAGCTTTAATCTATCTTATTCAGGATATATTACGAATATAACAGAAGTAGTACGTTTTATGCAACCATATTAATGCTTATAGACACTAGCGACCATGCTTAGCGTTTAATGATAGACAACCGCATATAACAAAATATACTTAAACTCCTCTGGAACTAAACCCTAACATCCTTAGATCAAATAATATGACAAATAACCTGGCGAATGTGTACTGCTGATATTTTTTTGAAGCCTATTTCCCTTTGTGATTACTGCTACCGGAAAAACTGCTGGATGGAAAACGGAGTAAACGTGGAGGGTTAAATAAGAGAGCCGATCGATCAGAAATAATGCACGCGGCCACAAAACAAACAGTTCATTGGCTGATAATCTAGAGCTGAATTAGGGGGGGGGGGGCTTCGGTAAAAATGAATTAGCCATAAACTGTGAGACGAGCGGAGCCAATATTTGGACTGGCCGTATCGTCTACCAGTCGATATACAGTCACAACGAGGCCAGTAGTCAACACCACCCCCTCGCCACCACCATACATCATACAACATCCCTTATCCTCTATATTCGGCAGGTTATTACGCTCAATGGCTCAGATTCATTGTTCTTTCTTTTTTATTTCTTCCAAATTATATTTCATTTTAACACATAAATTATTTGTGCACAGAGAATTTCTAAATGTTTGCCAGTAACATAGGACAGGAGGATACAGCAATGATGATTAAAGAAAATAACAATTACAAACAAATATTCCATAAATAATTTAATCAAAAAATTATTTTAAACTTCATTTTCACCTTTATTTATTTTTCAACACCATTACCTACCAACACGGATTGATCCCTAATACCATAATAAATAGAAATTATATTTCTTGTTTGTATATGAGTAACGTACACCGAACGCTTTTGTAGTAAATAAATAAATATAAACTTGTACCTCATGATTATACTTAAGCATTTTGAGCAGTCTTTGCTAACTTATACTGTTGTAAATTCTATCCAAAAGTTAAGTTCGTTATTCATCGATCTACAATGCACTTGGCTTAATCTGTCCCCTCTTGTCTCCCAATCAACCCCTGCGTAGTATACTCCAATCCTTGGGGAAAACTAATTCCCCACCCCGCGTTTTAAAGAAAGGAGAAAAGGGGATGCCCTGTGGGGAGGTGGGGGGTACTAATGCCCCTAAATATTTCCAACGGTTGACAATTTATCCTCAGAGTTTAATTGGTACAGAGTGAGAAAGGAGAAGCTTCAGGGAGAGGGGGGGTGTCTTATAACTTTTTTCTAATACTTACTTACTCCCCTTTTTTAATTCTCCTCCTTTCTGAAAGGGGTTTCTTTTATTAACTCCTCTAATTCTCCGAGTCTCATTCCACTTAATACAAAACCAAGGGGACTTCAAGGACTCATGATTTTTATGGATTGCAGTTTTATTATATCTTTACCTCAAGAGTTCAATTCATTCTTTAAAGTATTTAAGTACTTAGAAATTATATAATATATATTGCAATATCTTAACCACTCACTTTAACATCTCTCAATGGAATGTACAAAATTTTATTTGCAAACGTTTCTATTACTGCCAAATGATTGAATGCTTAAATGATGTTCAGTTATTCGAGTCAAAATTGCTGCATTGTCATAAGTATTATGATAATGATGATAAAAAGTAAATATTGACCCTTATTAACTCAAAACTGAAAACGCTCGAATAAATTGTGGGGTAACGAGAAACTGTTATTTCCAGAAATATTTTGTTACTCGTAAACACTACCAAGAAATACTTTCGAATATAATGTGAGTTACTAAACGTGAAAAAGCAATAGGTGTTTTTTTTTTATCGAAAATACTCCATTTTATATCTTTAAAAATATCGTTTCTAAGTACTTAACTTTCAACCTTTTTCAGAAAAAATATAATTTTCGCTAGGGGTGGATTTGGACGATGTTTACTGTGAGTCGAATCGCTAAATGAGTAACTACTGGAAGTAGTTGAACAAAATACCAATCGACTAGCAATATTTTTATACATAAAAGATATGTATCAAATGCGGACCAAGCATAAAAAAGAAATACATGGCATATCAAGGTTTCCATAGTGACACTGCTCGATGATAGATGTGATTGTTAGAATACTAAAGGTCTAACTTATAAAATGTTGATAACTAGGAAAAAAAAGATCATGTTTAGTAGTAAAAGTGAGAACTAAGGATTGATGGATTTCTGGTTTCTTCGAGTCACGATCAGACGAAGTTCTCTCGAGACAGCCCATAGATAGGAAAGGCCATAAAAGAAAAGCTGGGAGGTCATCTTAAGGAAGAAATACTGCGGCAATGGGCCGTCGATCAATATTGGAGAAATCGGGAGACAGGTGCGTGAAGAGATTGCGCCAAGATTGGAAGACTCCTAGGGCGATCTTCCCATGACCCCCTCCAAGACGATTTACTCCCTACGAAGAAGCACAAAAAGAGACGATCGTTCTATGTATTATTTATCTGTCGGGGTCCATCAGTATTCAGGATGCAGGACTGATCATCTCCAGCTTCCCTGGCGAGGGGTTTTCCCTAAAAAATGTCCACAAGGCCTGTCGCAACTTGAAGGGGAGTATTTTAATTTTAAATAAACCGGTGCGGAAACGTTGAACTTCCAACGGGATTTCGGAAGAAGAATCCTTTGAAGAAATCGTTTATCTCCAGGAGACAATGTGTTTCCCAAGCCCAATGGGAGAGGCTCTACTTTAAGCCATGGTCTTTAGTAAGTCTGTGTGTTTATGAGATTCAGAAATTTTAAAAATATATTCTGTAACACCTTAAACTATGCTGATCAGATTGTTTCAGTAATATATTTTTAAAATATTATTGCTACCTTATTGTTTCACAAAGGAATATGTAGGTCTCAACTTTTTGTCAATCTGGCAAAAAATAAAAATCGTGTATCTCGAGGTGAGTTTTGTTCACGTGAGGCAACGCTTTTTTTTTTTTTTTCTAAAAAAACAGTTAACGAAGCCTTAGACAGGACCTCGGGTGCTTTGGATCATAGGTACTTTAGAAATAGAATAACAATGTGACTTCTTGCCAAAAGAAAAATGCAAACTTCTAAACAAGCAGGTTAGAAAAGAAAATACTTTTCTTTTAATTTCATAACCTCTTAAGTATACAATGAACAAAACAATAAATAAATAAATTTGGCTTTACATCTTTCTCCTCGTGCTGCATACACAGATGCATTCAAAGGAGTGCATATATATAATACATTTTTTTTTTTGAAGTTAAAAGTTCGAAAAACACATACACACACTAGGTAATGAGGCTCACCTTCAGCTTGCAACCATGGAAACACTAAAACCTAAACCTAGAACCTAAGACTAAAGCGTTCCAGCCACGACAGCGTCTTGCCATCGATGGGGGAACTGAACGGGGGTTATAGTGTTAAACACCGGGTTTGTCAAGTATTGCAGAGAGTCGAAAAAATTGATGTGTCTACGTTGGATGAATTCATTTACCGTACGCAGCTCAAATATCTCGTGAAGCTCACTGTTGCTCTGCTGCTCGAATGAAGTACCTCTGACCACTATCATCCGTTTTGGAATTGTTGGAGTCGCCGAGCTGTCGTATACGTCAGATAAAAAGCGGTGCCCCATACAGCAGAGTAGGCCTGAGCACACTCTTGTAGATCAATAGCTTTAGACGCAGTGATAGATTGGGGGAAGTCAGTAAATGCGTAAGCCAGTAAGACTTCGTGCGAGTTTGCTTTAACTTCTTCGCAAAATGGTCACTAAAATGAAGGATGTTTAAAGCCTTTATCAAATCCCCTACATCATAATCTCGAGTATTATTAAGTGTCCTTTTAACATTTTTGATCGATCGAGTGGGTCATTTTATGGCCACAATTGCAGATCATACTGCAGGGAAACGGAAGAGGATTTACCCATACATGTTTAAACAGTGCTCCATCCTCCCGGCTCGGGCATTACAAATGATACATAACTGTTCCCAGGTTTTTTAAATTTAATTCTGAAGATTTCCTAAGCTGATTCATATTTTTACTCTCTCGCATGCGATTACTGTAAGAATGAGCGAATGAATGAAAAATTGTAAATATGGTATGAATGAGATCATTTATCACAATTACTTATTGCCCAGTAAGGCAGATTGTAATTTTCTCATATTAAAGCTGTTTAATAATAAAAAAAAATTTGTATTATAATCCATAGCTTCATTTTACTTAGTTGTTAACTGAAATACATCTGTAAATAGTTATAACTTTTTTGGCTTTGTCATTTACAAAAGAAAATAAATTTATCCCCGCAGACCCATTAAAGCATCCTCCTCCCGCCATGTTTCATGCAAATTGTCGTATCTTGAAAAAGCTCCATTAAAATGCGAATTCATTGTAATTAAGACAGTATATTTCAAGCTGCCTCAGGTTTAATCTCTCTTTTAATTAGCACGTTGTTGCACCATCCCCTTTCAATGTTGTCACTGGCCCTCCTTTCAGACGTTTATTAAATAAATCAGCATACAAATAAACAAGAATAAGAATTATTCTAGTTATTTAATTATGTAATTATTTTTCGTGGTCTAAAGGTGTTCAAAAAAATTCAATCTATGCTAATGTATTTACAGAAGGAACACAAAACTTGCTGTGATTGTTTCAGGTCCTTATCTGTTCGCTACGGTCAATTTTGATCTACAAATTTCTCATTCTTACCTAAGAATTTTCTGAGCTAAACAATGAGTATTTTTCGGTTTTAAATGCCTTGAAGGAGAGGAAAAATGGAGTTCCATGTACCACCGAAAAATAGCCCTCGAAGCAAGAGAGGTAGACCAGGTAGGAAGAGAAGCCGGACTGAGAAGCAAAAGGTGAAAAGCTGAGGAGGACAATGGAAGGGTAGAATGGCCACTATTGTTCCCGGCCTCTTTTGTATCTGCTCTGGTCGAGTCTGGCTACTTCGCTTCCTCCCTAGCTCTCCAACTATTATCTAGTATTATATTTAGTTATCTATTGTGTCTTATTAACACTCTTTTATTATCTTCTCTCCAGCTAATTCTAAAGGAATATAAACAGATTTATGTAGACATTTATGTCCTTTGTAGCTAAAATAGACTACCTCTGCAAACAGAATAAAAACCCATTATTAACATAGTTACTTAAAATTCGCTAATTGGTGATACCTGACTACAAATAAAATGGAATAACGCCAATAAAAAAAGTTGTATTATTAAAAACAATACGAAACAGCAATAAGAAGAAGAAACCTGAAGAATATGGAAGCCTTAAAGAAGCGTAAGATCGCGGTGGATTTGGGGGGTCTCTGGGCTGTCTGTAATATTGTATGAATGAGCGAGTGAATGATGAACTGTAAATATGGTATGAATGAGAGCATTTATCTTAATTACTTATTATCTTATAAAAGGCAGATTGTAATTATAGCACAATAAAGGAATTTAATTAACAATAACAATAAAGTAGGAACTGACGGGACGTGGTCCCAGACGATAGCAGAAAGAAACTGCTTAAGGAAAGTGAAAGGTAAATATTTGAAGACAACAAGACCTTGTGAAAATAAAAAGACGACTGACGAATGTATAATTATTAATAGAAAAATAATTAAGCGATGACGCGATGGATGAAACTGTTTCATAATTATTGCCACCCCAAAGTCGTCTATTGTCTGTCTGTTAAAAGTGTATATATAGCACACTAGCAGTTATACAAAAATAATTCTATTAGGCTGAATTCTTTTACTATACCCCAAAATACCTCCTAATAACCCGATTTTGAATCAAAATCAATTATTGCTAACTGATGTGACTTATCATGTCCAGGCTCGGAAGCTTTTAAGTATTTATTTTTCCCCCTTGGTTAAGGAATATAATTTCAAACATATTAAAAAAACTTGACATTTTCCTAGCCAACAATGTCGTTTCAACCGATTTGAATAGGTTTAAAAATAGGTCTGTAATTATCAGGATACGTACACAGGATGTAGAAAGGTTGTCCACGATATGATGCCTAATCCACCTAACCAATCCTCAGAAAAAGAGACTATCACTCAAAACATTTAATATTTAATATTTGACCAACCTAAACGTATCATGACGCAATCACAAGGGGAAAACTATGTTGCCTATTCACGATGCCTATACCTGGAGTTGTAACCAGATACAATAAAGCGAGAGCCTTCAAGATCCGTACAGTAACTACACCTGGTCTGCACGCCATAAATCCAAACCCGAAATCTAATCAAGCGGAGGCGGTCCAGTGAAGTAGCCGACCCCCAAGGCTCTTTTCAGAAGAGATTTACCGCGCTTCCTCCCGTTCGAAGAATGGCTGTCGTTAGGAGGAAGCCCTCCCCGCCCACTGTCAGGAGGCGTGAACTCATCAGTGCTTAAGGCTCTGCCTGAAGAAGGAGGAATTAAAGTCCTTGAAGCTTGAGCCAGGTAGAAGTCATTGGTTTAGATGTCTATTAAAAAGGCCTATATCAAATGAAAGCTACTGAGTGGTTGTGAACAGATTCACTCAGATGTTCGTGATAGACAATAGAGAGCGCTCAGAGCTGTATGTTACATAATTACAAGTGAAAGAGAGAAATTGTGACAAATGAGGGATTCTGAGGATTTTCCTTTAGGGCTAAATTTAAGGATTCGAATCCTAAAAGGACAATGCTATGCTTATACGTGCTTATTCCGATAAATTAAAGTACATAGCTCACGATAAGGAAGCCTAAGAAACAATGCATAGATAAACAAACACAGTTATGATTTGAAACGGGATCTTCTCATTACAATCCCTATGTAATGATCCCTTTATAATATGGCGGGTAAGCATATCTTTGTGGCTACAATGTGGTCATTTTATTATTGTTTCATCGGTTCGAACCAGTCCCATTTATCGCGATTTGTACTGGTCTGAGGCCTCACATATCACACCGAACGTCCATGTTTCGTAGCCCACCGATGTGCTGCTACTGCGGTAGGCTTATCGAGGGTTAACATCACTCAGAACACTGAAGACATAAGGAACATCACAGACTTCTGCTCTAGCAGACATCCGTGACGTGCAAAAGTGCATCACCCTGTCGAAGAGACTATTGTGAATTCGTAAATTATCATTCTTTATATTTAGGTCGAGTCATAAGTAACTTCCGTTTTTTTATCAGACATTTATTTTGCTCTCATTGATTAAAAAAGTTATATTAATTTATTATGTATTCACAACTATTATCTATAACCTTCCCCCATCTTCCTGGCCGTTTATCAATTCCTTCCATGTAAAATGTGGTATACCTCTTGTTGATTGACATGGATTTTGCTCCAATATTGCCTTTAAAAGGTTGTCCTGAAAGTCGGAAGGACGTCCCTCCCTCGGTTCGTCTTTTAAGGTCGTATCTCCAGAACGGAGTTTTATAACCAATTTGTAACTGCCCGATCAGTTATTAGTCCTGCATCATATACACTGCATATTTCCAGCTGTCGCCCTAGCACTGTTGCCTTGTTTAAATTCCCAAAGCATTACATGACGAATATGTACTTTTTGACTCTCCATTTGAGAGGTTAAAAGAAACAGTTTAACGTAACGTGTATCACACAAAACAGTTGAAAAAAGACTTACTGTTGTCATGGTAACTCATAGCGGGTAGATACAAACAATAGATTCTACTTAGATGCATCGGAAGTTACTTATGACTCGACCTGATATAATTTGTCATTTGAAAATCAAAAAAAAACCTTTGATATAGCTGTCAACATGTCATATCTTGAAACATTAAAATTCAGAGGCCTTATTCTGATAAAATTTTTGGCATTCTAATCAATTATGAAGAAATAAATCTCCAATCTCTACGGTTTAAAATGTTTCATGACATCGTGTATTTAGTCGTAGTAATAAACATTGATGGCCTGCAATTACAATTAATGGTCGGGCTAATTATGACTCTCATTGCCTTCGGACATTTCATCGGGGCTGGATAATATTGGGAGTATATAGCTACGTCAATAAATAATAGTGAACACGAGGCACAGTGCAATATGGCGGCGCCATCAATTACGAATTACCAGTCCGCTAGTATCCATACATATCGGTTATCGGGCTGACTCGGGGCGTCTGCTGGCCGGAGATTTAGAGGCTACGGTGGCCTGGAAGGGGCTGTAAATAATTAAAGCCGCCCGCAAGATATACACGGCCGCCGGTGATGCCACGACGCACTACCGTATAATTGACAGGGTGAGCTATTCTTCCCAGAGGTACAAGAGTCCTTGGGATATATTGCCAATGACAGCCAGTCACGGCTCTCTGGCTATTTAAAATGGCGGGAAGCAGTCACTAAGGAATGCGCAACAAACACATAACAACTTTTCTGAAACTCCTAATACATAGACATAGTAATATTAATCATTTCAACAGGAAAATCCGGGTCACATGAAAATAGACAAATGGCCATTACTAACATATTCTTAATTTTCTTGCCAATGCTCTACTAATTAACAAACTTTTTCCGACATTTGAAAATTCTTACACTTTCCCTTAGATTAATGCATGACACAATGATTTTTTATAAAGGAAATGGATCATCCTTGCAAAACTTAATGCTTTTAAGTAAACCAGGAAATTCTCAGCAACTGCTAATACGTAATACTAACATGATAATGTTATTATTGACAGGTACATACCTTTGTAAATATTATTATAGTTAAACTGCTACATTACATTGTAAGTAAATCTGTTATTGCGCAGGACAATGGCTTGGAGGAGTAAACCTTACTTTTCATGTAGTCCACTTGGTGTAGTTGTACCTACGAACGTTACTAATTAGAGCGTAGATAACCGTAAAGTATTACGTGACTTGTTATTAAACAACGAAAGGATCCTAAAACAGTTCCGATAATAGATTTGTAATTTATTTTATGATCAAACGAGGATTTTCTGACGCAATCGATAAGCGTTAATATGTGAAATTATTGGTAGCTAAATTGAATAGACTGGCTATGTTTGCAGATTAAAAACCCATATTTACTTATAATTCGATAATCGTTGATACCCAAGTAAATATAAGATGGAATAGACCCTATAAAAAAAGTTTTATTCTTAAAAAGAATACGAAAGGGGAAGAAGAAACGCTGTTGAATGTGAAGAATATGGTAGCCTCAAAGTCAACTTAATTAACTGAAGTGACCAGCAGCAGACAGAAACTGCTCAAGGAAAGAGAAAGGTAAGTATTTCAAGACCACGATTTCATGATGGAAGTTAAGTGATTATTATCACCTGACATGTTAATAAATGACGAACGGATCGCAAAACAGATCCAATAATAGACTGACCCAATAGGGTAAAGCTGTGAAATCATTGGTAGCTAAATGAGTCAAGGTGTAAACGATAAACTTGGAAAACGTACAGAGAATCTGGTAAAAAGGTTTTAAATATGGGACTGGATAAATGTTGCTACATAGTTAACGAAACCGAAATTTGAGAGAGAGTTCTTAATGAGTAGGACAAAAAAGGTGTCTATTAGTATAGGAGAAAAAAAAAATGAAGGACTGGTTGGAAGTAAGTCTGGTGAGTGGGAAACGGAGATAATTGGTTCATAAATAATCTTCTCAAAAGGAGCCGAGCATAGACCACTGCCGGGAGCCCATAAGAAGGCCGACTCGCCGCTAATGGGCAGAGAGCGATCGAGGCAACCGGACCGCGGAACTATCATAGCCGTGAAGATGAAATGGCCGCTCCGAGGACTAATTGTCATAATGAGCTCCGGCCAATTATACCTGTTATAGAGAACGCCACCGCCATCTTCTGCCCCCACCGCGCCGTGCTCTACCAGCTACGGGTGCACCTGGGTGTCCTCAGCCGTCATTGGCTGTGGGAACCGACCCGGGTGAGCACTTTCTCCGGTTCCAGGTATATTTCTGCGACCCGACCAAAGCTGTCTTTTCCAGCATTATTCACGTTTTAGATAAATAAATCAAAATCAGGGAAACCACAGCAGTGTTAAATAGTCATTGGCACATGATAGTCCCCTTAGAATAACGAAAATTGGCATGGAAAATGTATAGCCAACAGACTAAACAAAATTTAATTCAAACGTCATTTCTATTTTTTACCCTTAATTGACAGATTTTCTATGTACATATTGTACGAATGTTAGTATGCATGTGAATGACATTGTGTATAAAATATGAATGAGCTCTTAAATCGCGATCATTAATGGGAGATTAACAGATTGTAACTTGAAGGAATAGAATAGTACTTTCATCTTAAAATCATAATTGGGTAAAGGAGAGACTAATAATAATTGCTAAACGAGTGCCTCTTTAGGAGTTACCCTACAATTTAAAGATTGTTGAGCTGCGCAGACTTCTATAGAAGCTGGCAACAGCAATAATTAATAATGATTTTTATTTAATAATTACGAGTTGAGATTTTTATTGTACTAATCAAGCACAATGAAGAGTAACAAATTATTGCTGCTTGCAAAGAAGTGATAAAAATAAAAACAGGCTTTATGATCGTTCTGATAACAAATGGATAAGACCCGTGCAACAAACAAGCAAAAGTAATCAGAGGACAATGAAAACAAACTATCAGAGGGAAATAAAGGATTGCCCTTATCTGCCCTTCCGTTGCTTTTGTGAAGGGCAATTTAGTGACGGGCCCAAAGAAAATGTAGGGTAATATATTTAGTGAATCTACCCCATTTATCCAAGAGTCCTCCTTCCCTGGACTACATCCATCCAGGACCCCTTTGTGCCCACATGGGACCCCGCTACCAACATCGGCCACATATTGAAGCGGCCAGCCAACTTTTTCCCGAACGGGCATAATTCAGGCTCCTCCTCCGCGAGGGGTGGAGATCATGTATTATTTACTTCCCAACTCATATTAAAACTCCCGGCGAAGGAAAAGCCCTGTTTTTATGGGAAAACTTCCCTGTTTATCTTTCACTGGCTCTTCTCCTGCGGGATCTAGGGATTGAGCCAAGGGGTGTTTTACAGCACAGTGCCCAGAGAATGAAATATGCTCAGAGTTTGCCGAAATTTGTGAATGCATAAATAATAGATTACGAACATTTACATATTTGCGTAAAGCTGTTTTAAAACTCGATATAGACCAAGGGTCTCAAAAGTTCTCTATATTGTTTCACTGTAACGAAAGCGTGTTGATTATATTAATTAATAATAATTTTGTTATTAGGTATTTCTTGTACAGAAGTACTGATGGTAAAGTTCAAGGGTGGAGTGTGCATATATTGAGAAATAAAATTCTGTCTCTACACAGCTTTGTCTATTTTATTTGTACCCGAACGCTTTTGACGGACTATCAGTCGTCATAGTAACACAAGCGTTAGCTGATCAGTGAGTGCTGTTACCATCAGATCGAACCTTTGACGATGACGGCCTAACTCGTCTAAAACCGTCGGGTAGAAATCAATAAAGATGTGTAGAAACAGAAAGTATTTCTTGTCTACAGATAGGGTTAATTATACATTCTCTAGGTTCCCATTGCTGTAGCTTTCAGACTGTTCTCGACTCTTCTTTCATTTTGAAGATGCGACCAAACCAACTTTTTATTATAAATTGTATCGCATTAGTATCTCTATTAGTGTTTCCTCATATTTTCCAAAAGCGTAATAAATAAATTATACGGTAGCTTCATAACGCCATCTGTCCTATTGAGTCGGCATTAGGCTGAAGATACCAACTGACTGCCATAAACGTTAGTACTAAATTAATGGTCAGTTAATTCCGGGTATTAAATATGAGGGTGAATGTTATGATTCAAAATGACATACTTCAATCCGCCACCTTGATAAATGTAATCACGTTGCCCTGCAATTAATGTGATGAAAGTTAAAACATTCCTATTTAATCAACTTGAGCTAATTTTCCAGCAACAATTCCACCCCAAACCAGAAAGTTTTGTGAGTGCACATACGACGTTCATTTGAATCTCTAGCTAGTATTTCTCTCATGCCATAAATCAAAGTACAATTCTTGCAGAAGGAAATTGTATTTTATAACTTCTGACAGGTTGGTGACATAAAGTTTCAGTAGCGGGATAATCTCTTAAAGATATAAGATATATCCGAGGTGAGAGTTGAAACCGAGGTGGGGGCTTGACCCCCCCTCCAAGACGCCGACAGGACAGACTCTCCAGCCAATTATCTTCCAGGCTCGGCCCCTGGAAACCTGGAGAAATTCCCCCTTCTTGAGGAGGAAGAAAGAGCAAAAACAGGTCCTCAGAGGAAAACGCCGCTCTTCCAATTAGGTCCTTGGGAGTCACCCCTCTCGCATTATTTATTTCTTATCCTTCGTCCTCCGGCTAATTTTAATTGGCTCCCGGTAAAAGCCATTAAGGACTCCTTCTTTTTTTTTTTTTTTTAACCCTCTCGATAGTAAGGGTGTGGTGTATCAGAGAGATCGAAGACCCTTTGCTTGTCAGGGTTTTATCATTTGTGCCTACTATTTTAATGAATCTTAGCATTTATTTATTTTCTATAAATATTAGGATAAGCTCTTTTTAATTATGGCTTAAAATATTTCGAAAATTTAAATAAAGATGTCAGCATGTCAGAATAAAAACAAAACAAATTAATGTATCTTTTCATTTTTTTGCAAATATGCTTTTATAATGTCAAGATATGATAAAAAAAAAAAAAATTTACAATTGGAAACGAACATGTGTTACCATAAATGATATTATTTGTACAGGTAGTTCATTTTCCATTACATGAAGTATGTTATAAATTGATAAATAATAATTTGGGTTGGTCTCTTCATATCCAGAAATTGGAATGAAATTTGAGGGGGGATCTTAAAATCTTGCTTCCCCAAAATAGAATCAAACTGGCACATTTCCAGTCAAAGACAGAACTGTAATCTAGACTCCAAACTGTGATGGACGATACTAGCTATTAGGTAGGGTGCTAATATCTGATCCTGCAGCGATAAAGTTAGAGCTCCATTCATGCCCCGTCCAGTGCTACGATGTTGATGTGGGCATTATCACGCTCCAAGCTTCTCTCTACGGGTCACGGCTACGATCTAGAAAGAGCCCTAGATGAAACAAAAGTATGAACTTGTGCAAGGACTTTTTCTATGAAAATCGATTATTTTTCTTTAGAACCTGATATGTAACAGCTGCTGGGGAGTCGACGCTGTTACTCCACTGATATCTATCGTTATTTATTTATATATTTGAAATTCAAATCCCCGCTGAGGGTAATGGCCGCCAGTCATCCTTCGACAATGGCTCCACGACAGGATGAAAGATCTGAGGCTTCAGGCAGCCAACCTCACAATAACGAGATTCCCACACTGGCGGATAAAGGGACACATTAGGTAGTCTTATGTATCCGCTGGCTGTATGTCAAGTAGTGTGTTGTGTATTCCACGGCGGCCTGTATCATAATGTATCAGGGCATCATTATCTGCCCGCTTTCAATCACTTCCCCATCCTCTCCTTCTTTCCATGTCTAGTTCTTCTCATTGTGGTCCCATGACTGCCCTTGGCAATTAGTGAGCTCCCGATAGTGATAGTGGGTAGTTAGCGTATTCTGCTCCTGTATATGAAGAAATGTCGTGGCTTATCTAATAATTCGCTCTATACTGTGATCTCTTCTTAAATTATTATTCAAAAATATCGTGGTTCATAAAAGCCATTCAAGGGTTAGTATTCAAAGCTAAATAACAGTGCGTTATTTCTTCACCAATAATCAAGAGAAGCAGCGGTCACTTTCACGGTCCAACCACCAGGTTTTTCATTTCTGAGTTTAGAAGTTAGCGAGACTAGAAGGTTTTAGTAGCGAGTTAAAAGCCAAGTCATAGACAAACCGTGGTGTTGAAACTATTACAAAATGGAATTATTTATTTTTAAAAGAAAAACCTATTTTTATTTTGCAAAAGTTAAAATATTTATTTTCGTGATTGCTAGTTTCTTTTTCTTTATAAGAAAATAATGACAAATAATAATAGTTTTCTTTTCATGGTGTAGTTATTTCATGAGTGGCAACTAGTCTGGCATCAAAACTATCATACTTAATCGACTGTTTCTTCATTGTACTGGAAAGTAGTAAATATGTGCTTACGAGTCCCTACTGATCGAAAACTATTTGATATTAAATTCCCTATAAAACAAGTAATCCATCTATCTAGAAACATAATCTTCAATTCCGAAAATGTATTTGGTATTTATGACAGTCAAATTAATCTTTAATATTATGCTCCTGATGAATAATAGGACAGCTACTGAACGCGTTTATGCTGTTGTAACGATTCTGCTCGTCTATAGCCATGTTCCATTGGCAGAGGCAAGACGGGCATAAAGAAACGTATATTGGCCGCTAAAAGAGGCCCACGAACAGAACCTGTTCCATGTTCTCAACACTGTAATGATCTTTTGAATACCACGCGTGGTTCGGACCAATTAAAATTAGTCCGAGGAGCAGACATAATGATATTTTACATTCCTGGCAAATTAGTCAAAAAAATCCGAGCGCCTAAAATGTTACGTGACAAAGTTTTTGCAACGAAAATCCTCTCATTTATGTGATGGTTCATTTTGTTTTTAGCTCAAATATTTAGTGTTTTTTTTTTCGAAGTTCTGTTATTGTGAATTTCGATCAGCAATATTCATATTATTCTTCAGAATAACTCTCAAATAGAGAGTATATTTATAAGAATATAGCAGACAATCACATACGAAACACTTAAATTAATAAATAATAAGATTGCCAAACATAAAATAATACAAACAACACACCTGCGAATGATAGTATCTTTGCATTCTTGTTAAATCGTTGCTTTATGCCGAATAGGCAACCTTACCTGCGAAACCTGCAAAAATAAATTAAAAGTCTATTATGGTAAAGCAATTTTATATTATAAAGTAACGCGGTGAATACAAAAACCATTTGATACAAATGGCCAATATACGTTTCTTTATGCCCGTCTTGTCCCTGCTAATGGAACATGGCTAAAGGCGAGCAGAATCGTTACACCATAAATTCGTTGATCAGCTGTTCTATTATTGATATCAGGAGCATAAAATAAAAGATTAGTTTCACTGTCATAAATATCAAATACGTTTTTGGAATTGAAGTTTATGTTTCTAGATAGATTCATGGATTACTTCTTTCATAGGAAATTTAGTACAAAAAAGGTTTAAAGTATATGAAAAAATATTTTTAACAATTTATTATTGAAACCACTAAGGTTAGTGTGTTCTTTTTATTGATGCCAATCTTATCATTTATTAAATTAAAAAATATATATATATATAGTTGTCTACTTTATATGAAAATTTATGTTTCTTGTCTGAATTGCCTGAACTGTTAATGTAATATTAATAATAATATTTTGGGAGAGACTTCATACTTCCTTTTTGAAAAAATAATTTTGGCGCACTATAAATGGCAGTACTCATTTTACTGCAGTAGAAGGAGCAGCCCACAACTATTAAACTGCCAGCAATTTATTCTTGTTAATTTAAAATAGGGGTTTCATTCAAGATTCATCATTTTGACTCATTGAAACCTGAATCCGAAAAATTGCTTCATCGCAGCTGTGTCATATTCATATCTGTAGATTAGTAAGGGTAGCAATTATCGAAACAGGCTGGTGATAGGAAGAATAATGGTTTGGAATAAATTGCAGCAGTTAAAAGTCGGAGGCGAAGATGGCAGATTAACGAATATGCTGATTCAGTGACCCGGTTGATATCTCAATCCACCCTCTGCTTCAGAGATACCGATCTCACGTAGGCCGGTAGACCGCGTAATAAAAGGCCACTGGTACAGTAATAGTTTTATAAAGTGGAAACGGTGGAAAAGCACTCGAAGAAGAGATCAAAATGTCTCAATTAGGTGGCCAAGGTAATAGCAGTGTTGAGCTCAACCTCTCATCTTGAGGGAACCCTTTTTTTGTTTTTTCCTTTCAAGATAAAGATTCTCCCATAGTTAATGAGGACACAGAACTGTTATTAGCCCGGAATAATGTAATGCTCGTACACCCACTACAAGGAGTTGAGGCAGCCTAGTCCACGCCCTTTTAAAATTATTAAATTAAAATATGGAACAACTGAATGATTACCTTCAGACAACTATTCTCAGATTAAGCTCAATTAAATATAATTTAGATTTGCATTGATGGCATAATTATAATCTACATGTGTGTTAAGTAGAAAGTCAAAGAAATTAGACCAAAATAGAGGCAGGTTATTGACAATCGGAAACAATCAAGAAGCGATTAGTTACTAAATTATTATTAATTACTTAAAGTAAATTACGAAAATAATGGTAATGATACTGATAGCTCAGTGATAGCCATGAGCATATAAATGAGTAGAGGTTTTTGTTATCTGATCGGCTTAAGTTGATGAAAAAGAGTTGATAGGTTTTCATCAACCCAAAACAATCTCCCAACCTCCCTTTTTCACATTGTCGTCTGATTTTATGTTCTTTTTTATACGCTTAGGTTTCTAACAGAAGTCTCTTTGATCAATAATAATTGTTATAAGCAATTATGATAGTTGAAATGTACGATTTAGATGGTCGCAAGAACTTGAGTAATGCCTGTTATTGATATCTAAAAAGCACGTTAATTTATTAAAACAGGTAAACCAAGATGTTTTTATGCATGAGTGATTCCATCAGTTTAAAACGGGATCGATTTTTTAGTTGTTATGTCTTGAATAGTTATTGTTGTATAATTTTCTATCCAAGTCTTGACAGGACTGCTGATATGCTTAATTCGTGGAATGGCTCATTAAAAACTAAAATTGATGCCTCCCTTGTATGGGTTTGAACTGACATTGTAATTATATATGCACCACCTGTCCTTCTACGTTTTAATAAAGTGGTTGAAGATTACCACATCCCTATGACAAGAATTACCTACGAATTGGTTGTTCACGCACATCTGCCTAACTCTGCGGCGGACAAATGGGAAAGTAATTTCAGTTATGTACTGGCCAATATGTAATTTAATGGCCGGTTGTAACATGCTGCTGTAGCGTTGCCTGGCAGTTATAATCGAATTCTCCCCCGACAATATACTTGTTAGGAGCCTTATTGAGCCATAGGGGGGCAGATGCAATAGGCAACGGATTGGGGCAGATTCCCTTAGTTTTATTGGTTCACGCCCACCGGGCCCGTGATTTAGGCCCCACGGGACCCAGGAGTCACTCAGGGACACGCCCTGGCTCCTCTCTTGTCCCCTCTCTTTGTCTATTTGTCTCATACGGTTGACCGATCCAACCGATGTATTCACAGGGCAGATCATTGGGTGAAGGTGTGTATAAAATGCACCGATCATTGTGGTGTAAGAATTTTCGGGTAGCGATTGTCTGAAATGGACGTGAAATCAATGAAAATAATTTACAATTCTTGTGCATTTTACTTACAAAAGTATTAGTCATACGAACTGTCAGGATACAATTTATTGCATACACTCCATGGCCAAAGTTATGTGAAAATTAGTTAAAAAAATTAACCAAATAGGGTTTCGAAAGCGAAACAACCCTTTATATATCTCACTGTTTCTCTTAATGGGATCTGTAAGATAGAAGAAATGTCATTACCTGTGTATGTCCCATGATTCCTGAGGAACAAAAGGTGCTCACAAAATCACTCCATCCTTCCCGATCCTTCAGTATCTCCAGATTCCAGGTTCCTCTCGAGGGCCAATCTATCCTTTCTCAGAGTGTGTCCGAGCCAACCATATTTCCTTTTAATCAGCTGGAGCTCTATGCTCCTTTCTCCTGTCGCTCACCACAGCCTTAAAAACTGTTACGTTTAACGTCTGTCGAACAGCTCTGAACTTCCATCAATAGATGTGTTAGAACCACCAAATGTTTCTCAACTGTGCGAAGATTTTGTTTACTCTTGAGACTACATCATCCTCAACTAGCTTGTGGTAAACTTTCAAAAAAAGCTATTGTGATTCCCTTAATTTAAGTTTTTAATTATTTTATTATTAATTTTAAAACAGATATTATTTATACAATTATATTTCAACCTATCTAATTTGGTCTGTTTCATCTTTTACATTTTTGTGATTTTAGTGTTTTTCCTTGTTGAATTATTGTCATAACTCGAGGATGACAGATGTGGGTAAAAGAAAAGTTTTTGAAGAGAAACAAGCATGGGTGTTATTTAAAACCTCATTGCGTACAGACGTTATTTGAAGATTAATGAAGCATTGTAAATTGTACATACAAATCTCAATGTCAATGATATTTTAGATCGAAAAGATAATAATTGAAAAAATCGTTGATGTGAGTAGAACATATATTCCATTACCTTTGGTCCTAATAGAATTCCATTCATTTTTTTTTTATTTAAAAAATAAAATCTATTTAATTCGCAATAATGACTTTAATAAAACTAACCCATGTCGATTGGGAACTGTCCTGGAGATGCAAAGTTTAAGTTTTAGTTACGATCCGGGGGAGGTGGCGATCGTCATTTCGTGAACAATACGATCGGAAAAAGAAAAAAAAAACAGCTCCTAACAAGGAAGAAAAAAGTCTGGGACCCCGAGAGTCCACCGGTGGCCTACTTTCTCCCTCCCGAGTGCTCTACCGGGAAGGTACGGCCGGTAAAAAACCGCCCAGGTAAAGAACAAAAGCTGCTTTAATAGCGGTCACCGTTGGGCACAATGGGCCAAGGCGTAGGTGAGGTTAGCCAGTGTTTTTTAAGGCACTGAGTGTTTGTTTGTGTCGAGAGGTGTCGCGGTTAAGGCCCCACTTCCCGTAACATTGTCGGTTTTATTGTACCTAATAGATCAAGTCAGGGTCCTGACTGTAAAATGGGAAATTTTCAGGGACCTCCCATGGTCTGTGTTGGCAAGCGGGCTAGCTGTGTGGAAGTTCAGGGTTTGAACCTAGGTGGGCAGTGAGTTATTTCATTCACTTCAATCGCCCGGAAGTGCAAGGTATATAATGCATCATGGCAATAAAAAAAAAAAAAAAATGTACAAGAACTACGATTTGAGTACGAACTATGAGCTCATGGTTAACCGTGAAAAAAGGTAAACGGTATTATTTAAATTTATTAGGCTGTTGAAAGGATATATATGAGATATTCTATAACTGAACCCAATTGTTTTACATAAAAAATCCATCAGCTTACAGATTGTTTCCAACGAAGTTTGATTAATTAATCTAGAACTCGACATCTAACGTACTACTGTTTTGAACCAAGGTATCTTAGATCAAATCTGTTGACTCACAATGATTTTACTTTGATTTGGAGCACTTACTTGCATACGGGATACAAATTCATGGAATCCACTGAATAGTGAAATAAAATTATTGTCGAGTGTTATTTTTTTTTCTTTCGTAACACTGCCCTTTATAACATTTTTTACAATTTACAATGTTCTCCTGGTGCTGCATACGCACATGCATTCGAAGAAGGGTAGGTGATGGGCTCACCTTCGGTTTACAATGTGGGAGACTAAAAACTAAAACCTAAAAGCTAGAACCTAAGACTAAAGCGTTCCTACCTCGACAGGAACGCTGATTAAGAACGTGTGTTTTTTTCCCCCCTAACCCCCTCGAATTTAATACAATTTGTGAAAAATGAACAAAATCAATGAACAAGAATTGACAGCTCTCTCCCCATTTTGCTATGCGCAGATGCATTTGAAGGAGGTTGGGTTACATAAATTAGATTTGAGAACGTTGATATCACTGAAGCTTATATTCATTTCAAAACTTTTATCTATCCAATGAAATGAAACCAAATCTCAAAATAAACGTGAACCTCGTTAATTTTAATTTAGTACCAACGCTAGTTTATGGTTTCTGTGCCCTTTTCTTCACATGCTATTGGTAATAATACTATTGACCCCAAGGTTGTTAGTATTTACTAATGACATTTTAATTGATATAAACAACCAATGCTATAAGGATTAATTACTGATTTTTTTAGGTGGACGATTAGAGATATATAATCGAAAATTTCAGAGAAAGCTACTTGCAGTATAAATTACTATAATTAAACTAACTTCTATTTATACAATTATCAAGAGTTTTGTATGCATTAATTTTATGGACAATATAATTGAAAAAATAATTAATAATTGAATAATTACAGGATGTATGGTAGATAATGAAGAATATTGAGTGAAGCGACAACGAGCAGTGCGGGACTAAATCTGAAATTTAATCAAGAGCGTGCGGATACCATCGATTTCCCGGGCTACAGTCCACATTTCCCCGCTAATATAGCACTGCCGAGGGATGAAAAGCAATTTTCCGCAGTCAGAGTTATCGTGGTCTCCTCAAGTTTTTGTGCTGAATAAAATTACCTCGTTCAACAAGGAACGGATAGCGGGTCTCTCTCTGCCTGTGTGGACATTTGCACATCACAGGAACAGTGCCAGGAAAGTGCTTGTGATGACAGTGTTCATTACTTGTCGCGTCCTTTGTGATGTAGTGCGCATATAACGTATTGCGATTAGAACAACTTCCATGGCTGACGTGTTCAAAAGCAAAATAAGAAATACAATGAGAATGACATATTCATCATTGAGTTATTAAGTAACACAAAAGTTCGTTTCTTTTGAAAAGCATTGAAGAATTATTCACCATGTAGCGATCAGTCCACTACAGGAAAAGTGGAAAGTTCTTCATAGATTGCATCAAACAAAACCAAAATCAAACCGTCTCGCCCAATCTAAAAATTCATCGTTCTAATACTCACATCGTAGCTCAAGAACAAAAATATTTGAGTTCTGCAGAGGTATTAGTTAGAGAAACGTTGATTGATAGTCAACCAGGCAAGTACTATGGTTACCATTTGCTGGAACCCAAAGTACACACTCCATATTAGCATCACACACACTAAAATCATTATAAAAAAATTTACTGTAAACATTTTCTCACTGCTGGAAAAATTATACACTTTATGAAAGTAAAGAAACTATCCTTTAAAGCGATTAACCGGTCACACTTATGAGGTATACTATGTATGGTTGTGATGAAAACTTGGCTGTTAGAACGTTATATTGACCACTTCATTTGCTCATATTACCACCTTTTGCTTACTCATAAAAGAAGCAATATTGTACTGTTGCTTACTTTTTTCGTCGAAGATTTCGTCACAGCCTCCCTTTTAAGCAGTTATTCTTGTCCCGTAACTACATCTCCAAAAACACCTCACAGGAGTGGACTATGATTTCAATGGTAAATGTAAAATGGAAAGACTAAATGATAGACCGAGAACATGCATTCTTGTTTTTTTTTTTTTTTTTTTTTTTTTTTTTTCACTAAGGGGAACAGAACATGGCGTACAAATGGATTCATACTCTATATAGATTTAAGTAGAAAAACTTCCTTATTATACTTAAGCAACATTTGAACAGATACCAAATAATTCCAATAATTTGTATCAAGAATAAATCGTTTCCTCTCTAAATATGAAAAGCTAAAAAAAAAAAACAATTTCTTGACAATTTTACATCCCATTGAAAGCTGTACCGACATGAGTTGAGTTACAACAATATTATACTGCAATTGGAAAGCAGTAGGTCGGATTGTCCGAACATTAATCAGGCTGAAGCAGTTTATGACCGACCCGCGCTGTCGAAGCGGAGATAAACAAAGGCGAATTGACCACCGGGTCTGAAATAAAATCTGACCGGGCAAGTCTCAAAGAGGTGCAGTGCTCAGTCCAAAGAGTCAAGAATCGATAAATCTTGTGCTTCGATTTGCTCCTGTCGACATATGATACCTCACAAATGTAATTATTACTTGAATCTATAAATAAATTGAAGGCTGGTATCTATGGTGAGGTTGTTAACGATCTAGTAACATCACATAATTGAATCCATAAATATAATTTATGGCTGTCGCTCTCACAATATTTCAAGTCTATTTCGCTCACGTTACAGTTCTGTTTTCACAGGTGTGTGGGAGAAAGAAACATCTAATCAATAGGAGAACTAAACTGTTTAACATAAAATAAATATAGATCTAAAATATTTGAAAATAAATTATGCGCCAATGAATAGTCGATGTGCTCAAGATATAAAATCGTTTGGATTCAGCTTGCGCAATGTACAATGGACAGAACCATAAGTTCAATCTCACCCTGGTCTACTAAACATCCCTAATGAAATCATGACTCATTGGAAACCATGACTGGCTTAGCTTCAGTATGAGTTATCCTTCCCGTGAACCATGTACATGCCAGCATTAGCCATGTCTAGGAGATATGCACGACATGCTGGAGTGCATAGTCAATAGCACAAGGCATCTATGGTTGTATTTCCCATTGATATGACAGAATGAAAGAACAGACACGTAATATAGGAATATTGTATTTTTTTATTAAAACTCAATGAATCAAATTTGTGCCTATGAGTCCCTTCAAATAAATTTGGAAAAATAATTGATGCGCTGACTTTGAGGGGAGCCTTTATCCCACAAATTTATATAAAGCGAGAAGGAGTGTATTGTTGCTCAGAAGATTTTTCGGAGAAATCGAAAAAAACTTTCATCACCGTTGACCAATTCATATCAGATAAACGGCCGTCGTATGGGTGCTGCTTTTTGAACCCTGCGAAGAATGTCGATTACGAATGATTTATTTTATTTTTTTATTTCACGCCACGATTTCTGCTATCGTATCAGTATTATATATCCAACAAATTACTAGAACCGGAACGGAACTAAGAAAAAGAAAACAGCAAGTGCACCAGGGCCTACCATTACCTGCAATTATGGCTATTAGAAGCATTTATTATGAAATTATTGCTTATATTTTGCAATTTATAATAAGGTAATTTTTGCCGCTCACTCACGTATATAATTTTCATAGTTTTCATTCGAGATTCTTTCAAATTTACACAAAAAATAAACATGGGAAATTGCGGTTGTAAAACTGTTCAATCTGCAATCTTGACTAAAAATAGAGAAATATATGATGCATATATTCAGCTAATGCCTGGGGTTGTGCTCACCCAGGCGGAAAGGTCTTATTAACACACCCCAATACATTTTATTAAAAAAATATACTTTGATAAAATTGTCTCCAGTTAAACACAAAGTGAGATTTTGGAAATTCGATTTACGATCGTGCAGTAGATAGCACCTGTAAGGCTGTAGTCGACCTTTCACTGTTCTTGGGAAAACACTTGTGGCAGGAATGATCCTGATCACCTCCGATAGAAATTAGCATTGAAACTGTTTTAAAATGCTAATAAACCAGGTACCCATTGAGTGGCTACTGCGGTTACAAGTTTTGCTCAATATTAATAAGTACCCCTTAGTACTTATTGTAATGTTGTGACAAAACAAGCCCGAGTACATTCGCAGCGGTTGATTTAAAGACGTGAGAACCGTTCAAACAAGAAGGGGTTTAGTAATTACGAGGCTTGTAACGAGGAAACGCAGCAGGTTCATGAATTGTGCAGAGGGGAAACACTTGAGTTGGTCGCTTCGAAGTGTTTTACCGGTCACATGACCACAAGTGGTAGTTGCCTGGAATTGTATAGCCTGGACGAATTGATCCAGTTATAAGTATCTTGGTCCTGTTACTGGATCAGAATACACTCGAGTTATGGCGGTCATTCGTCAGTGGGGAATATTTGGCAAATGGAGGATGAAATATCGGGCTTGTGGTCGGCTGTCCAAGGAAGCGACTTCTGTATCAGGGTAATTATTAGTAAAAATAACAATTATTCATAAATAACAGTCATTATAAACGTATGATGACTTTTTTCGAATAAATTTGACGTTCAACTGGCCTAAATTAATAGACGTCAGACAACAATTTCAAAACATGAAAATCAATCCAATTTTCAATTTATTTACATTAATTATAATAATAAAAACAACTTTATTATGATAAAACTACAATCTGCCTCATTGGGCAATAAGTAATTGTGATAAATATTTTCATTCATTACAGTATTTACAAACAGTCCAGAGACCTCCCAAATACATATGATTGTCACCTCCCTCGCAAGCCCGCCACGCTCCTCCGTCAGCCGCGTCACCGAATACAAGCCAGTGGAGGCTGACGAAGAACGCGAAAGCCACATACGCTCAGGACATGATTGGAGAAACAGGCCATTGCCAGGGCTCCCAATGTTAAGCATTAGCAGGTCACGAGGACACTGCCATTTTATTCTCTGAGGAGGATTATAGGGATGAGTGGTGCAGTCCATAAATTATAAACTTATACTTGTTTTTTTGGGGGGCGCGAGTTGCTTGCCTAGTATAAGTTCTAGAAGGTGGTCTGGGATTTAGTAGGAATGGATTGGACGCTTGAATAGTGAGGCTGGGGTATGGATTGGAAGACGATTCATAAAAGAAGGTTGGATGATGAAAACTTCAAATCTTTAATGGCTTTTAGACTCGGTGAAACGTTCCAGACGCTTTTATTATTTAAACATGTTTTTTTTTACAGTTGTAGCATTTAAATTAACAAATAATCAGTATATTTCAAGCTGTTGTGGAATATACTTAAAACTACAACCTCATACCTGAATAAAAGTAGAGCCTCTCTCTCTGTTTGGGGCTCGGCAATTCATCTTGTCTCGTCACTTAAATTATTTCATGCTGACAATGGAATTTCCCTTCAGATATCTGGCCACGAATCAATAAATCTCCGATCGATCTTTGGCTCCAGTCGAAAAGGAAGGGTCAGGTCCAAAGAATTGCTTACTCGAAGGCATCCAAGGGAGAATTATGGAAGGCGTTTGCCCTGACCGTTAGCCTCTGCCATAAATCTCCTCGCTGTCTAATTCACTTAGTGGGCTTCCTCCATATTGTTGTTTCAGTGAGCAGTCATCTCTCCCGCTATCCTTTCACTGGAATCGGGAGCGAATGCTCCGTCGTACCCTCACTCACGAGGGGGGCGCTCAGTTCTGATGAACAGCTGGGAGAGTAGGCATCGATGAAGCGTTTATTATTTACGGAACCGCGTTCACCGTCAAACAAATCATATTTTTAACATAAATGACATTCTTAATGTGTAACTTTAAGATTGCACGAAACAAAAATGTGTAGGCTCTAAATAACTTATTTATGTAATATATAGTTAAACGGCCTTCTTTGATGTATTCTTAACCATAGATACATCAATAATTTAAAAAAAAAATTATAAACCTTACAAGAAAGTCAGGTGGACAGGAAAACAAAACAACCACTACTAAGAGAGCTTTGGTCTTGGCAATAATTTATCATTAGCGTTGAATGATTTAAAAATATATTTAATTTTATCTTTTCAAGAGTTAGAACCAAGAACTGGACCTATATGAAGTAAAATGAAATTATAGTGACGCTCCACTATGAAAATTAACTTAGCATAAAATCTTTGTCAAAAACCAAAAGAAATTATTAAATTAAATTTTGAATTATTCCCCGAATGCGGGGACTTGGATTGAATACAATATTCTTGAGGGTAAACATTTTCTGTCTCAAATTGATTCAATACATCAATAAGAATCATTGAATCAATTATATTGACTTCATTATTCACGTTGATGTATGGAAGTAATCATTTGGAAGAATAGATTATACAGCGTCTAATTGATACTCAGTGTTAAGTATTATCTTCCTCAGTAATAACTTGCATAACCGCCCACGGACTGCTCTGAGCTGCTCATATTTTCCCCAGGTAAGATGGGACCAGCCCGCCTACAGAAATTTTGAATTGGATCCACCAAATTCTAATGCTAGTTTTCTATTTTCTCCTGAAAATTCACTGGACGAAAGGCTTACGTATCTGAACTAATGAAAGAAAATTATAGTAATAAGTTTTTCTTAAGTAGCATTACTCGAATAAGCTACATTATTAATACGTTACACCACGCTAACAAAAAAAAAATGTGAAGAATTTTAGAGACGAATGAGCCCCTAATGCTGCAACGGAAATAAAAGAATGGGAGATGAGATATCCACTGATACAGTCATAATTCGAGATGACAGTTATCGCTCGAAGTTAATAACGCCAGGTCTGAAGCTGGTTTTGACTGCTCCATCTGATGTTGAGATCGCCGAGTAGATTGCAGGTGTAAATCTTGACCTGCCTTGATAGCATCGACTTGCGCGAATAAACATGCTCAGTAGATCTTCAATTTATTTCTTTTTTTGATTTAACGGAAACCTCAAAAATGTTTTTACCATAAATATATGCAATTTCATTACTACTTGTGGTAAGTATACTGCTGCCTTTAAAATGCAACAGGAATTAGTTGCATTTACCTAATGATTTTTCAATTGTTCAAGCCCAGTAATAAGAATAATGTGATATTGAAAATAATTGTCGATGAATTACGACAGTGCGATGATTTAATAAATCCTAAAAGTTATTCTGTCACTCTAAGGTCTTCTCAAACTAAAAAACCTAAATAATTTTAATGATTAATTGCTTTCTAACTGCAGGGGCATCTAAGCCCACTGGTACAAGGACTGGTAACATTCGACGGCAACTGAGGAACATTTGACTAGAGATCTTCTTAAATTAAAACAATTAGCTATCTTCAAATTTAGCTGCATGTCAAACTCACTTCATGTCCTCTATCTTCATGTCATATTTCCTGGACACTCTCTGTGCAGTTATGAATTAATAAATAAAATAAAAAAGGAAATTTCTTTATAATGGCTTTCTCAGAGAGGGCGGTAACTTGTTGACCATCTACCCTTATTTATCTAAGCTACTTCTACCTGCTCTTACAGCTGTTCCATGCCCACAGCTCCACCGCAGTAACTGTTGTATCTTACTGACGTCCGTGTACTTTATTGGGTCCCAACTCCAGAAAATTGATTTAGATCGGCTCGCGTTTTACGAGAAAGTCCATCAATCATCCGAAGACCGTAAAGAACCAAATTGGATGGTTTAAGCGAGGAGAATTATCTATCACGATATCATTGAGAGCTCGTAAAGAATCCGCAAATTTTCCTTTAGGAATCGTGAGCGGCCAATGGAGGGAAGAAGCTGTCGGATGAGTTATCGCGCATGCCCGACGCCATTCCCGGGCCCGCGCGGGTGGTCTCGTCCAATTAGACCGACTCCCGCCTTAATAAGCCCCGCCACATTTCCATATCCTATTTACCCCTCCTGTTATTATAAGGCTACTTGTCTTATGTTAATAAAGGCGAAGCTGGAGTGTTTTCGGCCAGGCCTCGAATGTAGATGCGAACATGGTGTAGGGCGGCTGGACATGTAAGCTACCTTAGAAATTCGAACACCCCTTATGTTACATCGTTCCAATGGAGTGAAAGAATTTTACATGGTCGCTAATGAAAATACATAACGAAAAATGGAAAACATAATAAACAGCGAGTCGATTGATATTTATTTATATTTGAATAACGATTTTTTTTATTCGTTATCAATCAATTTAATAATTTATATCTCATTTCCATATAAAGGGGTTGATCTGGAAACCAGAAATATCCAGTTTTTGTGAATCCCAATCGCAATAATTGAAGAACAGTCCTGCACTCCAATCCACACTTTTCTATTTAACACATATTCCGAACTTTGATGCATTCTCAGATCATTGATAAATTGTTTGTATCAATTGTCTACTACCGTGAAAAAGTCCACAGCTTAATCGTTTCAATTGAAATTCATATGTGAAATTTATCAATTTTTATCAACATTGAGATAGTCTAGAAGACGACGGAATAGGGCAAACGGAAACGGGAAATATGCAGTAATCAAAAATACATTGCTTAGCTTTTGGATCAGGTGGCCTGGTCCCATCTTACCCTGACTACCGTTATCCAAGTTATTATCGACCATGTAGCATGATTAAGCCACATTGTATTTTCTCTCCAATGCAGGGAGACTGTTTATTTGAATTTGTCTTCCATATTACCTTGTGGAATACAAACGGTGTTGTTTTACTGTTTTTACTTCCAAAATAATCAAACTGAATTAAGCTATATGGTTCTTGCTATTGTAGTCTGTCCGATAGAAGACAGTATTTGAATTCAAATCGAGAGAAAACAAGTTGACATATCATTTTGAGTATTTGGAGTAATTCTTAACATCAGCTGCTTAATCTCTTGAACAATGTATGTCAAATTAACTCTCTGAGTAAATAATAACTCTCGGAATGAAACCGTTTCTAGCAATACTCCCTGGAATCGTGTAATGTAGCAGCTTTTTTCGTAATAGTCTTCATAGTAACAGTTTCATGATAACAGGCACATAGTTAAATTGAAATAAAGCAGTAATTTTAGAGATGGTCACTGGACTATTAAACTACAGTAAATCAAATGCCATCATAGAATTGGGTGTTACACAGATTATATCAAATCAGAAATTTTGCATTAGCTCTCTGAAATTTATAGACACAAATTATAATGTCTGCGTCATCTTTCAAAACTGCTTTTAATATTATACTTCCTTTATTGTGCAATATTTACAATCTGCCTTTATAAGGCAATAAGTAATTAAGATATATGCTCTCATTCATACAATATTTACAGTTCATCATTCACTCGCTCATTCATACAATACTGCAATAATTTATTAGTTTATTTGCTTAGAGCTTTTCTATTGACTTGAAGTTAATGATGAAAACAGAAGTTAACTGTAGAAATATTTAAGGTTTAAAATAAATAATGGACAATTCACAAAAGTAATTACTGTAATTAACTTAAAGCAGCCTTTCAAATAATAAAGAACTGTTACTAGTTGACTTTTGTCTTACGTTATATTTTTTAATTTTATTTTTACATACATTCTAAAACGGTTTACAATATATTTCACCTTAATAATCGTTTTTTATTTTATATTATTATGAAAAAAATTAAAAGAATCATTACTTTATTTCGTTGTAATTACAATATTTGTTCTGCTATATAGCAGTATTTTATGTGCCTAATTTTCTGGTTACAGCTACCCTATATTCTGTGAAAAACCAGACAAGTCGATTTATTAGGAAAACGAGTTAACCATACTTCCAGGTTTCTTTTGGTATGATTTATGTCCTGCAAAATAGGTTGTGTGACAAAGAGTTTCCAACGTGGAGTTTAAAATGGCTTAATTTGGTTCGTTAAATTTCAGTATGGACGAAGCAACCATTTCTTAAGTCAATGATTTCGACTTATCTGGTTTTTCATTAACGCAACGCATTTATTAATAAAAGCATTTATAACTAAAATAAAGAAGCTTTGAAAGACTTCCACGATTAATTAACTGGTTTTGCCTAAACAGACCGCATCCGTTGATAACTTGCTGCCATTACATTAGAAATAAAGATAAGACTCATTAGATAGTAATAAAATACTATACAAAGGAGCAAACATACTAACTACATTCTATTGAATAGAAACGGGGAATTTTCTCTTAGATAAGAGATGGATAGACATGTAATCCAGCCGGAGACCTCGATGGGCAGATATCGATGTGGTTTTGATAGGCCTAATTGAGCCTCGATGAAAAACGGCTCCCGGACACGAAAGCTCAGGTCTGTCCTGAACCAGGTAACTTTCAGCTACCAGAGATACGACAAACCCGCTGTGAGGCGTGTTATTAATGAGAAGCTGATTTATTAATCTTCACTGCAGTGCATTAAATATTTCTGAACAAATTTATTAGTATGACTAAAATTTTATTTTGTTAAAGAGGGAGAGTGCTGTCATTCCCCGTTTTAAACGTAACCGTCTGGCTGTTCCATTACCATTTCATGCCATTAAAAATTATTAATAAACTACTTAAATTGGGATTTGAATTCTAGCACACCGTGTCGTGAAACTCCACATCTTATGATTGTGTTGTAAGAAATATGATAATCTTTATCACGGTTCAAGAAGATGCAGCTCAAAATTTCGTTTCAGATATTATAAGTGATGAGACCACAGAGCTATCACCGAAATTGACGATTTTGGGACATGAAATGTACAAGCCATACGAAGTCCCCCAGTATACCCACAATTTTAAGGTTATTTTCTGCTGATGACGAAATCTCTTAAGACAAATAATGCAATTTAATGATAAAACATAGTCGTAACATTAATTGACTATAATGTCAAATGAAGTATAAATAGTCAAATACTAAACTGATAATGATTTAAACAAAGACACCAGCCAACTTAACACTCTATTACTCCCATGAAACGTTAAAAAGATATTGGCCAAAATTAATTTTAATTTATAAACCAGCTCATGATTCTGTTGTCATATCATAGTGTTTGAAAATATGTTTGGAGACCTGGCCTTATTTCTCTAATAACAGTTTAACAGTCTAATAGTTTATATTAACCGTAATATTGTAAAGCCAGTGATAACTGTGACATCTATATTTAATTAATTCTCAACTGAGGCTTCAAGTTGACATTAGCTTTAGGACTTCAAAGTTGTAGTTGAGTGAAGTACCAATGAAATATAACTATCAATACTCAAGGGGGTACTAATATAACCCAGATTGGAGAACTCCTGGTGGCGGGAAAATTAAACAGCAAACCCGAGGTCGGTTGATCCTCCTCCTGCGTCCAACTCTAAGCCAGCAGGCCTTGTCCCATATTAACGGAGTCCCTGTCTTCATTAGGGAGGGAACTTAGCTCTGGGGCTTATCCTGGGCCTCTAACTGTGGGGTAGGAGGGCCTAAGTCCGGGATCAGGAGGGACTTAAGGGAGGACTTTCGGATGGAGCAGGAATATATAGTGAGTATTATCAAGCAGTCACAATGTGGAGCTCCGCACAGGACGTGGTACAACTTTCGAAATTAGACCAGTGCGAGCGAGGAACAGAAATGCTTATAGTTTATACTTAAAGGGATCAAATTTAAACAAAATAATTCATATTGTAAACATTTAAGGCGGTCTCTGAGATTTAGGATTTTGTATTAGTCAATACTAACAGTCACATCCTGGGCTTAATAGCAGTCAATATAAACCAAAGAAATGTGGGCTTATTTTGAATGGAATTTTCAATGATTCAGCCATTTCAAAACTCAACTCTTAAGATGTGTTTTGGCTGGCTTTGTGAATCAGCTATTCAGATCAGTAATCCTCCTGCAAGAAAAATCGCATAGCAACGAGACGTAGTGTAGCTCGCGTTATCACTAGGACAATGTACGTTAATTCATTCACATTACATGACTTCCGATTCTGTTCGGTTTTTTAAACAGTATTTAACTTTAAAGGACCTCTTGTACCACTTACACTAACCTCAGGTAACAAGTCCTGCAGCCTTCAAAATACTTACTAGGGAACAAACAAACTGTTTTTACCCTCACACTGTACTTCAGTTGAAATCAACCATAAATGTTTGAACTATGTAGGGTAATGATCAGAAGCTCATTCATCAATATTTCGCCTAAAGTCTAATACAGCCTGTCAGCCCATTTGAACCCCTCCTGTAGAAATAATTTACTGTAAATATAAAATAAAGTGTTTTAACATTTGCTTATAATATAATATATCCATTGAGTTTGCTTATAATTACTTCTTGTTATATTTATGCTGCGGCAACATGTTGTTAGTGCTTCATTGGATGAAATACAAACGTATTTAAACAATCGAATGCCATTTTGCAAATGCAAAATTTAATGTCACCTATAATAAATCAAACGACAAGCTACCGAAATAAAGATGGCGGGTAGGCGTGGCCAGGACGAGCTCCAGGAATATAATTTATCTTCGGAAGGTCCTGCAGAAACAGGCCGACATAATTAATACATCGTCCAGGACACCCGTACAAAGACAACGGATTCCTTCGTGTTGCCTTTCGGTGCGGCGGTAACTCAAGCCGTCTGAGATCTTTATATTATTTCTTGCCGGTGATATCTTTATCGTCCCGGCGCCATTTCTCCGATATATTATTGAGAGCTCGAGGTAGGTGGTCCCTAATCCGGTTTCGCCCTATCCGCGGCTACCCGAAGCAGCCGCCGAAGACTTAATGTCCTCTCGTAGGCGAGCGCCCAATGAAGACTAATGGCGAAGTGCAGCCTTGTACTCGGTAGTCTCGTGCACTTGTTCTTTTGTTTTTGTTTTTTTGGAGTTTTTGTATCTGCAACATATCTGGATTATACAGGGCTCGCAGGATTTACTGTTTTACCTTTTTATCGACTTGTAAACGAATCGTTGAAATCGTCGGCAGCATTTCATGCCAACGGTCTACACTGCACCTTCCATTGAAAAAAAAAAATGATTTTCATCTAGCCCATCATTTAAGACTTTATGATAAGAAAATTATATTTATATCCTTTATGAAGTATCTGCCCGCAATCAACGGACAATCTTCACTACGGACTGAAGGCCGAATACCAATTATACACTTGTTATTATACCGATACGATCGTACGATAAACAGAAGTTGGCCATTAATATAATATACTAATAACAATCAATTTACAGATATCATCTCAAAGCCTACACTTGAAATGACCGTTCATTTCTGGAAATCAAAACGAGTGATGCTTATCCCATTATATTTAAAATATTCTGCTATATTGTATTTAATATATTCTGCTATATTTTATTTAATATATTATCAACCGGAGTTTCGTCATCACTGTTCCATTGACCAGTTTTTTTTTCATTGTCGTTTACAAATCATCAAAGAAAGATTAAGGGTTGGAATGCGGTTGACAAATGGTTGTTGTCTTTCTACTTCCACCATTTAGATCCCTTAGTTGGTCTGTCTTTTTGGCATTCTAATTCTATTGTCATGACACATCCGGTGTCACAACCGGTTAGAAAACTGATAAATAACAGCTAAGTATACAAGATACAGGAGAAGATTGAAAATACATGAATGAAAGGAGATGTACACGTTAACGCATGGCAAAAGAATCTTCAATGAATACAACATAATCTAATAAGTGCACCAAATAAAAACCAGACCAACAGAAACGTTGTTAATAGTCCTCAATGTGAACAGCAAAATAATTGATAAAAATTAACCTCCTATGAGCAAGCATGGTTGACTAATATATATTTTATCTATGTTTGACGTAATGATTCCAAAAATTAAACACATACTGCAAATTTTGAGTAATGACTGGTGACCAGTGGAGCGAGGCTGAAAATCTAAAATTGAAACTTCGAAATAATCGTTCTAAAATTGTTGACGCAATAGTGACATTTTATGATTTTTACATGATCACATGCAGGATGCGGGAAAGTCCTGCACCTGCTACAAAACTGCTAACTTGCAGCATACACGACGGAGAGCTATACTTAAATATTACACTATTGGATTTTTCTTAAATTATTATATTGATTAATTTGCAGTGAGAATGTTGCAGATAAAATCAATAGCTCGTGAAAGGTATAATTGAGCTCTGAATATAGACTTATTTGTTTTAAATAGAATACTTATTTGCAATAAACACAATTTTTTAGTTATATGATTCTGGCAAATGGCGGGCGAGCTTATCTCAGTACCTTGTGCAGAACATTCTTCTGAATGCGATATGCACTACTATGAATGCTCACGTGCTTTGCTGTTACATGAATGAGACGGTTCCCAGGGCTAAGTGAATCTTGATTGTTGACGGACACGCGAGAACGAACTGAAAGATAAAGAGTCAAAATAAAGTGATTATTGCCCAGGGTATACAGTTATAAATTGCCAGTGAACATCCGATATTATATGAGTTGCTTTCGAAAGTGATAGACGATCATACATCTAAGATACGATCAGGACCAGAGGATAAAAACCAATAATAACATGGATCAGATTGACGGTCACATGTCAGAAACGCCATTAAACGTCGATAGATATTCCGCGATTAGTTTCATGCTTTGATGTATATTTCTTGATTATCATCACATCACGGCTTAATTTAACGTATCAAAAAATACCATCGATCTCCAATCCACGCCTAGCACGTACCAACCAATTATGTTTAATTTACTCGAACACTTAAGATATTACTGTACCGTTCTTTTACAACTCAATTCTACTTTTTGAATGTGTACGTTTTGCCACCTTCTTTGTCAAATTATTGAGCTTGAGTTAACATATCCCTCGGAGTTAATCCTCGAAGTCCGTTTGGTCCTAATTGGAAATCACTGATAAGGAAACGGAACAGTCATCAGTGTATGTTGAACACAAAAACCAAATTTCCGATCCCGGAAGGCAGGGATTAAGAGAGTAAAGTTTCACCGGTTCGTTGAACATTATGGCTTCGTTGCAGTTCTAAGTGGGTGATGAATAGCAACACCAATCATAGGGTAGCATTCTATTGCACTCGCCAATTGCTGCGAGTCTACAATCCATCAAACTGCAAGCTTCTCTTCACCTGTGTGGTTATTCAAGACCAAAACTTATCATTCATGTACAGCAGCATGGTGACTGAACATTCAAATATGCTCCCAACAAATTTGCTAAAGCTACTTTTGGTTGTACTCCAGGGCCTTTTTTTTTTCGATCTCATGACTTTTTAGGGAAAACTTGTAACTTTGCAGTTAGAAACCGAGTCTTGACTTATTATTAAGGCTATTTATACATTGATTGTTACCTTAAGCATAAGCATATTGCACTGAAATCCCAAAGATACCTGGAGTTTTTTCGGCGAAGAGGTAGCAATCCAGCCGCACCTGAGGGTACGAGGTTGTGAATGAAGGACCACATGAGGCTTTAATTAAAAAAACTAAAAAGCAATCGAATTCCCTTTACGATGGTTTTTTTTTTTCCTTAATCCCTTCAATTTTTATACAACATGTAAAAATATGAACAATATGAACAAAGAATTGGCAAATTTTTCTCCTCATTCTGCTATGCGCTGATGCATTCATTTTAATGGTTGCATAGTGGTTGTTCTAGGACCCAAAATAACTCATGTCCTGACGATCCGGCTGGCAAATATTTTTCATCAAGATTGAGTCGACTGATGTCGTGAAGTTAATACTTCGTCATATGTGTTCCTAGGGCTATATTTGACGATATATTGAGATATGACCAGTATTGAGTGAGTCTAATATGAGTAGAATTCCAGACATCCTAGGCTCAGATGTACCGCTAAGAATGTGATAAGTGGACCAGGTGTGTTGGAATTCTCGTGCCATATGAGAGGTGGTATATATATGACAAAAGCGCGGAGGGTTCGAGGAATAAAGCGCCATTAGAAGGCCGTAGAGCATGAGCCGTGCCCTGGGAGACAGTTAACACCCTCTACGTGGACTGAATCCTGGTTCCCGGCATCCCTCATAATACAGTACCCACCCCCTCACGCCCTCACACGGTACCGAGGCCCCTTAAGACGATAAATACATTTTTCATGATATTTGATTGGGACGCGCGGTTGGCCGCCCGTGCTTCCGAAGAGGATGCACTGAATTTTCATGAGGCCTTTATTGTCGACCGCCGGGAGAAGAAGACACTTTGGCGGCAGATTTATCTCCGTCGGATCAGGATTGATGGGTGAACGGATCACCGATGATAGTCGATGATAAATTGTGCCCTATAAATATTGATTAAGCGGTAATAATGCCAAGGCTAGACCCATGGACTAGTTGCATGGACAGCCCAAAGCATGTCACATGCTAGCTTCCTTACGCCATATTGGAAGAAATCAGCTCTGATGGGCAATAAAATACTCTTACACTAATTATTGTCGGAAGGTATAACTTTCAGATGCATAGTTTTACACGTTTAAGTAATTTAATTATCATAACTTACTATTTATCTGTGGTAGAATTAAAAGACAAGCTAGCAACACGAAATTATTATAGTACAATATAGTTTAGACACTAGTGGTTAAATATTCGTTTCAATGAAAGTAGTTTGCAATTATCAGTGAGTTTTCAAGATCCCCTTTTACTTCTTTGCGTACCACATCTTTGAAATAACCACACGCTAATGGCGATGACTTACAAAGAATGATTGTAAAGTGAGATATATTAGTTTTCTTAAAAGCCTGCAGTTATAAATCGGTTGACCTCGAGTATAACTTGTATATATAAAAGTTGAATGCATTAGTTCCATATACAAAACGAGATATGACAATTAGAACATGAAGTCTAAGCCTTATCCACGTGTCAAACTTGTTATACCTATTTAGATACGCATTAGTAACAGTATCATTTTGAAAGTTTTGAAGAGTTCAGTTTTCACAACTTGTGTTAACATTGACTTTTTGTAGTATTAATGGCATTTTAAATCGCAATAAAATCAAGTTTTAAACGTATAGTGGCGGTGTATTCTGGCGTATTATTATATATTGTTTGAATATATAAAAAAAAAAAAATTCTAAAACACAAAAATTCCAACGTAATAAACGTTTTCGGAAAATTTACTAAATTGATACAAAATAATGCAAGAAGTCAAGGCTAGAATCATTCATAGTCATGAGGAAGCTTGAAAAAGCGAACCACCGACTACTGATGCAGCAATAAAAATATATCTGGAGAGACTTAAAAGATTTTGCGAAAAATTTAATTTTCACGCTGTAAATCCTTTTCATTCACTCATTTTTCATTCACAATGGTTAAATTTCGTCTACTAGAAGTGGTAGCCCGTTGCTAATATAAAGCTCGTCTTAGTTAGATTATAGAGAGAAAGACCTGACACCCCCACCGCTACCAGCAAGATGGCAACTCTCAAAATCTGGGAAAGCAGACCAAATGGTGGACATTACGGCCCTTGGCCAACCAACAACAAGCCTCTGACGGGCACCCACCACTTCTATCCAACTGAATGAGCTTGCACTACATGCCTAGAGAGACTCTAGGCTCAGCCTTCAGTGGACTCTCACCACCGCACCGCAACATTTCCACCTCTGCCGAGGCTTCCCACACTCCTTAATTCCCTCACTCCACCTTCAAACAGGTACTCCTATTACAAGGATCCGCTCATCCCAAATAAATTCCTTTATTTTTCCCTCATCCTTAATCTTATAATTAAAGAGCTAAGGGGAAACAATTAGACAGAAGCTTGAATTAATTAATGGAGGAATGAAATAACTATAGAAGTAAACCGCATTTTTTTCCCTTGTGTCTTGGTGGATACCGGTAAAATCGAAAACCGTTACCGATGGTCAGTGCTACAAGAGAGAACATCTGTTAATAATGGAATGGTAGATAAAGTGTATCCGACCGACTAGGATACAAAGAGGTATCGAAGCCCGGTCAATGAACGTGGAAATTTATCTGGCCGACGGACAGTCAGACAATGGCCTATGTAACGAGGTGGCCGGCAAGGGGGTTGTTAGTGGGCCTTCGTTGGTAATGAACCCATCTCAGACCTCGCCAGTCGCTTTTTCTCTACTATGCTAGTCACTAGATATTTGTAGTCAATTTATTTAGTCATGACTAATTTAGTTTAATGTCAATCACTGGTCAATTTCGTACTCATATGTTTTTTTTTATTTTCTTCTTAGCTATAAGATTAAGAATGAAAGAAAAATAAAGGAATATTTGGGCTGAGCAGATCCTTGTACTAGGAGTACCTGCTTGAAGGTGGTGTGAGGGAATTAAGGAGTGTAAGAAGCCTTTGTAGAGGTTGATTGTTGCGGTACAGTGGTGTGAGTCCACTGGTGCCTGGGCCTTGAGTCCCTCTAGGCATGTAGTGCAGTTTTATTTAGTTGGATAGCAGTGATGGGTGCCCGTTAGAGGCTTGTACGCATACGTACTAAGGCCACAATGCTAGATAAATATGAAGCTATTATGATCAACGAGACTAACTATAAAAAAAAAATTATTATTGTAAATAATTCACTTTTTCGTGGGTCATATGCCATTAGATAACGGGGACTGTTCATTTGTAGAGAAAGCTGACATTCACAAAAACATTTTTAATTCCTGACTGAAGGAAACTGTGAGATTACTTTCTCCACTCTAATGGAACCACTTGCTAATAAATTGTTTGTGTACAATGTTGTAGTTGTTATGTTTCTTACGTTTTCCATGATTTGCCGTACGAACTATCCCAAGCTTCTGATCTTAAGCTCTCACTAACCAATTTAATAAATATGAATTGAAGAATAATTCAGCGTACAAAACTTACGTATAAAACTGAATATATCTCTATACAAATCAAACCTAGCTCTTATCATTGGTAATTTATTCCCCTCAGTACTCTAAAATCAGCACATTACAAGTATTTTTTCATGGCACTTATAAGTAATTTTATAATTGACAGACATTTTAGTTCTGTTCTGTTGTCAGTACAAATTGTCTTATTGACAGCATCACACGCGAAGCTTTGTTTTAGTTAAATATATTTTAAGATAAGTATAAATAAATTAGAAATAGCATATGCCTTAATGTTTCAGATTGGGGAGGATTTTTTTTTTATCGTTAAGTTTATTTGTAACTGTGCCCTGTGTCCTTTGTTTTTCTGGTTACAATAATTTCATATAATTTTGCAAATACCATTCTTTTGTCTACTCAAACAAAGATAGGAATCCATCTGGGAAACCGATAATGGCCTAGCTTGCGAGAAAAACAACAAACTTTGAAATTATTCTGTTATGAAGTACTAATTATTTTACTTGACAGTAGAATTTATTGTTCAATCTCTCATAATTGCAGCTTTCACGTTGTATTTTAGTCCTGGCAGTGGGTGAGATGAAGTTGTAAGTGCGAGCGTTGCAACGCAATGGAATGAGAACAATGACTTGTTCTATAAATCACAATCAGCAGACAGTTCATTCATTACACACGAATTAATCTGCGAACAGGCGTATGGAAATAAGAATACGAACGAAAGAGACCTCCTCTCCTTCATTAGAGCTAAAATGATATTTCAACCTTCGTGTCCGCTTTTCAGGCCGCAGCATCGTCATCATCCTTCATTATCTTCTTGATGAAGCAACGTTTCTTTTACAAATGGATTTTTTCGTAACTGTACCCGAAGATTGTACTAACGCTAACCGAAGCCGCTTAATAGCTGGAATGGAACAATAACTCAGGATGCAAATATCATTAGTAAAACTGAATATAAATTAAGAAACAAACACATGAACAATAATAAATTAAAATATTATAAAAATTATATATATATATATATGGGCATACAGATGCTGTTTTGTACATCACAGATGGTGAATATCCTGTTACAGTACTAACGAATTTTACACTCTCTTAAGTGGACTCCTGAAGTGTGGCTTCACAGGTACTTTTTTTAAATTATTGATTAAACTAAACTATTTATAATTCTGTCAGTGGTGTGTCACGCGACATAAAATATTAATCACGTTTTATAGGCTTGGTTTCTTTACTGCTAACAAAGTACAAATTGCGAATGTGAAGTCTTGTTGTTTAAGGAAACGTAAATACTATTTACTAACAGCCATTACTGTTTTTTTTATCTAAAACAATTGTATATTCCTAAATACTACACTATGATTATCTAAATTTTAGCTTTCTTTCAACACGTATTTTTGAGGAAGTATTGCTAAATCAGACAAACGTTTATGCGGTGAGGAATTTAAATGAATAATTTCATTAATTCTTCAAATTCATAGAAAGGACATTACAAAAGAACTAGTGGAAAAGCGTTTTTGGCTGCTAAAACAAATATGCTTATCAAACATTGCTCATTTTTTAATATACTTTCTTGAGCACTATTACCAATTAATTGCCATTTCTGTACGCTTAAGTGCGTAGATGATTGCCAGCTTCTATCCAGGTGAGCCCGTAGCCCATAAAAAAAGACAATAAATCGCTTAAAGCACTCGAGTATAAAAAAAAAATATCGTCAATTGTGGGTATTTCTACACATACATCAAATAAATATGTCTTGAGAAATATTAATTTTGCATTCATTATCTTCTATCAATCATTATTATTGTTGTAAGCCAAGGAGCCAATTTTCTCAATAGAAAATTCATTCAAACAAGAATAAAAAATATGAAAATAGATCGACAATTTGATGCCTTATCATAAGTGATCAACCTATCATTAAGTTGCACCGGCAGAAATTTATCACCTTTCATAGATCAATCCTTTATCTTTACAATTGCGTTGAAGATCTAAACGTAATTTATTATTTAATTTATGTACGGTAATTTAATATAGCGATATATTTTAATGATACCAAACGTGGCCTATTAAAAAAACAGTGAAAACACGCACTTAAAGACTAATTTAATTTGCAAATCGGGAGTTATAATGACGTCTGTATTATAATGTATTCAGATATATTCCATTGGGTTTAATTAATACTGGACGAGTCATTATGTTAAAGTTCTTTTAGTTCTATCAATTTTTTTTTGTAATGAAAGAGACTGATTTGTATTGGTTGTAATTAAGGGCGTTCTTAATTAATTAATTTAATCCAAGTAATTTTCTATGCTGTTTATTTGTTGTTGTTTTCTCTTGAGCTGGATGGTGTTCTTAAAATGTTCAAAATTAATTTTATGAAAAAAGTTGTTCGAAACGTGAAAAGGGCACGTTTTGTATTGCAAAGTAATTTTTTCATTCACGGAATTACTTGTAGATTAGAAATGGTAGACCAATATATTTTCTTCCCTGAATAGAAACCTTACGAAGGACTTAAAATAAAGAAAATGTAAATTTTCCAATTAGTAATTAAAGCCAGCAAACATTTACTAGCAAGACTCGAACCTAAGATCTCTCTAACATCTAGTCGGAGTCTACAAATTCTATTTGTGTATTTAGTCGTTGATTATTATAATTATTAATGATAGAGGGAGCAATACCACATTAAAAATTTCTCATTTAAATTTTCATGTTCACGGTAGGTTTTATGAATGGGATTGAATTTATTCGTTATCGAAATGAATATATTTTATTAGTAAGGTATATTAGCATCAACTCTCTCTTGGGAGACCAAAATTTATGTATTTCAATCGACACACATACTTACTGCCGTACATATGAACCTTTTGTAGCATGAGGTAACTATTAAAAACAAGTGAACAGTAAACCCATTGAAAATTAATGAATTGTTTTGATTTTGATAAATTTATTTATTTATTGAACCATTCTATTAACTTTTATTATGAGTCGTATTGGGCTTAAAAAATTGTTTTAATCTCATCAAACATTTATTTATAGTAATAATTAAATATAGTACAACTTTTTTTATGACTTCAACTAGATGAATCAATTTGTCAGTACAATGAGTAGGGTATCCCTTTTATCATATAATGATAAGGTACACAATAAAATTGGGTTCTAGTTCGGAAACGAAAGACTCAAAATAAATTTTTTTGTCAATCGTAGATTAGCTAACAGTCATTAGTTTGGAGAGTCGTGGTGACGTAGAGAGAGAAGATAAAAGGTGATTAAGAAATGGTATCATGCTCGTTCGAATTCAGGACATATCATTTCAAAATTTAAAATTAAGACAATCCCAGAAGAAGGAGACTGGAAGCCGATAGCAAGAGGTTGTATAATTTATATCTCTATCTCAGAGTCTCCTCTATACCGTGGCAGTGTGGAAGTTATGTCCGCGGGCTCCACAACTTTCTTACCGGGAACAGCATACATCAGGCCAACAAGCCTGGCTCGAGGAATTTCATATTTATGGCCCCGGTCGGCCGGGGCTGTCTTTGTGGAACTTAAGGTCCTTCCATCTCGGACCGCTCGGGCTTCCAGCTGGAGTTTCCAGAAACAGGGAGAAAACGGGAAGGCGATGAGATAGGCATGTAAGGATAACAAAGACAACGGCAGTATCGCCCGGCGAACATCTGAAAGAGAGAGGTCAGAGAATGATATGTTTCAATCTTATCCTATTGGAATGCTAAATTTTTCATTTATTAAATTGTTCGTTATATTGCAATTATGTTGTGTTCTTAAATTAGGAATGGCTTGGCAGAGATGGGTGTCCTTCCCACTATGTAGGGCTAAATGGAAATATTTAAGAGCATCAATCAAACTTCTTGTTCGCATAATGGACTTCTAGGCGTGGCTAGAATCTCTGACGGAATTATTAGGTCCGTGAGAATAAAAAAATATTATTTTTCTTTTCATTACTTTTAGCTTCATCTCCGCCGGTCTCCATTTTTGTTATGTATGCGTCCTCCGCTGCAGACGTCTTCTTCAGACACTTAGCTCGAGAAGAAGCCAGAAGTAATAAGATATCGTCAGTACTTGGGAGATTTTTTCTTTTAATAAGCAACAGGGTATAGCCAAACTAAATTTTATTTTGGATTCAAAACAAAACAGTGACATAGTGACACGAGAACCTCTACTAGTTCGAAGCTCTATCATAAGGGTTAGAAGTATCATTTTCTTAACACTTAAAATATGTACTAGTTTTTATTTCCAAAAACTAAAAGGTAGGAAAACAAATAAATATGAATAAATGACTCCTTAATTATTTTTTTAATTTTATGTTACTTCTTATTCTATATTATTATTATTGATGGTGAATAAATTAATATATATTTTTAGTATGACGCATAAGGACAAATTAGATATTTTTGTAAGATTCCTTTCATCTGGCAACTTCAATAGAGGTTCAATTTTTGCTGAGCTCAAGGGGAAAGGCAGTACTTTCCGTACAAATGAAGCAATCAATCTGAACTTTTCTATATAATTAAGAACAACAAAGTAAATATCTGATAATTGATTAAAACTGAATTTGTCTGCACAGATTTTTATTACATTTATAATAATCCAAGATCTTTTGACGTCTTGACCATAACCTCAGTCGGAGTCACGGGCAAAAGTCCGTTGAAGTACCATCTCTTTTAAGCACCTGATGGTGTTGGTTTAAGCCATCAAAAGCACCTGCATTATTATCAATATAATAAAAAACTGTGGTCAGATGAAAGTTGTTTGACTCAATTAGAAAGGTTCAAACTCCAAAAAAAAAAAATCTCAGTTCATGTCATTGCAACTATACTTGTTTCCTATAATTAAGGAACCTGAATATTTAAGCATTGTCCTATTTTTTATCAAAAATATTTTATAAGGTATAGTTTTTTTTTTCGTTTACATATATTCCAAGTATAATTTAGTTTATGGTTGATATAGACAAGAATTAGTAATCACGAAATAAAATTGCAAGGCTGAATAATGGATAATCTTGTAAGCTGATTGTACTAAAATCAATATAACAAAACCAAAAATACCAGATTAATGATCTGAATTAGGGATAATGAACGAATTGAAAAGAACATTTGATAGAATCGATGTTTATGATGAGCCGGCTCCACTAAAGCCTTTATAAAAACAAAAACGAAATGAAGGTAGGTTTCCCGCTCATGGGAATTGGGATTTGAATGGACACTGTGAAGTTAAGTACCGTTAAAAGAGAAAACCACGCGCACTTCCCCTGTGTCGCCAGGGCGCACACACGAGTGGAGGGGGGCAGCAGGGAAGGTGGGGACGACAACAAAAGCACGACCGTCCTCCACCACCACAACCAATATGGCTGGAGTCACTGTCCTCCAGGATAAAAACTTAATTAATGGAAACAGGTCCTGGAGCCACAAATCAAGAGTCCTGGCTACGGAGAGAGAAAGAGAGAGAGAGATAGAGATAGAAGGGCCACTTTATCACTATGACTTACTCCACAGCCAATGCAGCTCCTTCTGGGTGTCGCATAGCTCCGGCTTACCTGTAACACACAAAGCAAAGAACAAAGTCACTTTCAGGATAATCGGTTTGAGCAATATTACACAGCATATATCTGTAGTCAAATATATATTTTACTATGAAAATTAACAAAAGTAAAAAATGTAATGGCCATGCCGTGCTTGATCTCACTGATCTAAAAAGAGTTTACTTTCCGAAAACATTACAAGAGCTATATTATTTTCAAATGTGATTTTATCAATATATATGCCATGTAACATTTACTTTGAAATAGGAATAATAAACACAAATACACACTTCACACACTCATTTATTAAAATGTACTAAACGGTTCTTCGTATTAATTAATAAACGATAACAATAATTATTTGAACATTTTCATTAATTCAATGAATAGTTGTGCTCATTCCCTAATTAGATACTTTTAAATTTTTATTTGTTTCCTTATTTTATTTTGTAGTAATATTTTATTATTTATGTCTGTATGTACCGAAACTAGTAACACTCACTGATATACGAAAAATCCTCATAAATCAACAGAAAAACCATAGACGGAATATAATGCAAGTAGTGTACTCCAGCAGCTTGTTACGGTTTTGTAATCTATTACATTCTAAAGCACAAAATTGTACATGGTGAAACAGTGTATTTTTTTTTGTAACTTTCAATGAGTCAAAATTGATTTTTATTACGTTCATCGGCAATCTAATAGGAGCGATTTATTGACAAATTGACGATAGAAAATTCAGCAATTACCTAGAAGTAGTTTTGAATATTTAAATGAGGGAGGAAGTTCGGAAATCATAAGTCAGGAGAGGCAACGAGTCATCGAGAGATATCCGTGGTAATTTACGATAGTCCAGCTCCAGATGAATCAGATTTTGAGTAATAGTTGCCGGATTGTCAGGGCAGCCATGAAAATCCGCGGTATCATCTGTAAATCTGATATTAATGATATGCTAACCCCGCTGGGCTATATTTCAACCCCCTCTCAGGCGTGGACTAAACCACCCCCCCATCACCCCCATTTTCCGACGATTCCAATCAACGACGAGGGAATATACTCTTTATGTAGCCGTAGTGATTTGTGACTGTCCTGCAGTTCACATTGTGTACCCAGTGCAGATTTTGTCTCACTCTTTGTTCTGGCCCAAACTTCATCTGTGGAGCTTTCCGTTTATGTCGACAGGGATTGAGCATATTTCAAATCTTTACAAGTCCCGATGAATATTCTCTGTCCAGTGATAACAATCCTCACAATCGTGTATAATGTTACACTTTACAATTTATCAACTTCTGATCTGTCAAATTGCGATGTGAATTTAAATTTGTGATGTTTCAGAGACACTCAGCACCTCCTCATTTACATTTCCTTGTGACATATTTTACTCATCCTAAACTCTAAGCTGTATCCAAAACCTTCATGAAAGAGCTCACAGAAAAAGGTCCGTTTTACACCTTTAATTCGTTGCTGCATGTAATGCAATTTGATAGTTGTTTACTAACAAAATAATAGCTAGGAACTCTCATTCTGCATATTTTCAGTATAAACCCCAACCCAATTCAACGGGCAAAGATCGCAACCTATAAATTCTGTCTTCACAAGAATAGCCTGTGATCATTTTAGTAGATGATTCACAATGATTTCCACAGACTACGAAAAATGCACTTTAACCTATTCTTCTTGCAGACTGCTTAGCTGCCTACGGTGGATAAATTCATCCAACGTAGACATATCAAATTTTTCGACTCCTTCCAATACCTGACAAACCCGGTGTTTAACACTATAACCCCAGCTCCGTTCCCCCATCGATGGCATCCCATGGAAGCTGTCACGGCTGAAACGCTTTAGTCTTAGGTTTTAGTTTGTAAGTTTTTCTCCCACATTGTCAAACTGAAGGTGAGCCCCATCACCTAGAATTGTATTCATGTTATAACTTTTAACCTCAAATCTAATTTATGTAACCCAACCTCCTTCAAATGCATCTGCGCATAGCAGAATGAGGAGGAAACTGTCAATTCTTGTTCATTTATTTTGTTCATTTTTCACATATTGTATTAAATTCAAGGGGCTAGTAAAAAAAACTGCTTAGTGCAAGTTCTATTTCTTAGCTCAAGGCTATTTGCATAATTAATGACTTACCATTATGGCTAATGGTTAATGACTTACCAAATCTCTACATCTCCTTAACCAGAACGTTGAGGCATTTAATTTCGTATCAAACCTGCTTCATTATTGGTTTGACTCTTTCATTTGGGATTTCTATGACAAGCAAAGGAGCAGGCTTATATAACACTTATTTGAAAAAACTTCTGAGGATTTCCAAAGTCATTTCCGAAAAGAAAATGGTTAGCGAGATCATTGACTGGGGCCCCGCTGAGATAACACCCATCGACACCTAGCCAGCGAAGATAAGCGGCTACAGAATGGGGAATGGTCGGCAGACAGAGGAGATGGGATCAGAGGCTACAACTTGCTCAGGGTTGGTTACGGCCGTATTGTGGCAGCGGGTACACCTAGCGGAGATACGAATCGTAGGCGCATGTTGCAAATGTTTTAATTAGCGGTCTCACTGTTCGCTTGTACGATGGACTATTGTACAGCCATGATTCCAAGGCGATGTCGGCATCGACGCGAGTTTAGTATGTAGTATATCTCGCAGCATTGCTATCCTTAAGACATTCATCACTGAGTAAGGGAGAGAACTAATAATACGCTTGTGTATTTCGTGTTATTCTGGGAAGAAATCGTGCTTTGCTACAAGGAACACAATTCCCATGCCACAATGAGTGATTCTTTCTAGTACACTGCATGTTGACCAATGCAATAATATAGTTTTCATGTTATTGATACCAGTAATCATTTGCAAATTATTTCATAGTTCATTACTTTGTACTGTATTGTTGTTTGGAGGATGTTTCGAAAAATGCCAATTTCTCTCATTTAAATTCTCTCCTTAGTATCATAGATCATTGATAAGTTGGATTAAAGTCTCTGTGATAAATGTATTTTATTTTTATAGACTTGAATACAGTTTTGACACTTTTATTGTAATTGCCATTTAATTTACTTTATATTGTTATTATATATCATCATATGTGCTCTGTGAGGATGTGAATTATTGTTCTATAACACCGCAACTTGTAAACATAGTGAAAACTTATAATTTCCAATCCAAAACTAAATAAACTACTTCACTTTTCTTAACTCTTCATCTGAAGTGCTTTGTTTGACCCAGTGCACTTTTACCTCAGACATAGACAGAATTAGATCATTAATTAAGTCTCATGATTATCAATAACTATAAACTAGCTGGGGAGTCAATATTTTTTTAATTGTCTACGCAACACTGCCCAAGAAGGGCATTTCGCCAGAAAAACGGGTTTTGTTTGCTGCTCATTGAGCCAACTCACCGCGTTCATCCCATCTTGGCCCGCAACTACATCAGTCTTAGTTACTACCGGTCCCGGCAAACTTTTTGAGGCAGTACTTAGTGGTCCCAAACTAATTTCTCCTGTTTAGAAGAGGAATAATTTAATTATCCTGGATGGAGAACCGTGTCGTCCCTAGGGATCGCCGGGTCAGGTGCTAATTCCAACGGCCAACTTCCACCACCGCTCAACCATTCCCCTTAAACTTAAACTTAGCAAAGCCTCCTTCTCCCGTGGGATAAGAAAAGCAGCCTTATAGCGAACTGTTAACTTTAACGGATTTAACTTAAAAGCCAACTGTCAACGGTTCGCTAAAATAAATCCAAGGAAGACATGCCCGTCTAGAAGCAGCTTAAAATTAATTGCTCGTATATTTACAGCATGTGCTTTTAGATTTTTACCGGTTCAGAACTATAGTCACGAGACTTTTTTCTACGTCTGTCTGTATGTTCCCTTGGTCTTAAAAATGACTAAATTTTAGGATTTTAGCTATTTAAGGTACTATTTTTTCCCTTTGGTGGAAGACTGACTAAAGGCGGTAGCGCGAAAATAATATCGTTATTTTAGGTCGATATTACTGAAATTAGTTTTTAAGAAACAGAAGAGAAAGTAGATATTTCAGTACGTACTCAAACGAATTACTCATATTTTTCATTCACTTCCACCATTTTGATAACCAAAGGGTTACAGTTGGAGCTTTGGATTAGCAACGTTCTGGATACATTTAAATGTTTTTTGTTTTTTTTTGTAGAAAAGGCCCTACAGATGAAGTACACCTGCCATTTTTCATCCTCAGGTACATTTTCATCCTCTCTTAGGTAAATTGTTCAGGAAATTGCTACACGCTTCCCTGGCGAAGGGCCATATAAGTTCGAGGGAGGTAGCCACAGTCTCAGCACGGCTTCCAGTTTAACTTCCAGTTTCCAGCTGTGCAAAAACAACGAGATGCTTTGCTATGGGAACAATTTATAAAAATGTTGGTAAGTAAATATTAATTCAATATATATTTTTAATATTCTATGCATTTATGCTATGAGTTCATTGTTAGCTATGCGTTTATGCGATGAGTTCAAGCGGGTTGATATGTTAGGGTTTCATCAAGTTTATTTGTTTGGTAACGTTTCGGCGCAATAAAGTCTGCATGAGATCCCAGTGAGAAAACAGAAGGTGTTGACTATTTAAAAGATCTGGGGGAACTAAAGAATTCACCCTCAGTATTCGTAAATGTCGTAACAGTCGACACCATCCTTCTTACTCGGCCCTGATGCAGACATACATGTTATGTCGAAACGTTTTCTACAAATAGACTTGATAAAAACACGACAACTATTTCAGAAAAATTTAACTGACCTGACCCTTCGACTCATGGTGATTCTACGAAACTTGTTTGGAGAAGTACATTTATCAAAACCATGGAAGTAGAAATGATTTAGGAATATTTTACTCTCCAAGGATACGCGAAAACGGATACAAATTTTTTTGAATTGGGAATCGTCGAAGATACGAGTGAATCGTCTTTTCACCGCATGTCTTGGTTTCTGACCACACTTTTTCCATTTAAAACATAATGCAAAATACTCTTTCAGGAGATATGTTGGCAAACCACTACAGTCGGCCGGATTCATTCATCGTGAGAAAAAAATGATCAGCATTTTAGAAAAACGGATTTTTTATGATTTGAATAGGTTCTTAAAAATATGCTAGGAACATCATTCCTTCAGTTGGAGCTTTGGAAGCTGTCTATATGCAAAGCTGCGGAGAATGGCGCAAACACGAAAAGATGCGGCAACTGAGATCGGGTGACACAAAACCATTCGTTATAAGAACCATGAATATTGAAGAGTATGTAGGAACTGCCAGCGAGCTGGGAGCACTCCCTGCGGACCACTGAAACAGAATTGACTTATCCGTCACTGAAGCCATTTCCACAGTTCGGATTGTAGTCAGTCCAGGCAAGCTCGTGATTCTTGTGATGGTACCTGCCGAAAACAATGTATGTCATATGATTTCATTCCGTCGTATTTTTGGGAATACGTGGTATATGTGGCTTCGTTGGGGAACCGCAAATGTCGAACTGATAATGCCGGAGCTTTCGCAATACAAACCTTCGAGCGGTTTCCTGAGCAGAACATGTTATTATTCTTAACCCGGGAATATGTTTCTATAATATGAAATCATATTTTAGACAATCAATCGTAGCTATTTTTAAGCATTTCCATGACAGTGCTAATATCGAAAGATCTATAACATTCCTTTGGCTGTGTCAACGTGTTTGAAAAAGAAAAAAAATACTAAGTAACTCTAAGTAAACAAAAAATGTATATGCTAACTGACACAGATTAACATGTCAAGGAGCTACAATGAAAATTTGATTAAAGTATCCCGGTCATATCATATAGAAAAAGTAAATAGGAACTGCCATAAGTAACGAGAATAATATTCGACAAATGCAGTGGGAACATGGAGATTATATGGAGAGTTATCACCTGATTAGAAGCAGTTGTCTAGTAATGACTTGCATGCATAGTTTCACACCCACTTACCCACTGCACGTTGCATTGACCCTACAGCACCTTGCCAAGCCCTAAACAGCTCCGAAAGGTTTAGGTATCAGCCCTAGAGAAACGCCTCTCCTGATTTACTTCCCTATCCCTGCTTTGAATTGCATGAAATAACTTTTTCTTCCCTCCCGTCCGGGGTAAAGAGGGAAACGCGGAAAAGGGATTTCCATTTATTTAGATACTTTCGCCAACTCTTTTCCCTTTTATTTTTTCCGGCCTTCTCCTTTTGTATTTATTCTGAAACGCAAACGACTCTACCCATTACCATTGGCTCTTTGGGATAAATTGTGTGTTAAGTAGTTTCAACCCCCAATACTGTTCCTGCAAAATCTCACCCTTTAAAAACTATCCTGGTGTTTGTTTTTTGTAATCATTTTTTATAATCTACTTTGATTTTTAATTGTGATCAAAAGGTGTTAGTAGTATTTCTATTGAATAAATAAATAAAATAAAAAAAATAGTGGATATAAACGAATTCATACGATATCATCGTTTAATAGTTCATTTTACAGCTTTGTTTCATTGAGACTATTTCAACAAAATTTATCCAGCGACGCCTTGAGTTAGCAGCACAGGAAAAGTGCCATGAATCCTTATACCTTTATATATTTTTTTTAATTTAACGATATTTTTGTTCAATTTCGTTAGGTCTACTGGATATCGTAATTTGAAAAAATGAGTCTAAGTAATTCTTGAAAGCCAAAAGTTAAATTGGAATAACAAAATGGGAAGGCTCACCATCAGGTAACGCAGGACAAGGCGAATATTGAAGACCTGGAATGGAAGAAAAGGAATTGGAATAATGTGACTCAAGTGATAGTTGAGTACCCTTGGCCTATGAGGCTTGTGGTTTCCTGCGGAAAACCTCATATGGGTAAATTCCTGCAAATTCTAAAGTAGCTGATTCACTGTATGATCAATCCATGATCTGTCAATTGGGTTGAGATCCAAGAATGCCCCAAATTGGTTGTAATTCTAAATATATAACTATGGTAAAGTATCATAACTTGAATATATCAGTCACATAAATTTTGATTATTACGGGGCCTCAATGCAGCAACGTTCAAAGGAAACCAACAAAAATACACGGGAACACACATCAGCACGGAGCCTGATTCACCACATCATTTAAGAACCCCCTCCCAATCTTTTAAGGGGGAAGTTGCATTTGAGAAACTACCTCGTAAAGATACGAATAAACGGCCTCATTTAATCAGCAAAAGTAGAAAGAGCCGATTCAGTAAATCTCATCGGGAGAGCGGAAGGGAAAAAACGGAAGTAAAGAAATAAATCTGTGGATCGATCGGCATACGAGCTAACACCAGTAGATGCAAATCCGTGGATCCCTTTTTGTACAATTAGCCTATTCCTTACATTCTAAAAGAGTACGCATAAGAAAAAAAAGCAGCAGATTTCCAATTTCCACTAGTGCGTTTCAGAAGGGGGCCCCGGTTTTAGCATAAGGGTGCATTTGAATACCGGTGCCAGAACAACTGGCCCCTAACGACCTCCTCTGATACGAAAGCGATAAAACCGTTTCTGTCCGACATCTGGCGATCTAGTCATGCTGTATACTCAAATATAGTTGCCAAAGGGTCATGAATTTGATTGAGTCCTAGCGGGTCACAGTTCTTCCATTACCCTAAGCGAAAACCAATCTATGATTGGCCATGAATAACTCAAAATACAAATAAATGCTAAATGAAGTCCTTTTTAAGATGGGGCAGCTGTGTTAATAATACATGTACACTAAGATACAATATAGCACTATAACAATGTATCAATATGCCAGCAATATAAAATTAAAAACATTAAAAAAATGTAACTATGAATGAATTTAAAGATACATTCACAAGTGTGTTGTTTTATTATTTGTATATTTGCTATTTATTATTTTAAGTGCCCTGTATGCAAATTGATCCCTTTCTTTTGAGCTATTATTATGCTTAGGATACATAAATAAGTGGAATATTGACTCTTGATGTAATATTAGTGATAACATTTTTGGAGACTTGAAGCTTTTTTTTATTCTAACTTGCACTAAGCTAGTTTGTAGTAAAAACTAATTATTGTCAAGTTGTTTAATATATATTTTTATATAAATATACATAGAATAAGCTGCAATAATAAATAATGCATTGAACTATAGAATTAAGGGGCAATTTTTAAAATTATTACCCTTGCCTTCACCTGCCGCTAGTAGGTTACCTAACACACAAACATCAAGTTTACTACGAAAGGCATCCATTTGCAATTTGTGGTTTCACATTCGATCGGATGTGAAAATACGCACTTCCCTTATACTGCGTACTATAAAAGGTTTTGCCCCAATGCAATTATTTTGTGCCTGAAGCCTCTGATCACAGGTGGACGTTGTGTTGATTAGAGTAATTTATTCTGGATTGAGACATTTAATTTTAACGGCATACAATTTGGGTAATTATTTAGTCAAATTGTAGTTGTTTCTTCAGAACTCCATTAAGGAGTTGTAACGAACTGAACCCTTTCTCTAATGCATTCGGTTCTTGAGTTATTCGAGTTGATCAGGCTACTGCGGCTGCCGATATTTTCAGATAAATTTATTAGCAACTCAACGTTGCCACTTACCATCCGTATTCCTGTTATCTTTCATGGAACCAAAAAACCTTCTTAATACATAAATTTTGGAACGTGTATGCTAATTAATATAATGGAAAGAAGTACAATAATTAAAACAGCTGTGAATGTCATAAAGACAATAAATCTCCCGTGAGTGAATAAATTCTAAAATTTAATAGCGGGTAGGGCAGGATCAACTCAGACCGTGGTCGACACATGTTCTCAACACGGGCGGAAAAATCGCCAACCCCTATTTTACGAAAGTTGTAACAACCCGCCGCGATAAATTTTAACCCCGGAATAACAATTTTAATCTCACCCTTGCCTGCTTTGATCCTGCACCACCCTGCGCAATATCAGCTACGGCCCTCTCTCGACCCGGCGTGTTTTTTTCATCAATTCGATAAAAGTGAAAAAAAAAAAAAACATACAACGAAACGGTCCTTCTGGGTCCTATATTGTATTCGGTCAACTCGTGTTACCTGGACGTTGATGGCCAGTGATGGGGTAAAAGCGTTTTTATGTCACTTCGAAACACACAATCTGCTCATGAATGGACGAATGGAGTCAGTTGTGAATTTTTTTTATGGGTTTCAGTTAGATTTGCAACGTTCCAGTGATAGGGTAGACGTAAAAAATCGCAATATTAATCGTAACGTTTAAAATCAGCTTTTCTACGCTAAGTATCTACGCGCTTCTATATCCAATTAATTTTTCATTCCCCATATTTTACTAGCCTAAGTGATTCGTAACGTTATGGAACATTGAAAGTACTGTTGGAAAAGTGGGGTCTCTCTCCACTAGCTTTCGGGGAATGTAGGACTGGGACCCAGGCTCTTGGTTTTAGATCAACAGAGTTAGGATTCAATATTGAAAAAAAAAAAAATGTTCTTTTAACAAATGAGCGGTTTAACCCTAAAAGTAAGAAGAACTATTAAACCGAAGTTCTAAGCAATGGTTTACTACACAGGCAATGTTTCGGGATATTCTCCTGCTTACAAATTGGTTTTTTGAATAAATTGAGTAAAGGAATATTTTTTTGTTACTGCGAAAACAAGTAGAATGGCGTCTTTAGGCAAAGAAGAGAATCGTTTTGAACATACTTGTAAGTTTTGTTTAAGGTAATCTCCTTTTCTGCTATACTCGAGTTCATTTACTGTATGTGCTAGACAATTTGCAGCATCCAGTCATTGCAGCCATTTTCCATAAAGGTGGTTACAGATTATTTTCTGACGATTTCAGTACGGTGACCTCTAAAAATCCATAATTGTATTTGGCAAAGCAATAATTATTGTTTCAGTTACAACTTTAAAGTCCGGAAAATAAACAAGAGCAACAAAATTCTAATGTAATATAACTAACATACAAACTAACAGTAAGAAAGAAACTAGCGTGTAACAATTCATAATTTATCGCCAAAAATCCCCTGCTCTTATGTTCCATAGCTTAAAAGCTTTTTTGTTCCAGAGAAATATTCATTGTTTGTTCTTTCGTCGGAAATCGTATGAAAAAAAAAATACAAATATGATATATTTTCACAAAGAGGATTTATTTTATTATTAATGGGCGGAGGAGGATAAGCCTCGACGAGGAGATTTACCCTAAGCACAAAGAAAACCCGCATAAATCCCACCCTTCAATAAACCAGATTCATTGTAATTGCACTTACCAGATGAGAACTTATAGGGGTAGGGCTCCGATTCCTGTATCCGCACGGTTTTATAACCGTAGTGCTCGAAGGTTCCTCACCGTTTATGGGACCGATATAGCGCAAACATAGTGGGTTGGGGGGGGGGTTAGCAAACCCACAAAGTGTTTATAGTATCCCATCGATAATTGCACACAAGGCACACAAGGGACGTGTGTGCACAGCCTAACCGACGGGGTGTTTAGTGTTGGCAAACATCGGTATCGCAGGCCGGCTCCCAGACACACTATCACGCCCAGCACGCCACACTCATAAATCCCAAACATCCCCGAAAAAACAGATTGAACCTGTTCCACTCTATGGATCCAGTTTGATAAATCTATCTTTACGAGTAGTTTTATTACTTTCATTTATAATTAATCAACTAATTAAAGTTTAGTGCATCCTTAGGATTGACTATTAGGTTAGTCTTGCTTGCGCTGATAAATTGGACATTGTCGTCACAAGGTTATTCCAGAATTAATGTTACAAAAAAAATCTTATAGACATTCATAGAAAATCTCATAAATTGCAATGTGTACAATTCTTGATTCACGACTAAAATAAATTAAAAACAAGCCAATTGTCTATGAATTTGTTCCAATACTCTTCAAACCTTTGAACTTTCAAACAGCAATGTTTCTTTTTTGCTATTAGTACACTCTACAATTACACCATGATAAACATTACGACCAGTTTTATTTTCATTACTCCAAGCCGGGGAACGAAACATTCATTCACTTATTATCAGTTCTTCGACTTCAATGCCTGGAAAGTGGCGATACTGTGGGAAAATCGGGGAATTCCTGGGCTGTGTATATATTGTAAATACAGTATGAATGATTGAGTAAATGTAAAATTGTAAATATGCTATGAATGGAATATCACAATTATAAATGCTTTTCATTGGGAGATTGTCGTCTTCTTCAAATAAAGATTTATTATTATTGTCACTCATTTGATTCATGTCTGAAAGGGACACAGGCAAGGACTCAACACTTCTTAATTAAATACTAACTCAAAAGCTGTAGGCCGTCCGGATTAATTTAAGTTGCAATGAAATTATTAAAGCAGATACGACAATACCAGCGCACGGTGAGATCTGAACATCGTGTCTTGTCTTAGATGCGTGGGGGTTACATGTCATAACGTACGTACAAAGCACAGACTAGACTCGCGCAGATCACGTTGCCACATTCTTTTCAGTCTAGATGGTGAGTTTCTCAAGAGACTTCTAGACGTAGTGAGCTTACAGTATTATCGTTCATATAGAAAACTCGGTTAAGGACTTAATAAGTAACCCAATACAACCCCCATGCTTAGAGAACAATTACTAGTTTCGAATCATTTGGAGACACAAGTCGAAATTTGTTGGTAGTCCAATGGTTTATGGGTGTCTTACGTTATTAACGGAACAGAGCAATTGAAATAGTAATATGATCCATCATTAAAAAATATCCATATATCTATTTTACTGGCTTGGGTTGATAAAACACTTTTGATAGGCTTTCATCAAGTTAAGTCCCCCTCCTATTTGTTTTGGATTTTTTCAAACCTTATTATCGACACAAATCCTTACCAATTATATTTAAAACCAACATTTTTTCTCCTTGTAAAGAGCTGACGCAAACATGCAGAGTCCGGCGAAACGTTGTCCATGAATAAACTTGATGAAAAACTAACAATTCTTCTCCATCGTCCCAAGACGAGCTTGCAAAAAAACATTCTTCTGAGTTTCTTTCAGAGCTTTAGTTAAATACCAAACACCTATATAGGTATATAGGTCAAAGCACAATTGTCCTTCTTTACCTGAGATATAAAAGGACCTAAATTCATCGGTTTTTACTCCTGTCCCAATTCCAGTCTGTTTTAATTTGTAGAAAGCGTAACGGGGTTTGGTTTTTTTACCGGAGTCTGCAAAAAGACAGCCCTTTCATTGTAAAGGGTTCCACTGCCACCTATATCAGAGAAGGGTATGTTGTCATTAGAAAGCCTCTGAAGCCATTACTTTTTTGGCGACCAGGTCACCTCTGGTGAGTCCGAGGGTGAGGAGCAGATGTTTTTATATTGTTTCTTTTTACTTTTTCACAAAGGGTTGAGAATCCTATCGGGGCGTGTAGAGGTAAAAACAAAGAAAAGCCTATCCCTTTTCAAGCGAAAGTGCCCAAGTGGTAGCGAACGTACCTCCAAAGGGTGAGTTACTGGTCTGTTAGTAATGCCTCAGGTCATTCGAAAAGGTCCAAGTGATCCGTATCTAATTCTATAACTGTGATCTTACTACCTGAAAGTAGATCTTTGAATAAATTATTTTGACTGTCGATTAGGACACAAACAGCAATCAATCCCTACTACATGAACGTCTGGACTCAATCGGACGAACACCCACGTAAATATAATGAAATACTGTTACAATAAAATAGAGATTATTGAATAAAATAAATGACTGGTACTAAGTTTATTTTAAATATGAAATTATTGCTTGAAATAAATATCGCCTGGCTGTCTATGTATGATTTGGAACAGTGCTCGTAAAAATAATTGAATTGAGTAGAAATTTTAAAGATATATTCATATTTACGCTTAGCAAAAGTAAAATGAATGGTATTCCAATAAATAATGTTTTTAATAACTAAAAAACTATTTGTCAAAAATGTGATTTCCAGGGACTGAGTAAATGGAATAAGGTACTTTTATATTTAGGTAATAAGCTTCATGTCCCCCCAATTAATATTTTTATCAACCTTCACGGCCAACGCTTCGCCTCTTCAAACATTATCAGTATTATTTGCACATAAAGGACTTCAAGGATACATAAAATTATACATTTAGAATTAACAGTAATATAGTACACAATGAGATAGTATGCAATGAGATTTAATTTAATAAATAAAACAATCAGGAAAACAATAATAATAATTTATCTATTAAATTAAATCGCATTGCAATCTTATTCTTTTATTATATTATTGTTAGTTGTAAACATATAATTTTATATATCTTGCTCCAAATGGTAGTCCTGCTGAATAGGCAAAACGATGACAGTATAAGAATGTTATGTCAGTAAAGAGATTAATTGGAGAGACTTGAAGATTATTACCTAAAATGACAAAATGGCTTCGCAAAATATTTTGAAAAATTATAATATGATGTATTTTTAATAATAAATAGTAAGTATTTCACAATCGTTGCATTGTAGGGTGGTTTTTAATAAAGTACAACTGAGTCATGCGAGTGTCACTTGATATCGCTTCTTTGGTTTTTATTTTTTTTTATTTATATGCACATATTTTAGCTCATTACAAACAGTTAACCTATCGGGGATTAATATTGATATTTTAGCCGTAAATCTTAAAGTATCCAGTTGTTTTAAATTTGGAACTCATTAAATCAGCGTTGATTTTCAAGGGTCCCAGGTGGCCAGAACTTCCTCCCCACAGAACCCCATCACCCAAGATCTAGGACTGACAGGTGGTGTAGTCCCACCCCGACCAAAAACTAACACTAATTCAAGCCACCTCCCCCCCCCCCACCCTTCTCATTTTCAAGAACAATAAATTACCCCGGCAACAATTACCGTAGGACTAGGACCAGGAAACTTGGGCGGGTCAGTAAATTGGGCTCAGGGAAGTTGGCTGGTTCCACTTGTCATAAGGGAACTAGGAGGGTTAATTAACTGTATAGCTGAGTTTATGTAAGGGGCGGTCTCTGTTGTTGTACAGTCCGCTATTACAGGTAGCGAGGCTACAGTACCTAACTCAGGTCTTATCGGCGAATACCTAGCAACTTAGGTTCGATTCAGGTCAATTGTGCTATTATAATTAAACGTTTAGTTCCCATCAAAAACTTCAAATATAGCAATAACAATATTTATTTTTAGTTTAGAATGATTCACTATGTTACAGCGGAAGTTCCATGAAATTTGGTGTAAACCGGAAGTGTTACAAGATCAGGGAGTGATCATTATGGATATTGACTTCATAAATTAAATTATGCCCACAGAAAATGAAGGTACAATATCGAGAGACATCCGAATTCGGTTCAGTTTCTTAAAAAGTCATTTAGTGATTGCAATTAACTTACTGTTGATTGTTGACAAATATTTTATGCTAAGCTTTAATAAGCTAAGGACATACAAAAACGGCTTGAACTCATTAATTGTGTGAATTCCATTGTGAGCTTATTTTCCAGAATATAATATAATATTAGTTTGTTAAAATTCTCAAATTGCTCCCGGATAGGGAGAACCCACAAAAGTTAGCAAAACGGCACCAATATTTTTCATGTGTTTTTAGAGCTTCGCGAGGTTTATGATCTGCCTACGCTGAATGAATTCATTCAACGTAGACATATCAAATTCTTCGATTCATTCCCGGTTCATGACAAACCCGGTATTTAGCACGATAACTCCCGCTCCGTTCCCTTATCAATGGGAGAACGCAGTCGAGGCTTTTAGTATGTAAGCTTCCCATTTTTGCAAACCAAAGGTGAGCCCCATCACCTAGTCCAGTATATTGAATTTCGTAATTTTAACCATAAAAAGAAAATCTGTTTTTGTACCCTCCTTACAATGCGTATGCAGTAATGCAGAAGACGGAGCCACTTATCAATAATGCATAATACTCTTATTGTTCATAGTTTGTTAAAAATGTTTAAATAAAGGGGTTGAGGGGGTGGGGAAATCACGTGTTTATACTAAAAGTTTTCAGCAATTTCAGAAAGGGATCTTGAGAAAATTGGTCCAGACATACTTATCTCACCGACCTGCACCCGTTGCTTGGTGTGGCGTCGGTAGGTGAATTTATCCACCGGAGACAAATCCAGTTTTATGGCTCACTGCAGCACCTCACAAACCCAGTGTTTAACGCTACGACCCTACCACCCCTCCCACATCGATACCAACAGTAAGTTGGTTTTAAGTCTATAATACATGAGGTCTAGTATGTACATTATTACATTTTTGTACAAACGCAATGTAAAATAATTTTAAATTGTATAAAATGTAGCCAGGCTACAGGAAATATATTCATTTGTTGAATCTATAATGAATTGTTTAACATTTTCATAAAAACACGTAAGATACCTCTTAGATTTCAGGTCATTTTTCACGACAACTTTCATAGAAAATACGTGGACGCTGATTTACGACAAATGATTGTCAATACATTAAATATGCCTAAACGTGGTATGCACTGGCCTGTAAATCCATTGTAACCGCCTATTTAATATGCAATTTGTTAGGTAGCAAATTTATAATTCAGTAATCCTTACACATTTAATTAAGTTTGAAAGTGTACGGGCGGTTCCCCGGCCATAGGTAAGATATGCAAAGCAGCGATTACAAACGGTGCGTTCCGTCGCCAGTCGTCGCAGAGTTTGCCGTGTAAACAAAGCCTCATTGAGGAAGTCTTGCGGCTTGATGAACCAACAGCCATTGTCTGAGACAAAGACCTCAGGCTGCCTCACAGTGTAGCTTTAATAAACCAACTCCGTAAGGAGAGGGGCGCAGCTGCTAAGGCACCGCGCACTGCCGGGGAAATTTGTTATCAAGTTTTAATTATATAATTCCCCCACGACCTCCTAGATTTACAGAGGGGCTCTTCCGGCGGAAGTAATGGCTGCCCTCCTGTCTTACCGCACCTCTTCTCCCGCCCCCGCGTGAAATATGTTGCCGCCTCCCAGCCACCCCCCACTGTCGGGTATTAGTTCTAATTGGACAAATGACTGATATATAATTTATATACTGTTTGCTCCGTCTGGAGTAACACAATTTGTTTTTCTAAGTATACAGGCAAGAGAGAGCGAAATGATTAACCAAGGACGAAATCGAGAGTCGTATGTGAGAACACTCAGTCGTTTGCTGCTATTTATTGAACTGACATCATTCCATATCAGTCAAATCATCCAGTCAGTCAATATTTGATGAGGCATTCAATTAAAAAAAATATACCTGCACTTATGGAATAATTCCAGAAATTGGTTAAAAGAGTTTAAGAGGAAACACATCTTTTAAACCTTAACTACTAAATATTTTCACTGACAATCAATCGCCTTTTAAATAAAATAGTTAACAACTATTAGAGCTATTAGAAAAAAAATCATTAAAAGCGGCTTGGAAGTATTAAATACTTTTATTGCTGGCATTCAAAGTGCCAAAATCCATGGGTATATATTTTCACCCATCACTTAGCATTTCACGTTGTTTATTTCAACGCCTAATTCATGTTATACTAAACAAAACGTAGGACTCTGGTGGGCTTTCGTTGAACACACCTTTGAAATGTCATATAAACTTGATTATTTTTACGACTAACATGAGGTAATCTTAACTTAAGTCCGATGGTTGAAATGTATTTGGTTCTTTTGAAGTATATATTTTTTTTCAGGCAGCAGTTACATATTGATCCGTTACTGACAAGAATCACATAGTCACATTTTTGTTTATTTCTTTTTACTTGATTAGTGCCTTTGACTTGTTGTAATGATTTTATATAAAAAACAGATTTTGAATCGAAAAATTAAACGTATTCTTAGTAAACTTTTAGAAAAAGGCATAAAACATTTTAACTGCAAAGATAAACTATAAAAACTTCTGTAAACAACCGCTGAAAAACTCCTGAACTCTTTCCTGTTCATAAACGAGCAGTACATGGGCGGCCTGCAGTTTCCTACACATTTTGTGGTCCATTCGGCATACAAAGCGCTTTTTATTAAAAAAAAAACCAAAAAAAAAAACCGCTGCAAAAACAAGACTCACCTAGCAGCGTGTTGTGTGAGGGCGTTTATTAACAAAGAGGAAAAAACAGGTGGAGCAGCGCCCCTTAGGGGACCCCAGCAGTATACGCAGACCTCTGAATACACATATACCAACAACCCTCATTTTTTCCTTTTAAAAACATGTCCATTTAATTAAATGGATCTCACCCCGGAACTCATCTAGGGGCTGTTTATAAATTACACCTACCTGCTGTCGGGTGAAATTTCCATTGTTTTTCTTTTTAAACTGAACAATTTGTAGTTAAATTTGAATAACCGGTGGGTTAAGCGTTCACGGTAGGCAGATACACTTCTTTTTATTATAGATGTTTATTAAATTTTTTTTTTTAATTAATACCCATAAAGTTTTTTAGTAAGTAGCGATATGACAAAAGTTTTAGTTAGATAATGAACTGGCTTATGACAATCTGCAAGTTATCTCTTGTTTATCTATTCCCTAACAGAACAAATAAAGTCCAACGTTCGGAACGGAACAATAGTCGAGAATTGCATCGGAACTAGAGTTCAAAAGCACCATACATCTGAACTATGCAGAACAATACAAAATAAATTAAAAAAAACGATGTAAAATCGGTACCACCAGAAGACATTAAGGTTTTATTCTATTGTTACATGTCATGCCCCTATTCTTTCTCTATCATTTCCTTTACCGGTGGTATTTGTACAAGGATCTCGGATTACAATAAATGAATATACATTGGGCTAAAGATGACATGTTTAGTGCCCATGTCGGCCGGCTCTGGTCTAGGGTAATGCCAGTCAAGAGCCGGCTTATAAATCACAATTGTAGACTGAAGTGTTCGCTATAATTCAAACGGGTCAAGTTGAACTAACGCGGAACTTTTCTTCTCTGCTCTGCTTAGCGTTTGAAAGGAATTGATTTAAAATTTTTGTTCTTTTTTTACTACTATTACAATGACACAGCTATTAGTATGGTATAAATTAATCTAAGTAATTGCTACATGTGCATGTTATGAGTGAACATGTAATGCTGTTCGCCTCTACCAGGACATAGCTCCAAGTTTCTTTCTTTGGTCTCTTCTCATTTGTTTTAATTTGACTTTATGAAGTCGTTGAAAGCTCTACGATCGTTTTAGTTCAAAATCATTATCGTTTCAGTGGTAAAGTCGACCTTTATTTGTTGATATAACTATCCCACATTTAGCCTTTTAACATAATTTGATATTGTGGTGACCAAGGCAAGTTGGCATGTAGCTTCTAAATTTTGCCCGGGAGGCGTCAAATCGATGTCGTCTGGACGTTGTTACAAGTCCGTAGTGTCGCATCATTCACCGCTGTTTCAGTTTGATTGAAGTCACTAACGACAAGGGCGGCCAATGTTCTGTTTTTCTGCCGGTTAAGTAAATTTTTTTTGGTTTGATAATGCAGTAGAATACTCTGTGATGTTTTCGATACTAACTGCATCCGTGTGTGGCAATCTATTGTTTCCATTTTTCGAAAATGAGTGAGGCCATATCGTTTTTTAAACCCCAGTTGGGGTTAGTAAGCACAGGGGAGGGGAACTATCCAGGCGTCAAGGATCTTCTTCCCTTAAAAGGAGTAAAATATTGCGGAAACTCGATCCTTTTATACAAAGCAGCAGTAAGCCAACAGTATTTGTTGTTGATATAAATCCCAAAAAAAAAATACTAATTTTCGGCACATTACTCGTTCAATTTTGGCCATCAGTTTGTTTGAGGTTGGTTAATGTTTCCCTGAATTCCTTGTACTGTTTTGACTAAATAAAATACTTTTTTGTTGGGTTTTCAACTTATCCCAGTTGTCAGGGTTTCTAAATAATGGTTCCTGAACCAATTGATAGCCAAGCAGTTAATCTGTCAGCAAAAACAACAACAAAATTTACTGTAATTATCACAAAAAAAACAAAATGTATTCCGACTGGCCACAGTTTTCCCCAGTTGAGTTGCACGTAATCGTTTTTGTTTAAACCTCTTTTAATTAAATTTAATCAGTCCAAAGAGTCTTTAGGAACTAGATGTATAGTATGCGTTTTTATGCAATGATATTGTCGATTGTCTAGTAATGGTTAGAAGAACTTCAGTTAATTTTTTGTCTTAACTGGTCTGTCTACTATTAATGAAATAATGAATTGCACTGTAAGGAAATAATATGAGCGAGGAGTTTCGTGGTTAAAATTTAATTCACCATCTAATTTACTAGATAATTTTTTGGAGATTTATTAAAGATTTGTGCGAAACTGTGTCAAAGGCCATGACTTCCACCAAATTAATCTTGAGCTTATATATCACTTATGTATAAGAAGTATTTTATTCTGCTACTATAAAACAAAAAGAAATGGTTCGATTTGATTGTCAAGTAAGATATTTTAAATTGGCAAGACCTGCTGTGAAATTTTAAGAACATAAATAAACTAATAAGCCTAGTTGAGGTTATTGAAGTTTAAATAATCCACCCCTATTCTATTTTTCCAGCTGTATAAAATGCGCGAAGTTCGTTGGGAATTTCCTAAGGGGTGGAGGAGAAAGTTTTACCAGGGAAGGGCATTATCTAATAACGGACAGCCATAAATCTCTCAAAGTCAATATGGCGCATGAAACGGGCAAGTTAGAGCCTGAGTGGACCCACCACCCCTCCACCCTCTTAAAACCCACCCCCGGTCTAACCTACCCTTCTACAAGGTAGACCCACCATCAAAAAAAAAAAAAAAGCTCTACAACGCTTCAACCACTTTATATTCCTATTTCACTTTCTTCTTCTTGTTCTCTGGCCTCCTTTGTTTTACGGAACTCGCCCCGTACCGCCTTTTCAAAATTCACTACACTAAGTTAATACTTCCTGAGCAAACTCTTCGACGTCTGAGTTAGAGCAATATACTACAGCACATGGAGAGTGGATGTATTTCTTCGCTAAATAATGCTTTCAACGGTCAAAACTTTACCTCATAGGAGGAAACTATTAAAGCAAGCTTACACTTAAGGAAGAGGAAGTAGAAAAAAAGTATGAGAAAGTTTAGAAGTAAAATACTTCATAAGTCTTCATATTACTGAGAAAGGGATCAAATTAAACTTTGCAGCAGGTATTTTACTGAAAAATATTATATGGATATGTAGCTCGTAAAAATATCAGGGTAAATATCATTTAGGAGTAAAACAGTCATTAATTTCACTTTCTATGTTTTCTATGATTGATTTTTCATTTTACATTTTATTAGCGACTAGAAATTATTTATTACATCTTTAAGCACAAGCCAACGACGAGGCTGATTAACCTACGTTAGTAATTTATCTTAAATGCTAATTGAAAAATTCGTCCGAACCCACTCTTTTGCACTATTATTCTGGACTTCTTCTCGGTTTTTCATTTAGACTACCTCTTCTTCTTGACTATATGTAATAAATTATTTATTCTTCTGTACTGCCTATTTCTTATTTCTTCTTCGATATTTTTCCAATTCAACTCACTCTTTTACATAAAGCTGACAGGACTATTCTTTCATTCAAGATGAACCAATGTGTTTTGTGTTTGCTTGCAATAGATTTTCATTTATTCCTGTTTTTTGAGTTGATACTTTGAGAGTCTTTCTATACCTTACTAGAAACAATCATAAGAGCTTTATGGCAGTTTCATGAGGACATAACTATTTCGTATTAGCTCCTGCGGAGTACGGGGAAGGAAATATACTTTTAATCGGTTATTAAGTGTTAACAGCTGTTAACTAATTTAGTGCATCTTTGTCTGCTATATTACATGAAATATAAACGCTTCTGTGTTCCTTTAGAATTAAATTTATATTTTAGTGCCGAATAATCGTCAGATTTACCGACGATTTCCCAGCCATCATAGCGAACCGTAGAACAAAAGAGTAGCCAATAACTCATAGAGGGCACCTAATAGACTGGACAAAGAGCTCAGAAGGATTGGTTTATGAGCGGCCATTGGCTGGATGAAGATGGACGTGAAAATAGAGGGAGCGGCAGAGCTAATCCGGGAGGTTTATCGCGGCTGGCAGCTCCTAAATCCGCTACCGGCCACTGGCCAATGAGAACGGATCTCCTCGCCACAATATCCACGCTCGTTACTCTCCCGGTCCCGAGGGACTGGGGGGCCGAACTGTCCAGGGGGCATCCGCTCGTCCAGGGGCCGCCCGGAGGATTCGCTTCACCCGAGCAGTGGATAAACGGCGTACGGTCGTTAACAACACGAGATAGTTCTGTCAGTTTTCACATATTTAGTTCCAAGTCTCTCTAGAAGAAGTTGCATTGGTAGAGGAAGATTTGTTCAGTCAAAGCATTAAAGCCGTGCATAATTAATTTTAGAACATTATTATCATAATATAAATTATCATAGGAATTAACTAGTCGGCCCATCCGATGCTTTAGAATTACTACTCAAAAGTAACCACGCAAGGACAAAAAACAGTAAATACCATGATGTATATTTGCTAGTATTAAACCCCATCTAATAACAATTCAAAAGGATATATTAATGATGAATATATTATGAAGGATGTAATCGCTTATGGTTTGGATTCAACTTTTTTCTTTCCCCGGTAGGAATTTTATGGAATTTATTTAATGTTGATAATCCCCGTATCTGAAAAGTAATGATTTGTTTACAACCATTATATTTCCATGAAGTGTAAGTATTACCTCAGTGTTTCCTGTATGTGTTGGTTTCAAAACATCTTTGGTTAAATCACGCTAACGTGTGTTGGCTGAGCTAAATCTCAAACGCAGTCAAAATAGACCTAACTTTGTAGGAGTAACTGACGACTGCGCCCCTCTCAGGAGAGACGGAGAGGTATTATTCTTAGATAAAGTATATTTAAAAAAGACTTATAGGGTTTGTTTTGCCATTTTTTCTCCTTAACGACGGATATCTGTCGTGGGATCTTTCACGGCGGATATACGACAGGGCCCAGCCCCCCGACTTGGAGGCGGTGGCGAGGCAGCTACTAAAATTAGGAAGTCTATAAATCAGTCAGGAGTTAGTGTGAGACTGTTTAGTCTTGGGCACAGCCGGCCGGAGAACGGCTCTCCCACCTAATGCAAAAACCCTGTCTCGTGTCGTTACTAGCAATTACTAACAGTATTTACTAAGCGATGAGCACCGGACCGCCGTGTGATGGCGTGTAGTTGCGTTTCCGCCTCCGTCTTCAATTGTACGCTTGGACAATTAGGTTGGTGCCTACCGTGTACCGTGTAATCTGCTGGCTACCTCTTTCACGCTTTAATGGCCTCGTCCTGTGAATGTTCATAAGTCCTTTAACTTTATGACATTATCAGTGCTCTGCTAGTTAGCAAGCACGTAAGTGTCAAGTTATAGCCAACTAGTCTGTTTAATGTTACTCTGAATTACTACCCAACAAGCCGGGAGAGGCTATACTTTCATTGAGGTTGCGTAGGTTAAAGTCCAGGGAGTCCCAGAATTAACGCAAGATTTGTATTCGCCACCATTTGTGCAGTAAAGTGCTGGTAACCATAAAAAAAAACAATTTGACAGCTGACAGTTTAGGGTTAGTAAAAATGGAGCGTTACACGATAGAACAACGTGTCTTTATTGCTGAACATTATCTCAAAAATAATGAAAGTTTGGCGGCCACAGTTCGAAAATGTCATCCAAAATATGGTCGGAATAGTGTTTTGACTTCATCAACCGTGAAGAGATTAATTGAAAAATTTAGGGAGACTGGATCAGTTGGAGACGCTAAACACACTGGTCGTCCAAAAACAAGCCGTTCAAATGTTAATATCGAAGTGTGAGAGTGTCAAATGAGGCTGGTCAAGCAGTGACTGTTACTGGTGCTCGATATCGCTACATGATTACACAGCTCTTTGTGAAAATTGGATGATATTGGTGTGGCCAATATGTGGTTTCAATAAGATGGTGTCACATGGCATACAGCCTATGAAAAAATTCAAATACTGCATGAAACATTTCCAGGTCGTTTACTCTATTTTCGGTGATCAGAATTGGCCCGCTAGATCGTGTGTTTTAACACCTTTACATTTCTTTTTATGGGGTTATTTGAAGTCAAATGTGTATGTCAAGAAGCCCACATCCACCCGTGCATTAAAAGAGGAAATTCAACGCTGCATCAACGAAATTCAACCACATGTATGACCAATGGTCATGGAAAATTTTGACGAAAGAGTGCGTATGTGCCAGTAAAGTCGTGGAGACCATTTGCCCGATGCGTTATTCCATAAATAACCCTATCCTATTTACTTTATAATTCAAAAAAAAAAATACTAAAAACTGTGTTTTCTATTTAAATCAAATCTTGCTTTATCCTGGGACACCCTATATAAAAGAATTCATGTAGGGAAGTTTAACGCTCGAGGCAGGTTAGCTCATTTGGTAGAGCACCAGGCTAGATATTCATAACTTGGGTTTATTTCCAGTTATATTTTCTTCAGCTATGAATTACTAATAGTTGAAATTAAAAAAAACAGTGAAAATTTCTCAATTTCAGTGACCCTTTTCCTCTATATGTAATCATCTATTAGTTAAGAATTGTCCAAATTTCGGTTAATACGTGGACAAACAATAGAGTTTAACGATTATAACAAAGCATTTCTTTCTGTGTGTTTAATAAGTGTTATTCACTTTGAAATACGCAATACTACTAAAGTAAGTATTAAACGTCTAAAAACCATTAATAAACTGCTGGAGTGTCCTAATTGCAAATAAAAACGTGAATACCTAAATGAAGTATCCAACTGTTAACACAGTATACCTAGCAAATTAAAATAAATGAAAATTACGTTTTTCAACGTTTTTACCGTCAAAGAAAATTGTTTGCAATCATTTTTAAAATATTTATTATTATGAACCCAAATTACGCTTTTTATCGTCGGGATAAATTTATGATTTCCCTAACTGATTAGGTATTAAAAAAGTTAATTACCCGGGTCGAGCGCTCTGTCTTCCAGGCCATGTTCGAACTTACCTGAAACACAAAAAAAAGGTCTGTCAATAAATGCAATAACTACTTATTTCAAAACAAAACAGCATATTAACATTCAAACGTTTTAGAGTCTGAGCAAGGGCTCTTAAGGCGTTTGGCTGATTGAGAGTTGACAAATACAACAGGTATCACACAGAGTCATGCAGAAGCGGTCTCAGCATCAAACGCTGTTGGATAACATCATCTGCATCCAACCTCTTCAGCATTAGTTGTTTTTGCAAATTGTCTTAAACGAAATCATAACGCCTGGAAATAGATGTTTTTAAATTTATTCATGAAGAGCTACTTTGCCAACTTAAATTCAAATCCCAAGAGTGAATTACTTTTTTAACGGTTGAAGGATAATGGATCATGTTATTGCTCAAGGTATAATTTATACTTGATTACCGTTTAGTACTGACATGAAGATTTTTTTAGTCCGAAAAACATAAGCCAAGCGCACCCACAAATATATCAATTATGTTATTTTACCGGACGAAGGCAAAAAAAAAAGAACGTTCCAAGCGAAATAAAACAGAAACTTATTCAGGAGGGGAATTCTCTCATATTTGCGACCCACCAGGTAATTAATGTTGGGGATCCGAAGCAAAGACTCATTATATTGCGTTAAATCATGGCTTTCCGTGCCCGGCCCAGTCCGTGATGATTCATCTTGGCAATTTTTACCGTATTCATCAAGGATATTTATGGCGCTGGCTTGGAGCCATCCACCACAAACTCCAGTCCCAGAGAAATGGAACGGTTGGATCCCGTTCCAAACATAACCTCAATAAAATACTTAGCAGGACGGAATTGTAATGCGATGATCGATTCGACGAATAAATATCAACAAATGATCAATGATGAATAATCTGAAGCAATGCGGAATGGTTCAATCTCTCATGGCAATGCTCGCTTGAAATACTTAGGACGATAAACCGAATTTAGAAGAAAATCTAAATTAAATTATATCCTTGGTTTTAAGACAATAGACTTTATATGATATAAGTTATCCATTAATCTATAAAATTATCATTGATGAGATTAATATAGAATCAAAAAGTGACTATGGTCAACAAGAATCACGATAAAATCATTTATCACAATGTTTAATACTGTGCACTGTGGGATTAGATCTTAGGAGTTAAACTATCATCAAAACAGCTTTATTATGATACAATCGGCCTTATTAGGCAGTAAGTAATTGTGACAAATGTTTTCATTCATGCTATATTTACAATTTGCATTCACTCGCTCATTCATACAGTATTTACAAAGAGCCTAGAGACCTCCCAAATCCACATGGTTGTCACCTCCCTCGCATGCGAAAGAGGAAGGAACTGCATCAAGGAGTTAAACTAAAACATAATATTTTGACATTGCAATAATCATAATGCTCCCCATTAAATTTTTTAAAGCTATTTCTTTCTTGAAAGGTATGTTCTTTTCAATCACTGCCGACTAACAAATTCTAATATATGTTCTTAATAATTCTCATCCTGGAAAAATATCGAATTTTTCAGTGTGTTCCTGAGGAAAATTATCAAGCCTAAGGAAACAAATGTCTCGCCAAAAACTTAAGCGAAAATTTGACTTGAATAAAATTGTTTAGTCCAGAATATATTTACCCAAGACTTAATTACTATGGAGCGGGAGCACTGTTAGGTGCTATTATTCTTGTTGTTTTCAATTTTTGAGATGGAAATAATTCGCAGTGCTTGAACTCATAAAGGCGAACATTTGCATAAAAAATTGTCATATTCTCGTATTTATATTTCATCGTACACGAGAGGGGAGCTCACAATCTAAAAGTCTTAATACGTCACGTTAAATGTACCATTTCCTCTTTATGAAAGCGTCATTACTCCATAAAGAGGATCATATAATCAGCATAAAGAGCGAAAACAAGGGAGAAATGGAGCAGATAAAGAAAAAGATCCTCCTCATATGTTGAAATACAGCGGGGGGCGGAGGGTGGTAGCTTGGGGGTGATATTACCCCCGGGCGAAGGGCCGTTTGGGGTGCGAGACATGTGTGAAGGAATGGGAGGAGGCATCAGTCAAGAGAAGCACGTAGCGGTCAGGGCCAATATACACACGGGTACGGTTATAAATATTGGGGGATTCCTGGACTCCAGGACAATATTGGGACCTTCTGGACACTCTCTCTCTGGAATTTTATTAAACTCGTCCCTGCCCTGTCTGCCTAATGTATGAGCGCCATTTATTTCCAGCGGTATATCACATCGGACCTGGGCTCGTTTATTTTAAAAGCCGCTGTCGGACAAGCTGAAGGAAAGTAAATAGTAGTCACTAATTTGAAAAAAAAATTAAAGTATTATATAAAGTACATAGTTTAGAAAAGTAGTACTCTTTGCAGCCTTTAATCACCCAAGAACGAAACTTTCATAGTTGAATGAAAATCTGTTGATTATAAAGACAAAATCTTTTTTAGTGTTAGCATAAAAAGTTTTTTGAACACTGAAGCTCCTTGAACTTGCATAAACATCTTGAGCCAACCAATGATTCTAAATAAAATTATAGAATACAAACCTCATTTTGAGAGACATAATTTTGTACCGTTGAATATATTATTTTCAAGTGGAAAATGTTTCATCTTTAGGTATTTTGTGGTGAGTAAGTGATTGAAAATTAGATATATTTGAAAGACATTCGACTAACAGTAGGGTTTGTCGGCAAATGGCTGAAAGTACTCAATGACAGCCTCAACTGCCAGAGTTACGACCATCTAAGAGAGCGGCTGTCGCACCCTGAGGAGGAGGACAGTAGCAGGAGCCACTAATGAGGTCTCTATCTCATAACGGAATTGAGAAGCCTTCTAGATAAGCGGGCCCGCCATTACAATACAATGATGATCCTGGGCGCAGGGACATCCCTAATAGTCTGCGCACAGTCACCACTTCCAAGAAACCGATAGTCTATAGTTCAGATATTGTAATGCCTCTGGGGTTTGCCGTGTATTTATGCGGCGGGGCCAGCCGGTTCTGGGAAGGCAGCTGTCATAGATTATGTTATCTGATTTTATTACCTAATTTCTCTTTCAATCGGAGGTAATTAACAGCAACAAAAGGACAATCCTACAAAGCTTCTGCTTAAGGACTAGATACAAAAATCATATATTCGGAAATGAAAAATCAACAAAATTACACCTAAGAGTATTGCTGACTAGAAAAAATAGTTAACTGCTTGGAAAAATTCGGAACATCTAGTAATTAACAGCTCGGGGATCCGGGCATCGTTCGAATTCCACCCCCAACAGCTGGAGGGTGGGAGTAGATATATCTTTGCGACACTGTTCTAATTTATTTTCCGCCGCCTTCTGGGACCCTCTCCAGAGTAAATAAACACTGAGGCTGAATTCCAGGCGAGGAGGAGTCCAAGCCTGGAGGAGAATGGACTAGGGGTGAAGATAGAGGACTAACACTCTTTGACTCATCTATAAAACCCAAAATAAACATCTAGAGTGCTAGCTTTGTAAATTTTATTTTTATATAGAAAAAATTATCGTCACTAACATCGATATCACTATCATCATCTATCATGAAGTCTTATGAAAGAATCAAAATATTTAACAAATCAAAAACTACTAAATATAAACGTTTGTTTAAGCAGATGTTTAGTAGGAGGTTATGTATGTGATCAATCTGGAAACTAACGTAAATCAAATGCAATGATTGTGAAATAAAATCTTATTGTCACCGAATAAATGACGAAATTTCATCAACAATTTCGCGACCACCTCCACGAAAGGGTTTCAGAATCGCCAATTTTGGTAGTGCTGGGCCATGATAATTAGTCATGGACTCTAAGAGGGAAAATTACAATTCAAATCAAGTCCAAGACATAAATCCGAAGGAGCTTGTTAATAAAGGGGAGATTCCTCCGCCCCTAGGTCTAATTTACCGCGAGGCCGAGGATCAATTTAATTAAAATGAATCATAAGGATCTTAGAGGATGTCCTTGGAGGACACCGCAACCCCTTCCTGTCTTACTTACGAGATTTACAGCATTCATTATCCACTTAACTTAATTGTGAATCCCGAACCTATTTGTTATATGTAGAGGTTCTAAATTTGTCTTGGCCAGTCCCAAATATCCATACATTAAGATATCACCTAATTGTAATAAAAAATTAATACTGATAACAGAAAATTGTGGCATGGATTTAGAAAAAATCGTATTCTTTGTAATGTATGAATGAAAAAAGCATCTTTTTTATATCAAGTTCTGATTTTATAGGATACTTTAAGGATTTAATGCATGTGGTCAATATAAAAACGTAACAAAAGTCAATGTTATGAAATAATCAGTGTTTCTCCTTTCGCTGTTGAAGTAATACGCATGCTGAGTAAAACAAAATTAACAGATAGCCATTTACCGAATTAGTTATTTATATCTTACTGATTTACATATTTATTTAACGTTATTCTAAATGAGGGTTTCAATTTCATGTGGATTGTTTTTATAGCTTCACCTGAGCGATATTGACCAACTTTGAATTAAAAAAATACACCCTTATAGATGTTATGGTGTTTAAATTAAAATTGTTAATCATTATTTATGCTCGTAGGCCAATAGTTTTAATTATTGCCTGCATAACTCAGTTGAAGAAACGACCTAATGGTGCTGTCGGAGTTTTGTAACGACCCGAAGAAATTGGAAACGAGCTACCACAGCTGCGAATATTAAACAAAATGGCGAAAACCGATAAGTCTGTGTGGCATCGAGAAGTCAGCACTAAATAAGGTTTTTGTCGCTTCGAAATTTACTGCAAGCAGAAACCTGTTGCCCGTATGACCGTAAATCCGTCTCGCCGTATCGAAACCCGTCAACGCGACCGTCTCCTAATGAGGTCAAGTGAGTGTGTGTGTTTTGAAAAAAATGAAAAAGGACCTTTCAGAGAGTAGTTGATTGATTGGCTTTCCAGCCAATTACCGGGAAACGGGAAGCGAGCCCCGACCAATAGGAAGTCGGCATTAGTTTACGAGGGTAGTGACGCCCCCCCCTCATCGGCCGGGGCGCATGCGCTTTGCAACTCCCGCATTAATTAATGGCGTAATGAGGTCCACCTACGCCAAGTCTTCGCCGTGTTGTTAGAGAGATAAACAGCTCCGTGTTTGGACTTCTCTAGAAGGGGCTGTAAATTATTAATACATTATCGCTGGTCGTTTCACCATTTCTTTTTTCTACTCTCCATGTCTACATGCCCCGGAATGCTTCGGACTCTAGTCTGACCTTCTAACTCGTGCTTGTTAATTATCGACTCACGACTGATGGATTGAATATTCATTGCTGATTAGAAGCAAAGACTATAATATAGTTAAGCAGCTTCACATTACACTTTAATAAATAACACCAAACAACAGTCATGCCCAATCAGTATAAGTCAAGAAATACAAATTTTTAGGCGTGATTAGATTCACACAGACAATATGACAGGATCCCATCATTACTTTCGCATGGATAAAGAAGCTATACATTTATGATAATTTCATCTGTACTTTCCTCAACAAAGGTATCCGACTTTAACTCCGATAATATTCCTGGTTATTTTCAAAAATCATATTTATTAATTGCTTAAAAGATATTCCTAAAACTAGCTCCCTAATGGAGTACTAGAAGAAAATCGCAATGATCCTGGCATTTGTTTCCATGCTTCCCCTACCAGGTTTATCTCCGTTTCCTGCTCACACCCTTTCTCCGTGGATCCATTCCTTCCCTAACCTCTGATACAGAAACCATAAATTCCGGAGGCGGTGGCTTCCGGTGCACGCCTTGGCACTTTCCCATACTTCCTTCGCCCTCTTCAAGTATACATTATTGCCCATTATTTTATATCCTCTACGTTTCCACCATTTTACCAGCTTTCTTTTCTCTCGGAGTAAAAAACGATTTCTCTTAATGTCCAGACCGTTTGGTAATCATTGTAAGAATTTTCTGTTGAAATTGATTCATAATAACTGTAACTTGCGTCGGAGGAAAAAAACACATACAATTTCCATACACTCAAGTGTTGCATACATCACCAAGTTGCCGATCGGTTAACCAGCGCTAAGGTGAGGTTTGGCTTGAGTATTGACCACAAACGCCAGAGACCCCCTTTGTCAAACCCAAGAGGATTACATAGGCAAAGCCTTTAATCCCAGCTTCTCATTATCGTTCAGATATATGTATGTATGGGTATTGTGCACACGGTGGTGGCAAGCTGGTGATGATTTGCACCAACATCACAGTTCAATGGGTGGACTAAATCATGTCGCATGATGAATTGTCTTCCCTGCGAAATAAGAAGCTCAAATCAATTCTTTTTGATTTTTTTTTGGTTTTAAATACTTCATTTATTCAAATCAACATATTTGGTTTATGACCAGACCTCTGGTGCTACTACTTAGCTTATATATAAATTTATCAAATAAATTCACATTATTCGTTTAAGCTGAGAATTCAAAATGTTCACAATAATCTTATATTATGAATATTAATGCGCATCACAATTATCGATTGGCCTATACTTTTCTACTATCTATTATATTTCAAACAATCGGTGGTATAGTCAATCAGTTTTCAAGACGTTTCTTCCACCCTAAACTAACCTTCCCCCCTCCCAGCGACTCAGTTTTACAGCAATCTTTCACTGTCATTGGAAAAATACCAATACATTGTGTGGTGGTAATCTGAAGGTGAGCCCCATCACCTAGTCCTGTATTTTGTTATTGACTTTTTAACTTCAAATATAATAATAATATTGTAATTCTACGCTCCTTCGAATGCATCTGCGTATGCAGTAAGAGGAGAAAATTGTAATTATTTGATCGGTGAATTTTGTTCACATATTGTAAAAAATAAAAAATAAAGGGGTTTTGGGAAATTTGTTTTGTAGCGATCCCAAATACGAAGCATAGTTTCTAAAAACTATTGCGTTTATAAAGCAATTGCTTTTTTTTATTAACATAAAACAAACATTTTTGTTGATGAGCTTGCTAAACTTAATAATAGAAAATGAGAGTAAAGAGTTCATTTTTTTAATTCCTAAAAAAAATGTTTTTTTTTTACATAAAAAAATAGCAATAGTTTGTTAATACGCATATTTTGAGGGCTTCTGTAATTGTGGGATATAAAGGGTAAAATTCTCCTTAAAATTCAATAAAACAAGGCATTCGGACACATCACAACCATCCTAAACCAATTTAGTATTTATAGAACTGTATTTCATTGACTCCTTTCCCACCCCGACAACCATTTGTGTCCTTATATTCGTCTAATTGTCGTCAGTTGACTTCAAACTCCCAACTCGATCATTGGGTGGTCTGTGGCGACATACATTGGTTTAGTTGAAAATTAGTGCAGTAAAGAAGTCGTTTGGGCTTCTTTTGTAAGAAAAGAATCTTGTGCCCAGCGTGTAATTAATGTAAAAAACACTACATCATAAGTCCAATATAAGCTACCTGAGAGGCCTCCTAACCAGGCAACAAGAATGAGTCTATTATTATTATTATTATAAGACTATAATAATGTATCACATTATTATACATATACCCAGACATTTAATACATAGCAAAATAATATATGAAAAAATAAAAGTTGCCTGTTTAATCTAAATGTGCCAGTGTTGCAGTTTACAATTATAGTTTTTGAAATGGCGTTTTGATATCTCCAAGATGTTCGGCTGTCATTCAATTAATCGATTTTACGAAGCCAATATGATATAGGCAATCGTTAGTGAGCCACTAACAATTGGTCATCCCTATAATGCTGATTTATTTTTTAAAAAAATAGTAAGAACCCACTTTCGACTACATTTTGAATAATTCCTGGCTCCAATTGAAAATAAAAAAAATCTATTGTCCTGTTCTATCGTCCCTCCAGGAAGCAATACTTCAACCCCTCCAAGATTTAGAGCGGTAATACTGCCAGAAAGTAAAATACCAGGTCCTTATATAAGAGAAAAATATCCCGCAAAGGCGTGAATAGTTTTGGCACCACCGTGCAAGCCCCATATCTCAACCATAGTCAACCATTGTTCTATAGCGCTGCATGGCGAGACAGAACGTGTCTTTATCCAAATATTATTTATATGTGATTGGTTACCCTTGGATAACATCCTTGACAACAACTGTGGAAGTACTTCAGGAACACGTCATATCAACTTTCAATTCCAATAGAGTAACTACCACAAACACGTAATAAGTAAACAATTCCTTAAATTTGCCTATATAAAATATATTACGAATAATATGCAATAGGTATCATTTGGGTAGCCATTGCTGCATGGACAAGTTGCCAAAAATCACCAATTTTAAGATGTATTTAAACAGAAATCCAGCTATATGCTTTAAAAGATAAATTTCTAAAAAATTATGAATGAATGACATGAAAATTAGTAATGATTTCACAGCTATAGCTTCCAGTGATGACTATACCAAAGGTTTCGCCTGTTAATTACTTATTTGAATTCCTCGATTATTTGAATAATTGAACAAAGCTCCCGTTATAAATCCAATAAAACCCCATATTAAGACCTGTGGTTGTTTTAATTGAACTTTACGATTGTGAATAAGCGGCGTGAACGGGGAATAACTCCATGGAGAACGGGCGTGAAGAGACTTTAATCTTGTCGCTGAGACATTAGGAGACACCACAGAATCGTGGATACTGCACTTACATACCGGGCCCCACAATAATGTAGGCCCAGGTGTCAGGCGGGGCGCAATATACGGCACAGGGCCACCTTATAACTGCATACCGTGAGCCCCCCGCGATTTATTCTATTGTAAGTCTGTTCGTGTGCAGGACCTAAGGGGTGGAACCACCCTCTGGTGCACCCTTACTGGAATCTGCCATGTCCTTCAAGATGCTGTAGGAGCTTTTAGGTCTGAAATAACACAAATCTGCGTTTTTCTTCAAAAACTTTTCTTTAGTTGACAAGATGGCGATGAGTCCGCCACTGAATTCAATGGAAAACGTACCTCAAACACTACTATCGGGTGACAGCCATTTATTTTCCTGTTTAATAGATAGTCATGACATTTCACCATTCCTTCCCTGAGAGAAACCCAGCAGAAATGAAATGAGGAAATTCACATTGCAAAACTAATCTGGAAAAGTAGTTTATTAAGAATCCTCTATCCGACTTTATTGGCTAATACTGCAACATGTTAGTGTTATGTCGGTTTGGATCAGAGAGGCTATTTAATAGAAAATAGATAGACAAAGATAATGTCGCTGTTTCTTAAAAAAAATGTCTGGTAAACGGCAATCAGGTTTAAGTAGCCAAAGGACAGGATTTATCATTATGGCCTCTTTGTGGCTCAATCAAGCCCAATCAATTCAAAACTTATTCGCTCCCTTCAAAGCGGTCTGAGCACAAAGATACGGTAAAAGTGGTTATTAGGTATATATTATTAGGTGGTCTGAAAAGTTTCCGACCTAACAAAGCTTTTATTTTAGCTGTTATTTCACTAGCTTTTATTTATTTTATCATCATCTTCATGCTGGAAACTTTTCAGACCGCCTGTGTATTAGTTATCAGTTCATTGAGGTTTACTTAAATTTAAAAAATATGTTAAAATGTACCTTCAGAGTTTCTAAACTAGGTAATTTTAGTTTTTAAAATAATAAAAAAAAGCTCTAAAAGATATGTTTAGAAACGATGGCTGACGTTGAAACGTCCAATGCACAAAATTAAATAAGGAAGGTATAATTAGTCGGCTTATGCTACTTTATTACAAACAAAACTTTATTTCAATGATAGATATTCTTAAAAAAAACATATCTCCATTACAGTAAATATCTAGAGAAAATTAAACGTATATATATGTTCATTTACAATAATTTTATTCCGGCCTTCGATTCGAGACGAAAATTAACTGACCTGTTTTACAAGGAAGGAAATGCCACGTGATCGACTTGTGAGATTGAATAAACCCGGTCACGAGAGTTCGTTAGAGAGAAGATTTCGTTTACGATAATACGATTAAGAAACATTGGCTACATATGGGCAGTTATACCCTCGCTATAGTATAGTATTCGACTATACTATGTATAGTAGTATATAAATACTATATAGTAGCCCATATAGTATTTATACTCTATTCGAGGCATGAATAACAATATTATTTGTAGAGGTGAAATAATGGAATGGCAAACGGATTTAGTCAATTTGTCAGTTCTGGGACTCGTCTCTGTTTCATGTCCAAAATTAGATCATTGTTATTTAGGGGCAACGCCCTTACAAAGGAGTCTGGCGTAAGTCCATTTAGAGCCACAACTCCAACAAAAAATACTTAATCATGTATAAATTACTCAGATACATTAAAGTTGCAATAAATGAAACAGGTGATACATAAATACGAAATTACATTCCCGATAAAGAGATATAAATAAAGACAACTACAATGAAACAATAGCTGATCCACCAGAGACACATCAAGTTTTTGACTCGTTGCAGCACCTAACCAACCCAGTGTTTAACACTGTGGCCCCTCCCGCATCGATGGCAACATACTGTCGGGGGAAATTTCAGGTTAAGAATTAGTATGTAAGTTAGTTTTAAGTTTGATCAAAAAGGTGAGCCCAATCACCTTTATAAGTCAGTTTAGTCCAGTCACGTATGATGTGTATCATTATAATTGTTTATTCATTATATAATTTTTATAAAATAACAAAACCTGTATATAATGTAGTGATGCTACAGGAAATACAAAAATAATTTGTAAATAGGTTTGCCTGAGGATCTATAATTATCTGTAAATTTAAAGAAAAAAAAAAGCTGATAAGAAATCTTGTTTAAAAGATCAAACAATAGTTTGTCCAGTAATTGTTAGCTGCCAGGAGTAATTATTCAATTAAATAAAAGTGCCTCTCTTTTACAACTCCTATTAAGTAATAATAAAGTTGTTTTATTTCTGCTTTAACTTTAGCAGAAAGTACGCTCTTTTCGAGGAGATTGTATGAATAAAGTCCTGTTAGTTCATGAGCCTCCCGGTCCCATGAGACGTTCGGGACCTGCACGCGGAGGCCACATCAGATGAGCTCAGTGGGAAAGAGGCTGGGTAGGATACGAATCACCACGAGCTGGCTTTAACACGTTCCCGCCTCTCGGAATAGTTTTTCAATATAGATTCCAAGTCCGACTTCGTGGTGGGCCCAGATCCAGGTGATACCTGGCTGGGCTAAATCACGAATTGACGGATACCAACCGCATGAACCCCCCAACTTGATATTTAGTTAGCTGAGAGTACCCTGTTAGAATGAAAAGGTGAGTTGAAGACAATGTTGGGAAACCGGCTGAGGATTGAACAAATCGTTTTTATAAACCATAGTTTGTACCAGGTCCTGATAACAAGAAAAAAAGGTTTAAAACATGTTGGGTGATACATGGTATGAAAAGTTACGAAACAATATGTGGCAGTCCGGGTAGCTAATGAGCTGATACTGATATGTAACGGTTGATAGGTATCAGCTGTTTGAATATAATATAAGCTAAGATAATAAGCTTTGACTTCTACTAGTAAGATGGAATGGAAATTTGTCTGTTTTGTCTTCGCCTAAGAAAGAATTTCCTTAAAAAACAAAAACGTCCTGATCACATCACAAGCAACTCAACTAATTGACCATTTATAGAACTGTATTTCATTGAATCCTTTCCCACCCCCAAATCCATTTGTGTCGTCATATTCGTCTAATTGTCGTCAGCTGACTTCAAACTCACAACTCTATCATTGGGTGGTCTGCGGCGACATACATTGGTTTAGTTGAAAATTAGTGCAGAGAAGAAATCGTTTGGGCTTTTGTTTGTTAGAAAATAATCTTGTGCATTAAGTGTAATTTATGTAAAAAACACTACATCATATGTCCAATATAAGCTACCTGAGAGATCTCCTAACCAGGCAACAAGAATGAGTCTATTATTATTATTATAAGACTATAATAATGTATCACATAATTGAGATTTTAAGAAATACCTTAGAATATATTAATGTATTCCCATGCATTCTAGACATTAAACTGTGCAGTCTATGGTTCCCGGCCTACTGAATAATTAATAATTATTTTCAAAACTATAAAAAATAAATCTTCACTGCATTTGCTCTATTGAATTGTATTGTTATTTAGAATTGTTGCAAAAGACTATTTATATTGTTAAAAAAAAAATATTTGGTAAAAGCTCATAATTTCTTCTCTATTCTGAATCAAGATTCGGAATTCCTCGAGAAATGTGAGATGATACCTACCGTGTTTCTTCAGACGTTATCTTTTTATCTGAAGTTACCAGTTCTGAAGGAAGAACGTGTATCCCACAGGGCAGAGCGACTAAACTCATACTACGTCTGGGATAGTATTTTTAGAACAATTTTTTTTTTTATAAATTCTTGACCTTTCGTTTTAAAATGTTTACCCATATACAATGTTTCAATTCAACTATTTATGACGGAAAAATAAAATAAATACTTTGTATTAATACATGTAATCATATTGAAATATGATAGTAAACATATAAGATATTATATATGTATGTATATAACATATGATAGTAACCGGATGTAGATATTTTAATGCAATTGACAAGTTTCACAACAAAATTGCTAAACTTGCAAGTATTTCGATGGAAAAATAGAGTGAGAGCATTCGTTCAGAAGAACTATAATATTTAATGCGTTCTGAAGATGAAAATATTGTTTGTCGATCCCCTAACAGAACGAAACAGGTGCTCGCTCTGTCGTCGATATAGCGAATTAAAATTTCTTAAGAGTTAAAATAAAAAGAATAGGGTCCCGCGGCTCTGCGAAAAAGTAGTATTTTAGCCTGAAAAAGGAAAAAAAAAAAATGTCCCAAGACGGGAGTCGCCATTGGCTGTCCATTACGAAACGAGCCTATGTATAATTCATCCAATCCCAATCAATCATGTTGGAGGATTGTAGGGGGGATGGGGGACCTTGTGAGTAGCCGTTCACCCCTCCCCCTCCACCGCTCCGGGGATCGGCAGATTAATCTTCTCCAGCTATTTATTATAATGGCCATTCTATAAATTAAGTAATTATTGAGCTTCCAGTCTACCTCCGAACCTCCGCTGTTCCTTGAGCTACGCTTTAGAGGATACTCTGGGATTTGTGGCCCTCTGCGCATTGTGGCATTAGCAAACCACAAATCATGGGCAACCATTGCCTGAAGAGAGCTTCGGGGATCAGTACCAGCCCATTAGAGGAAGATGGGTCATCTCAGTCACGTTTGTGTTCAGTGACCGGTCTTAGGAAAGAGCGGTTGTAATTGTTTGTTGAGTGCTATTGTGAATCTTTGTTTATTCACACACTAGGACGATACAGTCGCTTCAATCAAATTTACCCCAGCTAAGGCCTAATTCACCACTAACATACTGGGAAATACAATTTTACATACAGTCTTTTGAATTGTACACCTACCAGGCTACATCGAGTCTCCATAAGAATAATTCCATTATTACGCTATTAAATGTACGCTCGGATCCTTATATACTTGGATTAAAATTAAAATACCTATATAGCTATGACGTGTTAGTGTATCGAATCTGGAAGAACTAGTTTAGGAACTTAACTTTCCACTCCGATTGAAATATTAAATGTGGGTTTCTAATACCTGATGGAGAGTGCATTTTAGAGTTAGATAACTCCCGAAAGTACAGACCACCCTTTATACCCCCTACGGTAGTAAAGTTCCAAAGAACTAATGAAGCAAAGCCTAAAGGAATATGAAGCGAGAGCTTCGAAAAAAAAATTCGAAAACAAGCCCTTTTGAAATGCTGATTCTATATTTGTCGAACACCCAATGGCATTGTTACAGGGTAATGTTAGCTGCTCCGGGACTCCAGATGCTCTCATGTCATGCCACGCGGCGAAAAAGACATTCTCAGGCGTTTGAGAACTTCTTGTTCAGAACCTGTTCTAAAACCTTGTAGATTTAGATAATCTTGTCTTTCTGGCGAGGTTATTTCAATTAGATGATTAGATTAGGGAACGTGGTCAAATTTATCAATGTCACACCAGTACTTCATTCATTTTCAGATGTCAGTATCCACTATTGCTGTAATATTGAATTATATACAAATTATTTATGTAGTGAAGTATGTTCTGTAGCTGTTAAACCTAGGTTTGTTGACAATAAGTTGATACTCTGCACGTGCACTCAGTACAGTATAATCATGATTGAAAAATAATTACCTTAAAGAAGTATGAAAATATAGCATTTACAAAGAACCTATTCGCATTTATCTAATTAACTTTGCGCAGTTAAAGTCAAATTTGATCGATAAATAATTAGTAACTCTATCGTCTGGACGCCAATAAGGGCACAAACTTGGGTACAAAAAAATTTTTTTGGGAACAAAAATTAAAACTCTTGCTTACACTTATGGAGTAATTCCTTCGCAGCGACGGAGCAGTAGAGGCAACATCACGCACATGATCCCCAACAACACTGCTGATGGTGAGAACAAGAGGTACACCTGGGACCAGGTGACAACAATGCCTACCCCTGTCGACATCCTTAGGGGTGGAATCCAAGATGGCCACCATGCTTTAAGTTAACCCTATCCTATTGGAGATCGCCACTTATGCCCAGCTGCTCTTTGAGAACGTAGTTCTAGCAAACATAGAATGGCTCAATAATTTGTTTTTAAATCTTCAATTTGTAGTTGTTCTGTGCATGCCCTTCCCTCCTAATGTTTGCGATTGAATACGACAATTTCCAATGTTATTATACCTCGAAGTAGTCACTACAAAACGTTTGAGCGCTTTAACCTGTACTTTTTTATTGTTTATGCTAGAAATGGATCTCCGATTCAAGTTTTTTTATGATGAGGTGTGCATAAAAGTATGTGAAAATTGTACCTAACCTCAACCATATTCATAGACATGAGAAAAAAAGTCAAACAAGGTTTTAGTCAGTTTGGATTCCTGGTTTTAGTATACAAACTCCCCAAAATAACAAAATAAAGGATTTATGAGTCACACTGTATGTTAAAAACTCCAACAAATAATCTAATATCGATAAATACACCTGATACAGTATACTCTGTAGAAAGAGGAGGGATGGTGGATATCGGGGCTGCCGCCAGAGGGGACTAAAAGTCAACCCCCCCAGGCTACTTAGCATAACTAGTTCCGTACATTAGAGCCCCTCAAGTGTGGGGGGGACCTAAGGGGGGGGTAGAGGTTCAGATTGAATTGTACATTTTCTCAATTGGCCCTCGATACCGCGGCAGGCTGATAGGTTTACAGCCGCGAGTCAGCACGCACCCGGAGGACTTACGACGCTCAGATCTGCGATAGAGGTCGCCTTCTCGCTACGGCCAACTTTAATTGACAATATTTCCTTGCAGTCTTAGTCAACTTTATAATTACTACTGAGGCTCCTTTGTCGGCTAATCTTTAGCCTTTCTTATTCAAACTGTTCTTTCTTTATTGGTGCTTATTATCAAAACCCTCATAACAGATATTCGATCCTCATTCTCGATTATACAATGGTACGGCCTTAGAGAGCATTTTTAAACACTTTATAAGCATTAATGTCATGTGGCTGCTTTATCTATCATCGTTAAATGCAATAATCTTGGCAAGGTATATTTTTGGATTTAAGCATGTATATTAATGCTTTTCCTGGCTCCTAGCCTGATCGTGATATTATTCTTTCGTAAATTAGAACCAATGGCCTCTAGATATAGTCTCTTCCTACCCTACAACATGTACACAAACACGATAAATGTCAATTTTAATTCCTCCGAGGATCACCTAAGTGTACTTTCTAAGCAACCACAAGTATTGCCAAAAGGCAACAACGCTTCAAATCATTGTTTCAAGTTGGACCTCACTTAATACTCACTACGATCGAAACTCGGGATGAAGACTGGAATCGACAAAATCCTATCCCAGTTTCGTATTCCAGTCGTAGGGGGTCACGTACGAGTCATTCCTTATTCCTCGAACAGAACTGGTCCATCCGTCCCGGTGTATTGTAATGCTGGTGTCGTCTTTGGACCAAGTTGAAGATTGGACGTTGAGGTATGACTTGCCCAAACGAAAGAACTTTTTTTTTATATCAAATGTTGTTCAGGATTTGATTCATTAATTTGTAAAGTAAGTAAATGGCGATAAAACAGAGAAGAAAAAGGAAACCTAACTGCGAACCAGCATCTTAATTCCTGGAGGCAGCCAACCGTTTCTCCAGCACCCCTGTTACGGCCTCGGGGATCCAGTCCGCTCGCATTCCCGCTCACTCCAAATGGTGGGTAGTAATTGCTCCAGTGGCGGGTTTTCTCTGCCCAGCTGGAAGTGGAATGACAGAAAAAAAAAGTAGGAAATGGGACAAAAAAATACAAAACTAGAGGAGGCTAAGACGCAAGGGAGGGGATGAATAATCCATCTAGATACCCAGAGCGGTCGAGTTATCGACGAGATAATGGCTCCTTTACAGGCGCGCCCAAACGACGATTACGCAATTGAGTGACATTGTTCTTCGGATGACCGCAGGAGGAAGGTCCTCCACAACAGCTAAGGGCTATTAGACTTTCAATTTCCACTCTAGAGTACAGGCGAGAGCTATAGAGAGTTAATTACTTAATGCAACAAATAACAGGCCGAGCAACCTGCACTTAGGCAAATCAGCGGTGTTGCTTAGCGCTCAATCAGCGAGTTCGGGAGTAAGATGAATAAATCAATGATATTATCAGCGTATCCGTTATTCATCACCTCATTCCATTGACACCTGACTCAAATGAGCCGTAACACGTGGACGTTTACGTCACGAACGACAGATTACCATTACACATTTTTTTTTCCTAGCTCTAAAAAACTAACAATGGAATACCCAGTTAACATTTATAGCACAGCTGTCCTCAATAGTAATATACAATTCATAAGGCTATAAATACCGCAGTACGTTTGATGAAAATTGAGTAAGAAATAGGGAATTTCTATATAAAAGAAGTTAGCTAGCTATTAACTCTTAATCATGTTCTATGCGGAGGAAGACGAAATCATTTTATGTTTTTATGTCAAACTGGGGATTGGGCTGTTTCGGGAGAATATTACAGAAACAGAGATATGGACTGACAATAGGGCAAAGTAAGGTTGGAAAACTATCCCTAACAATTCATCAGTTTCTAAAAAAAAAAAGAACTAGTGACAATAGTTAATTTAATCACCAATAGAAAACACTGTGAGGGTATAATATACTATACAGAAGAGTTGTTGTAAAGAGTAACAAGCTCAGACCAGGCAACAGCTTGCCAAATAGGATATAAAAGCCTATTTACACTTGGCCCAAAACTATATTTATGCTTGTACACAGCTATAATACCAACTAGATAGCACTTACTTTCGCGATTATAGCTTATTCCTAAAATACTATCCCAGACTAATCGTGTACTTAACTGGTGTACCGTGTACACTGAATGAAATTAACAATTAATTTAACTTATTTGCAGGGTTTATTTATTGTAGGCTTCTCTGAATAAATGCATTAATCCGAGGCTGAAATAGCTAAACAAAAGGTGGTGACTTGTAAATGAGTGACCATTCCTGCAGTATGGGGTCAATTCTACCCCAGCCAAACTTAATAAATCACATTATTCTTATTTAACCCTCTGATATTGATACAGCTATTGGATCTGGTTATATCTAAATTTCTTTCAATAATTATACGAACTAGTATTTAGTACTCAGTAAAAGAATCGGTGTAGTGTTTTTCAATTTCTCATTTTTGCACAAATACATAAAACCGGGTTAAATTTTTACTTCCCGAAAAATCCAGCGAATATTGTTTGCGAATTCACCACACCTTTTGAAACTTGTTCGCAAAGCATCGTTCATTTCTTCATCAATTATGAACACGTCATGCTTCTTATGGGTAGTGCAGCTTTATTCTTTCAAAAAAGGGGGACATATAAAAGAAAATATCGAATTCCTATTTGTTGCTGAAGTTGTTTTACGTAAAATGGCGGACGCAGACACGTGTTGTATAAGAAAAATTCCAACATGGTAGACACTTGGAAAAAGTCATCCTCCGAGTTTCTCCGAGAATTCCCTGCTTTTTTTTTCACTCAACTCCTTTTCTGCTCCTCCTCTCGCATTCCCATCTTCGGTTATTTTAATTGGGATGCCTCCCTTCCTCCGCCTAGGCTGGATCTGTCCCGTCCAGGTCGTGACATTGCCCTTATAGACGCAGAAGGCATCATGTTATTAATAATGCGAATTGACAATATCTCGGTCCTCTACCTAGTAAAAAAATAAATTTAATGATTATCCAGTATCCCGGCATATGTTGCTAAAAGTCGTGATGGATAAAATAGTTTTGAGTGACACACAATATCGAAAAGAAGTTCACAAATCACTGAATTACATTTTTTGAAAATATTTATTATCGAGATAAAGGACATAGAAAGTGAACAAAAACTGTAACAACAGTAATTACTTAAAACATGTGCTTGTGATAAACTACTTTTCAAAAAGTCTTCAATTCGTTTGTTGATTGTAAATAGAAGGTGAGCCCCATCACCTAGTATTATATACAGTGCATTGTTAATTTTAACGTCAATCTGTAATGGTATTATAACCCACCCTTCTTCGAATGCATCAGCGCATCGCAGTAAGAGGAGATAATTGTTAACTTGAATCTGTAAATTGATAACAAGTTTTATTAATAAATGGGTTTAGGGGGAAGAAAAAAAATGATTCAAAAGCCAATTATTTTGAAATCACTGTAGGAAGTTATACGGTATATGTGACTGATTAACTAAAGATATACGACTCAATGCACAAACAATGAAAATAACTAAAAGACTAATAAAAAAAAAAAACCTCCAAATTAGATACACTATTTCTATTCACCAAATTTTTTTAGAATACCTTTGAAATTTATTCTGCGTTACTTTCATCAATGCCAGACTTTGTGATTTAGTTAGAAGTAAAACTTAGATATTGACTTATCTAATTAACGGGTTTTTTTCTACTTGTTTCGTTATTATATCGTAGTTGTGGAATACACAGTTGATTTCAAGGTTTAATCATTTGTAGGACCATTATTATAGACTATACTTATGCAGAAGAGACGAAAGGTATTATTGCCCCTCACTTCAGAATCGGTAATTAACTGGAATGGCAAAGGAAATATAACGATTTATAAATTGAAATGAGCTTTCAGAATGGAGAACAGTGCTAACTAGCTGTATTTAAGTGGCTATAACTTGCTATAAGAGGCCCCGCGCATGCTACCTGTGGCCAGCCAGCAGCGAGTCAGTTTACGACCTTTTGAGTAGGTCGTAAAAGGGGCTGTAAAATCTCGCAGCTCGTGTCTGCTCCGGTACGGGACCCTCGGGCGTCGTCCGACCCCCTCAGGTCCGTTGTGGATCTGAGTAACGGCATGTTGTCATGTCCTTTCATGTCGGTGCCTCTGTTTTAACGGGGTTTTCCCTCTTAGCTCATCGGTGGAGAGAGCTAGGGGTATCACCCCGAACAATAAGGGTAATGGACATGCAGAGAAATTGAATCAGCGACCACGAGTCATTACGGCACTAAGCAACCAGCGTCAAACTGTATTTGATTTGAGCATTAGGTGATTCTTCGGAGCGATTACTTTGCAAAAGAATTTTCTTCAGTAGTATGCATCGTTAAACTAGTTTCACTATACTATCCACAAGGATCGTACCAAGACATACAATCAGTCTTTAGGTATATATCAGTGCCTTTTGTTGCATATAAATTTGTATATAATACTTACGTACTGGATAAAACAAAGACCTACATTGACATAATCCATGAGATCCAATGAGCCAATCAGGACTTATAATTCATTACAGACGCAATCGAAATACCAACACCTAATAATTACTCTTTATTTGTGATTTATTAATTAAATGCTAAATGTTTTTCGATTACCCTGCATCGCCATTCTTCAGTATCATTCATCATGAAGTGAAAAGGAAGGAATGTCGATTTACAACTTACAAAGTTCTACAAAGGTTCTAAAACAATGTATTGATCTTGTCAACATTTAAATTTTTTATTCAATATTTTTGTTCGGTGTTATTGAACGAGGACATCAACCTTGTCAAGATTTTAATCTCTGGCGTTGAAGTCATCAATTTAGCACCACACAACAAATCGTTTATCAACATCCTTCGAGCCGAACTTAATTTCCCGAAAACTGGTCCCAAGTCAGCGACCTCATCCTTGAGGTTTCCAATTGGAGATTTGCTACTCCGATAAGGGCGTAACCGCGCCCAATCAACAGCTGGTTCATAGACGTTCTTATTGGCTGATGAGACGGTAGGCGGGAACGCAACACATTCGTATTTCTGCCGCTGACAAATGTTTAGAAACTAATTGGCGTCGCCTCTGACCAGCGCCTGATGGAAATATTTATCAGGTCGTGGTCCCTGCTCAATATTCATGACCTGGGACCGTCTGGAAAGTCACGCCTGGAACTGGAAGGGACACGCGAGTGAGACAGTTGCCGTTCTCCAGGCACCGTCGCTCTATTGATCTATTACAGGGGAAGGCTCCCGAGGGAATGCCCGATCCGGCAACGCAGGGAACGCTGCTCCATCAGGAGTACGTAGGGTCTTGTCTTTTCAGGGCCCTTGGTAGGAGAAGGGAAGACCCCCTTCATCCCTCATTTGCGCTTAAACAAAGTCACTATTTCAACAGTTTTTAACGATCTGTACTTCAACGAATCTTATATCATTGTATCTTACAGGCTTATGAATATAATATGTTGATTATTTATTTTAACATAAGCTGTTGCTCAGGATACTAAATTAATTCACAATATGCTCTGAAGTTACATTGACACAATACTCTTTAATCTTTCCGTAGTCCACAGTTCTTTGAAATTTCGCTATTTTATTAGCGCCAATTTTGACACCTCATGCTAGCAAATCTATGTAACTACACCTGCTAGATCACAGAAGCCCATGAAAATCTTTAGAAATTGATGACAAAACAAAATATGAAATTTAAAGCACAATTTTATCAAAACTTCTGATTTTTTTTTTCATATTGATTTATTTTTCACAGACGTAATGAAGTAAATAATACAATCACTGAACAAGATTGAGAGTAACAAATAGACAAAATTAGTATGTAAGTTAGTTTTTAAGTTTTCTTTTGTTGTGATCAAAAGGGTGAGCCCCATCACCTTGTAGAGTCTTGTCAATGGAGCCAGGTACATTGTACTTGTATTGATTATATAACTTCTATACCGATTCAGACCTTGTATAGAGTGTACCGATGGTACAGGACATATAAAATGTAATATGTAAATATATTCGGCTAAGAATCTATTGTAAATAAAAGTTTTGTCATTTTTTTTAACAAAGAACATTCAAAGATACCTCCCCATATGAATGAAGGATTATGTTGATGATAGTTTAAATTAAATTAATAAATCTCTACTCCAGTTATTGCGGAGTCTTCGTGGCGTGTGAAGTAAGTCTTGTGTTGCTAGTCCAATTATGCGAGGATTACAGTGTCCTTATATCTCTTGATGGAATCGTCTGTACACAGTCCTGCACCAGGTGTGGATACTCGTTGCATGTCGTAAGCCTGTCTGTAGAGACGTATTTCTGACGTACTAAGGTGTACCAGTAATAAGCCAAAGTAGATTTAAGTGAAATCAATGATGCAGTTAGGTAATGTTGACTCCAAGGTAGCTACAAATTTTAACGAAATTTAGAATATTGTGATAACGACTGTAATGATAAGGGTGCAATACCTTATTTATCTAGGCTAGTATTGTTTGTTGTTTATTGGTCACATCAATTTGACAAAATATGAGTATTATTTTTATTTCTAGGTATCAAGAAACCGACAAGTTCTTTCTGACCAGGAAAAATTCACCAGAAGGAAAAATAAAAATACACAATGAGAAAGAAAACTTTAAGTGAAGTAATTGACGATTGAGATGTGGAAGAGCACCTGCATAACAAGCGCACCCACTTTCCACCAGTGTGTATTTATAGCACTCATGACCAGGACTTCATTAATTCTTATCTGTAAATAATGACTCGTAATTTCAACTGGCCTGGTGGGGGGGGAGAAAATAATTAAGACCACAAATACAATGCCATTTCTTACTTTCCTTTTTGCAGAGCTTTATGATGGACGACTCATTATAATGGAAGACTTAAATATACACTTACTAACTAGGTGGGGATAACCAATTACATAAAATGAAAAAAAAATTTATTTTTTTGTAAATACTAACGCTTTGGGATTCCCTTATGGCCACTCCCATTGTTACTGCAAGTTGAATGGCCACATTTTACATTTTTTAAGTTAGAAATCATAAAGGTTTTGTCAACCATTCAAGTCTAAACTAAGCTAAAGGCTTAATAACAATTAGTAATTAATAACAATTAATAGTTGCCCTGAAAGTAACTCAACCAGCTTATAATACATAGTTACTAGTGTCATAATCAGAAATATCGGAATACACCAGCCTGTTTACAAAATTTTTTACAAACTTATTTGCTAAAGGGTCGAGTAAAAGTGACATTATATCCCAATATATAAGGAAAATGAAATTTACATTTTCTATTTAAAAAAAAAAAAAAATGTAGGTGCTGTTTCAAGTATACTTGAAAAAACAGGAACTATTTCAGAAACAATAAATAAAAAATATTAGCAAGAATTTTTGCTGATTTTTTTTTATAAGTAGATATTAAGGCCAAATCCATTAACTTCACAAACAAAAATAAAAAGTTATATAATTGTTTTATGAATCCCTTATAATCTGTTACATGATACATTCAGTACACAGTATTAACAAAATTGTTTTTCACTCCTGTTTATGAAATGGTTTTTAATTTTTATATATATTCAGCGGTTTTTACATAATATAAATTTATATGGGAATAGTCTGACGGCATGCATTTATTATGTCAATATTTATATTCTGTGTATCTGGGATATTTTTGTTACATTGCAACAAAATAAATTTGCTAAACGGTTTTGGCGTGTTTTTTTTTTTTTTTATTAAGTCTAATTGGTAATACATTTTTAGTTAACAGTGATGAAATTACTTTTCTAGCGGAAAACCTCTAAACGAATTTTAACAAAAATAAAACGTCAAAAGTAAATGTATAAACGATTTTTTTTTTATTAATGAACCTTCACAATTATTTTCAATTGAAGTTTTTTAATAATATAAATTTTTATTCTTCATAATAAGAATATGTACTCAAATGAAAGGTGCACCTGATGCAGATTTAAGCATACCAGGTAGAATTATGAGAACAGTTGGCGAGAGTTGAGACGCCAGCTGCCGTCGGGAAGAAGAAGGCCCGACCGTGTCGGCCATGTTGGTGAGCCCCCTCCAGCCAGCCAGCGCATGCGCCGCCTCTAACAGCTGTGCCATTGTTGTCCTCTCTATGTTTACATCAATTTCTTATGTTTTAGTTGTTAAAATGTTCACAGTTTTCATCAATTACGAACATAAAACCTAGTAAAGTCTATTTATTGCATATAGATGACTTCTACCAGCCGTAAGTAGACGGAAAACAACAGTTTGTTAGCGTCTCTTAGCGTCCAAAATGGAGGTGAGCCAAGGAGATTATCGAGGCGTCCTTTCAGTGTTTTGTGAGGTTTGTTTATTATTTAAGCGCCTTAAAACGACATAAAAGTATATTTATGACCCGTTCGAATGCACGTAAGTTGATTGAATGTATTTTTATTAGAGATTCTGTAGGTCTGGACATTCTTAACCTCTCATAGGTAGACAAGGATTAAGACAAAATAAAAATGTTTTTATCCGGTACTTGCAATTTTGAATCCTTTGTTGTGTGTGTGATGTTTTTATTGTTTTGCTAGACAATATTTAATCCATTCAGTGTGATATAGTTAGTGTTGGATATTACTTTCTATAAATTTAGTTCAAAAGTACCATTTTTAAAATAAAATAAATATTGTCCCTTCAATGGTGGGAATTGACCATTTTTTATGGAAAATATGAAGAAGAAAGTAAATTTCTAACTGCAGATAGAAAATAAATGAAACAATCCATCGACAAGTGGAGTAATGCACCAAATTAATTTTCCTCTCGTGTCAAAATATGTTATTTTTGTAATGAGTTATTATTATGGTAGTCATTTTTACAAATATTTTTTGTACAACCCACACCACACATTCAGGGGTAAATAACAGTATATATATATACCAAATTTGAAGTAGTGGTTTCAAAGGCATAAACCAGTGCAGCAAAATAAATAGAAAGAGAAGGAAAAAATGCAATGAATACCTTAAATGGGCGAATAAATCCACGTAGAAATATATACATCAGCTGGAGAATTGGTAGGACTGAGTTAGGGGCTGGTTTGGGGGGGGGGGAGGTTTTTCCGATTGTGTTTCCCTAGATGACCTATATCTCAGTGTTCTCATTCGATCAATAGTACCACTTTTTCCCCTTATTATTCTAAATCCTTCTGTCGATAGAACCTTTCCAAATGGAATAATTGTTTTTTTAAAAATAATAACTCATAGATTTTTTAAGAAAAGTAATCTTTCAGGAAAAAAGGACATCATGAAACAATTCTGTTAACTAGTCAAATTATAATTATAATATACTCCGGGAAAATTAGTCCATTTTTTTTAAAGGAAATATTTTATTTTACAAATCAACTATATAATTTTTTCCTAATTTTTCTGAAATAAATTTTATTTCCATGTGTAATAAATGCAAATTATAAATTGAAGCAGTTTTCTATATGTTCCCTGACTAATTTCCCGTATAGATTTAACTCAATTAGATTTTGACTATTTAGTGAAATATTTGCATTAATGTTTTCATTGTGATATGTTTTTGCGGGCATTCAAAATCTGTTGCCTTGTTAATAAGTAGATACATAGTTCAGCTCTCAATCATAAGCAATTTTTTTTTTTAATTATGCTACACTTCGAAGTTTTGTTTATCTGATAATAATGATCAAATAAAGAAAATAGTAACTATTTTTAAATTATATTATTACGGATGCAATTTTTTATCATATTATCATAGGAATAAGTACAGAGTGATTATTTTATACAGAAACATAGATGCTTATTTACAAAAGATAAAATAAATTACTTTTTTAGTGGCAATGTAGATTATCGTCTAAAATCATAAGTTGCTGCTGACCTATACAAACATTTAAATGAAGCTTTTTTATTGTATTATTATTAATTTATTAACATCTTTATTATTTAAGTTCTAACCTCCACCACCGTCCCCCCAAAAAGGCTATCGAGACGAAAATTATAGGTACCAAGGAATTGAATATATTTTTAATTATTACACATTTTAGACATAAACGTCCATGTTGAACGTTATATATTTTTTTGACTGGGTATAATAAAATAATTATAAAATGGTATTCGCATCACCATTAAATGAATTTTAATTGAGAATATTCATTTTCCACTTCTTTTCCCAGTGTTTAAAAACATTCAGACTAATTTAATGATTATTTATCAGACAGCTTTAATTATTTAAAGTCTAAAAGATGTCTGAAATTTGTATCAATGAGTAATATACATATCTGGAAATACTAAATCTGTTTTATAAGAAATACTGTTAATACGACCTTGCGATCTAATGGCATATTTTAATGGTGTATTACCCTCTGGATAATTACAGCTGAAGTCTATCAATAGGCAATATAATTCAGGTTAGTGACTATCGTGTTATGATAATCTATATATAATAACGACTAGACTCTGTTCAATTCTTCAAAGGCACTTAATGTCTTAAAATTAACTATACAAAATTAATAAACAAACAGTAGACAGTCGACTATAATTGATAGCCATAAAAAAAAACAGAATAAATGAGCAAGATGAAGAGTGAAAGGGCGAGCCCGTGGATCCGAAACGGACACCACTCGCCCTCGCACGTCTGTTTTATGGCCCATAAAAATAAAACAAATTGTTGACTATAAATTAACCAACTGTGAGTAGTCTCTTACCGCCACGCGCCTCGTCCAACAGCTTACCTGAAACAGTAATAGCACACCCTCTTAGAAACTCTTATTGATTAATTATTGGGACAATGGTTATCCCGATAACAACAGCTTTAATAGTTTAATAACCATTAGGGTTTATTACCTTAATAAAAATACATCTACATCTACATATTCAAAATGCTTGTTCCAATTTATCTTAGTCCTCGCAACATATATTTTTATTTTATAATCTAAACAATTAACTTCCCTCTGTTTCTTAAACGAGGCTTATTGATACCAGGCCACTTTCTAAGGCGGTATATTTAAAATATTAAGTACTGCTGAAATAATATGAGTTGCGTGCTTACTATGCTTATAGATAATATAACTAATAAAAATATAAATAATATTATACAAATCAAATGCGTAAATAAAAATAGTATTTATAAAATGACATTACAGGATAAAATATTGTGTTACAATACACTCTCTGTTTAAGCGTTAATCAGAAGAATAAAATTAAACAAAATAAACCAGTGGCCTCAACTTTAAAGAGTTTATTAGTAAATTGTGATACAATTTATTTATTTATAAAGATTACTCCTTATAATTGTATTTATTACAATCAATTAAACTATGTCTTTATCGTTAATATACATTGGTTTGAAGTATTCGTTTGGATATCGGCTTAGGTTGAAGAAAGAAAGATGTTAATCTTAAGATTTATTTATCGATAACGTTTCGTTTTCCCAATGAGTGTTAACCGTTAAAATCTCACATTTATCATCATGTCAAAATGTATAAACATTCGTTTATTAGCCTTTGGCAATATCCCTATAAATACATCCAGTTGAAACATTTAATTTATATGTTCAGATTTCTTTACAATAGGCAAATATGGTTTGTATAAATGTTGTAATACAAAAGTTGATCTAATTTATGATATGTTAACAGAGCGTTGCTGTGGTCGCCTGCAATGGCCTCAGGAATCTCTTTCTAATCACTCCACCTCTTCCCTTTTTTTTCCTTTTCGTCCTCCCTCTTTATCCTTTTTACTTCGACCTTTTTTTTTACCCTTCGTATCCTTTCTCCTTGAGTCCCTGTGTACCTGAGCTCCCTACTGGAGAGAGGTCGTAAGCGGTCTAATGATCACTATTCCTCTATTCTTGTCCCGCTGCCCTTTTAGGTTTCCAGGGTATTTTTTCACCCTTGTTTCGCCCACCGTTTACCGGTCTTTTTACCGGGCCATTTCTCCTTTCACACTCGCTTATTCTACCTTCCAAACCTTTTTTTGCCTACTTTTTTAACTGCGGTCGGGTGCATTGTTGTACCGTTGGAGAAAGTCGCAAGGGTTTCTTCTCAGTTATACAGGTCAGTCAGTCAGTGTTCCACCTTCGGCAAGTGTTGTTCATCGCTGGTCCCTCATGTAATATTTTTCAACATCAAGATGCGCTGTGATTCATTGTGATGAGATTTTCCAATTTATGCCAAATGTTTGAGGAGTATATTGGATCTGCTGGGAAGCAGTTGGTGATTATGACTCACTTTTATCATAAACAATTATATTTTAATTCCAATTAATGATACACAATAAGCTTACTGAATACTTTTAGAAATGATCTTAGTTTTCAATAAACTAATAAACACCATTAAATGGCCATAAGATGCGGCAAGATATTTCATAATTGATACGCTTGATCTTGTTAGAGAATGCGAGGCTCTAATTAATATATGCATAATTGTCTTCCCACAATATCTTTTTGTTGTACTGATGATTAATAACCAAATTTTCTGTATTGCTTTAATTGAAGTTAAAAAAAGGAGTAAAGGAAAGAAAGCGACAATTGTGTTTTTAAGTGTGCATATTCATCACAGTTGAAAACGTCTTGTCCTTTTCGTTTTTTATGAATAGAAACCATGTGAATCCAATTTAAATTAAATGATAGCTTAAAAACACCGAAAACACACTGTGAATAATTCATGTATGTTATTCACAAGTTTTGCGCATTTTAACGTAATATGCTGTAAACAATCATCAGAACAGAAACTTTATTTATTAAGGAGAATATTCTTCATTTAATTAATAACACAATATTTAAAAAAAGAAATTTGTACGTATATTTAAGTACGGAGATTCGTCCAGCCGGAGTGTTATGGTTGGTTCTTTAAACATTTCTTCATTTATTTGGGTTAAATATTTCATCGAAAATGTATAAAACGAACGCTTTTATTAAAGCGTCGAAATAAATTTTTCGGCACGAGTGATAATTGTATTAAATAAATAGAGAAAGATCTTTAAGAAAATTTAACATTTTGCTAACTGAAATAGCAGTAGTTGTTGACAACAACTTGTTTTAAAATGTAAATATGCAAGTATTTGAAATAATTAAGTAAAAACATTATCCTACAATAATCGTTAAAATGACTATAAAATTTAACTTCTTTCGGTGCTAATAATTTATGAGAAAACTGATTTTTTCTGATGTTATTTTTTTTTCTCGCCCAAGGAAAATATCAGAGACAATAATCTCAAAATAAAAAAAGTTAATGCTTGAAAATATAAAACCGACACCACAGAGAAAAACTGAGTAATTGTAAAGACGATAATTCTTAAAGCTCAACGCTACTTCATAAATCATTAATAATTGTCCAATGACGGTAATGAACCGAACTTTTTTCAAAAATTACTATTATCTATTTTTAGTAAACTCAATCTAAATTTACTTGTATTACATACATGTGCAAGATTCATCTTATTAGAGTTTGAAGGTTTTGTAGTTTTAGTGGGTGTAGTGACATAGAAATATACTTAAAACTTATGATTCTGCGTCATAATACACAATCATCTCGTTTTTTGCAAAAAATTGTCTTATCATTTCGCAATTGACTTTTTCCTCAGCGAGGATCCAAATACTTGAGGCTAAAATCGAAATCAGAAAACGTAGTGTAAAAATATTTATTTAAAAAATAAAATATAAACCTTCAAATTAAGACGGATACAACCTTATCTTTGTATCAAAGGAAAATTCATCCTCAATATATTGGACATTTATTTTTATTAAAATATAATTTTATTATCATTATTATCGTTTCGGCAAGATAAAAGCGCTTACTATTGTTACTATTAATTATTATAAATTTAGTAATATTTTAATTATATTTTCATATATTTCAAATATCCCTTTATTTTTCCCTCATCCTTAATCTTATAATTAGAAAGCTAAGAAGAAAAAAACATTATATTTTTCAGAAGGTTATACGTTAAAAAAAAGTAGTGAACCAGGCTGAGAAATCCAAATTTAATGTTTAGTCAATCACCAGTTCCTATGGCAACAATCTCAGGTTGGCTTCATCTATTCATGATGTGTTTTGCCATGAAATAATTAATTATTAAATTGTCCTTTAGTAGAACTTCAATATTGAATTTAAATGTGATTTCAATGAAAAAGGGGTTTTGAGATTGTAAATAAATACTCCTTGGTCCCTCCACAAAATATATGTATTTGTGAATATATTGTAAAGAGAGTGAATATTTTATTTACATACATTCATCACCAACCAAATATTAATGGTTTTGACATTGTTCCTGTAAGAGGGCAACGAGATTAAAAGTGAAATAAATTGTCCCGATAATAAAAAATAATGCCTTATTTATTAGTTATTACTATTAAGTAATAATAAAAAAAAAATAAAAGGTTGGAAACAGCCATGGGCGAGGCCAAGGAGAAAAGTACGGCCATGTTGCCGGCAGGCGGGCCTTCGGAGCCCGCCCGTAGCCACTCCACTGCCTCCTGCCATTACACAATGGTTGTCAGCGCTCTTCCATTTTTCATTATCTTATAAATCCCACATTTTGCACGTTTTCTAACCGTGATTGTGAGCACACATTTTTTTTAGATTTATATCTCTTTGATATGATTTATATATTTTAAAAAATATAAGAATGGCACATTATTTTCATGAGAAAATAAGTATAGGTTAGCTCCAACTTTGCTACTCTAATACTTAAAAGTTTGTTTTTATTGACTGAAAGCAACTCTTTTAATAGCAAAATATCTCGTGATATAAATTAACTTTTAATAAACCTTTTCTTAATTAAATTTTTTTTATGACAGAAAAAAAAACCACCGTTCTTCCACAGATCTCAATAGACTTCAAACCGAATATATCACACATATTTGAGCCCACAATTAGACTTCAATTAAATATTTAACTCTTTCTTATACTTTTAAAATACACAATTTGAGCATAAATTATTATTACAAATCAATAATTAAATTTAATATGATTGCTGAGTTGTGTTAATCAATACTGAATTCATGTTATTTTTTTCTAAAAAACGCAAAACAATGAGTCTCTGTTAATGCATTTATTAATCAAGGTATCTGCTTCGTGATATTTAATTCATAATTACTGATCATTTAAAATTATTATGTGTCATAAAAGTACATTTTGCTTTCAAAGATTGGCTTTTAGTAATTGAAAACAAATTTTAAAGATAAAAAGCTAAAGTAGGAACTCACGTGTACTTCAAAGAAATTGATTGGATTATCTAGAGCTGGTGACAATTAAATTAATCCCTCATATCATGTCCATAAAATGTCTATTATCTCATAGGCATAATAAGCAAAAAATAACAAAAAGCGAGGCCTAAAAATAAGCCGAGTTAATTAAAAACAAAGTTATAGATCCTCCCTTAATCTTGGCTGGGTCGCCCAGTGACACAGATATACAGGAAACGGCATTAGGGCCTGGGAGCCGCCGACCCCTCGTAGCCATGGAAACAATTGTTACCCATGGTTACACCGACCCATTATTATGGAAATTAGGTATTTGATGCTGGGCCGATTCTTGCTTTGTCCCGCCGTCTTTATCGCTCCTTACTCCTATATAGCCCTCTTTCAATTAATTCCAGATATTTATAGCCACGGGTTGAATAATTGGAGTTCATTATACTTAATCTCAATAGCCTCTACACACTCGAGGATCTTATATAAGTACAATTTGTACAATAAAATGCTAAATCTTTTCCTAATATGTAATAATCCATTTTTAAGTGCGCATAAAATATAATTTACATGACAACAGTAGTCATAAGTAGACTACAGACTCGTTATCATATAAAAAAAAACAATGACGTAGCATTATTACTTATACCTCAGTAATTTTATTATATAAGAAAATACTCTGATGTAAAAACTGAAAAAGGAACTTGATACAAAAATATAATCTAGACCTGTTATCGTAATTAATTTTAAATTACATTCAGATGTATATTAGCTTTTATAGAGCATTTAGATTAGGTCTCCTTGTGTGGCCTGCCTTTAATTTACTTTTTATGAGCAAAGCAAATGACTAATGATAAGGTACAAATACATCGTTTAATATTTTACGATTTAATAGCTGGTATTTTCTAAAATATCCATGTCATATTATTAACTTTTAATTCATCTAATTTTTTAATCATCACAATAGCAAATTAAATTGTTGTAGGATGAGCTCCCTTAGACTGAAGTCCAGTTTATTTTGTTCGGACGCTCCTTACTAAATTATGCGCATACTGTAATGATTAAGCAAAGTAAATTTGGGTTTTAGAAAAAAAAAGTTTTTTTCTGAAGAAAGTAAAACATCTCAGAAATTATAATTATTATGAATAGTAATTGGCCAATGAAAACCTACAATCGAGGCACATACCGGAGATCTCTCAAATACCTAGTCAGAGCTGATATTGCCACTACATAAACTACTAGTAAAATTAATATCTTTTGTTATTGTTCGGTAGAAATCGAACCAAGACAATTGTATAGAAATATAGCTTGGGGTATTTTCTATATCTTCTTTACTGAAATACCATCCTCAGTCGACGTTTCGCCAAGAAGAATGAGTTAGTAAAAATGAAAAATATAAAAATCATACCTAAAAATATATTTTCATCGTTTTCTATTTCTGTTATTTATTTAATTAAGTGTTATTGTACTTCTAAATATTTCAATTTATGTATCTTGTTCTTAATTGTAGCTCTGAAGATTCCTGAGTAGGCGAAACGTCAAATGAAAATGTTATTTCTGAAATAAATATTAATATCTTTTATATGAAAGAATCTTAATTATGGAATTATAACATTTTAAAAATTAGGCTATTTTAGCTATTGTTCTATCTCTCTCGAAAGAGTCTATACTGAATTCGAACAAGCCTCCTTCGCCATGGGAAAACCAATTAGACGCCTGCGAAATTTCTTAGAATCCTTTAAGTCATCATTATTCCTATGGGGTAATCAAATGGTCAGACAAATTTCTCCGTATGAAGTAAACGATAGGAGTTCTCGGCTGGGAACTGTTATCCATCGAGGGGGGGGGGACGAAAAAGAAAAGGAAAAAAAACTTTTCGAAAACCAAAAAAGTTTACTTAAGTTAGAGAGGTCGCCTATTTATCGGTTGGATTTATGGCTTAAGGTACGACGGGTCGGGATACATAGTTTTCGGAGGACACGACCTTACTCGCTGTCTAAGCCCTCTGATTTATTTACAGAAACTTCTGAATGTATTAACGAGCTCCTAACCCTTCCGAAACCTTCAGCTCTAAGCTCCGATAAAACATTTAGTAAGCCCTCATACCTAGCGTGAGAATTACTGCTTGTATGTCTGTGTATCCACGCACCTTACAGTCAATATTATTTAAGAGGATTTATAAAAATGAGCTACTTTTTTCGATAATGAATAGTAAACATATCGAGTTAAAAAAATTAGTACCTAATATACAGGAGCGATAAAAATAAACAATAATTATTTGCTGTGGCATCCCGCTATTATTAATAAGCAGCAGAAAAAGCTACTAGCACACTTTTTTTCTTGGTTGTTAATCATTTCTTTCTGTAGCCAAGCTTTACGGCATGTTTATTACGTCTGTTATCAAAACAGTAATGAGATAATAATTAATAAGTACTAATAATTTACCTGGCTAAAATCTATCACCGTTTGTCATCCGTCTATAAGCTTCAAAAATGGTTTAAGAATCCTTTCAGAGAAAGTAAAGATACAATTTGAATCTAAATACTGTAGCTATTTTATAAAGCTCTTTTTCTAAATAGCAAATAATGCTTACACGTCATTTTCGTGACTCTACATTTGCTGACACTCGCACCCAGAAATTTTATGCTAATTGATAATTGTTATAAATCTTGGACAAAGCACTGGGACGGTCCCTGGTTCCAACCCGACCAATTTTTCTTTGGTAAATAGTTGTAATAAGTGTCCCAACACATACCGCGATGAAATTTGACTACATAAATTGAAGTTAAAAATTTGCTTAAGAGGTTCAGCTCCGAAAAAAAAATATGGGTAATACAACATGTATCATAAGTATAAAAAATAGGGATGATTGTATTGTTTTGGATTAAAAATCGGACTACAATACTTCTGATAAAAGAATTATACTATGAAGAAAACATAAATTCTGATTGTGACTTATCTAATTTTTTTCGCAGAAATAAATATTTCTTGGGCTCTCATAATCGTAATATCCTTGATTTTCCCTGATTTCCATGACGATTGACGGTGAATTTTTCTTATGTTGGAGTTTTCAAACAGCTTTCATACCTGAATAGGATTGTGTGTAATCCCCCCCTCAATAAAAATATGTTCTGGTTTTACGTTGTTCGTGGACTAATGAAGTTAAGAAAACCAACAACTCCACTCAGGAGTATGAGAAAAACAACTTTTAAAAGATATTGGCTACCAGCTGAGCCCATAACTCAGAGGACTTACATTATTTTTAGGTTTGGACGCCACCGTATAAATCGATTTATCGGGCACATGGTCGCTATGACAACGCTGATAGAAGAACAATAGGACGAGAGAGAGGGCGAATGTAGCCCTGTCTCATCGAATCCTTGTTAGCCCCACGTCACCTGCTGGCTCTGTTACCACTGTGGCGAGCAAAATTTAGTTTTAACAGGAGCACCTGTTCAAAGGGGGAATTGATACTGCACTCATTAATAACCAACAAAATTCTTTGGCTGAAATCTAGATAATTCTTACTAACTAATAATCTTCCCAATTTATAATAACCTATTAGTTCATTTTGAAAATTCAGGAACCCTCAAGTCTTGTGTGTCTCAGTTCTTATTTGAAGTTCTGAGGACATGGAAATTAGAGCCATCTCGATACAAACATGACTTATGTATCAGACAACTAATTAATTGGAGTTTAAAATAAATATCAAGGTCCTAATATCAAAGTCATTGCTTTCCTGGCTAACAATATATGACACAGTATTTTTTTAACTATTCTTTGAAAATTTTAAAGTAAAATGCAGGCAACCTTGGGGTTATATAACACTATATTACGACTGATGATAGCCTGATGTGAAAGTTATGAATACAAATCACTAAAGTAGATATGACTTGAATCTATGTTTAAAATAGGATTAAGTGATCCACAACATGATAGAGCTGAGCTTAAATTTATGTAAAGGGTGATATACTAAAGTTTTTTAACGTCATCAAATGTCGTAGAGATTGTGATTGGTATTTACGACTACCACGATTAGATGTTCTTTCTTAATTTTCACAAATAATTAATAATATTTTTGGATAGCGGTTAATAAGAGAAAAATACCTGAAATAGATCAACCTGCTGGTGTATTAAAACACATTATGAACAGATAACTGACAGATTAGGACATAAAACTTCATTATTGGGTGGTTTTCATGAAAAAAACCATAAGTTTTAAAATATCTCTAGAATATAAATCAGTTCTTAACACTCATGGCGCCGGGTTCATTTGAATACATATCTAAAAATAGTATCCACCATCTGATTAGGAGTTAATTTAAGATTTGATCGAGTAATTAATATGGAGTTAACGAACCGAGGCTGATAGCTGCCGCTGTTTTTATTAGGTTCTTTTAATCTTGTTTTAGATGTCTGTTTTGATGGAGAGAATTCGGTACCGAAGGGCCACTTGAAAAAAAAAAAATTGCTATGATCTTACAGCGTTAAGAAAAAGAATGTTATGAACTTTGTATTGTATTTTCGTCACAATTCAACTTCCCTATCCACTACTTATGTTTAAGTAAAGGATCCGACTCTAGCACGTTATAACTAACTGAAACTAAGCCTATGATGTACTATTATTATATTATATTGTGAATGCTGACATACGATTGATAATATAAGGAGGAGACAAAATGAGCCTGAGAGTTTAGCCAATGATTGACCAAAGAGAATCCTCTTAAGCTAAAAAAAGTCACAATTTTTAGCAGAATACAGCACGTTAACTGCTGACAACGGAGAGGGATTCAAATCCACAAGAAGTTAACTAACATTAACTAACAAATTTCGGGACCCGGTTTCATCAGCCATTATGAATTTGATCTTTGTAAAGCCAAGTGTTGTAAAGCATCGCCTCCCCTTAGTGTCTTAAACCTTCTGTCGATCTCCATAGATGCGCATTCCTTTACACAAGGTTTATCTTCGTCTTCCATGTCATCTAACTTCTTGTGGATTTGAATCCCTCTCCGTTGTCAGCAGTTAACTTGCTGTATTCTGCTAAAAACTGTGTCTTTTTTTGGCTTAAGAGGATTCTCTTTAGTCAATCATTGGCTAAACTTGCGGGCTCATTTTGTCTCCTTTTTATATTACATTCGTATGTCAGCCTTCTCAATATAGTATAATAATAGTACATAGGCTTAGTTTTATTTTCCAAGTTCTTTTTGCAGTGTCATGACGAAAGCTTCCAACCCTTCATTTACTTGTATTTCCTATATACAAGAACTAAACAGACGCTTTGGACAACTGTACAGACTACTTCAAAGGACATCCCATCTCTCAATAGAAAATAAACTACTAACCTACAAAGTTATACTTAAACCAATCTGGACATACGGAATAGAGCTATGGGGGACAGCAAAAAAGTCGAATATCAAGCGTATCCAATCCATTCAATCCAAAGTCCTGAGAACAATAGTAAATGCCTCTTATTATGTCAGCAACAAAACCCTTCATAACGGCCTTAATATACCCTACATTCTAGAACTCATCCAAATTCCACAGAAGCCTTTCCAACCACCCTAATCCTGTAGCACAGTCTTTGCACTGCGCCACACATCCCTATAATCCTCCTCGGAGGCTGAAACGGCAGTGGCCTCGTGACCTGCTATAATCGCGTGACAGTGGGAGTCCTGGCAATGGCCAGTTTCTCTAATCATGTCCTATTGTATGAATGAGCGAGTGAATGATGAACTGTAAATATGGTATGAATGAGATCATTTATCGGTATTATTATTGCCTTATAAAAGGCAGATTGTAATTATTACACAATAAAGAACTGATGTATTTCCTATATAGAAATACAAACTGTAGGTTTTTGGAAGAATCAAACCGTCTCGAGGAGATAAATATCTTGTGCTTTTTGAACTTTCGTACCAAAGATCATATCTCCGGGCAGAAAATAAAATATATTCGAAATATTCCAACATATTTTAAATGCGACTGGAATCCGATCCGAGGTGTCCGGAGCCTCGCGACCCTCTTTAGGATATAACAGTACAAAAAAAAAAATAATAAAAAAAAAGAACTGAGAAGGAAATAGCCAAGAAATAAAATAATTAAAAAAATAAAAAGGAGAAGCGAAATGAAAATAAAATAAAGCAATAAAACACGAAGGTTTCAAAAGTGACTAAGGAATTATCCGTGGAAGAGGAGTCGTGGTTTATCTCGGCCTGGAAGGAACACAAGTGGAATGTGTTTTCAGGGAGTTGGTTCGCATTAATCAATGTGTGGCTGTCTCCCCCCCTCTCCAAAACCACGCCCCCCTCCTTGTCTGACAGCCGGGCTCCAATTGAGTCTTTCCCGTCCAGTGCCTATTATATGCAAACTTTTTCTTTTATTTCTTATTTCTTAGTTGGCTTTTTTTTTTTTTTTTTAGGTTTTTCTTTTACGAATCAATGGCAACGGTAAACGGGGAACGGTCGAAATGACAATGGGCTAAATATATACCCCTGCTGGACGCTCAATGAAGCCCGCTTGTAAAAACAACTTTGCCAATGTATTTCGATGGTATCTATTAAATAAAGTAATAATTTTTACAGCAATAATTACTGCATACATAAATTATTGTTTTCAACTGTGAACATTTTGTTTTTGTTGACCACTAAACTTATTTTCTATCGATATTTTTTTCAACATGTCTTACAATTTTCACATCCCTTTTTCTTCTTAAATACCTTTACTCACTCCAACATTAATTTAGTTGGTATTCTTCATGAGCCCACTTTACATGAATATAATATAATCTATTACTGTTTTATATATTTAGCTATCTTCAGTGATAGGAGTCGCCTGTTGGGGTTCATTTCTTACACCCATCCCCCAGCATTTCGCCTTCAACGCTACCAGATTTTTTAATGAAAATTTTTAATAAAAGCAATTATTCTCGAATATCATTCATAAATTAGAAACATCGCTTAATAGTTTTAAGGGGCCTTGCTGATGAGTGAGGCAGCCTTGCCTTCAGTCAAGTTCAAGAAAATGTCTTATGTGCAAAATTAATTACTAACAATAACTATTTTTTGTTTCAGATCGGATGCTTTTAACTTCGTAAAACGGATTCACAATTTAATTAAATCCATGGCGGAAAACCTTTGGAGAGATATGGCCGACTTAAGCTATCGGAGTAGTTACGATGGCACTTGGAACGGTTGGTAGAAGGTTCCCTTTATTTCCCAACGTTCTATGGAAATGAACAAAGTGCAGTAAGAGTAGCTTTATTTATGTATTCTTGACCGGGGAATCGTTTGATTAAAAATTACTTTCAAGCCTCAAAAATAATAAAATAGGGTAGTAAGTACTCATTATCGTATTTTGCGTGACATCTAACCTAAATGGAGTTTTCTCCTTTGATCTGTGTCACTTTTGAGTTTTATTGTTTTCTCATTCCGACTAGACAGCGTAAGTCTATCAAGAGTCCCGCAATCGGGCCGTTAACAATTAGACCCTCCGGTAATACGACCGCTTCCTACGGAACTCCGACGTCTACGGTGGGATATCGTAGGAAGGGATTGCAACCCTGACGGATTACCTGGCGTGCGGGTACTGCTCGATAGCCAACGCTCCCGTAATTCATCAGCTGTGATTTACTAGCCTGCGTTTTTCATGGCTTAACACTGCCTAGGTTATAAATCAAACCCTCATGCTCCCATTCCGCCTCTGATATTCAGCTGGCAGTTTGATAAACGCCCTTTTTGTAATTCCAGTTGCTAGAACTTCAAGGAGCTATAATATCAATGTACAAAGTTCGGTCGCAACGAACTTTTTATTTATTTTATTACTTTAATTTTAAAAAGTAAATAATCATTTGAAGAAACGAATTATAGTCTAAACGTACTTAAATCAAGTGTTGGTAATGGAACCGAAGTTACGATTCCATAATTTGTCGTAAAATGAACTGCTAATTTCTCAAATTAAAATTAAAATCCCTACTTATATAATAAAAATAATATTATGCTAATATGCATTGTATATAGTCTCCATCACTCCATAATGTCTTCAATGAAGTACTCATAAACTTTAATTTAGAACAAAGTGAACTAGACGGTAATAGAAAAACATTTATTCATCATATATCTATTTATATCTATCTATATATTAATTTATTCTCGCTATGTTTGCATTCATCTGTAAAGTTTGTGATTGTCGTTTTTGAAATATTTTAGGATATAATCAGTTTTCGTGCATCGTAACTATTGCAGGGTTCTTTGTTTGTCTGTTATTATTCTAAGAAACATATTGTCGATCATCTGAAGTTTGACTGACTAAGAAATTGAATAATTATTTAATATACATTGTTTCTATATTTCGTTTCTATATTAGCGTCTAGACTCAAATTCATATCGACGCCTTGATGATTTATGGTACAATATACCTAACAAAATAATCATTCTACTAACAGTCCGTTAAAAATCGGTGATTAAGATGAACTATATAAAACGTATCGCTATTTTGATTTGTTTTGCGTCAATAATTTTCAACGAGTGGTAACTAGAGATATGATGGGAAAATTCACCGCTAGGATTGCTAGGAAGTAAGAATAATAAAAAAAAACTAGTGAAAAATAACCAAACATAAATAATAGTCCACTGATCCTAATGATGAGTAAACAAATTGTCAATTCATTGGAACCTATGAAATTTCGTGATACATAACAAATTACTTACTATTATAAATCTATCAATACATTAGTCTATTTCTATTATTAGTGCTAGTTTATATTAAATAAATAAAATGTTTTAAATTAAAATTCTAATTATATTTTCCACTCCTGTTTGCTTTGGATGTGCAAGCTATTGCGGATAGCTGTACATAGTGACTCGTAGTATTTACCGTTATAAATCTTACATTTTTTTTGTGTTTGATTATTGTTTGTAACTACTGAATCGCATAAGTAATTGCAATAGATAAATGTCACTTAGAACGAACACAGAAATAAACGATCGATTCCTACTGCCTCCATTAAACCAGTTTCTCTGACCATTTAACCGATAAAAGGCACCTGTATCCGTAACAGTTACCTCACGTCACATTAGATACTGTTACTTAATAAGAGCAGGAACGAAATTCCGGACTATTGATACGCATAATAACGTAATTATAAAAATGATACAGTTACAATTTTAATCGTTATTCGTCAATCGGCAGATAACACATTTTTGAACGAACTATCTGTATAATGATTAGTAGTTTATAAAGTTTACAGTTCTAGTTAATTCATTGATTTAGTTTCGTTACTTCTTTCGAAACCAAAATAGAAAAATGTTTCTCAGTCTCTGGAACAAGGTGTTATAAGTTACGCGGGCAGTTTTTTAGTTCCTAGTTTGACCCAGATACATGAAATTATTAATAATTTACCAGATAAAGATATATTCATTTCTCTATCATATTGAGTATGGTATTGAATTAAAGGTCTCAACGTCCTGATTAAGGGTGAGCGACAGGCCTTTGGGTTTCAGTGGACTGTAATTACAAAGTCGTTAGTTCGTTGTTAGCTTTGAGTTTATAAATGAGTTTAACCTATAATTGGGAGATCGGCTTGAGTTGATGAAAAAGAGTTAGGTTTGTATCAAGTTTATTCACGGACAACGCTTTGAGTTCACCAAATTCTTTAAACATCAACCTCACACGGACCTGTTCCTAAAGAAACCTTCAACTAATTAATTTTATTTTTTTTTACGATACAACAACTTTATTATGATAAAATTACAATCTGCTTCATTGCGCAATAAGTAATTGTGATAAATGATCTCATTCATACCAATTTACAATTTTCATTCACTCGCTCATTCATGCAGTATATAATACAAACAGCCCTGAGACCCCCAAGCCCACATGGTTGTAACCTCCATCACGTGCAAAGGAGAAAGTGGAGTCTTGGGAACTCCCCCACGCTCCTACGTCAGCCGAGTCACTGAATAAGAACGGATGCTGACCAAGAGCGCTAGAGCCACAGACGCTCGGGACATGATTGGAGAAACTGGCCGTTGCCAGGACTCCCACTGTCACGCATCTATAGCAGGTCACAACGTCAACTCATTTATAATTACAAAATGACATTAGAACTGTCACGAAAGGGGGATTTTTGGTGGTATATCCAACTTGTAGCCGATTTTTCCGGATTTAGTTATTGAATTGAAGACGATTGCATCAGTTATGTAACAGACAATATTTTTTGTTACAAATGAGCAACGATAGCCTAATGGAACATTAGCCCTGGAACTAAGCTCATCAGAGGCGATGGTAGCTAAGAGATATGGAGAGAATGGTGTTAAGGAGACGAGGAGCGTGGGCAGTGGAGAGAGGAACAATACCCGTTTATGCAGTAATAGGCCCGTCAGGCGATTATTAAGTTTGATTTATGGAACTACATCTGTCTCGGCTCCACCTCTAATGGCAATAGTGATTCCCCATTCACCTCTCTCTACGTATTACATTTCGATTACAATTCCATTTCTTTTTTAATTATATATTCATCGCGGGATAATTGAATAGAACGCCCTTGTGTGTTAAATGCCTTAAATATGACAAGGATATATATTTATAACACTTATAAGTGATTACAAAGTGTAAATTTTTATTGACGTTCACATATAATATTTATAATATTGTAAAGAGCAAACACTCATAGAAAAAATTGTAAAAATATACACTTATAGATTAATATTTACTTTTTGAGAATTAAATCAAATTTTTTTAAAACCTTTTGATTCCTTCCAAAAATCTTGGTGACCTTAGGACTGAAATTTAAACAATTTAATACATTAAAAACATTTATGTATATATAGGGTGTCCCAGAATTAACGCAAGATTTGAATTTGCCGCCATTTGTGCAGTAAAGTGTTGGCAACCCTAAAAAAAAAACAATTTGACAGCTTACAGTTTAGAGTTAGTAAAAATGGAGCGTTACACGATAAAACAACTTGTCTTTATTGTTGAACATTGTAGTTGTTGTTGTCTCAAAAATAATGAAAGTTGGCTGGCCGCAGTTCAAAAATTTCATACAAAATATGGTCGGAATAGTGTTTTGACTTTATCAACTGTGGAGAGATTAATTGAAAAATGTAGGCAGACTGAATCAGTTGGAGACACTAAACACACTGGTCGTCCAAAAACCAGCCGTTTAAATGTCAATATCGAAGCAGTGCATGAGAATGTTGTTGAAAATCCAGGAACATCAATTCGGCATCGTAAACACAGTTCTTTGGGCCGAAATTAGATGATATTGATGTGGCCAATATGTGGTTTCAACAAGGTGGTACCACATGTCATACAGCCCTTGAAACAATTTAAATACTGCATGAGACATTTCCAAGTCGTGTACTCTCTCGTTTCGGTGATCAGAATTGGCCCCCTAGATCGTGTGATTTAACACCTTTAGATTTATTTTTATGGGGTTATTTGAAGGCGAAGGTGTATGTCAACAAGCCCACATCCACCCGTGCGTTAAAAGAGTATATAACAAAAAAATCACTTCTATTGTCACCTCTTAAGAAAATAAGTATCACTGCGTTAAGGGAGATACTAACTTCTGTAGGTTGTATCAGAAAGGCGTATTTGCTCTTGGCCTCTTAACGGTGAATTATATTTCGTATTTTTATGAGCTATAGTATTTAGGTCGGTACAGGTTTAGTTGTATAGTACAAGGTAATGGGAAAAATCTTTCAAATCAAATATCAATTATGAATTAAATAGTGTTTATTTTTGATTTACCCAAAGTAAATGAAGAACGTAGAATGTGAACAGACAATAATGGAACCGCTGTTTATTATTTTTAAATATACTAAGCGATTGTCAAAAACTACCCTGCATTTTTAACCAAAAATATTTCACTTGACAAAAGCACTGATAACCACCCACCTCAGACTCAGCCTGTTAAAACCGCTTTGAAATTATTTTTTGGAGTAACTGACTTTAATGAGTCAACCGTGGCAACAACTTTAAATCTTAAATACCATTGGGGTTTGCAACTTTGCAATAAAATCATATTGAGTATAGTATCGATATTCTCATTGATAATAAGTAATACATATGACTTTATTAGGGTATACATCTTAAATCACATAAGAACTGATAGATAAATCCTGTTTTTAGGTGTTACATCAAATTTGAATTTCGTAGAATGTTGTAGAACCATTAACATTTCAGAGAGATAAGGAAGTGGACTTCAAAAAAAAAAGGTATTGTAAAAGTTATTGCAGTAAAAAAAAAGCCGAATAATGGGTAAGATTTTACCAAAGTGTTAACGGGGTTTTAACGAGAACTATGTGTGTGTGTGTGTAAACGTTGCCGGAATCTCGGGCCGACATCTAGCATTCGGTATCACGATACAGCCCCGGGGTTATCGACCGCCGTGGAGTTATTTACACGCATCTACACGATTTACACCAACCGACACAGCAGCAAAAAAATAATAAAAATAAAAAAAATAATAAAAATAAAATAACAAATAAAAAAAGCTAATAAGAGCGGTAGATACTCGGAGGTTGAAGCAACGTCAGTGCTAAGGCGGGAGCTGGCAGAACTGTTGATCAATAAAGGCACAATGGGGTGGTGGCTGACTTATTGCCCACAACCCCCGCTTCTTCTTCTTCTTCGCCCTTTTTCTTTTTTCTTTTTTCTTTTTTTTTATATCCAAACTTTCTCTCGGGCCTATCTTTTATATTGGAATGGCAGGGCTTTAATGGGAATCCGCGATAGCTCATTTGGAGCTATCGCGATAGGAGAATTGTGGCCTCTCTCAGGAAAAGAGCATACAATTCCCAATGTATACCCTCATACCATAGGGGCATTACAAGCCTACATATTGTTATAGAACTCACCAAAAGAGAGGAACTGGATTAAATATATTAAGTATGAGAATATTAAGATTAAATATATTAAGTGAGGGCTAAATATAAAGGGTGTCGCAGAATTAACACAAGATTTGAATTTCCCGCAATTTGTGCAGTAAAGTGCTGGGCAACCATAAAAAAAAAATAATTTGACAGCTGACAGTTTAGGGTTAGTAAAAATGGAGCGTTACACGATAAAACAACGTGTCTATATTGTTGAGCATTATCTCAAAAATAATAAAAGTTTGGCGGCCGCAGTTTAAAAATCAGTTGGAGACACTAAACACACTGGTCGTCCAAACACAAGCCGTTCAAATGTCAATATCGAAGCAGTGCGTGAGAGAGTTGTTGAAAATCCATAACACATTTCTTTGTGCCGAAATTGGATGATATTGATGTGGCCAATATGTGGTTTCAACAACATGGTGCCACATGTCATACAGCTCATGAAACAATTCAAATACTGCATGAGACATTTCCAGGTCGTGTACTCTCTCGTTTCGGTGATCAGAATTGGCCCCCTATATCTTGTGATTTAACACCTTTAGATTTCTTTTTATAGGGTTATTTGAAGTCAAAGGTGTATGTCAAAAAGTCAACATCCACCCGTGCATTAAAAGAGGAAATTCAACGCTGCATCAACGAAATTCAACCACATTTATGCCAAATGGTCATGGAAAATTTCGACAAAGGTGTGTTTATGTGCCTGCAAAGTCGTGGAGGCCATTTTCCCTATGTGTTATTCCATAAATAACCCTTTCCTATTTACTTTATAATTCAATAAAAAAATAACAACAAAAATACTAAAAACTGTGTTTTTTATTTAAATCAAATCTTGCGTTAATTCTTGGACACCCTTTATTAAGTATGTATGAGAATACAACAATGAAAACCTTAAGTCGTCATCATCGCTCGTTCTTATGAACACAGTCTTCGTGTTTGTTGCTTTTAAAATATCTAGAATATAATCAGCTTTGGATACTTCATGCAACTAATTGCTTTGACAGATTTTATTCTTATAAACTAGATTTCTGAAAATATTTGGAGCAAGTTAGTTTCTGAAAAAAACTTATTAGCCCGAAAAAACTCCTAGGCATTTTTAGTTGTGCCTCGACAGTAATCCGAAAACTCCCTGCTCAATATACAATCAGAAGAAACCGAGGTTCCTTTGGCTGTTCAGATTCCCGATTGAATTGTGCCTTTAGATCTGACAAGAGAATGTCCACTGTGGGAGTGTTCGGATTCTTAGCTCAGTCTCGTCGGAGAGAGACCTTTGGGATTGGGAAAAAAAGACAAGAGGGTGACGATTTAAAAAAAAAAAATGCTTCAGATGTAGACTGGAGGATAATTTTCAAGTTTGTACTGTAAGCATCCGTATAGCTTCTGATGAAACAGATTAATGTTTCACCCAATTATCAACTTTTTAACTTAACAAACAGATCTATTTAAAAATTAAACGCCGAAAACCATGAGTTTTTGTAATAATTAAGGGTTGAAATAGTCTGTTTGACTGTTTATGTTATTTTACACTAGTAAAAAAGCCTTCTGAATACCGTACCTTCGGTGCATAAACATACATTTTCTAGCATACCTGATAATAGTCAATGAACCTCTGGTTTTGTTTTTCATGATATATTACCTGAAACAAAAAACATAAAAATGAATTAATTTTATTTTAAAGGCGTTTCTGAGATATAAGTAGTAATAGTTTTGTTTTTTTTATATTTGACTATACACACTATTTACATTTATTTAATTAAATACGCTACTGTCTGCTTTATTTACACTTTTTAGATGTTCTATTTAGGTTTATATTACTTCGGCAAAATGTACAAAATATATATCCCGATAAGCAAACGGGTTAATCCTTTCTTCCCGATCTATAGTGGAACTGGAAACCCCTACTGAACGGATGCCAGGGGTCGTGCCACCCTGACAATTTGTACCGGGGTCAGGCGGGGAATCGTGACCAATTAGGCTGCCAACCCTCTCTGCTACCCCTTCGTCGACTTTAACTTCTTCACCAATTACTGGCTACTTAGCGATGAAGTGGATCGCTATGGAATTCGGCATAGCGTTCCATAATCTCGGTCCCGTAATTGAACGGAACGTTCATGCGTATTTCAGGTAATCAACGAAACGTTTCTTAAATTGTTTACATGTAATCAAAACACAAAGTATTTTAAGGGGTACTTAGGCCATCTGGTTTCTTTGGGGTGTTAAGGCTCTTTAGGCAAGTACGATAAAAAAATTAATGATTCAGAACTCTCGAAATTACTTTCTTATAGAAACATTCATTCTCCAAAACACAATCCTAGCAGAAATATTAAAACTAGATTTTTCTCCAAACAGACTCATGATGAACAATATCTTGAATAACTCAATGGCGTTGATAAATAATATTGGTCCAATGAATATTTTAAAATCGGCTTTTGGCGATGTTCAAGAATGTAATGAAACACTAAAAAATTTCTGATTAATTATTTTAGGGTATGAAATACAACTGGAATAACCCTTAAGCACATACATCACAATTTGGTTTAAAATATGAAATATTTGCTAAATAATTAAATCAATTAATTAAATTCTTGATAGTTAACGTATTGTTTTTGTCAGACATTGTATCCCTTTGAATTGAAATTAACGATTTTTATTGTTTGATAATATATACCAATAATAATTTAGTTGCTTAAAGCTGTTCTTTGATAGTATTATAGCACCAGCTTTAAGTCAAAGGTAGTTAATTTTGTACTGAGGTTCCAAAGAAGTTTTGAATGTTAAAATGAAAAACAAAACAAGAACTATAAAACTGGGAATAACTCTGTTTAACACGTTCGCAGTGTAAAACTGGCCGTCATCCCGTTTTGTAAAGGTGGGTTCAGGGGTGGGGGGGGGGCAACATATATTTCGAGGGGGTGGTCCCAGGGGGTTGAACTCACCCCCGCCAGGATGCAGCACAGCAGAACATACCCCTGCCCGTGCTCAATTTTTATTTTATGCAAAGTGGCTACATATCCCTTGAACAGGTGAAGGCGCTTTTTGCTGGGACGTGTTGTAAAAATTATTCCCTATAGGGTGTAATTATTTATGCATATTACTAATTGTCTAAACGGTTTTCACAGTGGGAAGTGGCTAGTAGGATTAATTTATGATACGTGAGCCTTGGCTCAAAACAAACAACCTTTTACATAAGGTCCGAATTTCTGAAATCGACGGTTCAATTTTGTCCTATATCTAAGTACAATAGCAAATTATTGCTTTTATATTATCCACTACATCTTTAGCAAGTCTTAGATGCAATGTTTTCTGCTAAATTTTCCTAAAAATTGTTCACTCCATTAAAAACTTCCACTACACATGAATATATATTTGTTTAATTTAAATTCAATATCGGAAAAAGTGAACAACTTTATACACTTTGTCTTAATTTTATGATTTTTATAGATACAATTTTAAGTGGTTTCAGATCTGATAGTGCCCTAAAACCCAAAGAAATCTGATTTTTTTTTCTTACTGCTAAGTACAAACCAGAGGCAGTTACACATTAAGAATTTCCCTCGGAAATTCACGTGTGTAAGTTTTTTTTTTTAAATGTTTTAGTAATACTTTCAAAGGCGATTGCAGTGACCAAGATACAAAACAACATAAAGTAATTTATGTAACTCCGCGGAGTCTGTGAGTATTTTTGAGTATCCTTAATTCACTGTATTTCAAAAAATATAATTTTAAAGAAATATTTGATGACGCCATGTTTTTTTCGCTTTCTGTGCCATTTATTCTGTTTATATATCTATATAAACTTGAAAATATTTGATGAGCATGTAAAGGTAGTATTATATTTAAAAATATGATTTAGTACTCAATCACAAGTTTATAAAATATTTTGAAGTTTATTTTTTTGTGTTTTCCTAAGCTTACCCTCAATTACTTTTGCATTACAGTGATATTCTTTGTTTCAATTGTAAGTGAATGTCATTCACATCTACTCTTTTATGCTTATTCTTTCAATTTTGTGCTTATGGTTCATATGTACATAGGCCCGTTATTCCTTTGAAGGTTTATGGTAAATGTTTTTCTTTTTTCGTCAGATAGACATACATATATGTTCTTTTTTGGAGCTAATGTCCCTGAGTAAAGTTTTTTTTTTTTATTTGAAGTGCCGGTTCCATGCTTTGTGTTTTTGCCGGAGCATAGCAATAATGTATGTAATGGTCGAAGAATACAACAATGATTTGAAAAAATTATATCATTCATGCTATTTTGTTCTTTGGATTGTTACCAATTCAGTTATGTATTATTGTAATAAAAAAAATATGTTTTACATAGTGAAATTTTGAATACAGGTACCTCCATTTTGGAGCGGTCAATTGACCTGATATTAGATTATATATATACGAAGGAGACTAGAGAACAGAGGCGCTAGGCGAGAGGGAGGGTTCATCTCCGAGCACAGGGTCACGACGAGCGACGACGCACACGCAGACACACGGTCGGGCGGACATACAGACACACACAGGCACACGTGTAGAGCAGGTCTTGAAACATCGCTGGCCCCGGTGCGGGTACTAAATCAACAAGGGCTGCCATTACTCACCGTCTCTGGACCAGGCCCCTCCCGAGTTCCTTTTTTATTTTTTACTCCTCCTCAGCTCCCTACCAGCTCTCCTTCAAAATCTTTTCCCTTCTCACCGAACCGATATCAATTTCCAACTCTGCGTATTTTTTAAATACATTATAGTATTCCTGCACAGGAGCTAAATCCGTCTGATAATTGAATCCTAGTCACGTATGGAGGTTATGGAAAAATTATTATTGTAAGCGATCGAGTCCACTAACTGCCGATTCGGAGTTACTGTTCACATCTCATTTGTCCAAGTATTTAAATAAATGAAAGAGATCCCATCTATGACTGACTGTGTAATTTTCTCTTTTCAAAAGGGAAAAAGTCCGCTACCTACTAGTCACATAGTGGGAACGGAGGAGAATTCACCAGCCAACAACCTAGTATATCTGGGAATTAATATGGACAGACACCTCCATTTTACGAAGAAGTATAAGCAAACTCACACGAAGTCTTACCGGCTTACGCATTTATCGACTTCCCCCAATCTATCACTGCGTCTCAAGCTACTGATTTACAAGAGCGTACTCAGGCCCACTCTGCTGTATGGTGTACCGCTTTTTCGTTATCTGACGTATACGACAGCTCGGCGACTCCAAAAATTCCAAAACGGTATACTGATGAAAGTGGTCAGAGGTACTTCATTCGAGCTGCGGAGCAGCAGTGAGCTGCACGAGATATTTGAGCTGCCTACAGTGGATGAATTCATTCAATTTTTCGACTCCAGGCAATACTTGACAAACCCGGTGATTAACACGATAACCTCCGCTCCGTCCCCCTTCGATGGCAGGACGCTGTCGCGGCTGTAACGCTTTAGTCTTAGGTTCTAGGTTTAGGTTTTAGGTTGTAAGTTTTTCTCCCCCTTTTTTAAACTGAAGGTGAGCCCCATCACCTTGTAATGTATTTATGAATTTTCCTTTTAACTTCAATGTTATATATGTAACCCAACCTCCTTCAAATGCATCTGCGCATAGAAGAATGAGGAGAAAATTTTTGTTGTTGTTGTTCATTGATTGTTCATATTTTCACATTGTAAAATTCAAAGGGGTTAAGGGGGAAAAAAAACATCTATTGTAATGCAATAATGGCGTCTTGTCCTACTACCAAAGTTCTAGAGGCATCTCTATGCTTTACTAGCAGGCTTTCTTTGTAACCTCATTTCAGATATGGTTCTCATGGATTCAAGTCATTGCATCCTTACTGTCTTATTTAGGATCTACCACATTCTTGTAATTCTGAAAAAATACTGTTGTATGCTAATACCCTAAGCGAAACGAACCGTTTAAGCGATTGTAAGAGGTAGCAAGTTCACAAACGAGGGTTGGATTACATAAACACGTTTTTCCAAAATCTTCTTCGATGGATTGACCACATAAAAACGTTTCTTTTTACCGTCAAAATGTCCTACTACCCTGGTATACAAGTGATATAAAAATGCAAGTCTTGCAACAAAACTTGCAGACCGTATTTGATTGAGCGAATGGTTATCCATACACGGGTAACATATACGCAAACAATTCAACATATGCGATGAAATTAACTTTTATTTTTTATTCTGTCCATTTTTTAAGTTTAGCAGATCTTTTAAAAAAAAAAAGAAATAGTAAACGAGATGTCTAACCACAATATTTTATATTTGACCACTAACGTTTAACTGTCATTTTCAGGTAAAGAGCGATAACTGATTAAAATGAATACTTAAATATAAAAGCAATACTTGACAAACCCGGCGTTCAACACGATAACCCCCGCTCCGTTCTCCCATCGATGGCAGGACGCTGTCGTGGCTGGAACGCTTTAGTCTTAGGCTCTAGGTTTAGGTTTTAGTTTGTAAGTTTTTTCTCCCACTTTTTAAACTGATGGTGAGCCCCATCACCTAGCATTATATTTATGATATTGACCTCTTAACTTCAATCTGATAGTATGTAACCCAACCTTCTCCAAATGCATCTGTGCATAGCAGAAAGAGGAGAAATTAATTTTTTCATTGATTTTCTAATATTTTCACATTGTATAATTTAAAGGGGTTAAGAAAAAAAACCATTAGGGTCTTCATTAGATTAGTATTATTGCTATTAATAAAGCAAAACTTTATTGAGAAAGGCTACGAGAGAGGTCGCATGATATTCCCAATAACTGTTTATTAACTAAAATTTTAAAGTTAAACCACAGTTCTTTTTCTTTTGTGATTTTTCTAAGAATCATTTCCATTGTACACGTCTTGACTGTTAAGTGTTCGCTTAGCGTTATGCATGTTGAAAGGGAAAAAGAACAATATATTACGGTATGTAATTTATTGGATTTATTCATAATACGATTGAAGGAAGATATATCGCCCTTAGACTCTACTTACAAGCAATTAGAACTAAGTTTAGCCTGAAGGTAGGGAAGATAGATTGGAAGGGGTGAAGATGTGACGCGCGTGGGCGGGCGGTTGAGATGTCTCGAGCTATATAAGCCTCGCGTGGTCCCAGATAGCACTCTGCACAGACCCCAATGGAAATTTCAGACTGACAAAGTTCTCTCTCTCTCTCTCCCTAAGAGACTAAGATAAAGCTCGTATTTATTCCTCTCCTTTACTATCTCTCCTCCTCATTCCTCCTCCTCCTCCTTATTTATCCTCTCTCTGTGATTTATCACTTTTATTTCACCTCCTATTCGAATGAATAGTAATGAAGGCTCCTCCGCGCGTACCCTTATCTCGGCAACACGGTGTTTCTTTTTCCCTCCCCAGTACTCTTTTTATATTCACCCTTGATATATATTCCCTTAGGGTAATTTCAGAGGGTGTTGGTTGTAGTCGGCCTTGTGGCTGCGTAGTCAGACCGGAGGAAGGGTGGCGAATTTCTGGGCGTATTTGGACCATGAAATACGGCCCCGCCAAGTCGGAAAAAGGGCGTAAATTTTAAAGAGCCGTCTCGCTAGAGGGCGTGGCTCTCCGTTTTGTTTTAAAAAGCCTTCAACTAAAACCCCAACTCCGCTTTGAGGGCCCCCCCTTCTTAAGTTCTGCGGCTGTCTTCAACTCCCCCAACAGCTCTAAATGGCGATCCAGTCGGATCATGGCTAATGGTTCTCATCATGGACCAGAAAACGTTTTACCTTAGGCTATAAGCACTTGATAATGCCAGTATATGCCCTTGAAAATTCCTGTAAAACAGAAATAAAAAACTTGCGTGAAGACCAAATCGGACGTTATTGCTGAATCTTATCCCACACAACCGGGAATTAAACCATTACATTTATGATTTAGTGCGTCTGCTATCTCCTTTGACTTGTAAAAATAAATTTTCTTATGGTTTATTTGTGGGAACCGTTTCAACATTAAGTATATGTTAAGATCTGGTCCTGATAAATCCCAATGAAAAGTTCTGCATTATATTGCACTTGAATGTAAGCGACTGTGTACACATTTTATATTTTACAGGGATTTTCCCAAATCTATTGCAGGTGTGCTATTTGTAAATTATGAAGGTGTATTTGAAAATATTTTTTAAATCAAATTATCAGTTTTAATCAAATTTTATGTGTATTGCTATATAATATATGCTATAGCTGGAGTGCTGCAGTAGTACTCTCTAGTATGTTAGACCCAAGAGGTATAATATAGCATGCTAATAGTATTCGCAACGGTGCGAACCTCTGAAGGGTACGCCCAGGTACCAACCGGGTGGTGGTGTGGACCCTTACAGTGAAGTTACAGGATACATTTGAATACCGTTGTACTCGGCTAGGACTACAGTAAAAATGGAGGTTATGAAGTGTAGAACCTGAGTAATAAGCTTGCAAATACTTGAGTGTGGAACCTTGGCTCACGATTCTAACGGAGTCTGCAACTCCCTCTTTAAAGCACCGACCTGTCACTAAGGGACAGTGGAAGTTAAGACTGCTCAGGTCCGATTGTTAAGATGTAATATTCTGTAGCGTTAATTTCTCAAGTCATGCATCACTTCATTTTGTCTGCCAGCCTAGTTAATTACGACAATCTATTTAAATGTATCTTGCAACTTCATTGTAAGGGTCTACTCCACCAGCCGGTTGGTTACCTGGGCGTACGCCCCTTCTGGGTACCCTTCAGAGGTACGTTCCGTTGCGAATACTATTAGCATGCTATACCTGTACCCTGGGAGTCAAATGTATTGAGTGGGTCAAACCGCTATGGCACTTCAGCTTATTAGTTTAGGGTCGTTTGTGATACCCAGCGCAGTAGGATATCGCTTTATATGTTAGTATCATTCTTCTCAAAAATAAAATACTATAATGATGATACCGGATATCTTGTATTTAGTTGGAATTCTCTGTCGCGATCTTCCATTTTTGCCGGGGCGGGCGCGATACAGAGGCTGGCGGCGGCGATATCTACCCCACGTGGGGGCGGTATATCTCCTACCGCATTATCTGGTAGGCTGTGTAATTGGAGAGGAGGCCCATTGTTCAGACTCCGCCGGTTGTATGATTTACTAAGAGTAACTAACTCGCTCTCTCTCTCTCCCTTGCTCGCTGGCTTCCTCCCTCTTTCTCCTTCTCGCTCTCTATTACCTCCCTCCTTCGCTGGTGCCTCCCGATATCTCCGAGCTGCCTCCCTGTTATAAACAACGGAGGTGCTTTAATCACCGGATAATGACCCTGGGGGGTGGTACGTTTCACTGCGCTGCCTTGCCGCCTCCAATCACTTTCCCATATTAGCCTCTCCTGGTAATTTTCTCATTAGTATGTCGGTATGACCATGTATCATAACTAAATGTGAGTTAGCTACAGGTTGCCATTTTTTTGTCTCATTCGCATGCCTCCTGGAGGTAATCGTTGAATAAAATTCCTTTCTGGCACGGAACGTTTATCATCAGATCCCTAACTATTTCCAGGCACTGAAGTTTTAAGTAGATAAAACTTCCTACTACTATTTTTATACATAAAATTCGAATAATAACTATCATATTGTTCAACATATCAAAAAAGTCATATAAAAGAGTGGACTGTCAAACATTTAAAATAATTGAAAATAATATTTATTCTGGAAACAATGCACAAATAAATGAATGAAATAAAATTAAAAACTAATATAATAAGAAAAAATAAAGGGACTAATTCAACCTTATAAAAAAAAAAAATGTAACCAAGAATTCGATTGCACAATAAGAAAAAAACAACATTTACCTTATCATATTCGAATTATTATTATCGAAATTTTCGATTTTGAGTTTTCAAGAAATTATAACGTAGAAGTAAAAATTCTCCGGATTGTAAAGTGAAAAGATTGATTTAAAAAATATTCCCAGTATTTTCCGACATCATTGAAGGTCTCGCAACCATACGAGAACCAAGTGTGAAAATCTAAAAATACAATTCTATAAATTTTTTTTTTTTTTTTCTAAACCCCTTTATAATTTCAATACAACGTGTAAAAATATGAACAAAATTTTCTCTTCATTCTGCTATGCACAGATGCATTTTGAAGGAGATTGGGTTACATATATAAGATTGAAGTTATAAGGAAAATGCATAAATACATTAAAAGGTGATGGGGCTCACCTTCAGTTTAAAAATGGGAGAAAAACTTACGAACTAAAACCTAAACCTAGAATCTAAGACTAGTAAAAACAAAATTCTATAAATTTAACACAGCACTACTTATAACGGAACCACCTGAATTATATATTTGCCCCTGAGATCTATTAATCATTGCTCATTAAATCATTAAAAGAAATAAAGTTATAAAATATGAGATTTAATTGCACATTATTTGCAAATATTGACAGCGATAAAATACAGTTCTCTGTCACAGTCAGACTTTTGCGTTTTGATCTATGCAAACCGTACGACAAGATTAACATAAATAATTTGCATGGGTAGCTGTCTGAGCTGAATAATTTCTTCATCACGCACTGATTGCTTCATTACGTCTTGTGTACCAAACAATAACACCTGTTCAATTGTAAATAATAGCGTAGCTATAAAAACCTAGTTTGATTTTTTTATTTTTTTAATTCAAGGGCAAGTTTGAAATTAGTCGATAGAAGGTTCTACTGACATTATAAGGAATCGTTTCGGTTAATATTTCTCCTACGTTGTGTTTTTTTTTATTACTAACAAGTTAATTGATGGCATTTTTTTTTGTTGGTTGAGATATGACGTTTTAAATTGAGTTTGATCATCCATCGAAATTATCATGTTCTCAACTTTGATTAAATCAGTGACTTTTCTAGAGCTATGAAATATATTATGGTAGTTTATAATTGATGAACAATAAACCATAATATCGTTGAATAAAATTCGTTTCTGGCACGAAACTTAAAGTCCCATCATTAACTATTTCCTGCCACAGAACTTTCAAGTATAAAAAACTTCCTACTGCTATTTTTATCCATGAAATTTGAATAATAACTATCATATTGTTCAAGACAAATTTATATAAAAGAATGAACTGTCAAACATTTAAAATTATCTTTATTCTGGGAACAATGAATCCATCACTGGCCATCATGAAACTTCACATAGGGGTAAAATTAAAAACTAATATAATAAGAAAAAATAAAGGATATAATTCAAACTAGAAAAAAAAATTATCCAAGAATTCCCTTGCATAATAAAAAAAAACACATTTACCATCGTACAGAGTTAGATATCAAATTGGCGTTCTGATTATTAATATGAAACTTGTGTTAGAACTAACTTTGATGGAATATAACTGTCACTGGTGTTCGCGCTGTTGAGTCCCAATGCAAAAATAAAAAGTAGCTCCAAAGAAATGAAAAAAAAAGTCATTAAATAGCTTTTTAGTAATAAAAAAACACAACGTAGCCGACTTATAGAAGTATAGACTAGTACCACCTGATAAGTCATGTGGGGATACTGTAGAGAAAAATGTCATTAAGTATGTAATAAAAATCGTTTTTCAAGAAACCCTTGATAGTGTGACGCACAATCAAGTGATTTGAATTCTTTCTTCTGGGAGTTTCATTGGGATCCATTATACATCACAGAGCAATTCGTCCTCAGCTGAGGCCGGTAAGAAGATGGAAATGAGAAGTTTGAAATGTGTTAGTAACAGGTCTTTCCGCTGTCCTAACACACCCCAAAGTTACACCCGGAGCCAACAGGTCACGGGGGCAACTTAGGAGGTGGAGCATTTATACCGAAATAATAAATCAAAATTATCGGGCGTGGGCAGCGAGTCTACCCCGGGTGAGTTATTTCTCCCGCATACATTACCGGGTCCTCGGCCACCTCGGCTCTACACCTATGGCTTTGTAATGAGCTATAGTTGTAGCTAGATATATATGCACATATACTATATATACTATATATATATATAATAGTATAAAAACATTATCTATTGCTTCATAGGGCTCCATTTGATTGTTACTACTTCATAAAATATTGTTTTGCAGCCTCAAAACTTATTATTACATCTAAAAAATATACTTTATATAGCTGATACATTATGTAAAAAATACATTAATTATATTTATAAATGACAGAAACGTCTTTTAAAATGTCTAAGAGGTAATTGTGACATTCTCCGAAGGTAATTATTAACGTCCGACTATATTTCTAAAATGAATATCCCATTTATTTAAAAAAAATATATTTTTATATGTATTTCATTATAATTTTTTTTTCTTAGCTCTCTAATTATAAGATTAAGGATGAGGGAAAAAATAAAGGAAGATTTGGGTTGAACGGATCCTTGTACCAGGAGCCTTGATCCTTGAAGGTGGTGTGAGGGAATTAAGGAGTGTGGTCAGCCTCGGTAGAGGTTGATTGTTGCGGTACAGTGGTGAGAGTCCACTGGTGGCTGGGCCTAATTTCATTATATTAGGCTTAAGGATGTATCTTTCGCAGTGTACGAGTAAGGGTTCTATGAGAAGTAACAACAACTTAAAGGTTATAGAAGTCATAAATCATTCTAACTGGGTTATAATCGTAGCTTTGTCCATCACGCAGGGCCGTCCTGAGAATATATGTTTCTTTCTGATAGGACTTGCTTACTTTGTAATGCTAATCAATTACATCTTAAATGTATGTATTTTTTAAAAAAATACAAATAAAGCTTATTAATTATTTAAAAAAAAAAGCGCCAAAAGGAATACTAAGAAGAAATATTCATATGAATTTCATCAATTATCATGAATTCCTTCAGTAGGATCAAATCAATTTTTTTCCAAATAACAAAAATAGTCGTAAACATTTCTTCATGATATATTACGCCTTAAGCCCTCATGCTAGGGAGACTTAAGTTATCAACATTTTGAATTTATGGATTATCACTATTTATATTTATCCCTAGATCTTATGGATATTGTTTTTACAATATCTAGAATACAACCAGATTTTGATCCATCATGCAACTATTGTAGTTCATCAATTGTTAATATTTTAACTTATGTTGAACTTCGCCACGGCATCGGTGGGACTGACTAAGCGTATGACGCTTAAATTAATATTGGTTTTACAAACAAATTGTTAATGAGTAATTGGTTGACTGTAGGATTGTTTAGACAAATAATGGTATGGGAGAAGAAATCTTTTTCTGTATTCATCATAATTATTATATTAAACGCTAGCGTCACTGGTGCAAGGGCTGGCAAAATCGTTCTAAAAGGATGTGCTATTACGTCGATCTTGGTTTATATAGGAGGTAATGTCGCTACTGTAAGACAGAGAAAGGAAAATCCTCCTGAAAATATCAGGGAGCAGGGAGAAGCCGGGACGATAAAGAGCCACGGTCCATTGACTCCAGGATCCCTCCAGTTCGCCGCTCCGGATGAAGAAGGATTCCGCCGTCCAGAAGGAGCAGATCCGAGATCTCACCAAAGATTTATATTCCCACTCAGCGACGCCCACTGCGCCACTTGTGGGCAGGCCATGTGTGCGCGGCGACACTGCCAGCCCTTGAACACGTTCCCTTCTTGCGTCACTGTTCTCTCTCGCTCTGAGTGTTTGTGTGAGTGTGTGTATGTACGGCTGAGGCATTACCTACGAATATGTAAATAGCTTAATGAGCTCGGCCACAGACAAGGGTGGGGGGGTTGAGCCGAGGAGTTGTCTCGCTTGCAAATTAGTTTCGCAACGATAACAGTTGTTGTTGACTGTTCGTTCGGTTTCACTCAGGCGGTTGTGATTAAGTCAGAATAAATTAGCGAGAGCAGGGAGGATGGAAACAATACAAATAACTAAACATTAGCATAACAATAAATAATATTGATAGAACACAAATAATTCAAGAAAGCATACAAAGTTAATCAGGATATTTTAAACCACCAGCTTTCTGAGGGAATTGAATAAGATTCAAACGTGATTCAGACACGTTATAAACAATTATATATAATATTTTCTTAGCTCAAATAATAAAGTGTTCATTGAAAAAAAAATTGAATTGCATTTTTTAATGGCTATTTATTGCCATTTAGAGCAGGACGTCCATGCAGAACCCAGAATATCATGACGTGCTTACATCAGCTACACCCCTATCACGTCACATCATTAGCTCACATTTATAATAAAACATATATACTATTAATAAATATCACAATAAAAACCACACATATTACATTATTGTCTACATGACATTGGGTTATTGGTGTCTTGTTTGACTATAACAATTATGGTAGTTTACATTTTTATATTAAAGTGAATATTTTTTTTTTGTATGTGAGAAAATTACAATCTGCATTAATGGGAAATAAGTAATTGTGATAAATGTTCTTTTCATAACATATTAACAATTTTCATTCATACAGTATCTACAAGCAGCCCAGATCCACATGGAAAGTGAATATATCCTTTTTTTTTGTAGAGGCACTATTAAGAAATGATTTATACGAGAAAAATATTATGTGAACACCAAATAAAATTAAATAAAATGTATATTTATTTATTAGCAATGATATTTAATAATATATTTATCAGCATGATCTAAAATAAATAATGAAGATAAGAAAACAAAATGACAACCAGGCAGATCCCGAATAAGAATGTGAGTAATAAGACCGGCTTGCTGTTTAGCATGAGTCCTTGGAGGCGACATTGGCCCTACAAGATTCGCATAATTGTGGGAACTCTTGTAAGTCCGTTGTCTGACTTGTCGGGCCCAATGAAATTTAAGTTCTTACACTTAACAAGGCATTGATGAGAATAGAATTACACCCTAGTTGATGGTGGATTAGATAACCGTTGTCTGGCACGAGACTCACCGCAGGCAATCATATACAAACTCATTAACGTATTTATTTCACCTACATAAAATAACGTACATTAAATATATCATATTAGAAAACATCCCCAATCAATAATTCAAAAGTATCTATTAACGATAGCCTAACTGATAGATCGATTAAATTCAAATGAATCAATCAGATGATCATAATCGTATTTAAAGTTGATCGTAAATATTCTTAAAACCTCCACTGTTTACATTGATTATTTATTGCAGTGTGCCTTATCAAGCTCTTAAATTATGACAGTGGTTCTCTTAATTCCCTCGTGAATGATGCTAATTTTCACCTTTCTCAACCAATTACATTTACATTTTAAGTAATGTTGTATTTTTTATTGTTAGTTGTTGTTCATCACTCAAACGTTTCTCATGGAATCCCAAGTGCTTGCTCGCAGGTCTGAACTCCTTCCAGAACCTTAAAGATATCATCGGAAAAAAACCCAGATAAGGACCCAACCTTTAAATAAGTCCCTCTTAGTAAAAGTATCCCTTTCTCTCCACCAATTTCCATCTTATTTTTCCCCATTCCTATATTTTAAATTGAGACCTTTGAAAGATAAAAAAATTAGCGAGACTTTATCAGAAGTATAGGTGAGTGTACTGCAAAGTATAAGAGATTTATTGACAGTTGAACTCTTTCTGAAACAATCGTTCTGAAAGGTAAATGATATTTGTTTCAGTGTACAAATGAAATAATAGGAGGTTGGCGTCAACAAAGTCGTAGTTCAACTCTATTTAAAATTTGATGAACCAAAATTAAAATTCTTATTTTTACGATCGTTTGACTCAATTTTAATGTATTCCTTTTTTTTTTTTTTACAGTTACTGACTACATCTTTCTTTTCTGGCAGATTCTTATGGATCGAAACAGTTAAACAAAGATTACTCAAAAATATTACTTGATGCATGCCGACTCACACGTTTTTTCTTCATTTTAAATGCTGGGACCAAATATGCCACAAATATCGTGAGGAAGTACAAAAGTATCTTGAATAGTAAGAATTTGCCTGTCAACGATTACGGGCAAATCTCTCGAATCGAAGTGGTACCGGTGAAGGTTTAGGTACACTCATACTCGGATGTGTGCGGAGAGATATTGCCAGTTCAGACGAATCATGATTAATCAATGTGTGGCATAAATCATAGGCTGTGATAAATCGACTTTAAAAAGACAGAACTAATACAATTGTACGCTATAACCCTGATGGCCTAAGGGACACGGGCACTTCAAACTGGCGCATACATTACCATAGATTAGCCGGGTTATAGGCTACGATCCTGTTGACACGAAAAACTTCTGCCATGGCTGCCCCGAATTAGGTTCTCCAACTGCAGTTTGGCCCGTTCTGCGGGGAGGCAGTGTTATCGCTTTTAATTACTCGGACACCGGGGTACAGGGAACCCCTCTTAGACGTCCCAGCGTCCTTCGACTCTCTCTTATCGAACCACTCACACTGATCAAGTCCAATTATCCTAAATTTCTATTGGGCTCTCTCTCTTGATCTTGGGAATAACTCAGGCGATAAGGAAGTATTTTTTGTTCTAGAAAAAATCATTTCTAGCTCTAAGAACACTCGGATTATTTCGAAATAGAAACTAAAACAATACTAATAATGATACTAAAGATTTTTTTAAATTATTTAAAAAACCCTTTATTCAACAACATTTTTACAATTTATGATCAAAATTCAATGAACAATATTTACAATGTTCTCCTCGTGCTGCATAATGCTTTGGAAGGAGGTAATATTTACAAAAAAAATTTCTATTTGAAGTTAAAATTACAATACAATATGTACTGGACTAGGTGATGGGACTCACCTTCAGATTACAAAGAGGGAAACTACAAACTAAAACCTAAAACTAGAACCTAAGACTAAAGCGTTGCTGTCTCGACAGCGTCCTGCTATCTCTCCCGACAAAATTTCGGGTTGCGGACTTTCCGGTGACTCGCTACCGAGCATTTGAAATTTATTTCCGACCTTTGTTGGATTATTCTTCGTAGGCCGCTGGGCTGGACCTTCACTGCAATTTTAGGGAAAGTGAAGTCCTCTTCACTGTCCAGGGTTGGTGGCGTGGAAGCCGGTCGCTTCCTCAAAGTATCCACTTCCATCTCCGTCTTCCAAAACTTCTTTGTTCAAACACAATATGGTAAAATTTTTTAATGGGGTACCGTCCCCATCTAACTAACACTGACACTTCAAATAAACTAAAAGTTACCTCAGGTATCACCTCTCACAAGCAAAATGGCGGAAGAAGCAAATGGCAGCAGACGATGTTGATGACATTGAACTGTCTGTCTAGAGACGGCTGAACTCCCATGATACTAAAGAGGTTCTGTTTAAGTACTACTACCCCGGAAAATAATATATAAAAAAATAGTCTGACAAAGACAACTGTTGTCAGCTGGGGCTTGAAAAGAACCAGAAGCCGTTGCTAATAATTTTTATGAACGCGATCGTAGAACGTACATAAACGGAAACAGACACAACATACCTGTTTGAGGCTAGAGCCTCACCCTTAATAAGTAAGTTTAGGAATTTACCCAAAGCCCCCAATTGTACGGACGCGAGACAAAAGTAAAATTATTGTTTTCCGACAGATTTCCCCCGGAACACTACAAGGGAAGACAATCCCCCGAATTGCCCAGCCGTTATTGCTAAATGGCTCACAGGCCGATACGGAGATATATATTTCCCCCCAGAGTGTATTAATATAAATTTATAGGGGGCTGTGAGTAAGCTCCGGCCATCCGTCACTGAGGATTACGAAGCCTGCGGAGGCGAGATAACAAGAATCAGCTTCCCAATTAGCTCATGGACCAGCGGCCATGCCATGCTGCCATCTTACACGGAGCATGGCAGCCCTAGGGCCCGTCAATGGTGGGCCGCAGTCCTTACCTGCCCAGGCTTCCTGGGTCCTTCCACTCCCTGGATCCATGGACTAGTAGGCACACGGTAATATTCAAATGAATGACTAGCTAATTCAGGAGTCTCCCTAACACCATTATTATAATTATTAAAAAAGTAAAACTAAAAAAAAATATCTACATACAGACTACTGATTTTTTTTTTTTTTTCATAGCCCCTTCAAAATTTACAGACAACAATATACAATTATAGATCCTCAGGCGAATCTATTTACAAATAATTTCTGTATTTCCTGTAGCATCGCTACATTATATACAGGTTTTGTTATTCTATAAAAATTATATAATGAATAAACAAGTATAATGATATACATTATACGTGACTGGACTAAACTGACTAATAAAGGTGATGGGGCTCACCTTTTTGATCAACCTTAAAACTAACTTACATACTAATTCTTAACCTAATTTTTTCCCGACAGTCCATCGATGCGGGAGGGGTGGTTAGGTTATAGTGTAAAACACTGGGTTTGTCAGGTGCTGCAACGAGTCAAAAAACCTAATGTGTCTCCGGCGGATAAACTCAACCTCCGACGGCACACCAAGCAACGGGTGCAAGTCAGCGTTCTTCAACCTCTTGAAAGGTATGTCGGACCACTTTTCGCATCATCCCATTCTGGAAATGTTCTGCGATCGTAGAACGTACAGAAACGGAAACAGACAAAACATACCTGTTTGAAGATAGAGCCTCACCCTTCAATAAGTAAGTTTAGGAATTTATTCAAAGCCCCCCATTGTAAGGACGCGAGACAAAAGTAAAATTATTGTTTTCCGGCAGATTTCCCCCGGAATTGAATATTAGCTTGAATGATACAATTTTAAATATCTTATCTTTTTTAAACATTGTAAGAAAAATATACAAAGCTGTTGAATTTTATCAACGAAAATTCTTCATGAAAAAATCAATAGTTACGATAAGACCGTAGATTACGATCATTGAGACAAAAAAAAGTTTTGGACACAGAAGAACATGGACACTCCCAAAGCGCCCATGCACACAATTAGGTTCAATTACAGAAGCTTAATAGATTTTAACAAAAATATATTGCCAGGGTTTTTTTTTTTTAGGTCGGCATCTGCTGCTATGAACGCCAGATGGCCCTTCCACCAAATTGACCTGATCGGCGGAAGATTCCTCAGGTAATAGAATTAAGAAGAAACGATTAGCTAGAAGATCTTGCGGTAGGTAGAGGATTCACACGAGCAGCTAAGTAGGCCATCTTCTCGCCTGTGGCACTATTACCTCACACGGTAGGGGCTGCCAATTCCCTGTCACTGAATAATGCAGCCACTCATACCGTCGTACCTTCACTGCGGTCATTAAATAAAGTAGGGCTATTAGGTACCTTGGGCACAATTACCGCGCCAGGAAACCGTCGATTTTCTGTAGATAAACAGGGGGAGCCATGGATTGTTGACAAACCGGGTGGAGTTTTAAGGCGATTTTATTTTCAATAAACAGGCGATAGAGATCAAACACTTAACGGACATTTGAACTGGAAAGGTCAAAAAATAATAAAGGCCGGTTAGGTCAAATTGTCTGGAGTTAGTGAACTTTGACCTTTCAGTCAAGTTGCAATTTCGCATAGCAATCCATCATTTTTCGCTTCAAGCGATCACTGCTTGCCAGCTGTGGATAACCGTATTTATCTCAACCGTGACGACTCATGAATACGAATTATAACTTACATAAGGTTTATGTTGCATATTGCTATTTTCCATGATCGAATGTTTTTTTTTCAATTATGCACGTACTCGATAAAATGAAGTATAACTCCTGTAAGAAGGCATTAGATAACAAAAATAATATGTGGCGTGATTTAACACAAAATAATTATTTCAATGAGCAATATAATTTTTGAAATAGTACTGAGATTTCTTTGAAAGTTTTTGAAAATAGATAAAACATACCCTCAAAGTAATTCTATCTGGGATAAAATTAAAAATTTGCTAAATCAAGCTGCATCCAGACAGGTTATTCAGTTCAATGACAGAAGTGAGGGTACTTTAAATGGTAATTGGTCGCACGGAAAATCTCTCTCGACCATTACCATTCAAAAGGAAAAATCACGATTGGATAGCTTTAAAAACCAAAATAGTGAAGCATGCGATACGCATTGTGTACGAAAAAGTGTTGATTATATCATGAGTTCATGTACTCATCCTGTCATGAAATTCCATCGGAACCTATCCAACCACTCGAATCACATAGTGCATATCCCTATAATCCTCCTCGGAGACTAAGGTGCCAGTGGCCTCGTGACCTGCTATGAATACTTGACAGTGGGAGTCCTGGCATTAATCAATTTCTCCAATCATGTCCTGAGCGTCTGTGGCTCTTGCGCTCTTGGTAAGACTGGCTTGTATCCTAGAGGAGCGTGGGAGACTTGCCAAGACTCTGCTTCCTCTTTCGCATGCGAGGGAGGTGTCAGTCATGTGGATCTGGAGCTCCTTGCCTTTTGTAAATACGATATGAATGAGCGTTTGAATGAAGAATTATAAATATGGTTTTAATGAAAACATTGATCTCTATTACTTATTGGCCAGCAAGGCTGATGTCACCACAATAAAGATTTTGAAATTCAAAAATATTTCATAGTACTATAGTGCATCATCATATGTAGCCATTGTTCATTCGTAAACCCTTTGTTAGACCCTATTTTTCTTAAGAGTGGAAAAAAAATAATGAAATTACTTGTTATATTGGATCACTGAATTAGTAACTTTCAGCAAGTTATGAAATAAAAATATATTAGAGAATAAATCCAACTTTAATAAATGAAATCTGACCGTAATACATCCGTGGACTAAACAAGCGTTTCACCCTACAGCGGGACAGGAGTTGCTCTATCCTACAGGCCAGGAATGAAAAAGAAAAAAATATGTTCGGCTCGAAAAAAAAAAATGGATATACTGCTATTTCTCCCTTATCACCCGTTTTACCGCTTGCCCAATAACTCCAGCGAGCCAGACACCAAACAAAGAGGGCACATATGAATGAGGACTCTCTGAGTTATCTCCAACACAGGTTCACCATTGTGATGAAAAGTAGCCACGGTTTTGTTTCTCTCAAATGGCTTTTTAAACAAGTAATGCGCCCAGATTGGAACTTTCCTGGAATTTATATCGCATCTCTTGACATATATGGCGTGGCATGTGCCGTGTACATTTAAATACTCAATAGAAAACCTCGCCATTACAGGATTAGCACATAATAACTATTGATTACATGTAAATATACTTTTTCTTCGCGTTTAGATCTACTTGGTTTTAAAAACGACTTTTGTTGATAAGTAATTATTCACATGCCAAGATGTAACTAATCAGAACCACCAAGTCCAAAGAAAGGTACTTTAATTGGTAATACATAATAACTTTTTTTTTACTTCCGGTTTCAATCAATTTTATTAAGATAAAATTACAATCCGCCTTTTATTACGCAATGAGTAATTGAGATAAATGTTATCATTCATACCATATTTACAACTCATCATTCACTCGCTCATTCATACAATATTTACTAACAGCCCAGAGGCCCCCCAAATCCACAAGGTTGTCACCGCCCTCGCATGCGAAGGAGGAAGCGGTGTCTTTGGGAGTCCCCCACGCTCCTACGTCAGCCGCGTCACTGGATAAAAGCCAGTGGAGGCTGACCATGGGCGCGAGAGCTACAGACGCTCTGGACATGATGAGAGAAACGGGTCATTGCCAGAACTCCAACTATCACTTAGTTTTAGCAGGTCACGAGGCCACTGCCGTTTTAATCTCCGAAGAGGATTATAGGGGTGAGTGGTGCAGTGCAATGACTGTGCTAGGTAATTAGGGTGGTTGGATAGGTTACAATAGAATTTTATGAAGTTAGAAGGGATAAGTTCAAGAATATAGGGTATATTCAGATCATTGTGAAGGGTTTTGTTGCTGACGTAATAAGGGGCATTTACTATTGTTCTTAGGGCTTTTGATTGAAAGGATTGGATGCACTTGATGTTCGACTTTTTTGCTTCCCCCATAGCTCTATTCCGCATGTCCAGATTGGCTTAAGTATAACCTTGTAAATAAGTAGTTTGTTTTCTATTGAGAGGTGGGATGTCCTTCGAAGTAGTCTGTACAGTTGTCCAAAGCGTCTGTTTAGATCTTGTCTTTTTAGCCTCGTGTGTGGGTTCCATGTCAGTCTTTTGTCGAGATGGATGCCTAAATACCGTACTGTCTCAGACACAGGGAGAGGAATTGAATTTAAAAAGACTGGTGGACAGGACTTGCGGCAGAGGGTAAAGGTTATGTGGGAACATTTTCCTTCATTGACTTTGATTCACCATTGGTTGCACCAATACTCGATCTCGCCAAGGTGTTTTTGAAGGTTTTGGGATGCTATGTCGGGGTCAAAATAACTACATTATTTATTGATTACATGTAAATATACTTTTTTCTTCGCGTTTGTGATCTACTTGGGTTTAAAAACGACTTTGGTTAATTTGGTTGATAAGTAATTATTCACTAGCAGAAAACTAGTCAGCATCCCCAAGTCCAAAGAATGGTATTTTACTTGGGAATAGGTACTGGGGAAAGTACTGTCGGGGATTTCTGTTTCGGTTTCTGATGAAAGCTATTTTAAAAAAAGCAATTTTGAACGCGTATTCCTTAAAACCCTCTCAGGCTTTGTAGGATTAAGAAATTTCGTTCGACATTTCTTTGCTGTGCTTGCCATTTGATTGGATAGGACGACCTAAATCGTTTTGAATTGACACGAGCAGAGCTCCGACTGGAGTAGAACGTCTCCGAGTTAGCAAGCAACTCGAACAAGGTTAGGCCGGAGCAGATTGGGCACGTACCGGAGATTTTCAGTCCCATCCGCTGCATGTCTTAACTTAATGAGGTCAACATTAGCTCAACTGATAGACGTTTTGTTTTCTTCCCCTGACGGGTGAACTGTTTTCTACGTTCAGTAGCGTCGCCGGAACGTGCCATTTAACGGCTGAGACAAATCTCGAAGCGATAGCTACAGCCCATTATCGACAGCTAGATACGACCAGAAGCCAATAACGGCCCATGTAGATGAATAAGCCACGTTCGACAGTTCTAGGCTAGCTCTCAATTACCTTGTTATCACTTTCAGATATCGACACGGTGGATAACGGCATGATCCTACATACATAATAGACTTGAATCGAGTTAGATAATAATTTGATCACGACTGCATTACGCAAGACAACACGAAGAACCGAAATTTCCAATCTTGCACACTTGTGTGCACACATTTCCCTTTTTCGAAAACTAACAATCAAAATACCGTTAAAAAACAAACATGATCTTCGGCTTATTTGTACTACTTTTTTGAGCAAAACCCTATGATTCATAAGAACTTATTTCAGTATTCTTCTGGCCTTCCAAAACACGCCACAGATTCATCCTGACCAATCAACCAAATAAATCGGTGGTGACCGGTTGGTCATAGCAGGTCAAGATGTTCCTCTGTCAAGACGAAAAAGGTATAACAAATACCAATGCACCAGCTAGGATTGTAATACAAGGCTTAAAAAATACTGGCTTGTTCCCTTTTCCAATATTGTATAGGGCATTGTAAAGATGTTTTCAAATTGTGAAATTCACAAAGCTACTTTAATTGCAAGCCTAATTGAATGTTCAACAATTATAGGACAGTTAGAACAAACTAAAAGTAAATTTCCTCCATAAATTTGGCAGTCGGATAGAGCCGGTTTCGACTTCAATCGGTTTCGACTTCAATCGGATTTCCACGAGAAGGTTCGATTGAACAATTTTCATTTACCATGGCCAATGTTTGTACCCTTCTGAAACGAGTCATTGATACAATCAATTTTATTATACAAATTGTCAATGCGTAACAAGGATATAGATTTTTTTTTTTCTTAGTTCTCAAATTTTAAAAATGTAGGATAATGAAAAAATAAAGGGAAATTTATTTCGTGTGAACGGATCCTAAAGGAGATAGATAGCTGGAAAGAATCGGTCTATTCAAATGCTCACGTTTAAATATATTTGGAACGAATCACAGGCGTTACAGTAAACTTTTAGGGTTGTTTTTAAATTAAACCCCATCTGCTGTTGCAACACGTGGATCTGATAAGTGATCCGAACCGGGTCAGGCAAGGGGTCCACAAACCTACCCTATCTTTTTTTTTTCCAATATATCCCTTTTTTTATTTTAATTAAAAAAATTGCATAAATCACCGCTGTGTTATTTCGGAAGTCAGGTTGGCCAGCTATCTTCGATTGCAGGGACTATTGTTGATCGCTGGCCGGTGATTCTAAAAATGTTGATCTAAAATCCTCTATCACGAATGATTTATTAATATATTTATTTTCACTAAGTAATATTGAGAAATAAAATTTCATATGACTTTTAATCTTCAAAGCGTATTGTTATTTAGCACAAGGTTTCCGCTTTATACTAAAACGGATCGATTCTCTTACTCATACCCTAAAAGATTTTGTCATATTTTTATACAAACATGTAAAACGCAACGAAATGATAGGATATCCAAAATCATTTGCTTAGTTGGAGTTTTAATCTAAAGCTTATCTTCAGGCTACATTATGTCATAATATAATATTTAAAAACAATGAAGAATTCGTAAGACAACAAAAGTGACGCTGAACAATAATATGTTTCATTGTCATTGATTCTAAAAAATAAGCAAAATATTTTTATTAGATTTCAACCAGAAATTTATTTATTGCTCTCTTTGCTTAGGCTTGTTTCATTTTTCAACTACACGATATTTTATGAGAAATTAATGCGCCTCACAGATCTGCCTAATATATAAAAAAAATCATATTGTGAAAATTAAAAGCAGTATAATAGGTGATGCATAGTGAAGCGCGATCTTAGCACTAGTCGAATAGCCCTGCGGGATCTGGATGGATGCATTTGGATTTTAAAAAGCACATTCAATAAAAAAAAACCCACATTGTGAGTTTGTATTTTCAAGTGTTGCTAAAAATATTAGTGGGCAGACAGTTTTGTTTTCAATATACGCAAGATCGAAGCACAAGCAGTAAAATATTATATGACATATACATGTTTAAGGTGCCTGATTCAGCGAGTTAGGGAAGAACGAGATATACTGTCGGAGCAATCTATTTGTACTAGGGCGAGCTGGAAATAAAACAGTCCCAACAGTGTAAGAACTGGAAGAAAGGATAAGAAACGACACTGGCTGGTCCTAATGAAAGCGTGTCAGGGGTTAAGTGGATAGCCCAGGTCCCCGGGGGTGCTGTTTTTGGGGAAAGGGGGGGCAGTCTGCCCCATCCTTACACCCTCATGGGGGATTTTATAGGGCCAGCAATATTAGCAGAGGCAGTAGTTTTCATTACATTTGAAGATTTTATGTTTATTACTATTAGGAGTTTAATTGTAGAAAATACATACCTTTGTTATCAAAGGGTGAGTCTCTACTTTAATTACGGCACGACCGTATTTCGTCTATCTATCAGCCAGTGACACTTACTGTATTATTACATCGTAATATTCAATAGAGAAATATTCCATAAATACTCAAAATATGCTGATTAGTAGGTATTTGCATGAATGTCAAGGATGAAAATAGCGAACAATTAAATTTATTCAAATTTTGTATACTTGAATTATAATTATATAGAACTTGCAAAAAAAAACCCATCAATTGCAAAATTGTATTCTTTTCGATCGAATGTCGAGGATCGACATTTTTTCGTCATTTTCTGTCTTTAATTTTGTAAAGCGATTTGGTCCAAAGTTATAACAAATTAAAAAAAAAATCTTTAATTGAGAAAAACCGTGTGAGGCCGCTGATTGTGTCGACACCTGGCTTTTGGTTTAGCTTGACTATAATTATGTCGTATTTTTTGTTCAATACACGTAACAGTCTAGTTGACATCCTTTTGGAAAAGAGGGAAAATATACCGGACCATAGCAGCTGCTGGTACCTCAAAAAATAGTTGTTTCGGTTAATATGCCTACATTGCTACGTCAACCTTTGACGAGTTTCTTTTAAATTAAAATTTTTTTAAGAGAGTCTAACAGAAATAGGGTAACCTTAAGGTTCGCGCGGAGAGATGATAAAGAGAAAACACTATCACTTTCATAGATTGTTTTAAATGATATCGCAATGGAATCACTCCAAAAATGTATAAATAGGTTGCTTTCCAAGGAGGAAGGGTAGAAGACATTCAACAGACTACGCCCCCCACCCCTCCCAAAAAAAAGGAAAAAGTATAAGTAAAGAATAACCATAAAATAAAGAGGAGGAGCGGAAAGACTGCGGAGAAATAGAAGGGTGCTTTGACAAATGTGCCAGACCACTCGAACTGAAGAAAGGGCGGTGGGGGTGGCAGGGATGTTTGCATGGGGGCCATTGCTTCGCTGGTTTCCGCCCCCCCCCTCAACCCCGCATACGTATGTCTCATTCTATACCATAGCCACCGAAAATGTCCTTCTTTTTCCACTATTCTTTCCTTATTTTTTTTTCTCCGTATTCCTCCCTTCCATCGTGTTTTCCATCCACTAGGTCCCTTCTACGTTACATTGTTCTCAGTGCACTCCATTCCCCCCGGAAGCAGATACGAGTGAGGCAATTTCGGATTTATACGAGGAGATACAACAGGTTTCAAGGGTATCATGAAAAGGTTTTTTCACCCTTATTTCACCATCAATTCATTCAGTTCATGACGTTATTGATCATAGAGCACGCATAAGAACAATAAAATGATTAGAGACAATTAGCCAGTATCTGTTTGAAAGTAGAACCTCTCCGTTTATGAGGAATTAAATGCTCCAAGAGCCATTTAACAACAAAATAATAATGTTTTTCAATATTAATAAATCACAAAATTAAAGGTTTCCTTGAATTCACTGATTCCACATTTAAAGTTAACGACATTTCGATTTTTGGCACTTCAATCGTGTGAATCATTCGTACAGAATAACTACCCTGTAAACTACGTGGAAACTGGAGAGGCGAAAGAGTATCCAGTAAATAGTTTCAATGACCGGTTTCATCAATTGTTGTGATACCTATCTCTCAAGTCCTAGTGTATAATTATCAGACAAAGCACCGAGATTAATTTAAAAATGAATTTATCAATTACGTTTGATTCATAAATGTCTAGTGATTCATTATTTTTCCGTTTTTAACATCTTAGGGGGATTGCTTGGAACTAGTAGACAAAACACTCTCTATAAAAAAAAAGAACTATAGGTCGAACAAACCCGATTTTAGGGACAGTTTTATTGAGATTTTATAATTGTATTTTAAAAAGACTTTTTGACGTCTAATTAGTGTATATTTTACTCTTGTATTATTAAGTACTTACTAATGTTTTGTGTTTTTAGTGTAGCTGGTCATTTGTCAATAAAACTCTTAAATTACAGATATCTACAATTTTTTTTTTTCACGAGACCAAGAATTTCTTACTTTCAGTTTATGATATATAGATACATTTTCCCAACAAAAGAACGCTTCAAAACTACAACCCGATTAATTCCAAAATTAAATTAAATATGATGGTAAACCAAAGCGTGTATTTTTTTCCCTAATTTAAACCTGCATCGAAGAAGGTGGAATAATGTTACGATACCACCATATAATAAAATTAGAAACAAAGACAGATGAAATAAGAAGAATACTCGAGCAATTGAGAGCTTTATAAGGGCGAAGTAGGGTCGTAAGGAGAGGGCAAGGGTATGGGATAAAGAGCAATGACTACTTACGATCAGTTGCTATAAACAGAGCTGTAGCTCAGAGGGTCCGTTTTGGCATCGGCTCAGCCATCTAGGGCCGTGGGTTCGATTCACGCCAGTGCACGCTCTAATTTTGTTTTCTACAGCCTTCTGGGTAGTTCCTCCTAATGGCCCTGTGTGTCGTGAATTTTATATCGTTTCTCGGTACCTCATTTACTTGGCGGGTTGAGGAGAACTGGCAGAATTCCGGAATATTAGCATAGTTTATTTGGCTTTAGGCATCCGTCTATAAGCTGACCTAAAACCGAAAGGGTGGGTTACCTAGAGGTTAAGCCCTTTTCTAATCCCGAGATTATAGAATTCATGATACATTATTTTCTAAAAACTTGAATGGAATTGAGACATGAGTCATGCCGTTTATCAACTATCCAGTTGATTATTGAGCAATAAACGTTTTAAGGCTGATTTATGTTGTGCTTTATGGCATACGGCCGCTCGGAGAAAACACGATTATTGATAACTCGAATGGAAGAAAACCACGTACTCTTCCTGTTTCACTTTTTATTGTTTTTATGATCTAATAAGATAATTCCCACTTGCATTGCAACATTCGTTCTAATATCACTAATAGTCAAATCTTAAAACACTCAATCTGGGAAAACATATAACTTGCTATCTCACTATTATCATTATCAAACCTCTGAACATTTGTTTATTGAAAATATATGCAAAAATACGAAATGGTAAATCGGATTATGGTTAAAAACATATACAATGCAAACAGGACCAGGTTAGGGGGCTCACTTTCGACTTACAAAATAGAGGAATTTTAATAAAAGTGACTCGGAGACTACACAACATTTCTTAACATATTGTTCCAATCCTACATGTTTCAAAAATTACAATTTAGTTCACACAAATTTAGTCTCATGAGCAAACACAGTACTGTTGTGTCTAGGACTCCTGTTTTGCTTCAAGCCCTGGTTCCAACTGCCACACACACAACGAGGGCCTGGCCCACTAAATCACGCTATCTAAATATTTGAGAAGCGCAGCTTACTTTTCCTACTAAATTAAATTACTTCACTAATTTACTGCCCTAAACCAGGAGCCTTATTTTAGATTTAAGCAACTACACCTTGCCAGGGTGCCCCCCCTCTCACTCCCGACAGTATTGTTAGAGTTTTACAAAATTTACTCAACTACGCTGACTTACGATCTGCCCCTTTATAAATATTCTTATTAAAACAGTTAATATTTACTGTAAATTTTATTAGCTTGTAGTTTATTTAGCAGAACTGGAGGTAAAATAGTTTTATGTATAAATCCTGTTATATTTATCACCTAAATATAAAAATAATTGAGAGAGAGTCTAGCAATAATTATAATGTGCAATATCCGTAAATTTCGCCTGACGCAACACTCTTGTAGAGACAAAACTCGAAAAAAACAATTTTCAGGTAATCTCGTTTAGATTTTGTACAACTTTTAACTAACCATTTCTTATATGAATTAACGACACACTGAGTTCGATTGCTACTGCTCTGAATGGTAGATTTATTTCCTTCCACACCCTTAAGAAGTAGACTTGAGCTTTCAAGCGGGAACAAACTGAACTTGAGTTTTGTCACATGAGGCCATTCTCAAACACTTTTGCAGGCTTAACTCATTTTCATTATTTTAGAGTTTGGCAGGATATATTAGACAGCATATAGACAGTTTTACTTGACTACATAAGCCGTATAATTTACTAAGCTCTATAATATGTAATTGTTATTTATTTGGATTTCTTACAGCGTTGAAAGTTTGTTAGTATGTTAGGCATGATAGGATAGTAAGATATCTATTGATAGTAAAATCAGTTAAAGTAGACGCTGAACACTTCTGCACATAGTTCAGATCTATTTAAACGCCTGCATATTTCATTGGCGTAAAGTCTTAAGTCGCAGATATTTTACTAAAAGGTGAATTATCAAAACTATATATTTCCACAGATAAATTGTTTCGGGAGCATCATAACGAAAAACAACACAACACAATAAATTTTGAATAATATGCTCTAAAATGTATTTGATGCATGTGTGGAAACCCAATACCTGTCCCTGACTAGACGAGGCTCCGGGCTATAAATCGTCACCATATTACTCTGTCACAGCAGGGTTTATAGTTTGTCTGTTGGGGCTTATGTTGACTTCTGGCAGTTAATCTTGGGGGGGGGATTAGGGGTGACGTGGGGAGCAGCTGCGTAACAAATATTTTCTTAAATGGTACGCTTGGAATAGAAGTTAACGAAATCTCAGACACCGTAATCCGGATGTGATTTACACCAAGACCTTACGGCGTAAATAGCCAATCAAATTTTCACAGACCGAGAAAATTCGATGTTCTCAAATATATTCAAAACAATACCAATATTCTTAATAATATTGCACGGAACATGAATTTTTAAAACTAAATAAAAGATTTTTCTGACATTACATGAAGTTTTGCATGTCAACTGTTATCATTTCAGTCAAAAATTGTCCAATCTTTTAGAAATTTAAATTAATTTTTACAAGAAAGTCTCTGTAATCTGAAAATTTGAGAGATCTGACAAATCCAATTTTGACTGAATTAACATTTCTCAGTGAGCCCTGGATGGTTAATGATTTGCATACCGATGATGACAATGAATGGGTAAAATAACCATAACCTTGTATTAGTCATTTTGACTGTTAACATTATGTCAAATGACAGTGGTAGCTGCATGGGGTGACTTCTGTTAAGCGCTTTCAACTGACCATAGCTGTCTTCTTGAGGCTCTGGTAAACGATCTGAATGATTACATCGGCTGTCATTTCTTCGGTAATAATGTGAAGCGTTCACTATGAATGAACAGGAAGATAAGGCTTTTATATCTTTTGTCACTAAATACTTATAGTTTTTCCTAGCTTACATGCAAACAATTTTCATAAGGTAACCCTCTAATGGAATTTTGTATCGATATTAAAATCGATTTCAGCCTTTTTTTTTTACAATCGCAACCAAGACAGCATTTCCTCAATTATACGCCCGTTTATACAATACCGCTTGACATTTCTTCTCATGATTGACTTACTAAGAGCTACTACAATAACTTGCGCAGTCCAGATGTCATCGACTGACTGGAGAAGGTCCGCGCACACGCTTAAGGGCAGACGAGCAAAGTGGCAGCCAAGGCCTGTTACGAAAGGGAATGACCAAATGGGCAAAGACGAATAAAGAAACAAATAACTGAAAAGAATATAAAATAGACCGAAGACCCAGTATAGGAGTCGAAACAAGGACACGTCCTCAAAAGGCAATCTTTACTTAAAAGGGGAAAAATTCTCCGAGCCGTTTTTGGAAGGTGCAACTGGTAGCCACTACTCGACTATACGAAAGTATCTTCGCCTGCTCGTTAAATCTGATCGAGGATCAGTTAGACATGCTTTGATAAGCTTGTCTAGCCCTAATATGGCTCTTAAACTCATTTGTTTTTTTATAGGTTATAGGTTTTTTTAGCAGTTAAGGGTGCAATAAACTATAAAAACTGGCATTAGGTCCAAAGCTGCATTTATACAAGGTCATCTATTGACATTTTCCTAGTTTCTTCTCTGAACTTCTTCATACGTTATTTAGTACCGGTAAAGTTTATTAATTTGAATTGTACTATTTTATAAGGCTTATTGGCCCAAGTGAACAAAAAACAAAAAATTCGTTTTCTTCAATCTTCTATTGCATACGAGTGTCTGAAACAAGTAATATGACTCAAAAACCTACTGTTGTTAAATTTCTAAATCACGAATATTACATTAACTTCTTATTAAATACCATTCACAATTTCTGGCAGTTTTACGTATGTAAGTAAAACAGATCATAAAAAAATGCATATCTGGCTTATTCTTGGCAATACAGGACACACACAAAATGTGCTGTAACCAGGGTGTCAATGGGACAAACCCAATACACAAACTTATGGCTCCAGTCGTAAAGGGAATATTAGGTTTATTTTGTTGTGAATTCTCTCCTTTTGATATTCTACATAATTGTCTCTAGGTTTGTGAACAGTTGTCAAGATCATTCAGCAAACTTTTTTTTTCAGGTTCCAAAATAATTTAATTTTGTTTTTCCCCTATGTAACTATACAGGATAGCAAGATTATAATGTTTTGAAATTCAAGATTATATTCCTTAGGAGAAAAACAAGCTCGATAAATTCATTTCTTTGAAATACTTTTAACGAAAACCTCTTCTTTCTCCGAACCTCAATAGTAAAGATATTGTTTCTTTTTTCTTGAATAACTCTAAATTCCAATCGTCATATCAAATCAAATTATTGAGTAAATGCTGAAAAAAATAAAATGTTTGCTACAAATAGAACTAAGCACAGCTGTATTACACTAATAATGGCCTCGTAGACCAATTTTCAATGAAATACGGACATAAAATTTATTTTGATGTTTCACCGTTTCTCTTCTCATCTCCTCACTTCAAAATATAAACAAAAGAGGCAACTTGAGTAAAAAAGTCAAAAAAACAAAACAATTTAAGATATTTACTGACAGAAAAAATGGATCTTCATATTTAGCCCCAGTCAAGATGCCTTACCAACTGATGCAGTCTCCCGCAGTATTATGAAAATAGTCCCATTTTGTCTGAGACTTCGCCCAGACCTATATTTCTATTTTGCCTTCTCGAATGGCTGGTTTCCACAAACGGCCAGTCCAAACTCTACCAACAGTAGTTTGGTGGGGGAAGAAGGTTTGGTTTTAGAGAAAAAAAAATAGAAAAAACTCAAGGGTAAGCCGTACATGCGTGGGAAGGTGTGAAAAAAATCCTAAAACCAAGAATCGTCTGACGTCTCAAATTTGTGATGTTTGTTTGCTATTGGGCCTCAAAACTGGGCCCATAAATTTTAGGGCTTTTGAACAGTTTGAGGAAAAGGGAGTTAATTAGCTCGAAAACGAAGGACTCACTTCAAAACAAACAAAAAAAAAAACTACACCACCACAAGGTTAATTTATTTTCCAAATGGAATCAATTTCTACGAATGATAAAACGAGCCTGTATGAAGCAGTGCCCCAACATTGAAACCACCGCTATAATTTTTGTGATGAATAGCCCATCAATGATCTCAAAGCAAATGCAAGTTTAAAAGTATTGTTAGTTCCAAAAAATCTATATTTCGTAAAATGTAGTTGTTTGATGATTAGCTAGGAAAGTCACCATAATGGAGCGTGTGTCAATGATTATTTTAAGTACTCAGAATATCATGGCAGATTTGGTTTATCATTAAATCAATAAGGTCTCTTCTAATTTAGGTTATGTTGCATTGATTTATTTATGAGGGTTATATCATCCAAGGGAGAATGTGCTGTTTTATCAGAAGCCACTTACTTTTAGTTGATCTTTAATTTCAAAACAATGGTATTTTATTAAACGATACCTTTAATTATTCTCGTATTTTATGAAATATTATGAAAACATATTGGACTCAGCAGTATGGGATTTGAAACAACGAGGAATTTTGAACCCCTGAACGACTACACTCTGATGATTTGCCAAATTTGATACGTAATTTACTCTTTAGGAAGTTACAAGAGCTGCTAGCCCGACGCTCAGTTACATAACCATTCCTATGTACGCCTGTGTTGATGTAGTTATGTATTCAATCATCATGTGTGTAATCAATCTTGCCTATGAGATTCACAGCTTCCCATGGACCACCCACGACCGTCTCTTCACGACTCATTGGTTTCACAGCCCACGATTCCTTGTGGATTGAATATCCCATTATTTTCAGTTTTTGTTTTAACGTTTGGTCGTTAATAATAGATATACCTATGACGAAATGGCTGAGGTAGGGCTCCAACTTAACATGCTATCTTGTTAGTATTTTTTTACTAATTATTATTACTAACGTTAATTACTGACGAGTTTGTGTAAATGTGATTGTTATGATGTGGTGGCCAGATTCTTAATCGTAATTTAATTCTTTGCCATTTTTAAAAACTAGGTTGAACAATAGATGGAAGGCTTTTTAGCGAAGTTTTGAAAACATTTTTGCACTGAGTATTTGTTTGTCTACAAACCAATAATATTGTGTAAGCTACTCCTAAGTCAAAAATGACAAGAATAAATTAATAATGATTCATGTACAATGTCTTTTTTAATGAAAGGTCGCTAATGAACTTCTGTACAATTTCTCAAAAGATAGTATGTGGACAAATCTGGTTTGAGCAGATCTAGATCGCTAGTAATAGATCATATAAAGCAGTTTCTAATAGCTTGTAATCACCAAGGCAACGGCCACTGGCCGAGATTAACCTGTCAATAAGTGGGTGATTTGTGGGTTGTCTATCTCCAACCCACCTACCCACCTGGGTAATACAGTCTCCAGGTTATCGGGGAAGCTTCAATATGTTATTCATCACGGACAGTAAATTAACTGTAACCCATAAATATATTTAAACATTTACAGCAAATTGTTCTTCTAACCAATCCCGTGAAATTACGAAAACATTTATTTCAAATGACAAAATGCTTCGAAGCTTTGTTTAGAAATTCTGTCTGAATTTTCTTATTTCGTGGCTCTGTTTAGAAACCACGACAACCATCAAAACAAATACGCAATTAAAAGAAAAAAAATTACATAATACTTACCCCAACAAGCGAAAACATCTGCTTGATTCGAAAACTAAGTATTAGTTGGAATCGAAACATACCTGAAACAAAAAAATAAAATTAATTTTTCTGAAATATCAAACGAAAAAATTGTAATTATATATATATGTAAATATTACATCACTTAAAAAAGTATTGTAACAAATGAAACTGTACAATATTCTTGCTAGGTTATCTTTGAACTAGGGGTGGTACGAAGATCATTATACAAAAACGTACCAAATTCAAAGGGGTGAGGCCAAAAAGATGTTCTAAACTATTTTTTTTTTCAAAAGGAGACTAAAGGTAAACTTTGACCGAGGGAAAGATTGGCTTCGATATAAAGGGTTCGAGAAGAGACGACAGGTCCAAAAAGATTGTAAGAGAAAGGACTTGTGTTGAGATCAGTTAAGGTTGCCCTATTTGTTATATATAATAATATATATTTTTTATGATTTTACATTTTTCGACTATTTTCCCCACTGATTCTTTCTATATTCGATCACCACCATGGAGCGTCTCCGCAGAAGTCACGCTTCATTGCTGGATGAAATATAGCCTAAGACAGAAAATCGGATGATGTCCCAGGAAATTGGCACATTATTATAAATTAATATTTGTAATATAATTATTCGTAGACAGTTTTTAAGTATTTTCTTGACTCTCTGAATCGAAAGTTTTTTTTAATTAAAATGAAATAATTTACTGAAATGACTTGGGATCCTGCCTAGGACAACCAACGTTCTATTGACCTAAAAAATTTTTATTATTCCACGATTATGTGTTTCAAAGAATATAATCATCCACCATGCATTTCTAAATGAGTGTATTTTGCGGTTTATGCTGTTATCTGTATTTATACTTTTCGTAAAGGTAATTCTCATTCGACTCCAAAAAAACAGTACTCGCTGAAAAAATTCATTTGAGAAGGAATAAGAATTCGCGAGCTCTTTCGGCCGTTCCATAAGAGTGTTGTTCCATTTACCTGGTTCCATTCGGAATGGCGTGTAACTCCAGCTATTCTTGGAGACACAACGTGGGAACAAATCAAGTTTTGAATATTAAGTTGGAACGGCACCTGCTGTCTCATTGAGGATTCTGTCGATGGTTGTCCTGAGGGGGAAAGCGACCAGTTGAGGTTTTTAATCATCTCCAAGGTACCGGAATGGAATTCTGTCATAAATTGAACATAAATGTAACGTATGATCAAGAGCAGTTTAAGGTATTCGACAGAAAGGTATTTGGATTATGAGTACACTTTTAGCCACGAGTTGAAGGCATTTGTTGGTAGATCGGGTTAGGATGACGAAAGCGAGATGTTATGTTTTTATCAGGTTTATTTGTGGACAAAGTTTTGGTTCGCGCTAACTAGCAGACTTCGTTTAGTTTATATTTTGTTTTATGCATTTTTACATGTACCTGTTTTCATCTATTACCTGTGCGTGTGTGTGTGGAACTTTCCAACTGTTACATACCTACTAATATCAATTAACTAACAGTTGTCACTAATGATTAGCAATCATGTTTAACCCTTACTTATCTTGTCATCAGAACCTAATGCAGACATACATGTGACAGGTGGAAGTACTTGTCGACAAATTAACTTGAACATCTCGTTTTCATCAGTCCATTTCCCATCAAACTGTTCAAAAGTATTCACTTAAAGTCTTATGTCTGAGGGTAATTTGCTTAGAACATGAACTACGAGTCCCAATGTAAACCCTAACCTATACACTACACCATATCCCTAGCTATGAATAATGACTACCTTGGTTACTGCACTAACAGAAAACGTTTCCATGACAACTTCTTGTATCGTGTCATGCTCGGATGTCTTGTGATAGTTGATCAGCTTACAGAAGGCTTTTGGCATACTCCCCGTATCATACGGGATAAATCTGTCATCAAGACCGTTATCTTGAGCTTGTCAGTTCGTATCTTCTGAGACGGAAGCTGATGTCTTCTCGTTTTTGTATTTTTTTTTAACTGTTTAATTGGAGTGCTTCGCTATCTGCCCGAAGTTATCTCAACCGATATCCGACTGAGACACCCTCTGTCCGCTTTAAGGGCTAATTGAATGCTCTCTCTTCCAGGATGATATATTGCCGTATGTACGATAGCATGCGGACATTTTCCGGTTTGTACAGCCAAAGAAACAATTCTTGCAACTATTCTCCAGACCGTAATGGCTGGAAGCAGGGGTTATCTGTCCAGTTCAGATAAAGCCACTTGTCTAGACAAAGTTTCATTTTATTTTTGCATTAAAATCTATTTTAAAAATAATAGTTGGGATAGAGATTGAGACTTTAGAAAATAAAATAATTCTTGCCTAAGAAATGTATCACTAGTTGCCTGGGTTGTGCTATTATCATAACTTATGAATATGAGTTAATACGTTACAATAACGAAATAATGACATGGAAATAGAGGGAACTCAACAACACCTATTTATAATAAAATCATTGTATGAACTTCCTCTGGGTTAATTTAATATATCCACAGCTAAAATAAGCAAGTATGTTAAAGAAATTATTTAATACTAACAACTGCAATACGAACTGTTCAGGCGTTACGCTAAAAATCCAATCGTTTTTTTAAAATTAAAATATACAATTTATCTGAAATTATGAATATCTTTTGGAAAATATATATGTAATAGCGGGAATCCTGCGAAAAAAAAAGTTAGGGACGAAAACGTTTCTCTCAGACTTTGAGCTTTTTCAAGTAACAGCCAGAAATTATATTTTCCTGAGGATAGACAATGAAAAATTGAAGTCGGTAAGAGAAACAGTCATAATAATCAATATTTAAATAATTTAATTTTTTTTTCTCCGAAAGGCCATTTCAAGTAAAACCATCTGTTTCAAAAAATTAAGTGAAGTATTTTGATGGAACATTTATAGCTCTTATACTTTCGTTTGTATATACTGTCAAAAACATAATGCAGTCTACGATAGACGAGGGAAAAAAAGCAATGCTTTAAACAATAAAAACGTTCAAACGATGAACACAAATTGGGAGGCCGCTGAACTATGCATTAACTAGCATTATAGAAATAGAGTCATGTAAATGCTGGTAGGTATTTTATGTTTGGATGAGCTAACTCTGGTCAAAAGGGTTTTTTTGTTTTTTGTAATTCATAAAAATATAAGAGTGATCTATAGCGATTTTTATCTGTATAACAAGTTGGCGGGGGGCGGGGTGGAGGGGGCGTGGCCGAGTGCAACAATTACGAAGCTGCGGCAAAGGAAGGCTGATAAAGAGGGTGAGAAGTAAGAATCGATAGCAGGCTGGGGATTCCGACGTCCGCCGCTAGGTAGCACCGCTGTCGCCTGTCTCAAGAATAGTTCCCACTCCACCCAAGAGGTAGCGTCACAGTCTGCCCTTTCGGCTCAGAGTACGGCTTTAAATATTTATAATTATATCAGGCATAATTACCGTTGAAGAGGGGAAATCTGTAAATTCAATTATTTTATTGTATTTTTTTGTACATTATATATTTTTTGAGGTTTTGAAATTAAAAAAAAAAAGTTTTATTATGCAGCACGAGGAGATAGCTGGTAATTCCAAATTTATTTATTTATTTTTGTCATTGTATATAATATATTATATTATCAATAAAGAGGTTTTAAAAGAAAAAAAAAAGTTTTATTATAAATACCTTTTTTTTTTTTTTTTAATTAAAATTGATATGCAATGCAATGAAGTCTTTATTTATAATCATGAGCAGTTTTGTTACTAGATGCATCGCATATGAATCCATTTGATTTTACCATTGATTATTCGTTATCATGGTCCATTTTAATGAAACCATTTCTAGATATTCGACATTTGTTGAATCGTGTGAAACGACAAATTGATGTGAAAAGTGACTCACATCACCATCGAATTACCACGACATCTTGACAGTGAAGCTACATGGCCGTTGGCTTACCGATATTAATGAAACCTTTTTTGATAATACTTGATCGAAAAATTTTCCAAGCGCTCTTGCCGTAGGAGCTCAGAAAAAAACAACTTTCATCATCCTTTCTATCTTAGGTTTGGTGTAAAATATGATTATGATACAACATCCGATTTGTTGTTTTAAGTAGAATACTAATTTTATTTTTCTTCAATGAATGTATGCTAAAATTTTATTAGCAGGACCTAATATAAATATGGTGGACGCAAAAGAACACTTAATTCCAATATTGAAATAATATGTCGCTGAATAGTGTCAATGTTAAGTTCATAGTGTATACATGTGTGTCCTTAGCGTCTGTGGCTCTCGCGCTCCTCGTCAGCCTCCACTGGCTCGTATCCGGTTACGCGGCTGACGGAGGAGCGTGGGGGACCCAAGACTCCGCTTCCTCTTTCGCATGCTAGGCAGATGACAAACATGTGGACTTGGGAAGCCTCTGGGCTGCTTGTAAATATTGTCTGAATGAGCGAGTGACTGATGAATTGCAAATATGGTATGAATGAGAACTTTTATCTCAATTACTAATTGCCTAATGAGGCAGATTGTAATTTTAGCATAATAAAGAATTATTATTATAATTTAGTGCATATATGTACGTGTCTGTTATAGTAATAATCCCATTTACTTAAAGTAGCTACTATGTACTTCATTATCAAGTATTTAGTAACCATATATCATATTACTGTAGGTATTTTCACAAACAAAGGAAACTATATTTTTTACAATCGCGACAACACAAAGTGTGTATTGTAAATATTTTTGTGTGGAAAAAAAATATGCAAATGCAAATGAAAAATTTACAAAATTGAAATGTTATTGTTTACTTACCAAATATAGCTTTTATTTTTTTATTGTGATACTGCTTACAAGAAAAGTATCACTCGTTTATTTATCATTTATTTACCATAATAAAATTTAAAATTCTATAAAGTATGATGGAGTTAAATATTGTCTATATCATATTCATTATTCAGTTGTATGTATATATTGATCGTTGAGATTTAATTAACTAAATAAGGTGATTATATGAATATATTATATTAAGATGTCAAAAAATGATAACACCCATAGGAAAGCCCCAGGAGCCTGGAAGAATTGCCGCCAGAAAGCGCCAGTGCCGCTGGAGGGAACAGCTGGCGCGATGTGTTTATTTTCAAACTCCAAGGACCGGGCTACGGCCGTGGGAACAGTTCCGCAATCACCGCTCCTTCTATCACAGTTACTGTTCATCTGATAACAGCTCTAATTGAAAGATGACACCTGCTAGTTATAAAGAACTATGTCCGTCTCTAAGCATATGTTAGAGCATCAAAATTACGCCAATGTTTTTTTGGAATTTCCTTAATCCAATGTTTATGAGCGATTACTTTACCTTTTATTACCTTTATCTATTTAAAATGTCTATTTGATGAATGCTGCATGCTATTTTAACACCAAATTGAATCATTCTTTACTAACCGATTACTTTAGTTTTTAGTCTTCGAATATTCTTTTTTGTTATTTTGTTTATTTACAACTGTATAATAAATATTACAGGCAGTGAACGAGATAGATAATGGTAACAAACAAGGATGAATGACATCCTGTCAAGAACATCCATTGATGCCTCTTCATATAATGTCAGTCTACAAAATTCGTAGATCCTACGAAGTCCAAATAAGTGAGTTTTTGATGGAATTGTCTGTACAGGGTCTTGTACGTGTTTCTGATAAAGGGTGTCCCAGAATTAACGCAAGATTTGAATTTGCCACCATTTGTGCAATAAAGTGCTGGCAACCCTAAAAAAAACACAGAACAAAAAAGAACAATGTGTTTTTGTTGTTGAACATTATCTCAAAAAACATGAAAGTTTGGTGGCCACAGTTTCAGAAAATTTCATACAAAATATGGTTGGAATAGTGTTTTGACTTCTTCAACTGTGAAGAGATTAATTGAGAAATTCAGGGAGACTGGATCAGTTGGAGACACCAAACACACTGGTCGTCCAAAAACCAGCCGTTTAAATGTCAATATCCAAGCAGTGCGTGAGAGTGTTGTTGAAAATCCAGGAACATCAATTTGGCGTCGTAATCACATTCTTTGTGCCGAAATTGGTTGTTATTGATGTGGCCAATATGTAGTTTCAACAAGATGGTGTCACATGCCATACAGCCCATGAAACAATCCAATACAGCATGAGACACTTGTAGGTCGTGTACTCTCTCGTTTCGGTGATCAGAATTTCTTTTTATGGGGTTATTTGAAGTGAAAGGTGTATGTCAACAAGCCCACATCCACCCGTGCATTAAAAGAGGAAATTTACCCTTTATAAGGTCCATCAGAAGCTGTTTTAATTTAAATCGAACAAATACAAATAAAACAAAGACAAATAGTTCATATTTTGAAATAAACGATCGTAAATATACCCTGCCTATACATATATTCACATCATGGCATGTTGCACACAACAAAGGACACGAATACAACATACAATTATTCCCATCCTACGGTTCATTCATCCTGGTACACTGGCTAGAGAACCTGTTCCAACAGTCCCTGTATTACCACGATTATCAATTGCCTTAGGGTCTTGAGGTTAATTGCCTTACTAAGGTACCTCCTTATATAACTGTCTGTGTAAAATAACTGTGTAATTTACCTCTTCGAGACCTATTGAAGTAATTGGGAAAATTGACTTTTGGTTATCAGTTAAATGATTCGAATAGTTTTATAGTCTGTCTCTCATTATTGAGCTTTTAAAATACTTTGAGCTCTGAAGCTTTCACTTCCTTCCTAACACATGTTACGTGTGCAGTAGGTAAGTCCAACAGAACTGTCATAGTTTTTCTACATTAAACATTACCTTGACATGACCTTCTTACGAAATTAGCCGCCTCTAAATTTCTCTTGAAATATTTTTATCTTGAAAACATCTTCGCATCAAGCATTTTTCCCACCGCGTGTGGTTTGGTTAGCTCATCTTAAGTTTATCACGCCTCGCGCCGTGGAACGTAAAGACTCGTCATAGCTCGAGGTGGTTCGGGTAATTAAGTAATTCATGGAGTCATAAGAGAGTTTTTATATTTGTACACGGGAGAAACTATTAAATGGAGGACATATCAAGGGTGTGAACAGGGTGTATGATGCTTGAAAACGTATTCAAAAAGATATCAGTATGGAGTGTTCCTTGAGAAAACTGAAGAAGGAACGTCCGAATGGCGTGTTGACTAGAATTGGCATTTGTCAAACCACGCGCAGTGGCCGACCAACCAAGTCTGCAAGAACGAACCTTCGGTTTCTCACGCCACATGCCTTCGGAACAATGCTTTATAGATAGCTCAATATCAGTGTCTGATGTGTGGAGTGGGCTTTACTTGGCTGCCATTTTTCTCATATTTTTATTTTATTTTTGCAAAAAATTGCTTTTAAATAGCATTTAAACCAATTTTTTTTTCAACATGTTTTATATTTCGCATTATTCCGTCTGTCTATCCTGGTCTTTATTGGTGGCATTTTACGTTTGGGAGAAATAAAACATTTAGACATCTCAAAAAAAAACACATGAGTACGCGTTATTAATCAATTAACTGTTTATTATTAAAGAGTACACATTCCTATAATTTTGAATATATTATGAAATAAAAAATGTAGACGTTTTGATTACAATTGTCACCTAGGCTACATTAACTCAACCAGTGTTTTGTATCAAGAAACAAGATATTTTACATGATTATTTTTCATTTGATGCCCTTATGCAAAATAATGACGGGACAATTTTGTAAAATATCTGTAACTCATTCAATTTAAGGTTAACGAAATTATCATTACAATTATATGATACTTTTAAATTAACAGCTCACAAGATATCGTTTCCTCGTAGATGGCGTATTGTCAAGGTCCAATACCTACAGATAATTATAAATAGTCATGAGCTAATTTAATGCGGGTAGTAACCTCGGGATTTACTTAGCAAAAATTAATTGTAAAACAACATCGAATAGCAATTAAAAAAATAATCTATTATCAGTACAGGCTTCTTTTGTGCTTACCTTGGAGTTCTTTAAGTCCTTACAGAGCATAAACTCCAGGAGTCCCCTACCGGCATAACCGAATTAATATGATAATTTTTTAGCATTTGAATTATCCCGACCTATACCATTAATTTGCATCTGAATGGAGGAATGGTAGGCTCCACTTGCTGCCGAGGTCGTGGGGATAAATCCTTAGGTAAGTTCTTTCTGTACACTCCCGTGCGGAAACTCTTGAACAAAGCGAACAATTAACAGATTAACTGAGATATAACAGCTCGAAATAGGAATCGCATAACGTCCGTCGTAAATTTACGAGCATAGCGTAAAGAAATATGACAAAAGTATGTAGCGTCACCGAATATTTAATTATATTTCATTCGTTTGTTGAAACGGGGAACATCACAACTCTGATATGTTTTGTAACAATGTGATCTTACTTCATTACATTCATTTTTATCCTCAATGAAACGATTTTATGTATGAAAATGAAATTTCAAAGAGAGGGTTGTAACTTTATATAATAATTCTGTGCTTAGTTCTATCAACTGTACATATACATGAATAGTAACTTATAAAATCGGTCTAATTAGTTGATACAGCTCTAACAAAAACACGGAATTTTACTGCTAAATTTCTGTATACTTTTCCTTATTTAAAAGGTAACTTTCAGTCTTTGAATGCGAGTGGTATAACAGAAAAAGTGAAATTATCGTTTCTGCAATGGATTAGTTTCTAACAACTGAGTACATTTAAATTTTGGAAATACCTTCAGTTTTAATAAAAATCATTGATTGGTAGGTAAAGTAACGTAAGAAATTTTATGAAAAAAAAATAAGATTTATCATGTTATTTCCTCTATCATATTCCGTTACTGTTAATTCATACATGTTTTTTATAACGTTCCGACTTGGCATAAATTAGGCAGCGGTGTCCAAGACACTAATTTACGAGCCACAATTGGGCGAAGAAGCAGGTGGCCCACGCCATGCACGGGGTGTACCTGTAATCGCATTTGGTTTTGGTTCAATAAGTGCAATTTCGGAAATTCTCGTTTATGATAATTCATAAATTTTATAATTTGGAGTATTTCTTCATCCTGAAATTCCACAAGAGTAGGGGAAAAGGGAGGATCTTGGGCAACCCCTGATTCTACTAAATTAGTGTCATGTGAAATAAAATTCATCGTCCAATCAAAGTTTTGAGCTTCTAACTTCCATATTTTTAAGCTAACAATCAACTAATATAGCCCACAGCATACCTTAGTCATTTTACCGTTGGTTATTTGATCTTAATACTCAAAATATGTTTATTTGCGACTAGGAAAGTGAGTTTCAAACAACATTAGATATGGTGCTTATTTTCTTTATGACAACTATGAAATTTAGACTAATATATATCAAGTGTATATATTTATTGCAATTTAAAACAGTATAATACTATCATTATAAGTAATCACACCCAGAGTGATCTTCATTGGGATTTTAACCCAGGCTCTTACCATCATAAGATTCTACCCCACATAAGAACCATTTTTAACCATCTATGAATCATTACCTATCAAAAACTAATCATTAATCGCTTACAATATAATATTGGTAAACTCTAAACGGTAAGATTCAACGTTCTAGAGACGATTACAATAAATGACTAATCCGAGGTGTTCTCCGATTACATGTCGATTTGGCTGAAACTCTTCAAACGCCCAGTGCCAGAAACCACGAGGTATTTATAGTGAACCGCGCGTTTATTTCATGTAGTTAGTGGCTTAAGTAGAACATAGCAATAATACAGCAGAAACATTTTTTAGTGTTGATATATCATATAAACTATTTCATCCTCGCTGTTTTTTTGTTGTGGTTTAGGTCCCACTGTTATTTATAATTGTTAATAATTAACCTAAGAAAACTTGGGACACAAACCTTAGGTAAATTGCGTATAGTATTCAGGATTTTGGCAAATGGGCAGGCAGGGTAGCTAAGTCCAAGAGGAACCAGGGTTGAACCCTGAATATCCTGCCATCATATTTTTTCTATGCCTGTAAATTATTGATATATTACCACTCAAATGTCCATAAACATGACTGGTATTGGATAAGACGGTTAACATCTATAAAATAGTTATCTCAGCTAAAACGAACGGTTAGGCTGTTCAAAATAAATCTGTCCTAATTCCAATTATGTCAATGACTTTATGACGTGTCTTGTGGCGCCTAGGAACCTCGGGGACTCGGGCAATCCCCAGAATCGTAATGAGGGTCGCTCCATTGGTATTCTTGCTGCTTCTGCATTTCCTACACCCACTGGTCCCGATAATGGTATCTTCAGCGAGGGTTCGGCTACGCCGGTTCAGGGGGGAGAGAAGTAGGTTACCACGAAGTCGACAGGTACCAAGAACCTCGTAACCATCGATGTTTACCGAGTGAGTACACGGAAGCACCTCCAGTGAATTAACACAGCGAGGATCCGATGTTTAAATAACGATGATGCCTGTTTATCGAAGAAGGAAAAAAACTTTATCGATTCGACAGGCAGTTAAGATGTTCACTTTATAGTCAGTGAAGGGACCTTTGAAATCGGGATCGTACAATTAGAATTAAGTTTTATCTGACCGACTCTCAACAGCTTACAAGGCCTAAAGTGGGACAAAACCAGTATCAGATCATCCTGTCAGCCAAGGCAATACCATTGCTGTGAATGTCAACGGGGGTTAAAACCGTTAATCCTAAATTTTATGTATGTTAAGCCATGGTTTTGTGCTTGACTTTCGAAACAGAGGATACATGTAGGCATTATGGCTAGTAGATTTTCACTTCCTAAAAGTACATATTGTCGGTTCGCAAATTCAAATTCAAATACGGTCCTTGACTTTTGCGTAAAATTCGGACGATCACACTTGCTGCCCTGGGATAATTGTTAACGAATTTGCTTCTGTTAACGGGTTTGAAAAGGTTTGCAATTCCCTAATATAGTTTACAGAACTTTTTCATTTTGGTTACTACAGACTCGAAAATCTGTTTACCATAACTAGATACGTTTGTATAAGTAGGTTAGATGTCAGCCTTTAAGTTTCTTCCAGAGAGGTTTTCATTCAATTCTTCACACGATTGTATTAATAAAAGTCCTATATACTTTTTTTATTCCTATGTATTACAAAGTGTAAAAACTTTTATATCATAACCTCTCTTTATTAATAGTATACAATGAACAAAAAATAAATAATGATTTACATATTTCTCCTCGTTCTGCATACGCAGATGCATTCGAAGGAGGGTATAGCGTACATAAAATACGTTTCAGTTTGTTGTTAAAAAGTCAATAACACATACACTACCACTCGGTGATGAGGCTCACGTTCAGCTTACAACCGGGAAACTAAAAACTAAGACTCAAACCTCTATCATAAAAATATAGATTAAAAGGCTGCTTTTATAGAATTTAGCTGGTAATAAATATAAATATATATATTTTTTTTTTCTAAACTTCTTTAAATTATACAATGTGAAAATATGACAAAATCAATGAACAAAATAATTTCTACTCTTTCTGCTATGCGCAGATGAATTTGAAGGAGGTTGGGTTACATACAACCAGATTGAAGTTAAGAGGTCAATACCATGGATATAATGCTAAGTGATGGGGCTCACCTTCAGTTTGAAAAAGTGGGAGAAAAAACTTACACACTAAAACCTAAACCTAGAACCTAAGACTGAAGCGTTCCACCCGCGACGGCGTAATCATAACAATCGAAATCCAGACAATTTAAACGTGGTGCCAATTTCTCACAGCCTTGGAATTGCTTGAGAGTGGAGTCAAGAAACAGATGCCTTCCATTTAACTGATCGTGGACGATCGGTAATATTGCGAGAAGGGAAATAAGCCAAAATAATCGCAAGTGTCAACCTGTTTGCAAATAGGACATTCTACGCTAACCCGTATCTACATTATTCCCTACGTCGATAGACCAACTTGTGAGTGGGACAAAATAAATGCCCATTATAGCATTCATGAATGTCTTAGGTTCTAATCATATTGATAAATTACAGCACTGGACTTCAAGAATGACTCGAATCACTGAAGAAAGACAACTTAACAAATTTGATATTGTACAAGCGACAAAACTGAAAATTTGGAACTATGGAGAAAACCTTGTAGCTGTAAAGATATCTGACATTACCAACTCAAAGTCCAAAAAGGGAACTTGACGCACTTCGTGCCATTACGCGACTAGCTCGTGTCATACGCCCCTCTCCCGACTACCGGGTTGACTAACGCGAAATGTCATCAAGCCGACGACGTCGTTTTTATAGCAGCGAGGGTGGATCCGACAGTACGTCAATTAGACCCAAAGGGTACCTTTCACGAGACTAACTGATTTCTTCAATTGCGGTCGCATTATCAAAATCGGAGCCGGCAGTCAGTGCCTGGGGTACGTCACGATTTCAGTTAAAGCCGAATCGTTTGAAAGCACGTTGGTCTGAAGGCTCCCAGTAAACTATTAGGTTCAGGATAATCACGCCACTACTCTAAACTCATTACGTAAGTTAATAAAGATTAATATTATAAATCTTATTGGTATTGTTATGAGTGCATCTGAATAAAATGAACAGGGTGGGATACAGACCAGTACTCCAGCCCCACTTTTGTAAAGAAAGATGTAATATACAGAAAAATTAAACGTGTACAAAACTTGTGAGATATATCATACCACCAATTATTCAAAACCTATGAAATATTTCATTGTTTATCTGATTCTCCGAACCAAGAATCAAGTTGATAGTCCTTTTATTTATTTTTTTTTTTCCTTAACCCCTTTAATTTTTGTACAATTTGAACAAAGAATTGACAAATTTTTTTCCTCATTCTGCTATACGCAGATGCATTTAAAGGAGGTTGGGTTACATAAAATCAGATTGAAGTTAATAGGAAAATAACATGAATACAATTCTATGCGATGGGGCTCACCTTCGTCCTTTCATTAAATTTAAAAATAATTTGTATTTAAATGTTTCAAAACTGTAGCTATATTGGGGGGGGGCTGTTAATACACACAATTTTCAGCAATTTCCTGAAAGAGTTTTATCATTGCGTTGTATTACGTTTCGTTATTCTCACATAAAAATTTAAATAAAGTACATATCTAACCTCTTGGGTGAATATTCTACTTATTGGTTGTTTCCTGCTACACTTTCCTTTGTATATCAAAAGGAGTGAGATTACTAGCAAGATCGGTATTTAGCTTATACTCTTATTTTAGCCTTGTTTGATTTACCACCCGTAATTAAAATTCAACGTATTAGATCAACCAAAAGATATATTGGAAAACAATTTAGTCCCCTCTTCTATTGAATGTTGTGTGATCGAAGGTTCTTGTTGAAAACCAACTGCAGTACAAATATATTGCCGACACGAGTCTCAAAATACTCTATCCATATGTGGGTCAGGAGACAATACCTTTATATAAGTTATTATTGTACATCATTTTGGATCCTAACCATCTGATGCAATAAGTAATCATTTTGAAGTTTTCTCGCGGTTTCCATGGCGTACGGTTGAAAATCCCTCATTTCGTCAGTGCTGGCGGACGTCGCACTAAAAAGAGTGTTACTGGACCGGGGGTGGTTTTTACGAGGGCTATAACTCATGGGAAGTTAATGCGGGGCCCGATAGATCACCGGGACGGTATGTCTCCCGCCCCCGGCTAGTCCTCATGATTCACGGCCTGCTAAATACCCACGGCCATACATATCGGGAATTATGGATATCTCAATCCAGCGACAGGTGAGTGGAGGAGTGGCGCTAAGAGGAAGTCCTTTAATGAGGGTAACAAGAATGTATTGGGTCTACGGACAATTTTTCATATTTATAACAGCCAATGTCAATATAATAAAAAAAAAAAAAAACTCAAATTATGTATTATGTGACAAAATAGTGCTTTATTTTGGCTGTGAAAAAGTTGGAAACCAAACTTAAATGACTTTTTGTAATTTCGATATACTAAAGCAACAGTACATTTTACATATTATTAATCTCGAAGTTTTATAACTTACTCAATGACCCAATATTTAGTAATTACTTAACAAGTTACTAATCAATTAATGAAATTCAGCCATTTCATACATCGTTCTGCTTATGACGTTGCAAGGTCAAGCAGGTGAGACAAACGATGACGAGAAGCAGACCTGAAAACAATTAAAGTTTTGAAAAAAGAAATACCCTAAGAAAATAGTTAAAGCATCAAGTGTTTATTATTAGATGGTCATAAGCTGTTTAGAACCTGGATGAGTGAATTATTTTAGATTCCCTTCAATCCATTTGGTCTCATTTTCTTCAGCCACAGCAATAACATGATTTATTTCTTCGATCAAGCGAGCAATCATTTTCCGATTTAAGTTGTCGTCAGAGGTTTCTTCGGAAACACATTTCTCGGCCAAGAGGTGCGTATGATTTTTGGGTTGGTTGAGGCCCAAGCTGTGGCAAGGAAAAACACCACTTCCTCTAGATTTAAAGCTCAAAGCTTTAGAGTCAAAGTTATGTCTCCATCTTGAGATACTACGAGCCAAAGCTAGTCTCTCGTGTAAAACTTTCTATATAAATCCACTTTTCTTAATGCTCTAACAAATTCATACTAAAATATGTGATAAAACGGAACTGTAAGGTTGAACTGTACATGTTTAGTTTCTCAAGTTCAAGTTCAAAATTTATGTGTATAGAAATAAATTAAAGGTTGAATTTGAAGTTTATTTTAATTCAAGCCTTTTTTATGTAGACAATTAGAGAAAATACCATACTATGGTTAGTAGGATTGATTCGAAAAGTATTTAAGACCCTTTGAGAAGTATTTAATAACATATAAAAGAACACAACTATTTTCATATTCTTTTGTGTGTGTTTTCTGCTTTCACCGTCTGTTAGATTTTCCTGCAATTAATGAATAAGTATTTCAAAAATATAATCTTAAAATATATTTCACGAAGTCATACAATTTTTCTCCAATCCCAATGATAGAAGTCAATTTATATTGACTTACTGTCTAAAATAAAGAAAAGCGCAACGTTGCTGCTACTAGCGTCCTTTAATGGTTATTTATGAACTTAGCTCCGAGACGCTCATCCTGGGCCGAACCTGTCGGGTTAAAACCCTCTACTTTACAACACACCAAACCTGTAATTAGCTTTGATGGTAGATTATTCAAAGACCAATTTGGTAATTCGCACTCGTTATATACCTATTATTCGCAGGAAACATCAACTTTCCTTATAGTCGATTTATTCATTATTTTTTTTATGGTCATCTGCAACAAAGTTGCCCTTAAGCTCAAAGGCTTTATTTATTTTAATCGATGGTTTATTCACCCAATATTTCCTCTTTGATTTAAATTGTTTATAATAATAAACAGGTTACTCAATAAAACAAAAAATTTGTTTCCAAATAAAATGAGAAATGTTTCATTCTTAATTCAGTTTTAATACAAGTTTAATTTTATCTGCAATACAAGACATTTGGGAGGTAATCAACACAGATCTATTACACATAAATTTATTCTTCTTAAATTTTATTTTATAAGCATGTTTACTTAGAGGTATTTTAAAATATATTTCTAGAGTGATATAAATAAAATTATCAAACAAATTTAGTGAAAAAAATTATCAATTCTCTAGTTACATAGTTATAATAATATATTCTTGTATTTTACATACAACTGGTAAAATAATCATAAAAATACTTTTTACATTAATTTAAATGTATTATATAATATAATTTATATAAAATATTAAATATCCTTTACACATGTTGATTTTCTCGAATAAAATGTGTCAAATAAAGTCTTAGTTTTAAGAAATTTACACTTATTTTGTGATTTGCTAATCTATCTACATTGATTGCCTCAAGCTTAAATTAATGATTAACAAAGTATCAGGCCCAATTAGCTAATCGGGTTCAATTTCTTAATCAAGCTCTAATATGTTCTAATTGTACATTAGTTTATAAAAAGGAACTGCTAATATACGTTGGAAATGAACTGAAAATGTTTTCAATTTATGGAAGATTAAGCAAGCTTACCTGTAGTCAGTTTAAGTCTATTTCTAGACATACTGATGCTTAATTTATGGTTTCTTGAAAATAATTTTTTCAGGTAAAACCTTGGGCCTTAAATAAATGTTCTGTTATTCATTTGATTGTCACAGTTTCACCTTTCAACATTCAGGTGTCTTCAGGATCTCACAAATGTACTGATCAAACCATTAAAGCTCCATATAATTGAGAAATAATTTTAAAATTGCTTATTTAAAAAAATAAAGACACCACAGTTCTGATCTCGTAGTGATCTACGCGAACTTTATTTCATTGTCATAAAATAAATTCTGCTGTCCCAGGTGAACATCGAACACAGAACATTCCTTTTCATATCGCGATTCACAAAACCTTTTATGGTTAATTAAATTAAATAGTTCGCGATTGCTATTGTCACCGTAGTGTTCCATAACGGAGGACAATTTGCCTGGAAATTGCTCATAGCTTCCTAGCCAGTCTCCGAGCGGAACAAAGTTTCGCCCCGAGCCCCGAAAGCTCGGAATCGATACCGGGCAATTAATCATCCGCTCGTGGGGCCCGGGGTTCCACCCCCTTGGCGGGAAAAAGCGCATCCTAACGAGCGGGCCCCACACTACACCGGACCAGTTAATAAGACCCCCCCCCCCGTACACGCACACAGATAATCTGTACTTGGTCCGTTTGACTTCAATTTCTATGTTACAGACATACATTGTTTGGGTTGATGTAAACATATAATATATAAATTTAATTCACTATTTAATCGTTTTTCACTAAAAATACTAATGATATGCTCGTAAAGTTATTTCATAGGGGGGGGGGGAGCAAAATTCGTTTACATAAATTGATATATCTAAAACCAAAATTAGAATTGTAGAAAATGAAAGAATACTGTCAAGTGATTTCCGGGTTAGGGCTGGAGTGTGTCCCCTTTGTCAGTACTTCTTTTACGACTGCGATAAATTTGTCAACATTTTAGTTTTTAACTGTCGTTCATTTAATGATAACCTAGTTAATAACATTTATCAATTCATCCATGTTCAAAAATGTTTTACTAGAACCACAAAAGAAGATGACAAGAACATAAAAAAAACTAAATGAAGGAAGTATTGGTCCTATGATCTTAACAAATCATTTTAAACAATTTATTTTTTCATACCGGCTTTATTTTAAACAATTTATTTTATCATACCATGCTTACTTTAAATGATTTTTTTTTTATGAATCTGTTATATTGCTGTTTACATGTTTCTAAGTTTAATGTATTATTATTCAGATGTCAATGTTTATCGCTTTTTAAAATCATTAACTAAAAATGTCACCAAGTCGTAGTTATAAACGTAATTTCATTCACTATACCAGGATTATTTTAAATGTTTCTTGTAGGTAAGTGGTATCTTTCTTGGATTGATCTTCAAAGTGCGCAGTGCCAATTTCCATTCATAATTTTTAAAAGTGATCCTTATAATGTTTTATTTTACCTCCTAGACCTAAATACAACTGTTTATACCTACAATAGAATAAAAACAGCAATAAATATTTCTTGAGAATGGCCTAACGAGCCTCAGATGGAGGACGGTCGTGGCTAGAAATCGATGCGGCCTGCTTTATCTAACTTCCAACTACTTTGGACTAACTAGCAAGAGAAATGGCAGCAAAAGTTTTCTAGTCAAGAAGCGGCCAAACCGCTATATAATTAGGCAGTAGAGTTGTAGAGATGTGACATATTTTTCTATAAATTATTGTTCATTATTAACAATTAATTTTTAACTACTATCCAACTATATATATTTTATATAGATCGAAATATGTTAACATTTTTCAGCTACTTTATTAACAAAAACATTGCCTGTAGAAAACGCTAATAATTGATGGTGGTTCATTTTGAAATTTGGATGTTTTTCAAAAATCTAATGACAGAAAACCAAAAGGATATGTTCGTTAACAAAAACAAATGACTGCTTCAGCTTGGCACTGTAAGGCCATGAAGGTGTTCCCCATGCTGACTGGCATATCCCTCTCAAAAATACTATAAGATTCTGTGACTAGGTCAATTTAAAGATAACATCATTCAGAGTTGTGTTGTTTGGATGTCAAATTGTTTAATTTAAAGTGTTTTGTATGTGTGTATATTGTTTGAATTTTAGTCGACTGTTCAATTAGTAGTATAAGATATTTTTGGAGCAACTTCGAGTTAAAAATACTAATTTGACTAACTAATACATTTAAAACGTTTCTTTAAATTACGCTAATATCACTTTTACTGTTGATTTTTTAATGGCAATACTGAATACAAAAACTGAATATGTTCGTTTTTTTTTATGATATAGTCATTTTCGTTCTTAAGTGGGCGCATTGTCAAGTAGTAAAGATGATATTATTATCGTTAAGAGAACAGACCAGAATGGGTAAAACTTTCAGAATGAAGATTTTTCTATTTGTTTTGGATTTGGATTAGAATAGCAGTATTACTTTGAGAGTGTTGCTTACTTCGAAAAGTACAAAATTTCAAATTGAACTCGCAAGTATTTCGCAAGTGATCCCCTTGAAATGCATAATAAGTTAATTTGCACAATTTTGTTTCGTTGAAATAATAAAAATAAAAAATATGAAAATATAAAAGAGAGAAAAAGCGGGAAAGATGGATGTCGGCCGCAGGCCTGACTGAAACAATAAAACAGTTTCACATGGTCGCCCCTCCACCACCACGGCCGCCTCTCCCACCCCCGCCCCCACTCACTAAATCACTTTTTTAAACAATAAATAAAGGGTTTTACCTATGTTTTAAAATAAAAGGATGAGTTATTATCACCGCCACAAGTCTCTCAGGGTAGTTGGGAAATTAATGACTTTGTCTTAGGGTTCGGAGAGGGTGGGGGGATAGAAGTTTTGGGTCACATACCACACAACCCAACCCCGCAGAGCAGTGGCACACACACACAAACACAGCTTAAACATCGATATATTGGAGTGCGCTAACATCGATAAATCGTTCAGGGCCCTTCCTACGATATATCATCGCAACTTCTTTTCCGGCCTGACCTCTTACCGTTGTCCTCCTTCCAGGGCCAATGCGTGCCCACCGACAATAACAGTTTCAATTTCACACGAAGCCTCATGTTTATCGAGAGTGAGGAAGCAGAGTCAATGAAAGTCTGAAATCTATCAGCCTAAGATATTATTTAATCTTCAGAATAATTGGTTACTCCGAAGATATTTTTCTGACTATGGAAATTTTTTTCAATTGATTTCCTTCTAATTATGTATGCAAACAGCTAAAATGTATTAATTCACAACAGCAACCGGAAACCATGTAATCTGCTGTAAATATGATAAAAAAGCATGTGTGACACGAAGTCAAAGGACATCCATCCAGTGAGCACTCAACCCCTTTGCTGCTGAAGCTAAAGTTGAAGATATCTTCTTGCTATGAGTTTAATAGATATCTATACCTCAGTTGTAGTTAAATGTTACCACGTAAGTTGAATGTAGACGGTCATTGCATCACAGTGGGTTTGGATGTCCGTGCAGTTTGTGAAAGATTCGGTATAAGCTTCTAATATAAAGGATTTTTTAGCTTAATAAGCCTTAGAGCTTTTGATTGAAAATTCTCTATTGTCTAGAGAAAAAAAACACTTAGAAATCGATTTGGGCGACGATAAATACATAATTCAAATTGTTGACGGTCAACAGTTTTAGGATGGTTTTGAAATTTTCGTTTTTTTCTAATAAATATGTTACTTGAGAAAGCTTAAACAGTAGTGAAATGGGCCCTACGTTTTATCACGGTTCATTTATCTTACCATAGTGAGGTATCCCAAGTATTTTAACCGAAAACTAATCGTATTATTTAGTATTTCCTAGAGTTTTTAGGATGTACATTCCGAAACATTGTGTGCTACAAGAAGGCCGATTACATCAAACGGTAGCGTTCTAACGAGCGTGTAACGTACTGCTCCGTTAATAAGTGACGCCCGCTAAACATGATTCGTTATGTTTACTGACGCCTCCATCGTTAAGTTCATCGAACGTGAAGCGCACGGATGCTTTCTGGAGAAAGAGGGACGGTATCATGGCCACGACTGCAAGAGAATGGAGGAATAAGAAAAAAGTCTTCAACTCCGATAATAACCGCTTATGGTTGAGATGATTAATTCCCTCTCCTGTGAAGGGTCGGCACCACAAATCTCCGTGTGGATCGGTTCGCATATCAATTTTCGGCCTCGTCTGATGGTTATCCTGGGCCACACCATGATCTGCTGTTGAACGGAACGGAGTCTCCATGGAGGGCAACTCTTCGAAAAACAACTTATGTTTCGAATATTAGTTACTCTTTCAAGATAATTACACCGGATGTTCCACTAATACGAAGGAGTTACTAACTTGATGGTCTGCAAGTTTCTTCAGGAACTCTTTCATCAGCAAGACCAACCAATCCAACAGAGACTTAACCATTTGTTTTGAAAGTCCCTAAGCTCATTTTCCAATAAGCTGAAGCTTAATGTATTAATATTTAAATTTTACAAAAATAATTTGTAAATAGATTCGCCTGAGGATCTATAATTGCATATAATTATCTATAAATTAAAAGGGGCTATGAAGGAAAAAAAAAAACTTAAGTTGCTTCTATTTTATTACACATTTTATCTAAAATACCCTTCGGCAGGGATATCTAATATATTATATTAGTTACAGTTCTTGTTTATTTGGTTCTTGGACAGTGGGTTTTGACATATCTACTTGATAATTGAATTTCATTATTCCTTGAGAGTGAAGTAAGTTGATAATTAACACATTAGAACTGGGGTTCTCTTTGAATTCACAATAGAATTTTTGGACGGCGAGAACAAAATTACTTTAAGTGTCTTCTCTTCTATATATTTCTTTAATAAAATGATTCCATGCAATACAGCATATACTATTTTAAGCAGTGCCTATACTTCCATTGATTTGGTGGAGGTCAGGAAGACACTTTATCCTTAGGCGTCATTCAGGGTTGCCGAGGATGGGATGAGAGGATACATGTATTACAGCTTCCTGATTGGGATTGCCAGGGAGGCGGTTAAATGTAAGCACCTAAAATTATTTTGTAAAATGACAAAACATCAAACCTTTGAGGAATAGGTGATTGATTAATAGAAAGGACAAAAACGATTCGAATAATAATTTTTATTGCATGAGCGTTATGTCAAACGTATAAATATTTATAGCTATGCTACGATATGAATCGACCTTCTGCCAGTCGTCTGCAGAAAAAAAGTGGAATATATATTTCGCTTGAAACCACAGAAAGCATTAAAACAATGATCAGTTTAGAATCAATTGTTTTAATTCTATTCACACTGGGCAATGGCTAGGGATGGTAAAGAAAATCTTCGCAAGTTTGGAACAGGCAAATCTGATTTAAGGCTTTGTGCACTTAGATGGGTTTGGTCGATGTTCCACCGGGATTTTACCCGTTTCCCTTGTGTGTTATAATTTGTTAAACCAAACAAGACGGCGTGCAGACCTTTGAACTTATTTGATATTCACTCACAAAGTAGGGCAGGTGACGTATAAGGTGCCTTTCAGGAGAGGTAGGTGTGAGGTAAAAGTGAGGCTGTCTAGACCTAACAAGCTGCCAGCGTGCGAGCATGATCAAACTCAACAAGATATTCCATGTTCCGACGCTGCTGACCTTTCGATTGAAACAATCAGTAATTCATCAATTACCTGCGAATCTTATCAGATCGAGATATTTACCGTACGAAGCTAATTCAAAGGGTGAAAAAATCCTATTTCCATAGGTCTAAGATGTGCTGTACTCCTAAACTGCAGTCATTTATTGTTATCTACATCTGACCAAGAGAAATATTGATTAGAGCTAGTAACTTTAATCTAAAATTGTGGAGCTATAATTAGTTTTTGTTCGACTGTCCATCTGAGGGCGCAGTTTTGTCTCAGTCGTCGTTATGGGTTTGTGGATTATAAAAATGGCTGTTCGTAAGTCATACTGTTTGAAGTACATCGTTGATACGGTGTAGTATTGATACTTGAATAGCTTTTAAACACTTGTGAAACATTTCAGCAGCAATTCTATGCTGCGGTATACACATACACATACGGTATACACATGAGGTATACACATACCTCTGTAAGTAGTTGTGAATTCCTTGAGAACCGGAGAAGCGTTCAGTACATATGAAATAGCGTTCCTCGCGAAATACTAGTCATCAATACAGGTAATGGATAATTCCATGAATGTTGTAATTAAAAAGGAATCCTATAATCGAGTTGCTTCTGTATGGGATATTCAAACGTTTCTGTTAAATGGGCTTTTACACAATAGTTTTGGTTGTTTTGGCATGGTATAATAGGCTACAAAATAGGCTAATAATACATAAATAGTAATACATAATAGGCTGTAAAATAGATCCCTGAGAAACTCCTTAGATAAAAGTTTAAGAAATCCGTCAATTAAACTTTCATAATTTTAAATTTGGCTACTATCCAATAATGGGGCTCTTTTGTCATTTTAAAATCTTATTTTTCTATTGTGTACCTACGGTGTTTGCTTTTTGTAATTCTATGTTGTGCACTTTTTAATTAGGCATGTAATGTGGATACATTATTGTGTTTTGAGAAAGGGGTCTATTAGTGAAGCAGAAGTGATGTAAAGGGCTGCTAAAGGTATCTCGAGCATCTAGACACGACCGACCGCCGCCCTAATGAGCCACGGATGGCAACTGCCGCCGCCACGACTGCTGAGGGCAGATTTTAAGTCCTACATTAAGTCTGTAAGTTCAACAGCTTTGAGGAATAAGTTCGACATTAAATAACATACCAATAACCAATTAGCTTGTGCTTCGCTAAGAGTGCAGTTTACTGACAAAAAAAAAATTGTCATGAATAAAAATAAATTAATAAACTATAAAAAAATTCCCCAAGAGGGATTATTTGAAATTCCCATTAATAATCTAAATGATTAATTGTAGATCAAAATTAATCATGGCGCTTAAGACAATGTTCTATGGAAGAATTGTTTAGAACAAACCAACTGTAAAAGTTGTGCTACCATCTAAAATATGTGCATGTGATTACATGGATGCATTAATTGACTAATTTAAGGACTCCATTTGCATCCGAATGGCTTATACCAGCGGGAGGCTGGACGAAGAAACCCGGATAACTTTGTGTTCTTGACTAAAACAAATTGACAATTAACTCATAATTATGCTAACAAATTTTAAATATAGATGTTTTAAAATTGTTTTTTGACAAATGATAAAATTTACCATTAGGGATAAGCTCTACTTTTAAGGAGGTACAAGAATACAAAATAAATATTATTTGATAATTTTGAATTCCAGCTTCGTAATCTTGAAATACGGAAACAATCTTTTTAAGTTACGTCTATTTTTACGACTTCAGAGTTATGTTATTAGAGGTCATTAAAATGTACTTGGATTGATCTTCAAGTGTACGAATATGTCTCTGTAAGTTTTTTTTTGTTTTCATTACATTATACCCGATATAAAATTTGGACTGTGTTTACTCTAAAGACAACGATCCATTATAATAATGCAGTAAAATTGAAATGATGGAAGTTTGCGAGTAAGAGAGGTCATGGGAGCGTTGATAATTTTCAAAAGATCCAGCTTCTTTTTAGCCACGCAATCACAGGTTCGCCACACCATGACTGCAGATCAATCTGCTTCACTTTCATTAAATCATATGAGAACGTTGATCGTCCTAATAACACAAGATGACAGACAGCACATCTCAGTCTTTCGTGAACGGTGGCAGTTCCTCGGACAGAAAGGATGACCCGCCGATCTAGCGTGATCGGAGGAAATGATCCGGAGGGCATGGCCGTGGGCAGTTAGGGGTTCGCACCCTTTAGCGCCCCTTAATCGCCACACCTTCTGTGGGCTGAGTTACAACGGTTTAATACCGGCCGTTGATTCATGCCCTCGTGCCACGGTAGCCTTGTTCCAACTTCTGTCTGGTCGTTAGGCCTTCGATGGGTCGTCCGTCTGTTCAGAGGAGGGGGGTGTATCGTCTGCACTCGATCAAAAGAGAGCGCTCCACAACTCAGTATCACAGAAGGTTACCATCAGCACCTGTCTCGTTAATGAAATATAGGTGCAATGGAAAGGACCTAAGTCTTTTCCTAATTCACTTGATGCAATCTTCAGTCCTGAATGTCATTCAACCAAACACCCATGAGGATTTGAGAAATTAGTTACGGGGACCTCACATGGCCTAGCGCCTACCCACGCTGCCTAAAACTAAATTAAAATTATAGAAGTATACGAGAAAAAGATGGCATGGAAGCGACGATAATTTACAGATCTTCTATACAGCTTATTTTCACCTATCTTAAACTGCATACTGCTCTAATTTAAAACAAAATCTGCATATAACGTTGGTTTAAATTACATGCTAAACCTAATGCCTAATTTAGAGGTATTTCTTGAGCATCATTACTGTCATATGACTAATAATATCAACCTCTTTAAAATGTGCTTTTATAGTTTCTGTGCAACCCTTGTTTGAACCAAATATAAAAGTTTGTAAGGGGAGGAGTCAAGGATTTCATTTTATGGTTAGGGATGACTTTTAAACCACACAGTCCACTAATATTTTTGGTGCAGAACAAAAATGAAATGTTTATTGATATACTTGGACATTTCAATTATGATATATATATATATATATATTAATGTTTTTTTTTTAGTTCTGATCTTATCCTGTTCGGTTGTTTTAAGTTCACTCGACTACCGCCACAACTTTCCCGAACGACCGGCTTTTGCTTATTATAAACGAGCACCCGGATCGCATTCCTAAGAAGTTACGCAACCCCTTTAAATGTATATAGCACATGTTTTGCATACTCCCGAAGATTATCGAACCACTTGAACGAAAGTTAGACTGCATGAATAATGTGAAATTTGATCGACACCAGAGCGTAAAGATTGCATAGTACTTAGACGTGATTAATAAAACACGAGGGCGTGCATTCAACAGTTCTGACTTTTGCTTGCGACAGGGCGACTTGACGGACGTCCGCACAGTTCCCAGTACCGCGAGACAAGGGCACCTTTTTGACCACAAAAGACTTAAAGCATAGAACCTAAAAAAAAGGATCACATTGAAGGCAGTAAAACAGCGGGCAGCTAACGGACACAGGTCAGGCGCTCGCAGGTAGGCAAAAAACCGAAAGTGAAAAGACGATTGACAGAAAAAAACCCTGGGTTATTGTTAAAAAAGAGAATAGACGTGAGGAGGCAAAGAGAGCAGGCCGATCATGAACCTGGTCAGTGCAGGTCAACCAACCTAAGGGAGAACTCGTCCAACAGTTCCATGGACTACGGTGCCAAGTAAGCCTTATACTACTTCAATAATAGTTTATAACATCCATATTGTAAATTTACATGCAAGTTAGAAATATTCCACATTCTACCGAGTTCATTCTTAGCCATGTTAAAGCTTTTGTGGGGATATCGGCTCCGGTTGATAAAAAGAGAAAAAGTTTTCATACAGTTTTGTAGAGGGAAACGTATCGACATATTATGCATACCTGCATCTGGTACTGATGAACTTCATGTAGGGGTTAAAGGTGATTTGAAATAACTAGTGACTACTGTTATGTATAGTAATTCTTGTTGCAGACATATAAAATTGATGAAAACCGACATCTCTTTTTTGCATCAACGCAAGCCAATCAATTCAAATTCCGAGTACAAGCATTTTTTTTGTCTCTGAATGCACTCCCAGTTAAAACTAAAAATGAATGATTCGATTGTATAGGCATATCCCCTTAACTTTACTCATCCTATAAGGTTTTAGTCGGATTTCGTAATATAAAATGTATTTTAACCAGATATAATATAATGAGTCATTAAAACAAATAGGAACAGGCATTTATTTGAAATAGCCAATATTAAAAATAAAAAAATACTTCACAGTTTGTATCCACAGGGTTCCCAAAAAGGCATATTTATTTTATTTATTTATTATTATTATATATATTTATATATTATAATTTATTATATAAGTAGTAAGGTGAAAATGTCATAAATAACGTACGAATAAATTTTCCTTTGCATAGATTAATATTTTGTAGAAATAATTAATATTCTCTTTGTTTCCATGTTGCATAGAGTACCTTAATATTTATGATAAATTGATGAATTATCTGATAAATTAGAAAAAAAATATACTCTAAATAAAATAATAGTAGTTGCATTAGCCTTCCGAAATGTTATATCATTATTTAGAATATATTCATAAATAAAATGCTCTCATAAATATTTTTATTTTGCTTTAATTTAATGATCCGTTTCGTCGAATTTAAGCAAATACCACCATTACCCTAACAATCTGAATTGTCTCTACATTCTTATAGAAAATTATTCAAATCATTGCAGAAATTGATCGCTTGTCGCCTACACTTTGTACCGAACGAATCAGCCAAAAGTTCTGTTGAACAAAGCCCAGACAACACCGTGCGATAATTCCGCTGTTGCACACCCGACTTGGAACACTGGGCCCAGGCTAAAGTTCCAAGTTCCCAGAACGGCAACTTCTTATCGCCGCAGCGATCGCGGTTTGAAGAAGAGGCTCATTATTGATTTAAAGTTAACACTACATGATTTAAAGTGCTGTCTGAGAGCTATTAGCCTAAACGATGATAGATCACGCTTCAAGATTCTTCAAGACTTTCACAGATATGTTATTTCAACTTTTAAAGCGGGTTTAATTGCTCATTCTTATAATTCATAGCATCGTAAATTCTGGCGTTACTAAGGCGTGTCAGTACTGTTCCTAGTATAAATAAAGCAAGGTGCGCCATCTGTACGTATACGAGAAAATATATTTATTTTTATTAAAACAATTTTTGTTATTGTATTAAATTAAGGGGTTATTTTTTCATCATACCACGGATGAATACGATAGATTTGCGTCGTCTTTTCGTTTGTAATAAAGTGTCAATTCTCTACATGAATGTTGAACTGTTCTCGATGTTTGATGAGGTATGGATCCAGTTATTATTAATAATGATTAAGTGCGAAATAATAATAGATTCGTTCGTGGAACCTATATTTTGTTACATATATTAATTTTGTAATAACCTGGACAATAAATAAGTATTATATTATTGCTACTACTGCGATTTTCAAAAAAACCTTTTAGAGCTTTCTTAATAAGTTCAATCAGTGTCAGTGGTATCATCTAGGTGGGAGATGGTATAACTCCTATAATTTATTATTATTATTAGAAATTTGTATGATATTCTATAAGAAACCACCAGGACAGCTGGAAAATTTACACTGGCCCCAAGTAAATATGAAATTTGATAATTTTGGATTTATGAACCTGCTGTATACCAGGCTAATCATTATCTACCGAGCTCACACAATTAATACTTTTTGGATGAAATAGGGTATTTTTCTTAGAGATACTCAAGGGACAGTGTAGGGAAATAATTTAAAACATGGAAGCAAATAACAAAATAGGTTCAGATTCCCAACAAATTAGTACAGTCACTGAACAAAAACTGAATCTATGCTTGATAAAAATAAACCTCAAGTGTGGTGAGTAGTTGTTTGAGTTCACCATCCCTAAAAACGTCAGTACATCGCTAAATATTGCACAATTAATACTTTTTTAGTCAAGTCAGCTATTTATCTCCGTACGGTCTTCGATTTGTAGAAATCAGTACCATCAGGAAATTTTATTTATGTTCCAGATAAATTATTTTCAGAGCGATCCTACGCATTAATTACGCTAATCAATAGGATTGAGATTATTTTTACAATCATTGGCACAGTTACAAGGGTAGGCTAAGTGTTCTGGCTTTTTAATTTGTTAATTAATATTTTTTGGATAGTGGTATTTTTCCTAGAGGTACTCAAGGGGCAGTGTAGGGAAATAATTTAAAACATAGAAGCAAATGATTGAAACTGTTGACGTATGTCGTTGGTGAATTTGGTCAATTACATGCTCATGTCCAAAACTTAGTGCTCTATCTAAACCTGATCAGAGAACAGTTATTGGAAGAATATAACAGCCAGCCAAGTTCATTTAATAATCGTTTCTAGAAACTACAACCCAGAACTTCTTTTTGGCCAAAGGCGTGGTGATAATTAATCCGCACTACAGATGTTATACATCTATACAACTTTGTAATAGATCTCTCGAGGGTCGGACCGTTCTCTTAAATGGGTCCTTTCCATGCGATCACCGCCGAAAATAGTGAAACCCTCCGTGTAGCGCTGACCCCCCGCGGATAAATCAAATCCCCCCCTACCACCCTCCAGGCCGGTATCCAATTGGTGGCCGGTTTAATTGGAGATTGTTACAACAGGGTTGACGTTGCTCCGACTTACTAACAACCTTCCGTCCATCCTGGTTACGTGAGGCCCGCTAATGCCGGTGTATCAGCGGTCCGGCCCCATTTGGCCAGTCGGTAAATCTAACTGTGATTTATGTCGGACAGTGACAGACAGTCTGAATATCTGAGTGAATCCTTTGTTTGCTCAGTATTCGATAATAGATGTGCAAATCAGAAAATAAATTTGCTTAATAAATGGTTTTTATCTTCTGATAACATGAATCGGCTATCACTTTTTTTTTTTTTTTTTTCATTATATCATTGTTTTTTTCCCAATAGACCCAAATTTTTGTCCTAACCAATGTAACTATGAACAGCAAATTATTTTATTTTTAGAGTTTACCAAAAGTTGTTGGAAAAGCTATAAGCTAATCTGTGGACAACTTTTCCCCATACCTAGGTCTGCAGCAGGTCCTAGTGGATGGGGTTAGACGTATGGGTGAACTGGTTCCTAGGCCTGATGCAAGCCTACTCAATATGTATAAACATCGTTCTAAAATATCCTTTGTGAAAACTTAACATCGCGTTTTCTCAATAACCCAATAATTTTATTTAAATAACTTTAATGTAAATGAATACACAGTACTCAAAGTTGTTCTAGACTAGGTTAGAACGAGATAAAAAGCAGGGACATTAACGAATTCTATTGTTAGTTCCCAAAACCTTTTTTTGTATTTTTTAACGTAAATCTATCCCAAAACTTAGTAGATTTGTTTAATCGACGTGATATTCGGCTATCACATCATCAGATGGTGAGGAACACTGGTGTTGTAGCTGGTACCGACACAGAACTGTTGCTGACTGCTATCAATAACGTCGAATCGTAATATATCTTGTCGCTAACTCGCTCTAAGGACCCCGTTTAGATAATCCTCAGAGATTAATGTCCTTCCTGTGATTTATCGGGATCAATATGGGAGGCTTCTGGAAGACGAAGAGTCCCGGGATGCTTCGGTCTTCTTCGTGATAGAGTATCTCAACGCTTTTGGCGAGAACACTGAGAAATTCGGATCGCATTGATTTAGTAATTGTTAAATTTCGATTGGTTCCCTGTTTCACCTTTACAACACGGCGGACACTCGGACCAGTCTGTTCCCTTGCGACCTAGAAACCCCGTTACTCCATAAGCCGTCAGCGAAGGACGATCCGAAGTGGGGGGAAAAGGGTCGCCAAATGAAGAAGCATTCAGGTAATGAAGGCCCGGTGTCGTGACTGAGGCCATTACGGGCACGCCGTATACTTCTCAGGTAATCGTCTCTCTTCTGTCTTAGTTCCGAACCGGCTCGTTACCTGGCTACGAGATGTCCCTTTATTGTGAAAGGAGATGTTAGATCAATTGTCTATTATAAGAAAAACTATATTAATAATAACTCCAAAAAGAACACTCATTCATAAGGCATGATAAACTTTATGACATGTCATGACGATTCTGACTACACCCCTACCGATCCGAATATGTCACTAATGAATTATTTTAAACGAAGAAAACACTATTTGAATTGAAAAGCTAATTTCAATTCAGGAAAGCTTATTTCTAAATAATTAAAATTATAATATTAATTTTAAAAGCAATTTTATTTTCTTCAACCGCTTGTAAGAATTTTGGAAACGTGATTTAGTGTAACGTTGAATGTTGCAGTGATTAGAAAAAATCGTAAGATGTGCTAACCGAAGTTAAATTTTACTATTTCTAGTTTTGAAAAATTATAAATAATAGTACACTTTTATCCTAAATCTAAGTAGGCACAATATTATTCTAACTTAAAACTTCATATATATCCCACATTTACACCTCAAACCTGGCTAGGAAGTTGGTGTTGCTTCAAGGGAATTTCTCTGGCCTTTGGGGAATTGAAATACTTAGAGTCAATTCTACGAGAGTTCATTAACCATTAATTTATTTAAATACATAGAAAATATCTATTTCAGCGCTACGGAATTCCAAATATTGTGATTGTTAATGGCCTTCTTGTCATTATACACAAATAGCCACTGGTCCTAACCCACCATCATCGCTATAGTTCAATTTATCTAATTTTAATTTAATTCCACAACCTGTGATTAACATAATTTTTGGCTCTCCTTCGAGGATTGATTTAATTTTGACGAAACCAGTTCGATCTCGTATGATAGGTTTCACTTGATGGCCAAAGTTGAATTCTGTTTAAATTTTGTGTCGTTTTTAAAAAACAATAACATAAATTAATAACAATTCATAATAGCAATTATTGCTTAGAGGGTCTCATTTCTTCCCTCTTGTTTTTAATTTTTCTTTTTTTTTTTTTTTTAAATTACAGGGGCTGTAATTTATCGAGACGTTTACCCAACGGAATGAAAGCTCCTCTTCACTGCTATATATCATCGTGAAAGATTTTTGGTTCGAAAGGCATGCAACGAATGAATCCTAAAACCCTTTCATTTGTCAGATTTATGTAAATTTGACGATAAGACCACACGCGGTGGCTGCGATACAGCGCATAGATCAACCACCACAAAGAGAAGAACTTCAACACCTTTTTGTGATTCTCCCTCTCTCTCTCTTTCTCTCTCTCTCTCTCTCTTTCTCTCGACAGTGGAACAAGAACACAAGCGGACAAGCGGTTGTGTCGGCCAAGGTCAGTATCGGCGATCCACTCGTTGAATAATACCCTCTGGATAACTTTCCCTCAAGGATTTCTCGATCGCAGATCCGATATGAACTGATCGGTTCGAAAACGCTTTCGAGTCGTCAGAGGAAAAAAAACACACAAGTAGCACATAACGTAATAAAAAAACTCAATTGGTGACTAATTAAAGTATCGGTACCTATCCTATTGACTAAGCCCCTTATCTTTAAGTCTACTACGATACAATAGGAAAGATTGTCAGTTACCTATTGCCCACAATTGAACAAATCTGGTTCTTGATAAGCTGCAATAATAGGAAAAAGAAGAAAAAAGGCTTTGCACTAGGAGTGGAAAGGTTTGATTTAGACGATTTATAAAGTTTTATGGGGCTGAAAAAAAAAAAAATTAGCCACATAATATTTGTCCCCCGGTGTATTATAAAAAAGAATATTTACATAATTACATAATTTTTTGATTGGTACAAAAATTGGTATTTTTTGGTGCTTTAAGGAAGGGTGCTGAAAACGTGTACGAACTCATTTTGTTTCACTTAACGCAGAATGACACACGAGTCAAAACACGGTTTTTGATTGAGAAATTTTATTTGTAGCATTTACCCCACTGTTATTTATAACTGCAAAGAATCGAACCTCCCCAATATATATCTAAGGCTCCTCTGCGTCGAGTGAAGATCTTCACAATATAAATTACATTTGGTCAACATCTCGCACCATGAATTATTTTGAGATTTTTTCTAACGAGCATCGTACTCATTCAGGTTTCCTTCTCAGCGGAGTAAGCCTCAAAAAAATATGATTTAAATGGCAGAGAAATGCAAAATATTTCTCATCTTGATAAAATATGGAATCCGGGGTTCGGCGTGACAAATAAAGTTATGGTTCTGTTCAAAGGAGAAACAAATCTTTCTACCACTTGAAAAATTATCTTTTTCTCATAATTAAGTCTTGAGACGCATCTCTTGCTGGTCGTAAGTTTGCCAAATCTTCGTGAGGACAGAACTCACATAAGATCGTTTTTCTTATATTTTCTCTTATTTTGGACATTTGGAATTTTATAGCCTAACCTTTTCCTCGAGTTTTTATTTATTTAAGAAATTTCACTACATAATTAATAATAATGTATTATTTGCATGCATCCGACGTTATATATATATATATAACGACGTTTCCTCTGCATGGATTAAAACCTTGCAGTTTACACTATTAAGTATTTTTTTTTTTTTTACTGCCGAGTAAAAGCTAATACCGTTAATAAATATGTAGTCCATCGGGTATTAACAGACCTGAATACGCTCCAATGGGGAAAGGAAGAACCTGTTTGGGGAACATGCAATTAGCCTGGCAGTTGAATAGAAAGGTCTGTACTTCATTTCTTCATCCTCTGTTTGGATTAGTAAGCAATATACGTTTAAGGTAACTTACATGATCGTAGTAGCCGAAAATATGTTCCAATACATGTTTAATAGCTAATGTTAATAAACAAAGAATATGCAGAATCATCAATTAGTTAAGGATTTTTGAATCAAATCAATTTATTCCCAATATTTGCACAATAAAAACCATTATAAACAAATATGTAAATTCTCTACTTGGTAGGTTGCTGCTTTACTGACAAATTTTAAGTGATTCTTGTTATACTTATACCAATCTGGACATACGGAATAGAGCTATGGGGGACAGCAAAAAAGTCAAACATCAAGCGTATCCAATCCTTTCATCATTCCAATCAAAAGTCCTGAGAACAATAGTAAATGCCCTTTATTACGTCAGCAACAAAACCCTTCATAATGATCTTAATATACCCTACATTCTTGAACTCATCCCTTCCAAGTTCATAAAATTCAATAGTAGCCTATCCAACCACCCTAATCCCCTAGCACAGTCATTGCACTGCACCACTCATCCCTATAATCCTCCTCGGAGACTAAAACGGCAGTGCCCTCGTGGCCTGCTATAAAAAAGTGTCAGTGGGAGTCCTGGCAATGGCCAGTTTCTCTAATCATGTCCTGAGCGTCTGGGCTCTCGCGCTCTTGGTCAGCCTCCACTGGCTCTTATCCGGTGACGCGGCTGACGTAGGAGCGTGGGGGACTTCCCAAGACTACGCTTCCTCCTTCGCACAAGAGGGAGGTGACAACCATGTGGACTTGGGGGGCTCTGTGCTGTTTGTATGTATAGTATGAATGAGTGAGTGTATGAAAATTGTAAATTGGTAAGAACGAGATCATATAGCACAATTACTTATAGCCCAATCAGGCAGATTGTAATTTTATCATAATAAAGACTTTCTATGGATACATGAAGTCCGTATTTAGATTCACAGTTTTATTTACTATGCACAAATATATTATTAAAAAAACTTCGAGCGAAGTTATGCTTATTGCTTATCCAAACCAGACAATGAACATGGCTCCGTCTCTTCCACTTCTTGTGATTAGGAAACCCAGATTCAAGTATCACTCATCTCCTTGGCATCCATTGCAACGTCCTAGAAGTCAGTCATTTCCAGCTCCTTTTGATGATCATCTCAAACTCTTTCATTGTATCAGCTGGTATGTGTTTCTGATACAGGCTTCAGTTTCTCGCCGGTACGATCTTTAGCCTCTGCAGAACTTGTTTGTGCAATATCCAGCCGGGTGTAAGGAATGGCACAACTCGCATTTTCCACAGGTTTTCTTTAGTTTCCTTCACATTACTTTATTTATCCAGGATGACATTCCACTCATAATTTCAACCTATTGAGAAGTGCTTATTTTGTGTCCTAAGTAGGTAAAGCCCGCGTTCGGCTTATTGTTTGCTCCTCAGCGCTGATGCTGATCAATTGAGACTATATCGCGCTAATTTTCACGCTGAAAAAAAAGTAATGTTCTCTAATTTTCTCTTAGTATTTATATTTTTCTCACCTCTCCGGGGGTAATATTTTTTCACGAGGACGGAGCTCGGTTAATAACTTGAGGCTTAATTAAATCTTGCCAGCCAGGATGCTTAATACCCGAGGAGGGACGATAAAGATCGGGCGGGTCTGGGCAGTAGGCCAACCGAACCCCGGCAAAAATGAAATAGGACCGAAAACAGAGCCCGCCGCGGCCTCGTGCTGTTGTTACTTCATCAATTTTCAAAGGCACTCTTTGTAACGTCTTGTTTTCTTTTTTCTGTTTTTTTTTTCTATTTATGTTTTATTAATATGTCAAGTCTTCTTGGAACTATTATTGTTCGGAGGCACTGTTTTCATTGCGCACGCGTGAAGGAACGGTCTCCGAGATCGATTTATTGTTCTTGGAAAGTTATCAATATAAGACTTTTCTAGGCGCATTTCGAAGGGTAAGAGAAATGCCAGAAATGAATTATACTAAACCCAGATGCCAAGTCTACTCCCAAGTTGTGTACAGGCTTAATTATGGACGTTTTACAGCCTATAGTTAATTTTATTAATATTAACCAAGGAGGACCATATGACCAAAAAGAAATATTATACATCTGGACGTTAATATATTTGATTTGATGCTATATAATTGAACTCGATCTGATTATATGAGTACTAAACCGAAGGTGAGCCCCATCACCTAGTCGTGTATATATGTATTTTGACCTATTAACATCAAATAGAAAAATTTTTATTGTAATCCTACGCTCCTTCAAATGCATCTGCGTATGAAGTAAGAGGAGAAATTGTAAATCAAAAAAATTGTAAATTGTAAAAATGTTGATTAATAAAGGGGTTTTGAAAAAACAAATATATATATGAGTATATACATGATTGGTGGCCTTCTTGAAAAAAAAATAATAACTAATTGTGTTAATATTCGCATTTTGACGATATCTTTCCAATTTTGAGCAAATTAATATTAATTCTACAGCAAGGCCTTGATTTTTTTTAAAAATGGACCTAGACCACTTTAATTGATTGTTGAGATACTTTTATTTTTTTTATTTTATCTCAACATCAAATAATACCTCAATAGAAAATTTCACATGGGATTCACAACGACTTAAAAAATAAAACAAAAATTTAATAAAAACGAAGATGTAATCTTTTTGTATAAAAATTATAATAGTGTTAACTTTTAAGAATTGCTTTATAGTTTCGGTATTAATTAATTTGGAGTTGTATCCTCTTTAAGGATCATATTTTGGTTTTAAAACAAAAGCTCTATAATATATGATGGGTCACCCTTATACAAATCAGACGCAGGTGTGAAGGAATACTATATTCAATGTGATGCAATAATAATATGAAAAAAATATGGCTGTCATTCTCATAAATTTTTATCCTGAGAGGAAATAATGTCTGTAATCCAGATCTAGATCCGTTAAACACAGGCAGTTGAAGAATCGTCACAGATTATGATAATGACTTGAACGCGGCCAAACTGATTTACCGGCCATTGGTCGGCGTTCGAGTCCTACGATGGCCGATCATCTCCCGGAAGTGGAAAGACTACTGCTCACCGGAGACACGAAGAGGAGAGACAAGAAGAGAGAAAGTGTACAAGAGGTCCTCGGAGGTCGCAGGGCCATTGTTTACATCGTAAACTAGAGGGGGGGGGGGTCAGGTAAAGAAGTAATAAAGACTGCCCGCCACCCCACCTTCGCCCCCCACCACGCAGCTCTCCCCCCACCAGAGCTCGTGGTGTACTGGCCGGGCCGAAAACATCGGGTGCATTCCGGCCGTTTTCAAGAAGTATGAGCCAACGATCATTTTTATAGTCCGGTTCCTGCTAACTCCTAATACAAATATCGCAGATATGAGAATGGCAAAAATTCTAAACATGACGATAACACAAAATGGTAATCGAAACTACATTTCTATTGTATGAAACGGTCATTTAATTGGGCACGCATAATTAGTTTATAGCAATTAGAAACTAAATTGTAATTCTGGGAATATTTACAACAAAATTATGGACGGGGAATTCGAAGGAAAAATACATAAATATAGTCCGAGTAATTTATTAGTAAGTTATCAAAGAAAAACAAAATTTCGAAAAAAGCTACCAAACTTGGAAAGTATTAAATACGTAATTTTTCTAAAAACATACTTTTTTTTAGTTCCTCTTTTAAAATTAAATTTGAGTTAGAGCCTGAAATATATTATAAACTATGAAGAAACATTTATAAATTCAGTCTTCAACAGTGTGCTAGGAAAAAAATTTCAAATTTCACAGAAATTTATTAGTGAAATTTGTTTCTAGAATTTATTCTAATTTATTAAAAACTAACGAATATTCCTTTGAGATTTTAGAATATTTAAATTAAAGAAAATAAATATATGCACGATTTAAGATACCACATGTCAATCTAAGGAATATAAATTATAAAAGATATCTATTGAGGACAGAGATTGAATATTTACATGAATTGAATCTTAACGACCAGCGTATCAATAAAAATCCTTATCCTCATTCAGATATTATATTGAGAACGTTTGGTTGGCAATGAAGATAACATATTTTTCTAACGATTGAAAATTTGTGATTTTTAACAATAACAATTAATCTCAAACTAATTATGTTGTAATGCGGTGAAGGGAGTGAGAAAAAATAGCAGAATCTGTGATAAATTTAAGTATTTAAAGATAGCGACCCCACAATTCTCTGGCAATCTGCCTTAAATCTACAACCGGATTTATATTACACAGTTTGAAAATAAAGTGGTTTATTTAACGGAATCAAAGATGGTGTAAAACCACAAAAGATATAAAATTATCACAATTAGAAATAAAATTAACTACTACTAGTGTCTATTGTAAAATTGATACAGTTAATTTTGTTTGTTTGTCAAAATGTAAAAACTAGATCATACATAAAATTTAAATTATGAGGGGTTTCGCCTGATGAAAGAATACAAAAAGATAAATTGGTTACATTCCTCTGTTATCTGGCCCAGTTCAACATTTTTTATCGCAGACGGTTCAAAAGTTATCGGGATAAGCCTCGTGAAATCGCTTCGAGTTTAAAGGTTGTTTTTCAAAATGATTTTGAGTAATATAACTAAAAAGGATATAATAGTTTTTCTCAAAATTTTATTACCAGAATAAAAAAACTAATATTGCTAGTGAGGGTTGAACGTATCTCTAGATGCCGACGTAGTAACAGGTGAAGGCAGGTACAGCTATCGTGATAGTTACGTTTTCTATTTCACAACTACCAGCAGTATAAACTATTCCCTCGCTTTTTTGGGGATAGATATTTAATTCGTTCACGTTACATTAAACAATTGGTAAGTCAAGTAGATGTCATTGTGGTTACTTTTTTGTCAAAGCCTTTTTCAATTATTCCAACATTGAACTAGTTACAGTAGTACGAAATTAGATTTGAAAAACGTTAAAAAGAATTAAACTTATGAGATTCGTCACTGATTTAACTTTTATATTTCAGTTAATAAGCTTTGAGTCTCTCCAATTAATCTTTTTATTGTCATAACATCTTGAATGGTCGGCATTTCTCCTGTTCAGGCATCGTCAGGACTACAATTATAAATGTATACTACAGTAAGTCATCTGAATTAAAATGAAAGCTATAAAAACAAAAATCTATTTTATGAGTCTCAGATAACGTTTTCATTTGATTTTAATTTTTACGTATTATTCTGTTCGGGTCGTGATCAATCACCGCAAATGTAAGGGTCTTGAGTGAAATCATTGAGGTTCTTAAGCGTGTAATAAAGCGGGATTTAATGGGTCATTAGACCACAGGCACTTAAGAGTCATTTGACTTGGACGATAAATCCGTCCTAAGAACCGACCAAGAACAGTAGAACAATGAAGATACAACTTCTCGTGTTAAAAGAGCCATTTCTGCAGGCCCGTTTTTTACCTTTGTACTCATTCGTCAGGGTACCTGTGCCGGACCTTTCGGAGATGACTTCATCAAGAGTAGAAAAAAAAGAGCTGGGAACAGACCGACGAACCATCAGCCTGTGGTTAGCTCGGAATCACGGCTTCATCAAACACTTACAGCAGCAACATCACGAAGATTTCGGAAAGCATGATTCTCGAAGGTTATCTGACAATAAAAAATAATTATGACGATTAATTCAATAAAAAGTCTAATATTTTCATGATGTACTGAGGTGGATAAGATCGGCGAAATTCAGATGTGCGCCAACGCATACTGTCTCTTGATTGTTTGATCTATGGCAACCATTCATCTACAAAATATGTAAATTTTATTGAAATGTCATATCTATGAAGGAGTTGACCTTACGGGGTGATTTACTGACTGCATTGTTGACGGCCTGTTCTAAGCAATGGGACCGAGTCTGATAGAAACTGTTTGATTGTCTGCGATGCACTGATTGAGCCATAATAATGGTTTAGACTAATAAAACTAACAGTGTCAAGTGACCATTTCGTACAGTTAAGTTGAACATCGTTGAAGTGTTTACAGCTTGCAAATCTCTATCGACGAAAGTTCAAATTACCGTTAACAATAGTCAAGCTCCAGTTTCAGTATCCAAAGCCCTTCGACTCTCTTAAGTCCGCCTGAGACAGCAAATCCCAATTTCGGACCAATCCGGTGTACTGTTCCTTACGACCCCCGCCCGTGCAATGTATAAAAGTGTCCCTCATTGGTCCGTTTAATGATAACTGAATGACCAATAAGGGCGGCCCTATTTGCATTTGATTGTCACTGTTTGTCTTCATTTGGCCACTCTCTCTCTCTCCCGCTCCTGCGACAGTAAATAAATGGTACATTTAGTCAGAGGGCCGAACCGAACCCGTGTGATAAATCTACAATCGTGCCACGAGCAGCGCCGGTCACACACGTAATTCAAGGTTTGCTGGCAAGTGCATTAGGGTGCGACGTACTACTAAATAATAACTGACAGCTATTCACCATTGAATAATACAATGGTCTACAACAAACATTCAATAAGATTACTCTATAATTAGGGTACAATAGAACAACAAACACGGTTTAGATTACCTTGAATTTTATTTTGCTTTTTCCAAAGGAACGAGCGTCAGCTTCGAATGGGTTTTGAGAGGATTGATCCAAGATATAATCAAATTGGTAGTTAAAGATCCGTCGAAAGTTAACATTGAGAGTAACAGGTCTGAAAAATATGGAGGAACCGATATTACTGAGGTTTTGTGAAGAATACTCACCAATATAAAATTATCGCAATGATTTTCTAATCTATAATTATTTTTAATAGCCTTGAGATAAACACATAAAGCTGGCTAAAATTGAATATAAAATATATCTACTTTTCATTTCTTTATTTTACTAACATGTTAGATAATTTCGACTTCTATTTATAGTAATTTACCGAACTGTGAAACTTAGTTGAGAAATAAAGAATTTTTTAGATGTAATTCGATTCACTAAAGGCCCTCTCATTTAAAGACTTCTACAATATTTTTATAATAAATCATGTTTAGTTTGTAAATAATAATTTGCCTTAATAATTTTTAGTTTTTTTTTTCTAAACCCCTTTAAATTATACAATGTGAAAAATATGAACAAAAGAATTGACAAATTTTCTCCTCTTTCTGCTATGCGCAGATACATTTGAAGGAGGTTGGGTTACATAAAATCAGATTAAACTTAATAGGTCAATAACATGAATACAATTCTAGGTGATGGGGCTCACCTTCAGTTTAATGTGCACATATGGAAGTAATAATTTTTAGCGAAGAAGATGCCGGATAAGCTGAAGCGTTTACTATTCAATTCGATTTTTTTAGAATAACAAAAAAGCTTACTCCTTTTAACTTATAAAAACAAATTAATTTATTACTAACGTACTGTATATTTAATAGTTAATGATTCTCGTCCATGTATTTAATGCAATAATGAAACAAATTACAACTATGAAAGATACAATCTGGATGTTATGACGAAGTTATCTGCTAGACGAGGAGACAATTTATGTGTATATCGCGCCGCTAGGGGTAGTTTGTCACAACCGTGTCATATATTTTCTTTTCCTTCAGTGGATTCAGATATTACTGGGAATATTTACATTTCGTCTGACGACATTACAGGGGGGGGGGTTAAGGGTACGGGCGCCCACCCCCAAAAAGCCCTGGGTCCACTTCCTCATCCGAGAGGCAAACGATATTTCTCAGTATAATTACGACAGGGCTGCATTTAAACTCTTGATTAAGTGGACTTTATTTCCGCAGGGCGGTAACTCTTGTAGGCCGCTAACTCAGCCGCTGGAAAACCGCCTTCGAAGGAAAGGCCCCTTTTGCAAAAACAGTTCGGCAGATTGGCGTGTGAATGCGATGTCAAAACTTCACCTCGATGATGGACAAATAGGACACTCGAGAAAAAATACTTGCTTCTTACTTCCATTAAGACCGTAAAAATACACAAATTTATGAGATAGGTTTGCAAGGATGATTTGAAAAAGAGATTTTATATTTTAAATTTATCTATTATGTTTTCATCAAGTTTATTTCTGAGCAACGTTTAGTCATATTATGTTTGTATACACAGTTCCTTGTCTTAGAAAGTGGAAGATGTCGAGGTTACGTTCCAGGTTCAATGTGTGCTCACATAGCTTAGAATATTTTTCTGCGAATTCTACTTTGTACCGTGAGAACATTTTATTACAGAACTGTCCCATTTTTTTTCAAATTTGAATTATAAGACAATTTGAATCGCATATAGTACCCGAGAAGGAAATGAGTACCATGTGTGTCTGAAAAAGAGCAACCGACTTTGGACAATCAATGTGTAATGTACAAGTTTAAAATTTTCTTGATAAAAAATATTAATAATATTTATTTATTTAATAGCTAATAAAATCTCAAGAGAAAGGTGGTTATAAAGCATACTGTTTGTAGCTGTTCTGGAGGAAGCACTTGGAGCTATTGATTAAAAGCCCTAGCCGTATTTTGTGGGGCACCGGTGGCGGCCCTCTTTGATTTACAGTTGCACACTGCCGCCACACCAGTTCAGCCCATAGCTGCTATGGGGCCCTCATTAATTCATAATGGAGGTCAGGCGCCCACACGGGGCTAATCGCTACCTCAGCCCGGAGATCGCGAACCGATATCTCGCCTGCGAAGGCGAGTAGTGGAGTCTTCGGCGAGGTGGCAAAGCATACCGATGGTCTCTCAAGAAGCGTACTCGTTAAGATTACCGCTCACCCTGAAATTTGGCAGGAGAATACCACCTGAGAGTTACCTATAAAACATAATTAAGGGTTACTCGTTTATCACTTCGGAGATTCAACAGATCTGAACGCGTTCGACCCTGTTTCAGCGTGCTAGGGATCAGTAATTTACGATGATGAGCTGTGTGTTCATGAAACTTGAAAGGAAGTCCACTAAGAAGGGCTTTCATATCCCCCTAAACCCCAAGTGCCAATCCAATGGACTGAAAATTCCTTCTCTCACTGCTTAAGAACGATGGTTCTCAGGTAATCAGTTGTAGAACTGACCTACCTTAAACAGAATTATGCAAAGATTTTAAACGCAAAGGAATCAATACCTCCTGACAAGTGAAATAGAAGCTTAAATGATGTTTACCCATTGTGTCAACTAACAGACAAATTTTCTAGAATATAATGTATATTCAAACAGTTATTATGATCATGACACTAATTGTAAGAATAACCTCAAAAGATCAATAGTTACCTCGGTTAATTATTTATAATGAAGGAAGAATGATTGAAAACAAACACGTAAGTAATAGGCATCTTCTAGTGTGAAAAGGAATAAAATTTAAGAATAAACTAACAGAATAGCACTGTTCCTCAATAGGTTATTCTATCACGCCATTCTCCACATAAAAAAATTGAGTGTTTCCACTGAAACAAAAAAAATTGTAAAACCAGGAAAATAAATTTTTCTTTTGTTTGATTTAGTCGGCAAAACAGATAATTTAATGTGCCGAAGCCCCCCACCCTCCGCATTTGAAACCCGCTAATGTAGGTCACATGCCTCCATTTGAATAAACACGGTTTACGCACGCACAAGACTCCCTGGCGAGAAGGTATTCCTCCAAATAACACAAAAATAATAACTTTGAACTTTAAATTTGGTTATAAAATAAATTATGCCTTTCTTTCTTCAAACAGTCATCACGAAAGGACCCTTGGCATCCCAAAAATCAAATTGATCTGAATCGCAAGCTTTATTTTTTACCAATGAGGTAGGGGAGGTAATGGGGAGACGTGCGCATTACCAGAAAGGGCATCTGTGACCTGAGTGATGTCTCTTGCTGACACGATCCGACCATTAGCGCAGAACGATCCACGCTTCCACTCTGAATCAATCATAACCTACAATTTGATGATAGCTCCTGTTGTATCATTCATAGATGAACAATTCATGGCTTAGAGAAGAAATTTATTGCATTTAAGTTCATTCAATAGTATAGGTTATAGACTGGTTTTTTTTTTTTTGGAATAATCATGAAAAATGATACGATGTACCCCAATCCTGATGTTATAGTGACGTTATATCCAGTCAGGAAAACTCTGTTTCTTGATAACGCAGAGGAGAAAATGTAACTAAATGACATCATGCATAAATTGAGCGCATAATCCTGTCAGATATTCAGATAGTCTCCGGCCTGACTTGCAAGTCAAATCGTCGCTGCTTAAGAACGGTTAGAGAGCGAGACAAAAAAAATATCCTTCCGTACGACCTCGTCGCCTGCCGACAATTTTATTCCGAATAATAATTAATATTGTCCTACAGATGACAATTAAAATTACAAATTAACAATTAATTAATTATTTAGAGAAACGTATTGAACTTTAAACTAGAATTAATAGGCCATTAATTGAACACAATTAGAAAACAACTGACGTACTAATGACCAGGAAAGAAGAGGTTCGTTAACAAATGACTATTGTAATAGCATTTACTTAATCTGGCAGATATCAATAAGGAGTTCTAAATTTAAATCTCTATAACATATCCATGGAACATAACCATTTGCGATTTGCAATACAATCGTTTTATAAAAATATTCTAAAAAATATCATTTAACAACAGTTGACACAATTAACACATTTCTATGACTCTTCCAATAGAAAGTTCAGTACTTATAAAGTCTTGGAGAATTGATAAAAGTAATAATAAAATAAATAGGCAACCAAGGCACTCATTAGCCCAAAGTAATTTTCCCACATCCTATTTTATAATTTGAATGCTAAGGGGAAAAAAAAAAAAAAAAAAAAAGTATGCTCCATAGCAATAATCATAAATGTATATATATTTAATGCTCATTTTGAAATCTTTTTTTTTGATCAATTGTAATAAAGGAAATATATAATATAATAAAAAAAAAATATAGTCAATTTCAAATTTATTAAAACTATTAATAAAACTATTTTTTTTTCCTGACTTAAATTAACTTGGAGCTGTTCGTTTTCAGTAAGAGACATTGTCTTTGTTTTATATTTTAAACGATTTAACTGCCTTAGAAAAATTGACTATTTAATTTACATATTACTATTGAAATGAGGGATATTAATTTTTTTTTTAATGATTAAAACTGCCCCAATATAAAATATTGCCGGTGTTATACTTTTTCCACGGTCGTATTATGATATCCTGGGGGAGGGTGGGGTTAGAGATATGGTGGTCGGGGCGCGGCCATCCCTCACAACCTCCCACCCTTGGTCCACACTGCTCCCGTAATTAAGACCTGGGGTTGAGGGCACTGCTTTTTGCCGGCTGTAACCCGTATCTCGGCCACACGTCGTTAACACCGGTGGATATCACTGTAGCAAGACTCGAGAGTACAAGCCATTCAATTTGAAAAAAATAAAATAATAATAAAAACAAAATTATTAAAAGGTTCATTACTAAATAGCCCAGTACTCTTGACCTAGACCTTTCTGAACTAAGCCAAATGGTTCCAATCAAACTAACACCCTCTTTATAGAATATAGGCAATATAACGGGAGGGGGGAGTGGGATAGACAGGAATGACTGGAACGACCAGTGGTGTAAGGAATTTTTATAATTTCTCCCACTAAGTTAATAAGATGTAAAACCTCTTGCAATAATCTACCTAGTTTTTACTCATTCTACACATAATATTTTATTGAAAACAATTTTAGTTATCTCATTATTACCAGGGGCATAGGTCCAGTGAGATGTTAGGGAGAAGCCTCTTTTATGTATGGGTCAAGTAGACCCTGAAAAATAATCCTATGTACGACGCTTCAAGGAAAACTAACTAATAATATTCTTATAATAAAAAAATGCAATAAAATAGCCACACGGTTAATTCAGGTAAAGTATTATGTGTTATTACTACCTAAGAATGATGTTTGATCCAATTTTTTTTTAATATACACCTTCAGTAGAAAAGTATAGTCTTGAAATCTCTCAAAAGTGCACTGATCTGAGAGTTAACAACTTTATAAACACTGCTAAATAACTGAATGACCTCTGGAGAAATACGAGTATCGTATCGTATCACTGAAAATATTAATAATTCCAAAATTAATATGATAAAAAAGTTTATAAAGAACTCAACAGTAACAAAAAGATAAACAAATCATAAAGGCCTCATACGGATCTATGATTTTACAATAGCCTATGATCAGTTGATCGAACGAAAAGTAATTAATTGAATTCAGCTTGAAAAGAAACGGCTTTTATTCATTTTGAAAGTCTATTTTTCAAAAAAAAATCAAGGTGACTGTTTAAATATTTACATTTATAAGTTATCTTTTCATTTTAAAAAATTGTAGCTTATATTACTTAAGCAGTTAGATGTCTGATTAATTTTATTTGTCACAGATAATGAATAAGGTACGAAATGTAAATATTTAAACAGATAGCTAGAATTGTTTTAGGACAATATAAACAGCAAAACAATAAGAATGGGGAAATCAGTTCGTGATGAGTGCACATGTAGGTAGCCCTATGATTTTCGAAGACTTCTACGGAAGTACTAAAGAAGACTGGGTACGCCAAGTGTAAGGCGAAAATACTCTGCAAATAATCATGTGAGATGAGATTAAGGTCAAGTAATGAGCTAAAAGAAGACCTGTAATGAGGTTGACATCGGCGAAAGGTTGGCGAGCTGCGCCCGCGTGCCAAATATTTACATCCGACGGACATAAATTAGCGTACGCTCCTTTGTCCCAACAACACACCTCGAGGGGCCAAGCCTCGTTGCCCACAGAGGACACACTGTGCCATCCTTGTAACCCTGTCCGGATTCCTTCGTGATAAAATGGATTCGGAAATGACCATCAGTTCTGTTTGACATCTTCCTACTCTACAAGTGAATAACAACTTTCTCAATGTTCCCTACTGACAGGTCAAAATCGATAATCTACTAAACATAGTATTTACAAAGTTCAAGTTTATTTTTCGACTCCTTGCAATACCTGACAAACCCGGTGTTTAACACTATAACCCCCGCTCCGTTCCACGACGGCAGGACGCTGTCGCGGCTGGAACGCTTTAGTCTTAGGTTCTAGGTTTAAGTTTTAGTTTGTAAGTTTTTCTTCCATTTTTTAAACCGAAGGTGAGCCCCATCACCTTGTAATGTATTTATGTTATTTTCCTTTTAACTTCAATCTTATATATGTAACCCAACCTCCTTCAAATGCATCTGTGCATAGCAGAATGAGGAGAAAATTTGTTGATTATTTTGTTCATATTTTTACACATTGTATTAAAATTTAAAGGGATTTAGAAAAAAAAATCAAATTGTCTGTTTTGTAAACCCTTAATACACTCTAACAGGTGAAATATTAAAAAAAAAGCTGATTCATATGGTTGCTGAATTTATGAAAACGCTAAGCACGCACCCAAACCCAATTATACAAGGACTGTTTGGTTCTCCTATCATTCAATAGAACAGAGAACTTCTAAATTAATAACAATACAAATTTACCTTAATCTTTATAAGAGTTATCCAGTGACGCGGTTGACGGAGGAGCGTGGGGGACATCCCAAGACTCCGCTTCCTCTTTCGCATGCGAGGGAGGTGACAACCACGTGGATTTGGGAGGTCTCTGGACTGTATCAATGAGCGGGTGAATGAAAATTGTAAATATGGTACGAATGAAAATATTTATCAAAATTACTTATTGCCCAATGAGGGAGATTGTCATTTTATCAAAATAAAGCTGTTTAAAAAAATCGAAAAAAAAAATCTTTATAAGGTAGGGCCTCTCCTTTATACGTCAGATTTTCAATACAGAGGATTTGATATAAAAAAAAAATAAAAATAAGTCAGACCTTCTATTATTCGTATTTACATCACATTCCCTGCTTGTTACGTTAGTCGTAGTTCTGAATCAATAAATACATTTAAGAAAAATCATAATTAGTTATGTAATCTTCCATCATAAGCGATTACGGAGTACATTAAGGCAAAAGCCACCGGATACCGACACAGTCACTGAAGTGATGAAAGGAAAAAAATTGAAAGAGCAGTTGATGTCTGGATTACAGACAGTCAATAAGAATTCAACCTTGAGACACGCCTAACGCTAGGAAACCAAAATAAAAAAAAACTCCGGGTTTGTGAATGTCCGCAGTTATGATTCATTAACAATCAATAGGCGTAAAATTATATTATGAATTGCATAACATAACCATTATGAATTTTCTGGGGTCTAGTGAGCAGAATTTTTCTCTTATAAATTCGTTTTCGTTATTCTTTGGAAGGGAGGTGGGGATTGTTGGTTAGTGCCCTATTATCATTTTATTCGTTTGAATTTGATAATTATAATGTGCCGAGGTCTCATAATTCTGTCTGTCTAATGTCATTCCCAGAAACGGATGTCCTGCATGAGAGAATGCACCGGGTGCATTTGCCACTCTTGCGTTTTCTCTCCTGAGGCTTTTAACCTTTTATCTGTTCTATACGCCTCTTGATGTTGACTGGGCACGCAAGCCTGCCAGTCGTCTATCTAGCGAAAACAATGACACTAAGGCTGTAGCTATTATTCACTGCGAATCATCAGACCTGAAAGCTATGCTACTTAAATTTAAATTAAGTAACGCAATAAAATGCACTCCCGGTAGATCTCTAGCCTGAAGTGCTGTTAAAAAGTTTTGAGAGCAGAAGAAGTTTTATTGTGTTACCTGACAGTATGCGGAGTGTGCATATTAAAAAATAAATATTCCTTGACAAAATAAATCCTGTATTTAAATCCCTTCTTAGCTGTTTCAATAGTCTTTTCTGTCAACATGTTTTGCAATCCATCTTTATTAAAAGCCAATTTTTACTAAGCGAAATAGTTTAACAATTATAGATTTTAAGCTTCCGTTACAATCGTGGACATCGCTCTGGATTGTTTATTTGCTTTATATAAAAATATTTCGAAAAGACAATTCAATTTAAACTATACTGACGTATACTAATTTCGAGCACGATCTGGTTGGCAATGGAAGTAATAAGCAAAGCATATTCGTAATTCAAAGATGTCTGGTTTTCTATTGTTTTCACTACGTTTATTGTATCAATAAATAAATTTATAAATAAAAATAAAGCATAAGTCGAATATGGTATTATTTGGAGTAGCTACAGTAATAGATTGTAAGATCTGACCCAGGTGAGTCACGCTGTAGATTAACCTCTTGCCCGAAAACATCGCTACTCATTTCCATTTCACCGCCCACTGAAGTTCCTATCATAGTCGTGTCAATTCTAGCCGACTGTTAAACAGCCGCGGACAACAAAGTCTTATTATCAGAGCCTACGAGTCGCGATTATTATTCATAATATCTTATAATGCTATGATACGAAATGTTTTACAAGTTGTTATTACTCGGAAATTGTTATAACTAACTTATATCTACGATGAAAGTTATGTTACATTGCTTTTAGATTCAAGCTAATTGTTATTTAATATTCATAGAGACATGTACCAATCTAGAACATAAGTGTTTTTTATTTCTGCAAGTAGTCTTAAGTATTAATCTAAATATTATAATCACCTGTACATACTTTCAAACGGACCCGGTAGACGTGCAGCACATTTTACGACAGAGCCCCGAGATGGACTAGTAAACCTTGTTGGGTCCACAGAAAACCACGTATGGGATAAAGTAAAGAACAAAATTCAGGAGAGTTCTCCATAGAACGTAATGAGTCGTGAATTGATCGCTTGTGGTGTCTAGCTATGACATGCATGGGCTGCTGAAAGCGATTGCTTATAAAGAAAATAAAGAAAAGAAAAACGAACACTAGCGTTATTTAAAAGCTAGAAAAAAGTACTGTACGCACTTGAAATAGTTAACAGATCATACAGTTGAGTTTAATTTTTATTTTGTGAACATTGGCAATGGTTGAATGATCATAATTTTTTTTTGTATGATTGGTATTTTAAAGCGAAACAAATAACTTTTATGCCTCTAAAGATTTTTTTGTATTTATTATGCACACCAAAGTAGCATAGAACCTACCTAAAAGCATTAAGATCGGAATCGTTTTTCTGATTAACGTTGAAAACCGTTCGTGTTCCTGGACCAAGCACTTCAAAATGTGAGAGGAATGTTGATATAAGTTTTTTTCTATTCAGCAGAAGCGTGCGGCGATTCAAGTTGTTTTGACTGGAGCCGTGTCGTTCCTCGTCAACCACACTACTCTGCCATTCTCACGTTCGCAAACAAATGCGCTCGACGCTGAAGATATGTTACCCAGGCTACACGGGCAGGATGTTAGTCAGCACGAAGACGATCCGGGACGGAAACTGCGAAGTTGCCCGGAGACGGCACAGTGGCCGACGGCAGACAAGGTAGACACAGTAAATCTACCACTGGCGGGGCTTGGAGGCACGCTATTGATTTATATCTACGCTAGGCTGGCCTCCAAAAGCTAGCACGGCCGTCTGTAATCCACTTTTCACTTTGTCTGGGGCGAGTCGTCCACTCTCCGTTCGTGGGGGCATCGGCAACATGGTGAGGACAGTGACAACCATTCGGAAGGGTTCGAAAAAAAACAAGACCTAATACCATAATAAAAACAAATTATATTCAATGAATACTGACACCACTAAGCATGACCTAACAATCAAAGTATTGTGCAATTCTGTTTGACAGGTGTGATAAAAATGTTTCAGCTCTAGTCATTTGTTCAACTAAATGTTTATTTGTAAAATTACAATTAATAATTGTAGTTTAAGAGCTAGATTTCACTGCACAAAATATGCCCTGGAGCCCCCCTCCCCCTGAGATTCCCCCAGTGAAGCTGGCTGGAAAGTCATATTGTACTTGGTACTGGAAATCTAAGACACCATGGATTAATAAAATTTGATACAATTTAAGGCTTTAGTGGGCTCAGATCATATAGAGTTGGGACTTGCATTGGTACAACTTTTTTTATTGTTTGTCTACAAGGCATAATAAAGTATAAAAGAAAACCTCTTGGTTCGAGCATAATAATCACCATTCTTTAGTGTAACACATCCGAAAACCTATTCATTTCCTACTGTAGCTTACTATGGTGCATTTTTTTCTTTTAATTTACCAATTTTACGACGAACAGTACGAAATATCCTTTTATGAAAAATGTCACTATCTTCAGTGCTCAGAGTACCTCGATTGATTATAAAGCTGATTGTGCCCACAATAATGTTACAAGGAATGATATTTCTTCTTTAACTTGAAAAGACAAGAGATGCGAATTCGAAGAGCTGACCGCAGGAACCGCACCGCTGAATATGTAGGAGTCTCAATGTCGTCGATTATTTTTAGCCGGCAGTCACTTTATTTTATTTTGTATAAAACGAGAGAGAACACTTCAAAGCCACATCTGCGTAAGTCTCTTTTTCGGGAGTTGTAATCTCCCCCGCCAGAGCCGAGTTATTTACGACTCTCCGTCTAATAAACTTGTAAGGATGATCTATTAGGTGCTTAAACTTATCATCGCTGTACAAAAAAAAAAAAATTTGATGCACCCCTAACTCTTTCTTAGCATTTTTTTAAACTGTTTTCTAACTTATTATTATTTTTTTTTTAGATTACACTGTAAGAGCTCATTAAGGATTACCCTTATCGGGAGCTTAGAGTTCGAAGACCACATTTTTTTTTTTCGGGAAGGGGTGGCGCGGGAAATGCCGTGAAGGGGCTCCGGCGTAGGGATAAAGAGTGAAGGTTTTATCTGCTTATAAATTGGGGGAGGGATGGTTTCGGATAGAGCATAAAGCATACCGGGGCTGTATATCTGAGGAGTATTTAAGAAAACTGGTGTTTACTAAATCAGCTGTTCTCGGAGTAGCGCATTATGTGGAAGCACGACCCCATTACGATAAGGTGCTCCCCCCCCCCCGTTCAACAGCGGGCCCAATATATCCACCCCCCCCCCAGTCACACCGGGGTGAATTAAAATATTTGCACCATTTTTATAGGTTAGTCTGACTTAATACTTTACTAAAGTATAACAGAGAGGAGACAGGGTATGATCAGAAATTTGAGATGGACGACCTTTGCGTTAACACGTTGTAAAAGTCTGTAGTTCATTTTTCTTTTTGATCGACTGATTAAAAAAACGGAATAACAAACCACCTATGGTACGCCTCACAGGAAGTGTCCATTAGCAAAATCAGAATTACGCACATCTTGTTTCGAAATATTAATAATAATATAACGATAATAATTTCTGAAATTTGGCCTGATATGGTATATGGCATATATACCATGGCATATATATGACATGGTAATAATTTTAATAATGAAAAATATATTCTTTTGCCCTGTGCATTACTTTACATAATTCAAAGCAATAACTATTTGACCCCTAACACTTATCGAAAAGGAAAATGTACTCTTATGTTATGCCATGACAATGATGGGTTACCCTCAAACAGTACATTGTATTTCTATGATTTAGGATAAGTTACATTGTATGTATATTCGGCAGTTGATGCACCTGGTGTACATGGAAAATGTATGAAATAGGCACTCAGAAATACTACCTCATAGTGTGGAACAAATACAAGAACCGTTTCAATTTGAGTGAAACAACGAATTTAAACAGAAATAATTTAGAAAAAATATGGTTAATGACTTACTCCACGTTTCAAATGGAAAAGGCTGTTTTATTTTCTGAAGCATTGTAAGCCAATACAGAAAATTTTTAAAGAAAGAAATTAATTTTTAACTTTATTTTAAGGATTGAGATAGTCCTCTTGTCAATTACAATTTTGATCGATAAGTGTTAATGTTTTCACTTGTTGGATTTTATTTAATGTTTATTCGCATGAAATATAAATCATTTTTATTGTATATGTATTTTGTTTGTGTGTGTACATAAATATTTAGCTCAAGGTTTTGATTTTGTATTCGCACAAGTGAACGTATTTATCAATCTAACAAGCTCCTTATAGTTTGACGAGACAGACGAACCTGTACCGAAATCAATTCTTTTCTGAAAATACATTTCAAGTAACAGGCAGACCATGAACTACAAAGAAGGCAAAAATGTCCGAGGCGAAGGACTGCTTGATCACGATTTCCGATTCATACATGTTATAAGGAGTATCGCAGCTTTTATAAGCCACAGTTTTTTTTTTTCTCAAAAAATGAACATAATTTCCCGAACCAAACTACATTTTGATGAACTCAAAAGTGTAGAATAAATCCAACATGGATGAAAACATGTACAATCTAATTCGTGGAGCGTTGAGAGCTATTGCATCTAACCCCTTATCACATCTCGCATGGAGCGGCTACAGCAGATGGCAGGATAACCTCTCCAACCTTTGCTGGCCCTTCAACTTCACTAGGGATCAGAAAACATGCATTTCCTCAACTATTAGACGTAGTAATATATACTTCCTGGTGTTGCGCAAGGCAAATGCTATTGTATAGTCTATAGTGTTTAAAAACATCTTATTAATAGTACTGCGATTGAACGAACTAATAGGTTTCATGAATCTGCACGATAAGCACGTTGAAGTAAAGTCGATTTTCATCACGTAAGCAGGTAACAAAGAACGGGTTATAAGAGCGGTAACAGAACGGTTTGCGGTTTGAAACCGCGTGCAGGTGTGAGATGCTACGATTTACGATCGCAAAAGTTTGTGTTAGCGATAATACGAGTGAAGGACGAATATAAATCGGGCTGTACTGTGATCGCCTCAAAGCTCCGAAATCCTTTTTAATCCGCCGCGTTACCTGAATCTTTTATCTAACGGGTCTGAAACGCAAAGGGCGCGGCAAGACTAATGAGGTCGTTAGCGCTCTTCTCAGTTATGAGAGGTAATATAAAAAAAATGACCTCGGGTAATTAATCCAAATTTGCTTTTTTCCCGGCCACCACTGACCTAGCTAATCCAGAGAATAAATACAACAACGAAAAATTTGCAAACTGTTCGACTTACGAATGACACTTGGAACTGAATTTGTACAATTTTTTTTCATTGCTAACAGGCTCCTTTTTACGTTGAATCTCATATATATTTTTTTAAATTTTATTATCGATATGTATCTGTAACTCAAACCTATCGATTGTTTCACATGTACATCGATTCATTAGCTACCCACATTGTACTTGTATCCTTTTTGTTTTGTATTCCTACATACCAAATGTTACTAGGTATTACCAATCGTGTTTAACACGTACATTATTTTCTTTTTATTTGGATCTAATGTGGACCTACATACCATGGATGAAGACCTAACAACTATTTTACCTCAACCCAAGCCGATCTCCCGATTTTTTTTTTAAATCGCTTTTCAAACTAGACGCAAAGGATATGGGTTACCCAAGTGAGTTTATACGCTGGGGGGAGGGGGGGGGGGAGTTAACTAGTTAGTGCTTGGGATCTAACCCCAAGACTGAACAGACAACGCATTATCCCTTCACCTGCAGTTGGCTTGGATGGGCCATCTACATAAAAGTGTGTAATTAAGTATATTATTTTTAGCTCACGCGTATTAGCATAATAAACACTATTACTTAAGCAAGGCCTAAGTGAACTTTGCGATTCAGCCAGGAAATTATCGACGAGGAGGCTGAATTGGTGCGAGGGACAGGTGGGGCGGAAGTAGCAAGCGTTTCCGGTCAGCTGATTGATGATGCTTACCCGGAGACTTGACGAAGCTGATTTGCAAATGGCCGATGGCTGGTCATAAGTCAAACTGTTTATCGCCGCAAATGACAAATGGCAATTTAAAATGTCAGGATAACCATTACTTTTACCTTTACCCTAGTTCAGAGCAAACATGAAAATTACGTTAGTAGACGGTGTATTAGGCAATAGTTCTATGTAATGACGTGAATCCTTGAAATTTCTGGGGAAGATTTAGTGGCGAAGGCTGGCATTTTTTTCCAGCGAAGGGGGAATGATTTAAAAAAATTCGTAGATAAAAAAATATCTTAAGTAATATTTCAATATCCTAAAGGTGGGGACAACATGACGAGTTCCACCAATTAGGCATATACACTGTTATATGTCTATGTACCTATTTTATTTTATTGCGTTATTGATCGAACTAGTTTTAATAATTATCAACCAACGAATATACGATTATTAATAATACTTATCAACCGTTGTATATTCTTATATTCATATGAATATGCTTTGGCTGTGTACAATTGCATTGTGCATTTGCAGCTCTCACGGTAGAAAAAAAAATATTTCATAACAAAAAAACTATATAATTTCAAAAATTATAAATAATGATGATACAATAAAAATGAATTGAATGTATGAGAAAGGAACATAATATTAAAAAATAAATAAAATAAACAATCGAGTCAATAATTAGGAATAAATTATTGCAAATAACTTTGAACCGATTTTAGGTTATTACCCCGTTTGTGGGTTGTGATCGAAAAAAAAGTTCTTCAATCGATTTCTTTTACCCAGAAAATTAATATACTTGTTCATACCACAAGGGGTTTCAACAGTTGAATATCCCTTTATCTAGTGATCAGTATTACTGAGCAATGCGTCAGACTCCAGTTTGCTATGATTTGTTTTCATTTTTTTTTCATAAATTAAAATTTATTTTTAATTCAATGTTCAATGAAGAGTTTATCCACAAATTAAGAGTGATGTCAGTTTTTTGTTTTTCGACTGGAATGACTTGATATTAGCAAAAGATTATGTTACTTATGTAAATATAGGAAATCAATTTATTTAATTCAATTTAATGTGAAATTTTCTGATGATTGGTTTGAATGTTTCATGTTCTTATCATTGATTTTTTTTTTTTTTTTTCAGGATCAATATGCTCCAAATCTTAATAAGATTTCACAACATAGATCAAGCTAAGGCGCATACATTTAAGCTAAACCGGGCGAATGAGTGTTTAAAGGTTATAGTGAATATCCTGAATGAGGGAGGCCCAGGGATGGGAGCCCTAAAGACAGGGCCGGTCGTCCCTTTGGCTCGAGTCCAGACCGCCATTGATACGGTATCCCTAGAGTGTTAACTTAACCAAGCGAGTACGCTCCGGGTCTGTTGACGGAAATACTCCAAGCGGTTGGATTGGTATAATTGTTTGTATTGTTTTTGCAGGAAAAACTACTTGTTTACCCCCTTAACGACATCTGAGCAACTTCCAGAAAATTAAACGACACCTTTGGAAATCTTGGGAGGAAATTCAATTTCAACATACGACTTTCATGGTAACTATAAATGGTATGAAAATTAAAATAGAGCCTAAAAGCATTTTTATATTGAGTGTGTGGGATTCGAATGAATGAAAATGAACTAACAATTATTAATTTCATTTACCAATATACAATAATATCTGCATGAGGCCTCACAAAATTTTAGGTATTTTCCTTAGCATTTTTATTTAGACTGAATTTGAATTAATTTCAAATTATTTCAAAAAGTGATCTTGCTTAGAGGAAATAAATGTATAAAAATATTTATACTGCTGTTTGTTTCAGATTTTCTAGAATATCTTCGACAACGAGTCAGTTTGTCTTGAAGCAATGCCAGGAAGAAAGGTCAAGCTAGAACGGGTACCTAGACCATCGGTGTCAGGTGATTAATAGCCCTTGTAAGTCGTGATATTTACGATCACGAATATATTTTATTCTGATTATTTTTTTGTACAATAATTGTTGATAGTAGAAGGTTCAGAATATAAGCAAACCAGTAAGTTTATCTGCAAATTGAATTCTGTAGCAATGAAAATAAATGTAAAGCGTCCGGAATTCAGTAAATGTAAATACATCAATTATATTCCTTAATAAAACGGTTTTAGAAACTTTTATGAAGACAGACTAAAAAAAAAATCTTCACACAGAGGGAATTTATTGAGCAGCTCTCTGGGGCCCATTACGCCCTAAATCTCCCGGGGTGTGGAATTCATCTTTTGGAGCAGTTTAAAAGTGATTCATTCCCGCCAAAACTGTGAATTAATGATTTTATTTCCATCGTTGGCCTAATCCCGCCTTCCTTTTAATTATTTACGAGCCTTTACTGATTTAATGGGCCTCGGTGCTTTAATTTAATTAGACTTTGGCGTGATCGAACGCTTATTTTAAACCCCTGTTAAGGCCCCTGTCGGGTGGTCCCGAGATTATTTTAATAACGTTAATTCGGTCCGTAATTGTACCAATTTTCCTCGGAATCGCTCTAAACCGGCCGTTCTAAAACGATTTTCAACAGCACACAAAGAGCACGGGACCTTTGAACGGAACACATTACAACCCATTTTAACAGAAAATAACACTGCTTTAATGTGACTTACGAGGGATAATCATAATAAGTTTTTACTTCAGATTGCCAAACTGAATTCATACAAAACACCGGTCGACTAGAAGACCAAAAACAAACACGCCATTCAATTGGTAGCGCTGGCCATAAAGCACTGAAATTGTGAAGTTATTAAATGGTCCACGATTATTCGTTATGGAGTGATTATTAATTCCAATTGTATAATGTAGTTTACTATTATACAATTACCTACTTTTAATATCCCAACCTAGGTACATGTATTTACATATTTATGTCTGAATACCCAACTGTGTACTAATGAGTGTGTGTATTGTGATGAGTTTGTTTCCATTTTTAATTCTTAAATAATAGGTGTCTATTATTTGAATGTATTCAGTTTGTATTTCATCTTTTCATATGTAATTTGTTTTCTATTTAATTTCTCTGCACATTGTAAATTTTTGTGGCTGACAATAAGGGGCATAGTAACAGATAATTACATTAAATTCTGGACAGAAATTTCTTCATTTTGGGTATATTAAATTTTAATCATGATGAGAACTATAAGGAAGCTACCAATTGAAGGATAAATTTATTTTTGTATTTCTGAAAGTAATTTTTTAGAGGCACAATTTTAGTACGATTTGAATATGTTTTTGGATAATTTCCTCAAAAAGTTTTTTAAAAAAATACTCATCTGGGGATAGCCAAGTGTTTTCGCCCGCAGACTCGTACGGATGTTGGGATAAAACAAGATATAACCAGGATATCACACGACTCCACATTAATTGTAGTTCCAATTAAATTCCTGTTTTATGTAAAAGTTTTATTTCCCCGAGGCCGTTTAATTAGGGTAATTTTTATCGCGACCCTAGATCCGGATTTATTGTCCAGTGGCAGTTTTGAAACGGTCGCCCAAGGGAGGGCCAGCTCTAAATCCTGAAACCACAAGCGTGAAATACATCTTTGCGGTCATTTAAAATGATTCATTTGCCCGCGAGCCGTTCTGGGGGTGGGGCGGGGGTCGGTTAATGATTTCGTCCCTGCCGCCTCCCTCAAAAAATCTCATTACCAGGCATAACTTTATCCGGTCTAATGAAGAGAACCAAATTGAATAAGTTAGATCATTGTCGTATTTTAATTGTCATTAATAGCAAATTTAATTAATTCGATAAAAATAATGCTCTTTATCCCCTGCAAACTACGGTTTTTATAACATCGCAGTTTCCTTGCTAGTAAATTGAACAATTATTCAGACAAACGAAGGAATTCCCATCTTAGAGATCAACCTTGGGCATGCACATGAAGTGTGGGCTAAAATATTTGTTGTCATTTAAATGCCCTAACGCTCCAAAAAAAAACACAATTAGGTCGTTGAATCCTTCAATTTGGCTTTCATATTCTTTTAATTTAGTTTTTTGGAGTGTCCACTTTTTTTTTATACTACCCTGTAGTCTATATAACATACAAACAATTGATTTTAAACAATAATAATTATTACTATTATTATGCTGGATAGTGGCAAAATGGAGTATTTAATTTTTATTTTTGGGATCAGTCGAAAGAACTAAATAGTTTAATGTATTATATAATGGATTTGTTATACAATCTACAATATTTATTTACTAAATATGATTTATGGGATGATTAGACCGCTTACCAATTTTTAATTAATTTGCATAGCGAAAATAGTTTTAATTTTTTATTTTAAATTCATCCTTACTTTATTGATTGGTCTTTAATATTAGTAGCGAAAATCTAGGTAACATAATATCCTTCCAAATGTTATTAATTAATAGTTGGTTGCAATGTTTCAGACTTATATCAGTCTATTCTAAGACCAAATATGTGTTGAAATAATTTAATTGTTTAAAAAAAGTACGATATTGAAATTTTTAATACAATAAATATAATATATTTCGATGACTGGTTTAATTTATTTACGTTTTACATTTAAATGACACATGTGTGACCTGAGGTCGGTATGATATCAATCCAAAACATTGCAACAAACTGTTAATTATTAAAATTCGACAGGATATTATGCACATATTTTATAGATAATCAACTTGTATTATTTTATATATTATAATTGTAATGATATCAATATAGCCGTGGGTAGTTTTAATAAAATAATTGTCTCAGCGACCATTCATGTATTCATTTCAGGTTTACACCCGGAAAAACCTTCGACGCTTTCCCTGGATCCGACAATTAGCCTTAGTAACAATTTGTCAGCTGATCCCCGTGGAGATTATGCGGACAATTAGTTCTATCTATCGATTATCGGCCCAGAGGTGGGATGATGTGTGTTTTAATGAGGAGCCGGCCAGCGGCTTTATGTTTTCTAGACGGCCAGTAGCGGTATAGATTGATGGTGTCCATTATGCCCGGGTAGGAGGCATACCGGTCCTACAGTTCAGGTAGGATGATATACTATAGAGTATATTTATTTTTTATTAGTACATTCTTAAGCAAGGTCGATCCAATGATAAGTTTGCCTCGAAATTTTTTCCTCAAAGTATTTTTATTTTTTTTCGGGTGGGGGGGGGTCGAAATCGGAATTGCAATACATCTGAATTTTTGGATTTATTGAATATTATTGATAGTGTAAACTACAAGGAATCAGTTCGAGCTGGAGCCTCCAAACGATTACAAATAACATGACCCGTCCAAAAACAGTTGATTATAATAATCTTCATGTAACCGCCACGTTCAATTAAAATCACATAAATACATATCTAACTGGATGAATGAGCGAGTGAATGAAAATTGTAAATATGGTATGATTGAGATCATTTAACACAATTACTCATTGTCCAATAAGGCAGATTGTCATTTTATCATAATAAAGTTGTTTTTTTATATAAATAAATATCTAAAATACTGACGGAAAATTATAATTTTTTTTTCTGTTTCTTACACATAACTCCCTGTTATTATATCAAACATATAAATATATCGAAACATATGCAGCCAAAACCTGGTTGTTGAATATGTATTTAATCGGTTCTAACGTTGAATCGAAAATTTCTATTTTTGATTCCTAAAATCATATTTTTAATATATTAATAATAATTGTATTTTTATGTTCTCAACTGTAAGACCGTAACATCATATCTTAAATATCCGCTAAAAATTGAGTTGAGAAGTCTGTGTCAGGGGGAAACGAGTATGTTAATAGACATGGAACCGAAATTGTTCAGGTTCAAATTTTTTTTTTTTAGTTTCCTACATAAAACTCCTTGTTATTATATCAAACATATCATTATATCCAAACATTGCAGCCAAAACATGGTGGTTGAATATGCATTTATTGTTTTCAAGTAATCGTTGTTACATTGTTAGCTTACTTACATTATACAAGAACCATTCCTGTTATAAATCGTATAATGAAGGCAATTACTAATTACCGAATATTTAAATGACCTAGAAGTGAACTAGCTGTTATGAATGATAATTAATGAGGATTTTTGACGCGTAATATGTTATTAAGTATTAATTTTTCGTGTGTGTTACAGTTAAACGTACCCCCCTACAAAAAATATGGTTGAATTATCAACGGGCCACCTATTTCTGTTAAAAAATTAGAAGTGTTAATCGATAGGTATTTACACTAGTGATAATAATAAGTTAAGTTTAACCGTTAAATTAATCAAACAACATAAATATAGCAATGAAATAATATGTTATGAAACCTTTAAATAATAATTTTTTTTTAACCGGTATTTAACTAGGAACAATAGACCAGTCTTATGTGAAATATTCTTGAAATTTCATTTTAAAAGGAAACCTCAAAAGATATAATAAATAAATTTGTCTTAATAAGTTAAGAATAGACAAACGGACCCTTTGAGGCTCTATGGAATGTTTAGGGCCGGTCAGAAAGCAACTCTTTTTTCACTATTGTCAATAATTGTTTTTATTTTTGACGAAGGCACCAATCCAAAGATCTGAAATTTTAAGAATATGGTTTGTTACGCCTAATGTATCCTTCGCAAAAATAGAAAATGTCATTGACAACTGATAGTCAAGAAATACTGTTTATCCTAAGCCCCAAAATTTTTATTCAAAAAATGATTTTCAAGAATATTGATTGCTGTGTAGTCTACTACTGTACAGTAATTCTTATATGCTAATTCACAATCCACTGAAAGATTCCATGGTGCTGGTCAGGTTGATCACCAAGGGAGCTGGGACGCCGACCTCCTCCGATCCTCTCCGAAGAAGAAAGACAGAACACTCACAAAGCACGAGGCAACAACAAACACTGAGGAGAGCTCACCTAGAACTGAACAAACAGCGGGCCGACTGTTGCATTGTGAGACCCCAGCAGCCATTAGATACACCATGATGGCGGTGGGGTGTTTTTTCCACGAGGCACACCCTCTTCTGTGCACCTGGCCTCATCCCCTACCCCGCTGTTCGTTCAGTTACCTCCCGCTGGTCGCCAAATCCTCAGGTAAGTCATCAGCTTATTCATCACTTTTGTCTCATTCATCAAGACTTTTCGGGAACTAGCCAACTTGATTAGAAGCCTATTATTGCATCTGGATGAAAACGAACCACCCCTCCCCCCACCCTCCAAAAAAATAGAAATAATAAGACATCCTGCCGAAAATTGGACCACGTTGTAGTCCTCAGCTTGTGTTGTGTGAGGCCCACCTGCTGTCAAATAATTTGCCCAATTAAAATTAATCTTCTTGCTACCGAGACTGTTAAACGGAATCAAAATATGCCTAAGTGCACCAGCTGCGTATAAAGCTTGAAAAACTGTACAGATGATCAAGAAGTATCGACATAATATCAACATGTAGGGATCATTAAATTTAATCAATGAAATATATGTCAGTTTACAAATCGCATGTTTTTCTAAGAGCTAATTTAAATAAAATCGTCTCTTACAAGGGAATTTCGTAAGGTTTTTAATTTGATTTATAACGGTTAAATATTTAATCAGCTGAATGAATAACTATCATTACATAGTAATTGTTATAACATACATAGAAATTATAGTTAATGAAAAATATGTAAATACAACTTTTTTTTATTATCATGTAGATTATGTATTTTATTTATTATTTTTTTTTATTAGGTCGACTGATGAGGTGAAATTTCGTAGGAATATCGAGTGATCGGCAGATCTCTCTGTAGTTTAAATATTCAAGGATTTAATTGGACGAGAGAAGTCCAAGAATTCCCGCTCGGCCTTGCCGTTCGGTCAAATTTGAATCTTGATGAAGAACAAGCGTCGTGTTCAATATATCAACGATCTCTATTTTGTGATAAATTATTTTCATTTTCGGAATGTTTTGCATTTAAATGGAAGAAACAGTAAAATATTGATTAGTAATAATAAAAAGAAACAATCAAATATAAATATAAGTAATAGAGTGTATTGATTGATCCTGAGAGTGGTAGTTTTACAATGAATATTATGTATAAATAATAACAACTTAATAAATTTATTTCTTATTTGTTACAGTTATGTTTTCTGGAGACAGATTGAGTAGATTTTCATTCAAGAAGCCTGTCCGATGAGGTTCTAAAGGTGGAAAAGAAATAGTGATTTGTTACTAATAATTTGACAGTCAAAAATAGGTTCGTGCGTATTTTTTTTTTTAATATTCCGTACCCTCTATAAAGAATAATAAACTAGCTAATAATTTTTAGGGACCAACTTCCAAACTTTTTTTCAACGAGGCTGTTCAATTTTTGAAATAACTTTTTTTTTTATCTTAGTATTAGTTTATTAGTATAGTAGCGTTTGTTTAATCGGCATCAGTAATCTCTAAGACGTTATCGAAGCGTGACTCAAATAAGATGATTAAAAGCAAGTATGAAAAACGTGTAGGAAGAAATTGTAATGAAAATAGTGAATTTATGACCGACTTTTTTCAAGTAGATCAAATTGGGGGGGGGGGGTAGAGTCACGTAGTTTCCTTTTTGGTTTCAGTTGATGTTATTTTTTTATTTTGATTTCAATGGCACAAACAACTCACAAAAGTACTCGCAATAAGGTTAGTATAATGAAATTCTAAAACTTTTAGCACAGTATTAATTGTTCAAAGTAAAAAAAACCAGTGAAAATAAGCAGAGAGTCTACTACATCAAGATTGTTGAGTAAAAGACGCCGCTCAACAAATCGTATCTTCATCTAATCTTGATAGATCAATTATTTCGAAGTATGTTCTCATAAATTTTGTTCGGTAAATTGAATTTTCTCTCGACTTCATTTATTCAGAGCGGCTGGATAACTGGATAAGGTTTATTAATAGACAGAATTTTACCGCTTTTCAAGTCACGTAATCAAATACATTGTCGGTGTTAAAAAACGTTATTTGCCCGGCTCCCTCTAATTATTTTCCCCTGGGGATTTGAGTATTCACATGGCGACTGCAGTTAATAACACTCCTTGTCATGAACGGTCTTGAAATCGTTGCGGTTGGACGGATTCCACAAAGATGCATCTTAAAATTGCCATAGTAACTCAGCAATTAGGTATTAATAAATTCAGCTGTTGTTTATTTTCTTTAGCCTTCTTTTGGAACTAAAGACATATAATCTTATGAGTAGTTTCATCAAATAATAACTTGGTACGAACAGTATTTATATAAATCATAGTGAGAGCTTCTTAATCAACTAATTACTTATTTATATAAAATTGTGACGGGTTTATCTACGACACGAGAAGACTGTAACTAAGTTATTTAAATCTTTTGATTGTCTTAGGGTCTTGGAATCTTTGTTTAATGTCCCGATGATGTTAAATATATAATCGCCATTAAGTAAGTGATCACTTGTTAATTTTTCTACCTTATTGTGTATGCTGTCAAAGAAATTAAATCAACTAAAATGTAATACGCGTTCATATTGTAATTTACAACAAGTAAATGGCGTTTTCGGAACCTATATTTGGTTTTGAAGCGCGCAGTAGCCTAAATGAGTTCAATTCCATCCTGAAATATTCATACAAATATGAATCGTGGCGCAATGGATATTTTTTCGTTGGTGTCATTTGATCTAAGTACAGATCTAGGGGATATAATGGGAGTAGATTCGACGAAACACTTGAGTGTCATACAATCCACAGTCTCGAGAAGGGAATAAATTATGTAGTGTCTTCTTTGAGCCAACCTGTAAAAGAACACTGAAACTGCCGTACATGGTTATGGTACACGGTACATGGATAGGGGTTTCAGGTAGCGACCGGCTTGACTATGAAGACTGATTAACATGATCGATAACCTGTGATTAATTATACATACACCGGCTGGATTTTGTAATGACAGTAATAACAATAAAATGATTCTACTGATAACGAAATAAAATACTTAATGGCCCCAATTGGCCGATTATAAACAAAGATGATTTATCGCTCGCGGCGATCCACTAATGAATAGAACGGCACAGGTTCTTTATAACAATGTATGCGATTAACCCGGTTTATAAATAATGTCCGAAGCAGGAAAATAAAAACGAAACTAATTTAAAAACGCGAAAAACCTAACCGAATATTATTTATGTAAATGGGGGCTTGGTGAAATTTCAGCTTGATAACATATTGAACAGATGAACTACTGTAGGAAAAAGCCCCTATCTTGTCTGTGATCTCCGATCAACAAGCAATGTTAGCTTTCTTTGTTTTATTTATGAATTTTATGTACGGCATAATGGGGAAAAAAGAAACATAATTATTCATTCATTTTTTTTTATATTTAACATGTACTGTTTATTTTTCACCAGATTACTCACATGGCTAGTAGAAAGAACTGATTAGCGTACCGTTTGTCACCCTTACTACATTATAAAATTTTACTAGTCCTATTATAATAATTATTACATAAGCACTCGGGGTTGTTTGAGCTTTGGTAACTCAAAAATATGATTTGATATAATAATCTGTATTTATGTATGTACTGATTCGGATTGGAATCTTTATTGGATAATTTGAAAGAAAAATTTCGAAAAAAAACCATTATTGGGGATGTTATTGTAAATAAACCAATGTAAACATCTCTTTTTATTAATACTGAGGAACATAACGAAAATGTCGTCATGCACCAATAAATTAGTTGTAATAACTATCATTATAAAAATAATATTAAAGAAGGCATGCCAATCAAAAATCTTGGTTTCGGATTGATTATTTTGATTTAAACGCTTGTAATATTGTATAGATCAATGTCAAGTTTATCTATTGATATTTTCTCTGAGTCAATGTGAAATTGTTTTTGTGATTACAGTAGTCATTAGGACATGCAAAGGCTAATTAGTCCGGTCTACTTCAGGTGCTCTTTCCTCACTTGAATGCATAAGTTTTATAGGTGTTGTGTATAATAAGTAAGTGTATAATAAAACTTATTTTACTTCGAAAGACGAGGTAGAATATCTTTCCAAGCGCTGTCAACTGATAAAAAAAACATAAGGAAAATGATTGTCTGTATGCGGGCATCAATGACCCTTGATGTTGATATGTCCTAAACAAACGAAACAAAAAAAAAAAACCTGTCTATTAATTAACACACAGTGTTAATGATAAGGGACGGACCAGTGCACAACAACGGCTATTGAAGATAACTGGAAATAATACAAAATGGATTAATTAAAGCGAACCCTTTAATCCGGGGAAAGTTTAAAGTCGCTACTAATCAGCGGCGACTTTACGAGCCACCCACCTCTGACTCTGAACCTGGTTTAGGATCTGCAGCACATTCAACACTCCGTTATTAATAACAGTTAAATCCCGGATTTGTCCCCACCTGCCCCGAATTTGTCTTTGGGGAGGGTGCCAATAGTTGCTATTGGGTTGCCCCCCCGGTTGGCTGGTATCTGAGAGTATATACAATCTCTCTTTAGATATTAGATTACATATCAGATTGATGAAGAAAAATGTTCCCACATTACCTTAACCCCCTGTCAACTAGGTTTTTCTAATTCCTTTCGTTTTTCTGTAACCAAGATAGTGCGGGTCTTCCACCTCGACAAAAGGCGACCATGGAGCGCACACACGAGACTAGAAAGACAAGAACTAAACAGACCCTTTGGACAACTGTACAGACTACTTCGAAGGACATCCCATCTCTCAGTAGCAAATAAATTGCTAATCTACAAAGTTATACTTAAGGCAATCTGGACACACGAAATATGGGGGACAGCAAAAAAATTCGAACATAAAGCGTATCCAATCCTTTTAATCAAAAGTGCTGAGAACAATAGCAAATGCCCCTTATTACGTCAGCAACAAAACCCTTCGTACCGATCTTAATATACCTTACATTCTTAAACTCATCCCTTCCCAGCTCATGAAATGAAGTAGCCTCTTCAACCACCCTAATCCCCTAGCACAGTCATTCCACTGCACCACTCATCCCTATAATCCTCCTCGGAGACTAAAGCGGCAATAGTCGAGTAACAATACCCTTCCCGCTCCATATGAATACTTTTTCAGAAAATGCAAAAAACTTCCTACCCACGTTGGAGTGACCACGTAAAAGCGATTCTGTTTGCACTGGGAAGGTCCTGCTGCCCTTAAGAAGTGAGCGTAGAATAGATAGAATTGGACACTGACTACCAGCTAAAAAGTACATTTCACTAAAGTTGCTCAAAATCATAAGGCGTTTTTTATTGTAGACCTAAAAAAATAATATTAAAGCATTTTGCAACTCACCTGGTTTATTGCAGTAAATTAAAAAGAAAATGTTTTATCACTCACAGGTGAGGTTACGTTAAAAGACTTGAATCCCACATACCTGTAACAAGAGAAAAGCATTAAGCAATTGATAAAAATGCATTTAAACATATTGCATCATATACATAAACATTTACTATATCTGACAATACCTAATAAATACATTAACTATTCAGTTATGGTAGGTGAGAAACAGTTTTATTAACGTCGTAAACAATTGAAATGTACAAAAATGTGTGGATTAGACTCTGAAAGTGGTTGATTCTGCATAATGTCCGTATGCATATGCAAATCCACGGTGGACTGCCGTCAACCTGAGGTTCATGACCCGAGCCGCCTTTCCAGATTCATGACGAAACAATAAGCGCTTGGAATTCACCTAACGCTTAAGCGCCGATAAAGATCAATATTTACTGCAGGAAATAGTCGATAAAGCGCATTGCTGAGTGCATCCTCCAAACGGTATCCGTTTTGCAACTTTCCGCCGTTTTTCCTGTCTGCTTAATAATTAGCTGCGCCTTAATGAAGCAAAGCTTCGTGGCAATTTTGTATGCACTGCTGGTCTCTAATTATCAGAGGGTATTTTTAATTTTTGAATGCAAATACAATGAGTATTAAATTGTTATTAGCACCTTCAATAAGCGCATAATTTCAAAGAAAATTTTAATAACAAATAAAATTCAAATCGTGACAGAACTAGTTAAGACAAAGGTTGACATATCACCTAGTCGAATGTCATCGCGAAAAATGCTCGCTGCCAAAGTCTATCGATGAATATGCGAGAAAGTTTCTCACGAGGCTAAGTAGACCCCGTCCGCACTTCTTCCCTGCAGGAAAAACTCTAAAGGAAGCGGTAAATCCATAATTACTCTTATATTTATTACTCAGATAATATTTCTGATATACTTTTAAAATTTTATTTTTCAAAACTTATATGTAAGTTTTATAATTATTTTAAAATTCGACAGGAAAAGCTATAAATCAAAAAAATAATATACTTGAACACTTTTTAGGATGCCTATTTTATTGAACTATAAGGAAACTATCTCACCCTTTAAGAAAAAAAAAAATGAATTAATACTCGAGGGATTTGAACCAAACCAACGTTAATACGGCGTAAGGTAACCTCGGCGTCGTAAGGTTCACCTTAGTTACAATTATTTATTGTAATGTATCAGAGCGCAGGTTGTATATGCAATGGCTTATTTTTTTTTATTTAAATAACTTAACTGGAACGAAAATTTTACCTGAAAATACTATTATCTATTTATAAATTTACCTGTTATTTTGATTGACTATTGATGAAACTGTTATTGTAGACCAGATAAATATGTTTTGAAGCAATAATAACCAAGTTTTATAGAAAAATATATTTAGATTAGATTTAACAGACATTATTTTAACGGTTAAGTTCAAACGCCTATCATAGCCCAGCCAAGTTGATGCGAGGGCCAGAAGAAAAAAAAACCTGATGGGCTCAAAACCTAGGATGCCCCTATTTATTATTCTAATGATCTCACTTTTTCCAGCGGGACAAATTCCTTTCGGCGGTACGGGCTGGGGAATAAGGAGACCCGCCTGATTTATGTGATGCTCTGATTATTTACAAGACTCCCGGGATGTCTGGACTATGTTCCTCAGCGTGGGTTTCCCGGAGGTTGGCAGCCGTTCCCTGTCCTATAGGGACGTCAATGGGTTTTAGGGTAACCACCGGATAACCATATCAAAGGGCCATCGCCCGCTTCGCTGTTAGCCAAGGTGCCCTAGTGGCACTGAAAACGGGGATTATCATGCATCATCACAAGTGGATTGTATTTGTTATTATTTTTACTGTCCGTAACCGCTAGCCCAAAGGTAAGCCCTAGTACTGTTCGACGATTATCAGTTATTTTCTTAGGGGGAAGAGTCTGGACGGTGTATGCTCACCTCCTGAGAGAAAATGAGTAACTGCCTATAGTGATTAGGTAATTTGGTTATGAAATTGTAATAGATCAATCCGGATTTGACAATCGTAAGCAATAAAAGGTGGGTAGATAGTAAGTCCAGAGACAAAAAGTATTTTATTTCATAGAATATACTCTCCACGTCACGACAACACACCATCAATAACGGTTAAATAAAGGCATAAATATTAAACAATAACATAAATAATCATAGACCAGCAATTAGTCAATAACGAAATTATAACAAAAATAAAAGATTATTTATTAAAAAAAATTAAAATATACGATAGGTTAGAACTATGCTATTGCCTAATAAATCATTCCTGTTAAATTATTAGATTGCTAGGTTTGCAAAGATAATCACTACTGGAAAATTATTCGCTTCATTAAAAATTTATTATTTATAAACAAGTGGTTAAATCTATGCTAAGCTAAAAAAAAAAAATGATTTATTGTTAGTTCAGAAACGTAAATGGTCACCTACCTTGAAGGCCAGATCTTTGTTTATTTTCCTGGTTCAACACTGCGGCCATTAGAGCTCGCTAAGTTCGTTCTTAGCTTTTCTACTATGGTCTAGGGTGATTATTGGGAAACGTTCGCTTAAGGGGGGAAGTGCTCATCCAACGTAGATATATCAAATTTTTCAACTCCCTACAATACCTGACAAACCCGGTGTTTAACACTATAACCCCCGCTCCGTTCCCCCATCGATGGCAGGACGCTGTGGCGGCTGGAACGCTTTAGCCTTAGGTTCTAGGTTTAGGTTTTAGTTTGTAAGTTTTTCTCCTACATTGTCAAACTGAAGGTGAGCCCCATCACCTAGAATTGTATTCATGCTTTAACTTTTAACCTCAAATCTAATTTATGTAACCCAGCCTCCTTCAAATGCATCTGCGCATAGCAGAATGAGGAGAGAGCTGTCAATTCTTGTTCATTGATTTTGTTCATTTTTCACAAATTGTATTAAATTCAAGGGGTTTAGGAAAAAAGGGGGGGGGAGTGAAGCAGAATCAGAGATAGAGAACGAAAACACAATTAGAGCTATTTGAAAGAAAAAAAGTATCTGGAACCACGTAAATAACGGATACCTTCACAAAAGCAACATTTTGGACAACTCAAAATGGCCTAAATAGAAAACTCTCTTGTTGATGAATAACGAATAATTAATAAAATAAATGATGTTCAGTCAAGTGGTGCTATTAACGTTTTGACTGCTGTAATTTTATCTTAACAACGATGAGCCCCTTTCGTTCATGAAAATTTCGCTCATCTTGTGAAAAAATAATATTACTATTATTGAATATAATATTATTATTATAAACATTATTTAATATTATTTATTGCCTAATAAGGCAGATTGTAATTTTAGAACAATAGAGAAGTTTCAATATGACATGAAAGTCTGAATCAGGTCCCTGGTCAGGAAGAAGAAAGTGTTTACCATTTCAGGTAATATTGCGTTCTCACACACTGGTATAGTTTTTGTACCAGTTCTAGGTCATATGAACAACTGAAGCCTAATGCCTTCACATCTATACGTCTCCTTCCTAATGAATAGTAGTCCATTTACCCTCAAAAAGAGTATTGTTGTATGTAAAAATTGTTTTTCACTTTTTGTACATTTTTGCTTTAACAATTGTACGAGTTCGGTTTGAATATTGTATGTTAGCAAGAGTAAAAATGATATACAAAGCATATTCTTCGAGTAAGTGCTAATGTATCCTTTAGTCAAGATATGACAACAGGAAGTAGGTCAAACAAATTAAATATGAATATCCCGGATCTATTAGGCGGGTGATATCAACTTCTTGATGCAAATGAATCGCCAAAAATAATTTATTTAAATGCTGGGCAATCAGTGGAGTTAAACTTATATCAACAGAAAATGAAATATGATCTAAAAGGTTACGTTTCAATCTGACCGCGACAGTGCAATGAAACTAATAGCATGTGCCGTTGGAGGTAGGCTATCCAACATGGTTATCTTCTGTATGGGAACGCGTGCGCCAAATCTGAGTACATAAATCTGCATACACTTCTTCATAGCGTCGGAAATATATTACAATCCGTTATCAATTAATTTCTTAATCAGAGGCCGGTCAATAAATCGATCCCGGAGCTACGAGCCAACAGTCGTAGATCAATGAAGGTCCATATTATCCCTCCTCCAAGCCTTTTCGAACCTATCCGCCCGGCGGGCATAAAAAAATATAATAGGACGGAACTCATGCACGACCGGTTCTGACGGCTGGGCCCGGCTGGATATCAGCCGAAGGCGAGCCGAAGCACGTACAGATTGTTCCAGATCTCATAGTTCGCACTTGTAACACACATAGCCCCGAATTCGCTTGCGAGTACGCGTAGCGCACCGCGAATAGGGAAGATTTCCCAGTTGGATGTTAGTTGTCCTAGTTGATTTGGTCAAACAGTGTTATTTGTTGACTTCATTGTTAGCTCTAAGTATTTCAATGACTTGATGAAAACGAGGTGTTAAGTTCTCATCATGTTTATTTGTGAACAATGTTTCGTCATGATATCTAGGTCTCGACAGCGGGAGTCCTGGCAATGGCCAGTTTCTCCAATCATGTCCTGAGGATATGTGGCTCTCGTGCTCTTCGTCAGCCTCCGATGGTTTGTATCCGGTGACGCGGCTGACGGAGGAGCGTGGTGGAACTCCGCTTCCTCTTTCGCATGCGAGGGAGGTGATAACAGGCCTCTCGGCTGTTTGTAAATACTGTATGAATGAGCGTGTGAATGAAAATTGTAAATATGGTATGAATGAGAACATTTATCACAATTATTTATTGCCTAAGATTGTAATTTTAGCACAATAAAGAAGTTTCAATATGATATCTATGTCTGAATCCGGTGCATGGGTTGGAAGAAGGAAGGTGTTGTCTATTAGTCAGGATGTTTTTTGTAGTAGTTCTAGGTCATACCAACAATATAAAAAGAAAAGATTTTGTCACTGGCCCTGTTTTTAATAAGGATTTGCCACATATTTTTCACACAAATCTGTCACTTCCCATTATATCTTTAAAACGTATATTTGTTTTTTTTCAAGAAATAATTGTTTTCTCTTTTTTTTTTCAGGAAGCAGTGGTTTATTTATATCAAGATAAAGGTCCCTAGGTGGCAAGCATAAAAATAATAGCAAGCAATGCCAGAACTGTATTGCGATTTTAATCAATTAGGTTAAATGAACATTAAGGAAAAAAAACATGAAAACTTTTAAAGAATATAATAAGGTCATTAATTAACAAATAAATTAACTGTAATTAGCTAAATGATATGAGTGATAAAGACTAAGAATGATATCGCTGGGTCCTTAAGAAATAATATAATTAATGCTTTATCTCTTCTTCTTTGGGTACTTCCGAACTACGGAACTACCCGAATAAGAAGTCGAGACCGGATTGCTGTCTGGAAGGAGAGGCCAAGCGTATAATCCAAAAGACTTTTAATACCAAGCCTGGATGCAACCGCACCAGCTACCTCCTAATAATTAATTCAGGAATGACGGAGTGGACGTTAATAGAAGGAATTAGACGTAACGGTTTAAGGATTCCTATTGAGACCTTTCTAACGCCGAGAGCAAAAAACGATCACTTATCTAGTTTTATAATCCTATTTGCAGAAGGTCCATTTATTATTAAATTAAATGCATATGCCATCTTACCCGGAGAACCGACTGAGACAAGGTTGGCAGGAAATGCTTCACGTTGCTCTTTATTAGCTTGTTAAAAAGAACTTAAAGAAGCATGTTCATTAATTTTACGGCACAAACAGATTTAAAGTACAATGGGGTAAAAGTCTTCTTTTTTGTATATTGTAATTAACAAAACATAAAATAAGTCTGTATGTTACTAACTGAAATCATTTGTCCAGTAGATACCGGAGAGGGTTAGAGACCTGGCTGCCGAGGGTGGCTTTCTGTTTGGATTTAGAGAGCGCTAATTTGGGGTGGCTCACAATACGTGAGAGTTTTTTAATAACAAAATTGCAAACGTCGATCTTGAGCTTACTAGATACGAATGCTTTAAACATGATTTTTTTTAACCTTTACTACAATAAAGTTAAGGATTTTACAATGTTATTATAATTAACTAGTAATACTTCTGCCACCCCTGACAGGTCTACTCTTGAAGTCGTACGACCTCTGACGCTTTGTTTAAGCCTTTAAACCTAATTACCTTCTTCATCCTTATTAAGAGGGAAAACCCACCCATTAAAAGAAAAATATCCTTACTTCCGGCAATTCGTAATGTAGTACTTCCTGGAGGCAGGTTCCCGGGTGCTGCAACAAGTATTTAATAATTGAACAGATGCTGTAGATGTGGAAAAATTGAACGCTTAAAGGTCGGTTGAGTAGTACGCACAAAAGAGGTCATTGAGCTGACCATTCAATTTCCTCAACAGACACAACGAGCTGGCCGGCTCCCACCGACGGTCTTATGTAATAGAATCTCTTCGGCTAATCCCTGAGATTTGAAGGCGGTGCTCTCGTGAGTGTCTAATGCGCGACCCCACGGGGATCGAGATATCCGCTAACAATCACGATCCCGGGGTTAAAGACGGGCATTTATTAGCGGGCGAGGAGCACCGAAATTGAAAAGTAACGACCATGATGGATGGGGCGTAAGTGGGGCGTGCTCCGTGGGTGGGGGCCCGGGGTTGGAGGGGGCAAGGCCAGCGCCATGGGGCCAAGGCCTAGGGCAGGGTCCACCGCAGGGTCTTCGGAGGTAGCTGGTGGAGTAACAGTTGGTAAGTAGTAGTAACGAGGCGTTTGTAACAAGACAACAACATCAACAACAACAAGGCCTAGAGGAGAGGAAGACCAAAACAACTCCTAAGAAAGTAGCTCAAACATAGCTATCAAAATTAGCTAAACAGTATCCTAGACAACCAAATACAAACAATAGATCTCAGGATCAACAACGATGATGAATTAATCCCATACTATTATCACTGTTACAGTTCAAATGCATAATTAAATATTTATGTTTCAGAACTAAACGGCACAAATGCATAAATTGCAGTCGCTCTTGACTGTCCACTTCGGTCTATTTGATAAGTGTCAAATAGCCGAAAAATACCACGGATTAGAAAAATGAAAAATAATTAACTTAATTAATCAAAAACTCTTTTGACTTTTGGCTTCCAACTGTAGAAACAAATGAAAAAAAAATATTTGTATTCAAAATCCTCTTAGATCTCCTTCATTGACTTTGAACCACTTAAAAACAAAACTTAAATAGCGCATAAAACGTCCCCCCGAGATCGCCGATTTATTTAGTGCCACTTATGAGTTTTTGTTGATTCAAATATATCAAGTTGAGAGAAGTACACTTTTATTTATTTACAAAGCACGGCTGCCCCAAAGAATATTTGAGCAGTACATTTACGAGTTATATTCAAAGTTTTGGTTTCATCTAGAGACGTTAAATTTAGCATTTGACGCACCGCCGGTATGATACTAATACCCTTATCTAAAACGATAATTGATCGTGCATTTATTAACATCATCAAATTATTATATTCCCCAAGGAAATCCACAAATGTGATATAGACTCAACTAAGCAATGTAGCAGCACAGGAAAACTGTTATAATATAATGAACAGTGGATTTCAAAATGGGATTAACAGTACATTTCGCCAACCGGACCGAATCCTCTATCCTTATCGAAAAGCGTATCTTAAGTTTGATTTTATCTATAAGTTAAGATTGCAATCCAAAGGAGATAATCCGTGATTTCTAATTAGCCGCATGAAAGTGAGTCACCGGAGCAAGGAATGGCACGCATGAGTCGCGTGCGGAAGACGCTCGAATCCATAGGGGACTTGTAAACAGCGACGATGTTTTCGGAGCAGGTAGTAGAGGGGGAGGCGGGGGTGATATCTCACTCGGCGTAGGACCCTGGCCAAAACAGTGGGCGAGGGTGCAAGTGAAAATTGGGTTACGGCATAACTCCGGCCGACGACCCTGTCCCCGCCAAAGGTCAAAGGCGTTTAGTTCACGCGGTTCGTTAGTTATGGCTACAGCTGGTACTTAGCTGGATATTATTTGTAGAAGCATGTCTTATTAATAAGATCAAATCATCATTGATTGCTAACTAAATATTTTATTTAAAATAATTCAAAAAAAACAAATTTAGTTCGTAGAAAGCGGACGTATAACAGCATTAGGAGATGGGACAAGTGCTACCAGAAGTTATACAATTGTTAAAAATCTGAGAGTCATGTCCACCCAACAATATTGTATTGTATTTCACCCGTCACTAGAATGTGCTGCTAATATGATAAAATATCATGGATGACAAGAAGTGAAAGGACATGATACCTTCTCCATATTGTTGAAGCTAACTTTGATGGTATCTAATTGTTATTATTTGAGATCCTGTCCCAATGACTCTTCAGTCGTCTTTGAATGTTAGCAGGTAAGGTAGGGGTGGACAGTCAATGTATCAGTGAGTTTGGTCCGTGCAGTTTGTAGATAAGGTTTATTAGTAATTATATATAATAATAAAACTTAAATATTATCATATAGGGGAATATTTAATATCAAACCTGTATTACTTTCAATATAGATAAATGGATAATACTGTAACAAAACGATTTCGTTTTACAGCGAGGCCATGTTTTTTAAAATTCAAATTTACATAAAAAAAATTCTATATAAATAAATAAGAAAATTACAAAAGAACAAAACTATATATTCCATTAACTTATGCCAAATTACTGATTTTTTTTTTTTGAGCTGTATGTAAATTTTTATTAGGGATAATTTTATGGTTCTTGATGATTTATTAATTATGTTTATGGAGGATTAGTTCGCAACTTTTTTTTTATGATGGTAATTACGAATTTACAGCAGGGGAAATGTTTGCGTAATGTAGTCAAAGTGGTAATTGCCAAGTGAACAATTGACAGCCCAGAGGTGTCAGTGAAGGTTAATGACACAATATCCCATTTGACTCGTGACTTACGTAAACTTGACCAGGCTGTCATTTTTATTTATTTTCCTCGCTTTAGCAGTAATACTTAAATTATTAGCTTGGGCATTAGTAAGAGTTTTACATTAGGTAATGCAGCATTAGTTACTAATTCCAGCCGTCAGTCATACAGCCCAATGACAGCTTCACGTATATGTAGGTAAGATTATACTTCAGAGATATTACCTGTAATAAAAACAATATAATAAAATATTCATCATTGATCAAGTTGTTCTTACTTTGCACCTCATTGCAATCCCATAGCAATCAAATCCTGATATTTTGATAACATTGAATTTCAATAATATTTTACCCAGACAAATAAATTTAAGTTTATTTTTAAAATCTCATATCATTACAGCTCAAATTTAGAAGTGTCTCCAAAATATGTCTCAATCGATTACTAAATTACTGATACTGATTATTGATACTAGTGAACTACTAGTCAATAGCCGATGTAAATAATATATATGATATACCAGTATATTCTATGTATTGTCTGCATCATTAAACAACTAATAAACAATGGAATTCTGGCAGCTCTTTTTCTTTCATATATTCAATTTATTTATTGTTTCCAGCGTTAATTTCTCTTTTGACTCTTTTTGGAGATTTGCTATCATTATCATTATTTTACATATTTTATTATTCTTAGTTTTAGAAGAACTTATCCCCTAACCTGATTTCTTTTTTATGTCTTCCAAAGTAAATACCTGTCTAGCACCATTGCTATACTTGGTTGGTACAGGGTGTTTCAGTGATATATTTACAGTTTGAAAAAGGAGTTGTGAGGGAGGGTCGTAGAAGGGTGGGGATGGTCTTCCACTGACCCTGCCATTCAGTTGACATTATAATCGGCCGGGTGACGAGCAACATGCCTTTGAAGTGGAGGTGTTCATGAAGAACGGCGATTCTGGGGCGGTAGCTCAAAGAGGGTTCAGTACGCACTACAATAGCAGGCGACACGGTCGTACTTTTTTTTCATTTTTAGCTCTTTTTGCGAAAACGGGTTCATTATTTGCAGTATACTTTTTGGCATTTAATTTTGCGTCACCGTCTTTAAAACGATGGTTCCTACATCTAAACATTACATCTTAAACTTCTTCCAAACTCTGTGTGAATTGAGAAATACAAAAGCTTGAAAAACGGGGTTTGTTGACCCATCTCAAAATTTATCAGAACGAAAATATATAGATTGTAACATAAGTTGTTTTTGATCATACCTTCAAAATTTCAGATGGGCTTCATAATAATTTTCGTAGAACGCCTGTGTACATCCAGACATAAGCACGAGATTGATTTCAATTACAATGATGATTAACCTAACGGTTTTTTCAGTATAATTCAACAGTTCAAAGGGATACATAAATGAGCGGTGATTTTTTTCTAAACTAGCTCTTGTAAATTAGTGACAAACGTGTGAAAACGTTGATTTGTATGATCGACTGCAAGAATGTGCAATGATTCATGTTCAGCTTAAGCTCAGCAGACCGTGAAGCAATTTCAGTATAAATATTCATTACCCTCGTGGGCATTGATACCATGATAGTTTCATGATGACGAATCCATTTCTGCAAGCTTTGGAATGAATACTCTGCTACCATCCGTTAGATCATTTACCATCAAATGTAATCTTTGATGAAACATTTTAAATAAATTAATTCACATTTTTTTATATGTAACAGCTGTAAGGTTTTAAGATGCTAATGTAGAATAAAATTGTTTGGATACTAGTTTCTCTGACGACAGAACTGGGTACTAACCGTACAAGGACTTTCCAGAAAATAATAATATGAATTTTCAAAAAGTTCTACTTTTAATTAAAAAAAAAGCAAAAAAAAAAAAGCTGTTTTAATAACTAGTGATTTATTCAAGAGTAATTGCATCAAATTGGTAATTTGAGACCTAGTAGTTAGTCAGTAACACGAGGTCATTACGCGAATAAATCAAACACCTTAGGTGAAACTTACTGCATTAAATTATCGGGAATCGAACCCAACAGCACAACAGATTGCTTCAATATTGTTTGAACCGAAAAGTGTAACATTGAAAAGGGACGATGAAAACATTTTAAATAACAACAGGTGTGAAATAAATCAACATTGAGATTAACTACCCCGCCTGTGTACTTTTTATTGCTTAATTCTGATAAACGAGCAGCCAATATTTTTATTAATGTTTACACCAGTATATTAGGAGCTGTAATATTTTAGAATCAGCACTTACATGAATGATATATGTTATTGATTATTAATTAGCATTCACATGTACTGCAATATGCAAATTAGTTTTTAAATTAGGTATCTTTTGAGTCCTTTCTCGTTCAATGGAACACGTTTTGAACATTTAAGAATCCTCTTAAAGAGCTCGTTTAATTATATCGGAATTGCACGGTTGACATTTCGATACGGGTTTAACCCGTTGAACGGTCGGGAATAAAAAAAACGATTTATAAGTTTACTGTTTTTTTTTATTTTTATTCATTGCCAAGATCAGTGATACATGTTCGTTAACAGAGAATAAAATCGGTTATATTTATTAACAATATGCTGATATTAAATGAATAAACAATTACGGCATTATTAATTTGGGGTCTGTGTTTAATTAATTTAGCGGTTTGGATACGTTTTCATTTAAAAAGTTATTTATCTTATTCAGTTACATTTCAAAAGCACTGCATATATTATAAAAGCTCATGTATTACAATTAGACATTAATAGCTATAAGTGAAATTAACATTATTAAGGTATAAATAATTGGATGATAAAAATAGGGTAATTCTGAGCACCTATCGGCAGGAAAGGATCTCAAAAAGAATAAAAAGTAACGAAAAAAAAACCTCGATAATAATCTGTATGAAGGTAATGAGCGGCGTTGAGCCTCGGGGCACCCAAGACTTACTACCTGTCTTGAAAACATCGCCCAACCCTTGTCCAACACCTGATAGCTCATCCCAGCAAATGTATTATATAGTGCACAATTAGTTATTTATTATTCTTGAAGGAATTTATTTACAGTTGTAGGGGATTACGCTACACTTTTTGGAGCAAGGCATTCAGCCCGATTTTAACGTAATACAACTAGAACTTGAGTGGAAAACTACATACAATTAACATTGTACAAAAATGTTTACTCAATTGTAAACATTGTAAACCGAAAAACGGTTGCTTACGCTACCTTAAGCAATCATGTATCTAAATAAATATTTAGTTAGACAAGGTTGCAGAATTTACTCAAGAAATATAACCAAAAACCATCCATATAACTTAAAATATATATACTATCATGTACATAAATGGGGTTATGGATGTATAATTTTATCATTTTATTTCCTTAATCATTGATCATTGGCAGTTAAAGATGGAAACATATAATACAGATAGACAAACAACCCCATTCAATTAGAATATCTTCCCTTTATGTTACAGAATCTATCTAAATGTTTGTATTTTATGTCCTAATAATTCATTTATTTAATAGGACTCCAATGTTAAAAATGGTACGATCTCATACTAACCAAGATAAAGAGGTTATCACTGTAGCACGGGTCAACTCAGATATCAATTAATAACGTTCGGGGATGAATTCAATTTATTATATAAAGTTCAATATTGTAGAATGATATTTGTTTTTGTCGCTAGGCATATAAGGGTAAGTTCAATTAGGATTTCAACAGCAATCGTATTGGCTATGTTTGTATCAATCGTAGTCAATACATCAATTGTACCAATCGCATAGAGCTTGGTTACAGTAAATCTTTATTGTGTTATAGAACTTAGTGTTATTATTCATTATAGAGAATATACCGAAAATTATAACTGTTAGCCAGAGAAATAATGATGTGATGATCAGAGCGATTGCGTGAAGAATCGATATTTGGTAGAGGTCACAGTTCGTAGAACACACGATTGGATTTGAGGGGGACTCCAGTATTTTTTATTGTTTGGTTTATAATTATTAATAATATTTACGGTGCATACTGCGCAGTGTAGACTAGCATTAAAGTAAAATATACTAATATTTAAAAATCAAGATTTAATTGAGCAAATTACAGTGTTCAAAAAGTCTCAACTACACTCCTTTTGATTCCAATCGATTTCAGGCACTCTTCAGGACCAATCATACAATTCAAAGAAGATGAAAACGATAATTGACAAACAGAGGAGCTCCGAAATCGTTTTTATTTTAATAAAAATCGTAATTTTTTTTTTTTCCCCTTAACCCCTTTGAATTTTACAATGTGAAAATATGAACAATCAATGAACAAGAACTAACAAATTTTTCTCCTCATTCCGCTATGCGCAGGTGCATTTTTAAATATATTTTTTTCTAAACCCCTTGAATTTATACAATGAAAAAATATAAGCAAAAGAATTTGACAATCTTTCTCCTCTTTCTGCTATGCGCAGATGCATTTGAAGGAGGTTGGGTTACATAAATTAGATTGATGTTAATAGGAAATAACATGAATACAAATCTAGGTGATGGGGCTCACCTCGAGTTTAAAAAATGGGAGAAAAACTTACATACTAAAACCTAAACCTAGAACCTAAGACTAAAGCGTTCCAGCCGCGACAGCGTCCTGCCATCGATGAAGGATTATCTCAGTTCTGTCGCGTATTTATAGCATGTCACGAGGCCTCTCCTGCTTTAGTCTCTGAGGAAGATTATAGGGATGTGCGGCGCAGTGCAATGACTGTGCTAGGGGATTAGAATGGATTGGTTACAATGGAGCTTCATGAACTTGGAAGGGGGGATCTCACTACTAAAACTTTACAAACGGCACTACGATCAGAATACCGAATTAGGATTTAGTTTCTGTTAATCAATAATAAACATAATACAAGAAAAATAGTGCTAATACTTAGGGACTTTAAAGAAAACAATATCTGTCTATTGACCTAGTGATCTTTTGATCGATTTAATTTATTTCGTTATAGTCTTGAAACTGTTCATCAACAAAACATTTTAATTGCTAATAGATCAATTGATGTATAACGATTTCACCAAAATAGAAACCGAGATATATATTATGAATGATTTCACGTTTACCCCAAGATTGTAATTCTTTTTATTATCAATACAATTTTTTAATTGCATAATTCCTCCCCAATAATAAATAAGACTCGAGTAAAAATCAAAATCATGCTGACGTTTACTAATCCACACCACCGGCTTGATTCAAACAATCAATTCGTTACTTCATAAATCTTCCCCTTAGCATCTAAAAATTTCCATAAGTGAATACCCACTATGAAAGAACAATCATTTCTATAAATAGTCAGCGACCGACCGAAAGGATTAATAAAGAACATCCCTCGTTTTGATTATTAATTTTTTTTTGTTTTGTTTTTGTTTTTTAACAACCATCCTATCCGGAGAGTGCGTGTAGTAGGTTGATGAGAAGAAAGAGCAATGAATCAAAAGCGTATTCAAATGAACACAGCCGGTGGAGCAGGTCCGTAAGGAGCTGTGTATCTACAAAGGGGGGATAATTATATATGAGTATATTGTTTTCTAATGTGACGGTGAGGCTGTCTTTGAGGCTGCCAGTCCATCCCACCCAAGACGAGAAACAGCTTTCTTAACGGCTGTGATGCACAAAGAGTGTGAGTTAATATACTTATTTAAAGCTCTCAATCCTTCATTGCGTTTCTTCACAAAAGCCCCGCAGATACCAGTGAAGTAAGTATGTGCTCTCTATCAGCTGAGAAAATAATTGAGTAGGCAGGTGTTTCACAGGAATACCCGTTAGTGACTCTGCTTTATAGCACTCACGTATAGAATATAGGCAACTTAAGTACGAATAATCGACTTTAAAGCAACAATGCAATAGCCTTTTCGACAATGTTGATCTGTAAACGTTGTTATTGTTTGTATAAACATTTACAGATTGTATTTTTAGAAAATAATTATGAGTTGGCTGCCATATTCATAACTAATTAATTCTAAACTGACCCGACGTGACATCAAAGTGTTTAAACCAATTAACACTTCCACAAGAGATTGTGAGGGTGTGCACTTTATGTAATTACAGGTTAGCAAGGTGTCATGCGAGATCTCGTGCATTTTATTTACCTAATGTGTGAAAACTTTAAACGTCACCCATGGAATTTTTATTTCTTATATTTCCCTAGTAACCGAGAATAAAATGCCTACTTGCAGTGTAGTCAACCAAACAATTTTTAATGCTGTTAATTTCAATGAAGTGGACTATACATATTGTTTAAAAGAGCGTTCACTTCATTGTAAAATGTGGATGCTTGGATCTGCTGCCTTGGACGTGATCCCACCCAGGGAGATCTTACCAATGACAGCAGCCGAGAAAGGTGATATCTAAAAACCGGAATTTGATTTATAGAGCCCCCCCCCCCATCTACCCAACCCAGGACAAGGTTCAATCTGAATCTAACAATTTATAGCAGGCCATCCGGGAAGGGATTTTTAATAATTAACAATAAATATATCGTAATCCTCGTTTCTATTTGTTTAAATCTGTCTATGAGTATTGTATTGTTTGAATGGGAATGGTACATAAGTATGAATGAATTCTTACATCCTGATTAACAATGATATATAGCAAAACGTGAAGTGTGTGTCAAAAGGAATGTATGTGTAGTCAAAAAATATATGATTTTACATTTTAAAAATGCTTAAATCACTTAATAAAAGAATAATATCTTTAAAAAAATCTGAAAAGATTTTTATGATAGATTGATTATCAAAAATTATATTTAATTTATCAAAGATTAGGCACAAAAAAATTTGAAATGAATACTTGCTTATTGTTCACAACGAAATTTGAACTAAATCGCATTTAAATATTTTGTGGAAACCCTTTGTGTTGGTCTTACTCGTTAATCATACGGTGTGTGAACAGCGCTGTTATTAGTGGATGTTAATTGCATGTAGCTCCTTGTGAAAATATTTATTAACGAACACGCAAGGGGTTTCCAGCCGATTATTTTTAGGTGATTAGAGAAAATCAATCCAGTAACATTAGGCACTAAAATAAAAATGTTAAATTATGCCAACCGATTACTCGCTACATTGTTTATAAGCGTAAATAAGTTCTGATAGATTGAGGTTGTAATGCTCAGTGCTCACGAAATATTCTAGGCTCATTTTTTTTCCTAATAATTCCAAAATTCAATTTTAAAAGTACTTTTATTTGTGGTCAACTTCAGAGCATTATTGGTTACAGCAGTCTCTCATTATTTTTATAATACCAAAAGAAAATACTTATGATTTTTTAAATATACTATTAGAAAGGAACGTAGTATCATGCAATGCAGTCTTGTTCAACCACTAAAGTATGTACTCGCCAATAACCAAAATTTATCGAGGACAGAAAAGATATTTACCGTACACAAAATTATAATTCCTCTTTGTGACTATTCCCTTCAAAAACTGCTCACTGAATCTTCTTGAATAAGCTGCCAGTCAAAAAAAAAAGTCATTACTAGCAATTAATTTCTAGCTAGTAATTCAATCAAAACCTTGTTGAAGCTGAAAATTCAAATATTTTAGGGAGAAAAGTGTTCAAAAGATTGAAAAAAGAATACAAAATCTTTTAGTTCTGGCAATAGTTTTTAAAACCTCTCAATTGACTACGATTGTATTGTTATGAACCCAGCCACATGAAATGTTCGTTTAATAAACGGATGATATTTTCTATAAGTTTTACTCGATGTCTTAAAGATGAAATAATAATGTTGTATAGAATATAAAGCATTGTGCACCGTAAGAAATAGTAAAGGGCCACTAAGCGATTACTTGGCAATTAAAAAATAAATATTTTGTTATCGGTCTGTGTAGGATATCAAATTATTGGGGTTCTGATTATGATTAATTATTATTCAACTTGTCAATGAAGTGGTGTTTTCGACTCTTAGTGTTTCTGCTGTAACGCAGCCGTTTGTTAATTTTATGCATGGTTTGAATCGGAATATAATTAATTGCCACAGGTCAAAAAAAACAAAAAAACTATACTTTGATGGCTGCATTCCATGCACAACTTATTGTAAACTTACAATTGCTCCCAGAACTTTGCCATAGATTTCCTTGGGAAGATCGTTCACTCACGCAGACTAGCTCAGTAGTGGAGTGGTCCAGTCCTGGGTCTGAGTCCCAATTCTGCCAGTATATTTATTTCCTTGGCTAGTAACTTGTAATTGTGTCTATCTTAGTAACTAACTTTACTATAATTTTTGAGATATTTCTAGGTTTAACGCTCATCGATGAATTCCCTCTCCAATGCAATTTAGTAAATATATTATTTATTTTTTTTATTTCAAAACCCCTTTATTGATCAAAGTTTTACAATTTACAAATTCTCGATTTACAGTTTTCTCCTCTTACTGCATATCTGCGTATACAATAAATATATTAAAGTAAATTTTTTATTTATATATTTACATATCCTTTGGCTGAGGATGACAGGCCCTGCCTTGGGTACGATGATGTACGGCGTCGACCCAAACCACGATGAAGCTCAGTAATTGTACGGCATCCCGTGGGATGATTAATTCCCGTCAGTCTCATCCCATGGGATCCTTCTTTATCCCAGTCGAGCCACCTACACTTTAATAACCCGCCTATTTCAAATAGAGCCAAGCAGTATTTCATTCGTCTACTCCATTATTCTCTTTTTCAACAGGGTCAGCGAAGAGAAAAGAGTTCTGGTCCAAAATGGGGTAGTAATTAAATGGCTACGATTGATAAATATTGATGGTAAAACAACTTTATTATGATCTGTCATATTGGGAAATAAGTAATTGTGTTAAATGATCACGTTCATACCATATATATATATATATATATATATATATATTATATACAAAAGAAATTTCTATGTATTTTGGACTGGATTTGGTCAAGATATACATGAAGTTTCTCAAAGCTCCGAAGGAGCATATACACATTATGTTTCGTTATCTCTCACTATTTGCAAAAAGATCAACCCAAGCCTCACTAACAATTCAATGTACATTAATGAGAATTCTTTCTGAATTCCAAAAGGTTGAAATCATTCATACTATTTATCCAGTAGTCACATTGGGTTTCTGGTTGATTAGGATTAATGAAATTTGACGGGTATAAATTTGTTGGCAAGTGAGGGTTAGGTACTTTGAAAAAAAATAAAAATAAGAAAAGGACACTTTATTTAGCCTTAATATTATTTCAAAGGGAAAGTTTTTTGATACTCACGACGGCAATAGTTGATACAGCTTTTTTAAATTGAGTGTTCGCAAGTTGTTGCTATTTAACTGCGTATGATTTGTTACATCATTTGACATAAAACTAATGATATCTCATGTCAAGCTCCAATATTTTTTCGAACAACATAATTACTTGATTGTTTTGCCCTGTAGTAAAAGTATACGTAAAGAAATACTTTTTCAATTTTATAAATAAAATTTAATTGGCTAGTTGTTAATTTCGATGTTTAATAGTCATTACTACTGGGTTACTATTATGAAAAAAATACGAGCGGTCAGGCTTGGTGGGTTAGTTTAGTTTCAGCTGTTCACCGCTAGATGGTACCAGAAGCGAAATACTCATGTATACTGGTTACATATTTTTCCGTGGTAGACCCCACCATTCATTTCTTCATTTAAAAGATTTTGTATAAATTTTAAACTTATATTTTTTCCCCAAAATATCTATAATCAAAATGAGGGAGAGGCGTAATAAAAGTAATATCTGGGATTAATTAGGGCTTTGCGCAATATTATCTGATGATTGTGATTGATCGATAACAAACCAAGCAATCGTCATAGCTATAATATAGCCATAAAAACATTATTAAGACCACACTTTGAATATACGAAATAAGCACCTACAATTATGTTTTCATTCATTGTAAATGACTGATTATTCAAACAATCGATATTTCTTTTGAGAAGCGATGAAGATTTCGCGACCCCACAGAGAGATGTGTTTATTAAATTTATCTTTAAGCTAGATCAGATCTGATACCGAACTGGTCGTTCAAGAGTTATTCAATTTGATCATTGAACAGAGCAAGTATAAAATGCAAATATAATTGGCAGAACCTCTGGCGTAATTCACAAGTCCCAGTCATCTGATACAGCTTGTAGCGTAAGCTTGCTTTTCGTTCAGTGAAGGAGTCAAAAGAAAAAACAAAATCAACGACATTTGCTAGAAACGAAAAATATGGTCTTCTCCGTAAAACACGAGATGTCATTGATTAATTAATTAGTCTATTTAAAAAAAATCGTCTTCAAATAACTTTGAGAGAAATATCAATGAAAAATCTTGAAGTCGGATCTTGATGCTATTTCAGTCTATAATTGAAAGGAGTCGTTGAACTCAAACATTGATTTTTTAAGTCGTCGTATTAACTTGGATACTCCACTCAATGGCCCAACGATGCTTAAATAATTAAAGGTCATTTAAATAAATTATTAGCAAAGAAAATTTATATTTGATATATTGATATATGATAACATCAAATATGCGTATTAGGCTAAAATCATTAATAGTCTATTCCCAATTTTTTAGCAATCCCAATTTCACGAAAAGGAATATCATTTTGGACGAAAGTTTTTCCTGATACCCCTGATGGTGATGCTTAAAATGAATTAAATCATTAAAAAAGATAAAGGATCGTTTAATAATATATTTCTCGTCAATAAATAATCAATGTTTTCCATTTTTTTTTATTGTAGCCTTAGTGAACTACTGCTAGAAAAAGTCACTAAAAGTGTCAAGGAGAGTATTTGCAACACATTTTTTTTGGTATTTTGTCCGTGTATCTTTGTTGTATGGTATTTGTTTTCAGTATATGCTCCAATTCCGGTGCATGAATGAGCTCTTTGATGACCTCTTACAAATGTAATAACCCTTGAACTGGGTTAGGGATCAGCTGTCCCATTCACCCAGTGTGCACTTGTCCTCCCAAAGCTGGGACCCCTGCCTACCCGTTATCTCCTGAGTAATGAATGACCCAGGGGGAAGATTCCAACCACTATTACATTTTAATAGCCTCAGTTATATACGAGTAGCACCTTCATAATTATTCTCAAACGACACATTAAAAATAAAGCTATTATTTATAGTCAATTGTTGTAAAGAAATACGGTATTTGGACCGCAATGACCCATGAGGACAAACGTTCCTAAAACAAATTAAAAAAAAAAATATGCACGAATAAAATTTAAAAAAATATATAAAAATTGAATTATTATTCATTTAATTATTGATCTCACCACAAAGCTCTTGACAATAAGCATGATATAATAATTTAATAAATTTTATGTAAGCGAATGAGAAATACGTTTCGTTATGTTATGACACATGTAATGTTGTAATATATAAATGTGTTTGGAGCAATCTAACATGAGTTAAAACACTGGAGTTTACTTAAGTCCTTTAATGTATAAATCATCGATACTACAAATATGCAACGTTATTATTTTATTTTTACGGTATGGTATTAAAAATCACCCGATTATGGTAATATTACTTACCCACCTGTGAAAAATTATACCCGCTTCAAGAAATTGATGTTTACATTTTTACTCTTCATTTTATTTTTATGCATTATTAATCATTTCATTATCAAATTTGATTAAACAAAAAAAAAAAAATTAAAAGTAAGGTTGAAAACATGTTTGTTAAGTGGCTGAAATTTTTAGGAGTGAGTAGCTATAAATTATTAAAAAAAAGTATGATTAATTATCCAGCGAAGTGAGTATAAAATTGAAAATTTTTAATTTTATTGTTCTGGGGTGTATTTTGTATCCAATCAAAGGCCAACGCCACCTAGCGGATTTCTTCACAACTAACATGTTACGTACGTCGGGGGGGAAAAAAAAGTTCACAATGGATGACGCGAGCGCCTTCTACCGTGTATTTTTTGGACTACCCATGCGCCCCTCTGATCAATATGTATTTGAAATATTATTTAACAATAACGTAAAGATTTATGTTTACCAATAATAAATTGAAAGAAAGCGTAAAAATTTGTTTAAAAAAAAAGTTATTTAGTGTAAATTATTTATTTCTTTTTTAATTTTTTTCTTTTGCATTCGAAGATTTTTTCGAACGCAAATAATATCAACAATTACACCACTGGGAGCATTTCCCGCACTAATAATAATAATTATTAAGGAAAAACTACAAAATATTTAGCTATTTCACTCAGGATATGCTAATTAAACGGATCAATGAATAGATTATCTCACATCACGTATATTCAATCGGTGCAGTTCAAATTATACATAGATGCTGAAAAAATATATTATTCAATGTAGTTTTTAACCAATTGTAAATTAAACCAAGCTTCCTACAAGAGGCTGAATGGGCCTTTTCCGAAAAAAAATCTCGTATCAAATCCATACATTCGTAGCCAATAGCTTAGAAGAAATTTCTTTAAAAAGTAAAAGGGTCACATTGTTGACTAAACTCCTTACAATTGGGATCAGGACGTTATGTAAGCAGATACATTAAAATGACATTCATCTCAACTTGACAAGAGGCAATTAATTAATTTTTATCGAACGTATTAATATGCAATAAACCTGATTTATAAGTAATTATATTCACATGTTTTATTTATTCCCTTATTAGTTAGTATGAGGCTGCTCTGATGTAACTTTGATATTGCATCACAGCAGATCTGACTCTTTATTCCTTTTAAATAGCATCAAACCGATGGGGCGAGCGAGCTCTACTTTCATACGTGTAAAAGGGCAATAATTTTTTGACTGATTGTAAATATGAATCAATCGATCTGAAATTTTTTATGAGTATATTCAACAGCTAATATTTTGCTTAAAATAAAAAAATCGTTGTTATTGAGAAATAATTGAAGGTGAAAAAGAGCATCAAATATTCAAAATCATTTTGAGAGCTATATAATTTTTTCTTTTTCTTTTTCTACGCAAAAACTAGTGATATTTTAGTTTTACATATTGATTGTGTTTGAATTGAAGGTGCGTTTCGGAGTCTGGTTAATTGTAATATGAAATGTAATAAATAAATTATGTTTATAGCTCTCAAAAAAATCAGTTTCAATAGTTTTGTACAAGTCCAATATTTTAGTTTTCAAAACAATTTTTTTTTTTTCAGTTGATTTTGAGTGACAGATGGTTTTAACAATCGAAATGAAGTTTAACATTTTTTTGTAATCATTTCATAGTCAACGAAGCCGCATTTGGACATTTCTGTGCATCGTGTTCTTCTACTTTTTCTTTAGTTTTTTTTTTTATGCATGTATAACAAATATAATTATTAAATTAATCGTACCTGGCTTTGAATTTGTTTCCCCTGTAATCTTTGAATTAATACCAAACCATTTGAAGCAATTACACAAAGACTAATAAGACACCGAGGTACCTGCGGACACAAACGCCCAAACAGCCGGCGAAAATGATTTATCGAACGTACGAGAAGCTATTAGGAAGCCAAGCCTGCTTGATATACTGCAAAGCTCCGGACATGGTCTGCGAGCCTTCATTACAGGCTTGGCCCAGGACAGCAGCCAGAAGGCTCTGGAAGTCGCTGCAATCTGCATATGCAACACTGTTTTTCTCCGTGATTATGGTTGTTAGGCCATTGAAAGGTGCTTCCGTTGTAAATCAGTTGCAATTCCGCGGGTAATAAATAACAACATAGCAGTTCAACGCCGTTTAGCCGCAACTCGATTATGAATAATGTTCAAATTTTCATCCTCCAAAAAAAAAAAAAAAAAGTAAAATAGAAAATTTTTTTAAATCGAATTTTCAGAACCTTACACTTAATCGAGTGGAAATTATAAAAATGAAGCGCATAACAATTGCAAATAACGAATAATCAAAAATTAATTTTATAATGGATAAAAGCGCATGCAACAATAAATTTTGAAAACAACAATTACTTGCCGGTTTACAGTCCTTACAGATGAAATACCATACTTTTTTTTTTAAGTTAAAAAAAATAATCAAATATAGTTTTACTGTAGCTTTCATGGAAATTGTTCGAGAGATTTACTAGGTAATTTATCAAAGTACAACTCTGTGAGAAAATTATTTTTCCAGGAGAAGATTGAAAAGTCTTGATTCGGCGAAGGAAAACGAAGCCCCTTGCATTATGCACCGACCCCGGTCGTAAAGTTTACTTCTTGCAGGTTTAATTTAATTTCATGCGGAAACAGGTTTGACAGGTTTTGCTGAAACTGAATCATAGTTTCATGTTTGCAAATGTATTTTTTTTTTATTTTTAGTGGAGACATGACCCCTCTCAAATTTTACAAATTGAAAGTTAAATTACCTCGAATTGAATGAACTGAGAGGCCCACCATACATCGTTGACGTTTCCAATTCTATGGTATTCAAATAAGTTCTAATCGAGGAAAATTTTAATTTTTTGAATTTACGGTAACCTGTCCCAGAACTCGGGTGTCGGGATGTTTTTATTTTAAAAATACACAATTTGTAAAGTTTTACGTCTTGTCAACGGATAATAATAATTTGACAATTGGCATATTTGTTTTGACATTTATGTTTTTTTTAACTAGTAGTCATTGATTAAGGATATTGCTGGGATTTTTAAGGAGATTTTTTTATTATATGCACGTAAATATGCATTTATCATTTTGACAGCCAAGCATCTTTTTTTTTTTAAACGTTCTCATTTTGACTTTAAGAAGATTATTTAAAATTACGACACTTTATTTTTGTTGGCTGAATTGATTCGGAAGATGGATTTTAGTGCAGTGTAGGTGAGGTTAGGAAAGGGTTTATCAGCTGGGTTTAGTGAATGAAGCTGGCCATATTCCACTCACTGGAGGGGTCATGTGGGGCGCCCACGTGGGTTATTTGCTGTCAGCTGAATTAATCCACACTTTATAATATTATTTGACGGCTGTGAGCCTGATTTTTTATTATTATTTTTTTTTTTATTGTATAGCTGGGAGTTAAGCATACAATTGTAGTTCTATCCTGAAATTGTAATATTTGCTGTGTACCTGCAATGGCCATCCATGGGTAGAAGGTGTGGTTGGTCGGCTGCTGGTGCAATTGGGCTGGCGGCTGGGGGGTGGCAGCATTGAGGCTGCACTGGTTCCAAGAAGTTGGTGCAAGGGAGGCGCTCGAGGTGCGAGAAGTTGCACCGGGTGACGCGTCGCCTAGACCTGGGTACCGGGTGTCCGGGGTACAAGCGGCCGGCCTCACCAGAGGATTAGCGCCGGGCGTCGCAGACGCGCTCTGCCAGACGTCTTTGGCTGCTGCGGCCACGACCGCGGCGTAGCCGTTCTGGTGACTAGGCTCTGTCTTGGAGCAGTCAGGCTTGGTTGTCGAGTAGTTGACGCTGGTCTGGTTTTCGTTGGCGGTGTATAGCTTGCATGCGGCGACTGAGGCGTCGTAGGGAGAGTCCTGTGGCGGCCTGCTCTGGTGCAGCGAGTGGTGGTGGTGGTGTTGCGTCGAGGCGTACGGTGACATGCCGATGCCCAAGGGGAACCTGTAGGCCGCTGCCGTCTGGTCATGGTGAGCGGCGGTCGCTGTCTGGTGGTGGTGGCCGTAGAAACCCGTCTGTTCGAAGTAAGAGTTCATTTTTTCCAGAGACGGATCACTCACTCAGAAAATGCAAACAACAATCCAAAAACTGGGGGATTATCTCTAACTCCGGACCTGATGTGGTCAGTCACACAAAATAACTGTCAAGAGTCACTGGAGTGCGGCGGTGGAACGGTAAAAGACCCCTGAAGGAGCCATAAAAGTAATGGTAGTTAATGGTCGTTAGTGTTTACGACTTCGATATAGTGTGCGATATACTGCGATACTGAGCGATACGAGAGCGACGCGTACAGACTCGCGACTGTGGGCCGACTGAAGAGCATCTGGCTATCAGTTCCCCACTCTCTCCTATCACTCCTTTATCCCGCTGCTCCTTTTCCCCACCAGGCGGCGCCCTGGGTGGGGGCAGGTTTGCGCCAGCGCGCTTTGCCCCATCTACCGCCTCCGGCTCAAACTACGCTTCCCCTTTATGAACCGTTTCCTCCGGTTATGTCTTCATCTCTCCACGGTCATCTCGTTCCTTGTAAACACCTCCTATTAATGTTTCAGCTGCTCGTACGATTGTCCTCTACGACCAGGGGCCCCGGATTGATAAGTGGTGCTCGAAACTCTACGTGATGATAATTGAACCTTTTCGTTTCCATGGCGATGAAACTTGTAAATATAAAATGTGCCGAAAGAGGAATGATTACACAATTTTCATCACTTAAGTGACTGCAAACTTTACACAACAGTCACACCATTAATTCATGCAATCACAGGGAGAAATTTAGAAGTGAAGAAAAAGTATTTTTTATTCTGCATGTTACTCAATGAACATTACATACTTGAGTACATATACGAAATACATAGTAGTTCATGTTACTATGAAGTTACAAAATATATATGTTGAAATAAAGGTACAGGCAATGTAAACTTAATAATTATTTCCTTCCACTGCAGCTCACCAAACGAAATTCAGTATAGAAAAGTCAGTAAGCCCATTCTTTATTTAAATAATAAGCATTTTTATTTTCTGGCATTGGAGAAGAATCTATTTCATCATTTATTCTTCGGCACAATCGTAAATAAGATGGGCATAATATGTCCAGCCTGTAGTACTTAATGTAAAATTGTCAGGATTATTGCAGTTACAATTTTTGATTTTTTTTCCATTGATGAAACAGGAATAATATTTAATAATCATTCATGAAAAATGAGGGCAACATCTTATTAAATGACGACTGATAATACTTATTGATATTTCTACCAGACCTTTGAAAGCTAAGGACATCAATTTTGTAATTGATGAAGGAAGCTGAGTCAACTCAACATTTGTAGTTTTTGAAACGTTTCAGGAAAAGTTATATAGTAATGCTTAAAATTGAAGTATATTTACACCAATACAGGATGGCTTCTAATGCACTTTCTATCCATGCACTGTTTTGTCATAAGGCAATTGATTCATTCGCTGAAATGAAATCTTCATGGCTATGTTCCAATTCAGTTTCCAATTTATTTCCACTTGTAATATTGTAGTTTGGCACGGCAGAGTTTCGATTGAAGGAATAAACTCGAATACCAGGCACAACATTTCACAAGCCTCAAATAGCTGAGGTTCGAGTTCAATGATCTCTTACATGTGTGTAACTCTTATATTTAGAGCCTCTGAAAATTATAAATGGATTTATTAGTGTCACTGGTTTTAATTACCAATGATTTTCATTATGTGTTAAAATACTATTCAACACAGGCATATAACATATATGTGGTTAGAATCTTATTCATATTTTTACTAGAGTGTGACTGATAGGTTGGTACTACATTCTTAAAGCTATGAATTTTTCCCATGTAACAAGTAAGTCAAAGTAATCCAAACTTAACTCAGGGAAGCACAGAACCGAAGTCTTGCAACGGAACCAACTCAATTGTCGGTTATGAACCTTGAATGTGTACTTGGTAGAGCAAATGTCCATAGCTATAGGCTTCTGTCAAAATACTAGTTCTACATAAAATCTTGTAAATGTCCTGGCTTTTATAAGATATGTATTTAATGTTTGTACAAGCGGATCAAGAACCCGGTACAATAAATACTGTTTGAACTACTTTTTATATCTGGTCAGTAGAGAGGGATAATTTCAATGTATTCCAGTTTTCTTCATGGAGAATCGAATCTCCTAATATACCACTGCCTGTTTTACACGAGGAAACTTGCCACAAATTGTACAGAAAATATTAATTGCACGTTTAATGCAAATATTAATGTTATTGTTTTGTTTTTTTTAACAGATAAAAAATTCATTGAATTGTCCAGAAAGTAAATTCATTAACAATAAATAAAATGTCTTTACGATGTTCAGTAATTATATGACATTTTCACAATAAATAATTGTGTTTCGCAGGATTGCGAAAGACATCAGTTTAGGGTGTTTATACTCAATCAGCTTACATAGAAAATATCAAAAATTTAAAATGAATCTTAAAAGCTAATATTACAAAGTATGGAACTACAAGCATATGCTTATGGCTTCTTGTTTGTTAGGAGTTCGACCATAAAGCTTGATTATGTATTTAATCAAGCTTTCACGATTTATGAAGTAACGCATAAAAAATCTCAAGTACAATACTGTATTATTGTTTATTGCTTTAATTGTAAATATAACGTCATCAAGAAAAGGTCAGCTTAGGGCATCACTCGTTCAAATTTCGGTCTGTAAATATAATAATACAAAAAGTAAAACATTTGTAAAAAAAACACTAACGAAAGAAATAATCACAAAAAATTATTTACTTATTGAACCATAGCATCCTCAAAGTATTTACTAAGCCTTGAAGTTAAAATTTGACACGTATAGTTTCATTATTTTGAATGTACTATTCTAAATAAACGTTGGGTTCGAAACATTGCAAAATTAATTACAAATATAATATCAGCGAAAGGTATTTTATACCACACTTTATTTTCTCATTTGAATCAGACTTTCCTTCAAACAAATACTGTAAAAATAATACATTACATAAATTGTAACCGGTTATAGTAATTATAACTATAGTATTGTTAATAATATACATGCGTTAGATCATTAAGTAATAAAGTAATTATTATTTTCTCAGATACTTTGGTAAATTTCAAAAACGGTTCCGAAGATGAGGGTTTAGGTATAAGATATATTTCTATCAGCATCTATGTTTAGTTATTTATTTGTTTGTTTTTCTTGTTAGATTTTAAATTGAAATTTTGTATACTTTATTATATACTAAGAGCGATGATGGTTTGTTTTTCAGACAAAATTCCTTGTGAATCAGCACTGGGTTATATTTATTATGTAGATATTAGAAATTTGAATGATTTAGATTTGAACGACGGTAGAAACGTTTGATTAATGAAGTTTTTTTGCGTTGTATTTTCCCCCACCACTTCTTTGGACCATCTGTCCTCACAAAAATCATCTTGCTGCCGATTGGCCAAATATGGCGAGCGCCTAAGGACCCTGTTTCAGTCGGCAGTTTCTTCCAAGTTTTCCTCTTTTGGTTTCTTTCTTCTGTACCCCTAACAAGATACACTTTTTTTGCTCTAATAGGTTGTTCAGCATCTTTTAAATATCTTCTGTACGCCCTGTTCTAGACTCTTCCCGGAACTGGTATAATTATCTCTATAGATCCCATAAAAAAAAAAACTGTAGAAAACAAATAAAACAGGAGGTATTTTTTAATTGAATGATTGCGATAAAACTGAATTGAATGATAAAAGATCCTTATGCAGGATATAAATTTCAAACATGTAAATAAATTGTTTAATTAGATACAGGCTATATAGCTATAGTTTATAGGTTATATAGGTAGAATATATTGTTTATGATTTCCTCTGTGGGGCATAGTGGCATAGCAAATTAAAATGCAAATATATCTTTTTGAGGTTATATTTAGGGATTTCGGCTTCAGTTGATGAAAGAAACATCTTACATTTTCATCATTCGAGCAAAATCTGAAAGTTGAAAGATGCCACCAAAGATGATACTTTCGTAAATTTAACGAAGATAAGGGTTTAGGTTATAAGATACCTTTTTCTATCAGCATCTAGGTTTAGTTATTTATTTGTTTGTTTTTCTTGTTAGGTTTTAAATTGAAATTTCGTATACTTCAATGAAGAGTTCATTCATAAACAAAAGCGATGATGGTTTGTTTTTCAGACAAAATTCCTTGTGAATTAGCATTGGGTTATATTTATGATGTAGATATTAGAAATTTGAATGACGGTACAAACTTTTGATTAATAAAGTGTTTTGCGTTGTTTTTTCCCCCACCACTTCTTTGGACCATCTGCATTATTCCATCAACCGAAGCTGTTATACCAAAAAAATAGTTTTCTCAGATCTACATTTATGACTAAATATGAACTCCTAGTTTAAAGAAGTCCTAAATTGCGTAAAAGTTTTTTTTTTTACTATTTGCTTCTCTTATCACATAAAAGCAGTATATTACTAGTTATGTAAAGGTTCACTAAAATTACAAAGTTATAAAATCCCAGGTTCTGACCTAAGTGAAGTGTTTCCCAGTTTGAAGTTATTTGTCGTTGATGTCTTCACCGTTTAAGTTGTAGGCCGGTTGCCTCAGAGAAATCTGTCCCTTTCTTAGAGAGTTAGTTCAGGAGGAACAATGGCTTAGAAATTTCCTTTTAAGGATAAACGAATATTTTATGCAGAAAATCGATGAACATATATCAACATGCAATAATTCCACGCTACCAGACAAGGGATGCAGAGCAAACTATAGTCAATGCTCTTTTCTTCCTTCCGGTTGCCTGTAGAGAACATTTTTTGGGGAATTTACCCAAAGGGTAGTAAACATTTCATTCTTATTGTCTTCAACAGTACCATGTGATTTAAAGTTCTCCCTAAACTGAGTATTACCCGGAGAATAAATTCATATTAGTTATGTTAGTACACTGGTGGTCTGAAAAGTTTCCGACCTCAACATGAATATGATAATAAAATAAATAAAAGCTTTGTTAGGTCGGAAACTTTTCAAACCATCCTATGGTAGAGTAAATTATCACAACATTAATATTATTTTTTTGTGTATTATTATACACAGTTACAATTATGGTTCATTTCCGTTCACATTATTATGAAATCATGATTTTTTTTTTTTCTTAACCCCTTTATTAACAACATTTTTTAACAATTTCAATTTAACAATTTATCCTCTTAATGCGATGCGCAGTTGCATTCGAAGGACATGCATTTGGGGTGCAATAACAATATCAGATTGAAGTTAAAAAGTCAATAACCTATGTACAATACTAGGTGATAGGGCTCACCTAAAACTAGAACCTAAGACTAAAACGTCCCTACCGCGACAGCGTCTTGCCATCGATGGGGGAACGAAGCGGTGGTTATCGTGTTAAACACCGGGTTTGTTAAGTATTGTAAAAAGCGGTGCACCATACAGCAGAGTAGGCCTGAGTACACTCTTATATATCATGAGCTTTAGACGCGGTGAAAGATTGAGGGAAGTAAATAAAATTCGTGCGAGTTTGCTTCAACTTCCACGCAAAATGGTTACTAAAATGGAGGTGTCGGATCATGATTTTTGTCTGACTTGCTTATTATATGTTGGAGCCGAAATATGTCGTCAGGAACCAGTTGAGCGCTTTCGAAAGTTCTCATTAAAGTTTGGCGCACTTGATATATATCTATCTCTTGGCTGCCCTTCACGAATATATGAATGTGGGAAATGTATTGTGCCGCTATGAATATAAGCAGAGAGGGATGTGGGAAATGTATTGTGAGGTCGTGTGTCGGCAAGAGGGGGGGGGGCTGGTGGCCATCGGACCCCTTCTTTTTGTCCCTCAGCTATAGCACACTCTATCAATTATTCATGGTACTCCTCTCTTCCCCCCTCCTTCTGGTTCTGGGAGGACTTCTTTAGAAGAAATTTCGAAGGGATTCGCCACAGGGAATGAGAGGGCCATTACAGCCCGGGCCGAAGTCTTCATCAAGGGCTGACATCCATTGTCTGCGACCCTTCGGCAGGTAACGGCTGCCCGCGGAGTACAAAGACCTTCGATTACAGGGAGGTGACGGTTGGTGGCTAAGGAGTACCTCCTGTGTAAACTCATAGCTCACCTTTGGTCTCATTATTGCTGCGGGGAATCCGAGTAGGCCACTGGCAGATATATTGGGCAAACAGCTCGGCAATAGGGTCGTCAATAACGGATTTTATATCACAACTTCCACAGGCCCCCAAAAAAATACTACAGAGAGTAAACGACCTTACAAGAAAAAAATATATATTTAGTTACTATAATAAAATATCTAACAATTTTGTGACATAATGATCAGAACCTTGAATATTAACTTCATTAAAATCAAAGCCAACAGGTAATGATTTCACTGGTTATAGATACAATTAATTTATATTAACGCTATGCTCTTTAATATTTTAATGTTATAAAAACACTCAAACAAGAGATGCCTATATTTTAATATTTATCCGTCCAAAATAATTTTTTCCAAAAAAAATACCCTCCAAAAATCTTCCATATATTCTTACATGACCTACCGACGTCCCTATCGAGGAATATCAATGATATTATCTTTCATTTCCATTCATTTTTCAAATATTCCATTATTGCATACGGTTATTATTTTAACGTGTTATAAATATTATACCAATTCGCCAGTAGTGGAATATTGGAAAAATTTTAAGATATTCATAGGCTTGAAAAGGCCTAGAATAGGCGAAACGGCGACATGCGATGTAACAATAAATAAGAGAATATTGGATGAACTAAAAAGAATTTTTAAAAAACATGATTTTTATACAGTTTTGATATTATATTGTAAGTGTTTGCTCTTTTAGATATTTAAGAACATAAAATGTAACATAACGTTTGACCTATGATCGGTGGAACTTATCGACTCGTCACTTATATTTTAATAAAGTAAAGTGCATATAAAAAGTTATTGTTCGATTATTATATTTTATTTATAACAGCTTTAATTCACAGGATAACAATGCTCATTAAGTCCTTAAAAAACGAAATAAAGAACGCACTCCACTTATAAATAAGTTTCCAAATATTATCTTGAGGTAAAGTCATCTTAATATGAAAGACATGATAGAATATCATGAAATAAAACTGTAAACTATAAAAATATTTATAAATAATTAACCCTGAGCAGTTCTTTAAATCTGACAATACACTCAGAGATTTCGTATGGATTTAGGTAAGCTAAGCAAAAACAAATTCTGGTTTGAAACACATTTTTCAATTCAAATCATTTTGTGGCAACCTTTTTTAGAATATTTATAATACAACCAGTTTTGGGTAAGTCGTCCAGCTTAACTGTTGTAGTATACTATGGCTTGTCAAATATCATTTTTAGAAACTTATTTTGGATTATCTGAAGTTGGCTGACAATGGTGCGACTAAGCTCTAACTCATAAGTTACTAAGTTCTAAGTGCTGCATTAGTTAGTATTGTCAAACTGAAGGTGAGCCCCATCACCTAGAATTGTATTCATGTTATAACTTTTAATCTTAAATCTAATTTATTCTAGTTCATTTTTCACATATTGTATTAAATTCAAGGGGTTTAGGGAAAAAAATTTAGTTAGTATGGGATTTACTAACAAATTTTAAATTAGTAATGTAGTCTGGATATTTAGCTTGGAGTTTCTATGGACAAATGATCGTAGAAGATAATTTGAGCCCCTTCAATCCGGAAAATGATAATAAGGGTGACTCGCCCTAAAGGAGATTAAGATAGAAACAGAAGGGTTGCATTTTCAACTAACGGTTTTTTTTATTCAACTCTCTTCTTTCCACTAAGGGACACGTTCTAGTCACACATGAGGTGCCATCTTCGAGTCGTGATCGGCTCAACGCTAACTACTCATTGAAATTCAATTTCTTCATAGTCACGTTTTACTTCAGCGCCTTTTTTTATCTATTGCTGCCTGGGTTTAGACATCATCATAATCATCAGCGTGTAATCTCAGTTCATAAATAAAATAATTGCCTCCATTATTACACAATATAAATATGTTGCGACTAAAAAATAAAGTCGACAATCAACTATGCTCAAACCACAAATCAAAATTATTGTTTATTCATGTTGTCATCTATATATTTTGAAAATGTAAAGTATATTACAGTACTACCACTGACGTACATTTGTGAGAGTAAATCTTGAAATAATTAAAATATCTCCGTTTTAAAATATTAAAAAAAAAAAAAATGTTACAGCCCCGGTAAAATATTGTACCGGAAAATGTGAATGCATAAATGAAGGGGTTTACAGAATAAAAAACAAATATCAGGATTGAAATGTGTAATATTTGCGGTTTGGTAGCTTTATACGATTTACTTAAATAGTATTTTAATAACTTACAATTAGGTTTGTACTGATTAATTTTTTGGTTAAATGTACCGATGAAAAAAATAAAAACTGAACACAGTAGGGACCTTCTCACTGACTTAAGATTTCTCAGGTCCCATCTCAGAATGGCCATTAAAAAAAAGTTATATAAAAAAATCCCAGGTATAGCAACAATGAATAGGTATTGTAAGACAAACTGCTTTACAATGTTTGTAAAAATAATTTTATAAAACGTAAAAAATTAGGTCAAGAGAAAATCTATTATTTATTTCTTGTTCATTTCCCCTAACTTTTTTTTTTTTTTTTTCAAAGCCCCTTTAAATCCTCAGGTGAATCTATTTACAAACTATTTTTGTATTTCCTATAGCATCGCTACATTATATACAGGTTTTGTTATTTTATAAAAATTATATAATGAATAAACAAGTATAATGATATACATTGTACGTGACTGAACTAAACTGACTAATAAATGGACTAATGAAAGGCTCACCTTTTTGATCAACCTTAAAACTAACTTACATACTAATTCTTAACCTAATTTATACCCTCAATTCCGCAAAAATAATTACTATATTTGTATTAGGGACGAAAACTGTTACAGGTATAACTGGGAACTAAAAAGTATTAAAACTTTTTTTGAATTTACTGAAAAGGCCATATTTAGTTGACAAAATGGATTAATAAATATGATATCAAGTAGTTTTTTCACAATAATTTATTAAATATTTAAGAAGTACCCGTTACAATAAATTATTCAAAGATATTATCGATAAAATTACTAATCGTCTGAATTATGGATCTACGAGTAATTACTTAAAATCAATGAAGGGCATCATTAAGAGACATGGGTACAGTAAGACTCAGGCAAAGTCAAGTGCGTGAATGGAGACGTAAAATTACCCCCGCCCACCTGCCCGATGCCTGAGGGCGAAGACAGCTAAAGTAGCCAATAAGATTCGGACTTTGAGTAGCGGCTAGACGTTGAGTGAACGTTTAGCGAGCTTTACGATACTGTCTAATCTCCTTTATGAGCGGCAATAAGGAGGGACGTTTCACGCCGGCTGCCGGCTGCCGCACCAGCTCATTTGAAAGGCGTTAAGCCCGCTTTTAGGGCCTGTAAGTCGTTACCCTGACGTTTACGGCCCAGTAAAAGTTTTTACGCGCGTCCCACACGCCCGGTGTTTGGCTTCGAGTGTTTGCCTCTTTGATTCCTTTCAGATAGCCAACAGCTATGGGCCAACCTGCCCTCCTTGACTATCGGCATTCCAGCTGACGTTTTGTAGTTTTGTTTGGGTTTTTTTTCCGAAACCCTTTAATTTTTATACAATATATAAAAATATGAACAATATGAACAAAGAAATGACAAATTTTTCTCCTCACTCTGCTATGCACAGATGCATTTGAAGAAGGTTAGGTTACTTAACAATACAGGCTGTGGTTAAAAATACAATGAAATGAATAAAATGCTAGTGATGGGGCTCACCTTCAGTTTGAAAATGTGGGAGAAAAACTTATAAACTAAAACCTAAACCTAGAACCTAAGACTAAAGCGTTTTAGCCGCGACAGCGTCCTGTCGTCTATGGGGGAACGTAGCGGGGGTTACCTTGCTAAACACCGGGTTTGTCAAGTATTGCAGGGAGTCGAAAAATTTTTTTTTTAAATTTCAAAACCTTAAAATATTACAATGAACAAAAAATTATATAGAGATACAAGCTGCTCCTCGTACTGCGATGCACTGATGCATTCGGAGGAGGGTATAATATAAATAGCAAATAATTATCTGTAGTAAAAAAGTCATAACAATAAACACAACACTAGGTGATGAGGCTCACCTTCGAGTTGTTACCGACACCAAAAACTAAACACTAAATAACAAAACAAACTAAAACCTATACCTAGAACCTAGGACTAAAGCGTTCCAGCCGCGACAGTGTCCTGCAATCGATGGGGGAACGGAGTGGGGATTATAGTGTTAAACACCGGGTTTGTTAAATATTGTAATGAGTCGAAAAATTTGATATGTCTACGTTGCATGAATTCATCCACCGTAGGGAGCTCAAAGATCTCGTGAAGCTCACTGTTGCTCCGCTGCTCGAATGAAGTACCCCTGACCACTTTCATCAGTATACCATTATGGCATTGCTGGAGTCGCCGAGCTGTCGTATACGTCAGATAACGAAACAGCGGTACACCATACAGCAGAGTAGACCTGAGTATGCTCTTGTAAATCAATAGCTTGAGACCCAGTGATAGATTGGGGGAAGTCAATAAATGCGTAAGCCGGTAAGACGTCATGCGAGTTTGCTTTAACTTCATCGCAAAATGGTTACTAAAATGGAGGTGTCTGTCCATTTTAATTCCCAGATATACTAGGTTGTCGGCTGGTGAATTTTTTGCGTTCCTACTACCTAACTAGTAGGTAGCGGGCTTTTTCCCTTTTGAAAAGAGAAAATTACGCAGTCAGTCTTACCCGCGCTTACAGAGATATTGAGTCTCCCCAATCTCTCACTGATCTGGTTACAGGCTACTTCATCTGTCGATTGCATCTTAAGACTCACACAGTTAATCACAGTTAAGACCGGTGAAGCAAAAAGATGACCCATCACCTAGTCCTGTCTTTGGTTTATATACTTCTAACAATAAAACCAATGATAGTTTTTAAGATATGCACTCCTTAAATGCATACGTTATGCAGTCAGGAGCCACCCACACCCAGTATATATTGCTGCATGTAATTATTAATTTATAAAACACACACAAAGGGGTTAAGAAAGAAAAAAAAATTAAATAGATTTTTACCTGTGGCTTATTTTGATGAATTGGTCTCGATCTCTTCAAGTCTGAAAATATACAAGAAATATATGTTATTAAACATTATAAAAAATATTATTTAACATTAATATAATTCTATTAATTTTTTTCATTAGCATTCCATAGAAGGTGGTTTTACTCTCTAAAAAGTACGGAGCAATTATGTTGTGTGTGTACATGTTTAACAAATACAAGGAAACAGATTCAATAGACCGAGAAATCTAAATAAATAATCCAAAACACAGCGGGATAATTATTCTGTTTAAAGAAAAAAAAAATTCGGGCTAGTTTTCTTGTTAAAAGTTGTTAAATAGGCCCTGAGAAGGAATTCAGGTATTTCTTTTATTATGTAAAAAATTATTGATTATTTTTAGTGTTTATAAAACTTTTTTTGCCTGAATCGTAATCCTGACGATGCCTTAATAGGTGTTACGTAGACTGTTGATGTAATATTTGTTTTCGTGTTACTTTTAACATTTTTGTATACTTTTTAGGGTTACTCTTAAGAATATTAACGTTTTAAACATTCATAGTTGGGATTTTGTTCCCATGCATTTGGAGTCTGTAAAGACGATTAAACATAAATAATCATAAACAGAAAGATATTTTTAAAATTAAGGTTTTGAGACCTATTTCATACATTCTAAACAAAGTAGTTTCATGTCAATGTTATATTTATTTACGATTATTTAAGGCGTTTTTAAATAAAATAAGACAAAGTAAGTATTTTTTCTCAAAAATGCAAAATTATAAGTTTTTAAGGAAACTAGCGCAGTCTCGCTAATACTTCTCATTCTGATAGAATAGATTTTTTTTTTTATTAAACTACATACCGAGTAACTAATTGGTTAATTACCGGTATTTTATGAGTTTTCATAGGATTGCTTTTAATTTTAACATCTTTATGGTATCCAGTAAAACCTCTGAGCAAATGTCATTGTTTTAAATAAATCACGGTTTGGGTTATAGTGACAAGCACGACGCTAATGACGTTTTTTTTTTCATTTAAAAAGGTAAAATGCGAGTATGCATCAACTTCTTCGTAAAATGGTTACTAAAATGGAGGTGTCTGTCCATTTTAATCCCCAGATATACTAGGTTGTTGGCTGGTGAATTCTCCTCCGTTCCTACTATGTAACTAGTAGGGAGCGGGCTTATTCTTTTTCCCTTTCATAGCCCCTTATATATATAGTTATAGATCCTCAGGCGAATCTATTTACAAATTATTTTTGTATTTCCTGTCGCTTCGCTACATTATATACAGGTTTTTTTATTTTATAAAAATTAAAATGTTGCCATCGATGCGGGAGGGTTATGTGGTAACCTCCATAATCTGTATTTTTCACTTAACCTTGCAACAATTAATTCGAATTAGCGAGAATTCACTGCATTAATAATTGTTGTGATGCCAATAAATTTTACAAGCTATTGTCAATAATTGAAACAAATTTGTTTTAATAATAACGAAATTTGCGTTAGGATTATTTGTTGGCCACAAATTATTACTAGTCCTTATTTTCAAAAACTAAACCGTATGAGTTAAAAAACGGAACATACTAAACACTATGTGAGAATAATTTTTTACACACAACACCAATTCATAAATATGATATTAATCTTTAGGGCGAGCGGGGGACACACATAGACCAGATCATGTATAGATAAAATAATAAAGTTGGGTTTAATAAACAAATACGCAGTAAGGAGTTTGCGATAGAAAACAAAATTCGAAGAATGACACCTCGTACATGACAGGGTTAGAGCCTGCGATGGTGCGATACCCCGGATCCTGGACAACCAGTCCTGCCACAGACTTTCTACAGTTGCAGCACAGACCGGTGCAGGATGCAGGATGCAGGATGGACTGAGGATGGAAACCGGATCGGCAGGAGAGATCCACTCCCTCTGGTCTCCCGGTCAGCTTTAATTAATTTAATTAGCAATCCTGGCGCGGAGTGAAAGATGTCCTGGAGCTGCTGTGAGTTAAAGCCTGTCGTTAGCCAGCGATATGCCCTGTAAGGCACAGGCCGATCTCCCAACCCCGTCCTCGGTCTTGCCAAGAAAAAAGACATTTTCTAGGCATTGCGTCTCTTTTTTTTTTTTTTTATCATATGCTTCTACATGCTGCGTCTCAATATGTAATTGTTTATAGTTGATTTAATATAGTCCAGTTCATTTAAGACGCATGGTAATTGACTATAGACAACTTAACGAGACAAATAACTAATAACTTAGCTCTAAAAGACAAATATCCTCTCCCAAATATTAAAGACTTACTGAACAAATTGCAAAGAGCAAAATATTTTCAATAATAGACTTAGCATCTGGATTCCATCAGGTAAAGATGTACGGAGACTCAATAGTGAAGACATTTGTGAGGCTCTATGCTGCACAAACTTCCCGGAGAGATAGAAGCGTAATGGTAGCTAATGTACCACTATAGTGTTTTTTTTTCTTAGCTCTCAAATTTTTAAGATTGTAGATAAGGGAAAAATAAAGGTAATTTATTTGGGGTGAGCGGATCCTTTTACTAGGAGTATCTGTTTAAAGGTGGAGGGAGGGAAGTAATGAGTGTGGGAAGCCTCGGTACAGATGGAAATGTTGCGGTGCAGTGGTGAGAGTCCACTGAAGGCTGAGCCTAGAGTCCCTCTATGCATGTAGTGCAAGCTCATTCAGTTGGATAGCAGTGATGGGTGCCCGTCAGAAGCTTGTTTTTGGTTGGCCAAAGACCGTAATATCCACCATTTGGTCTGCTTTCCCAGATCTAGAGGGTTGCCATCTTGCCGGTAGTGGTGGGGGTGTCAGGTCTTGGAATAGGGAGTTTTGGCAATGTTTCATCGAGTCGAAGAATTTGATGTGTCTTCGTCTGATAGCTTCGGTGATGGTGGGGACCTCGAACTTTTCGTGGATTTCAGGAGCCTTCATATCACAAAAAGGGGTATGTCATAGTGCCGTGCGCAGGATGTTGTTCTGGAAGCTCTGGAGTCTAGTTATGGTGCTCGTGTGGAGAAAACGGAAAAGTGGAGTTCCTAGCCCCTTTTTATTCACAGATAATTATACACAATTATAGATCCTCACGCGAACCTATAATTCGCTACATTATGTGTATACAGGTTTTGTTATTTTATAAAAATTATGTAATGTAATAAATAAGTACAATAATACGCATTATACGTGGCTGGACTGGTGATGGGGCTCACCTTTTTGATCAAACTTAAAACTAACTTACATAGTAATTCTTAACCTAATTTTTCCCCGAGTCACTGTGATTAGCATTTATTACAAAGGTATATTGTACATTATACATTAATTGTCCATACGTGTTTAAAAAGTGATGGTCTCACCTTATGAATCATAAAAGTAACTTACATCTAACAAATTAATTTTACCGGTCTGTTGCCATCGATGCGGGGGGGGGGGGTCATAATTGTAAGCACTGGGTTGGTTAGGAGCTGCAACGAGTCAAAAAAATTGATGTGTCTCCGATGAACGAACTCAATATACTCTATATCGACGGTATAATTATATACTCCAATACTATAGAAGAACATTTACAACATCTAGAAAATTACTATCTAATTACTATATATGTTATATTGTTACGCCTGATGGAGTTAAGACCTATCCACGAAAGATAGCAGCCTTACAAAAAATACCCACCCTTATAGACAAAAAATCAACAAGAAAATTCTCAGAAATGACTGGTTATTACTTCAAATTCATTAAAAATTATGCAACATAACAATATCCTAAATTAATAAAATTATACTGACTACTGACGCTAGCGAAAATTACAAGTTTTGTCACGAAAGGACGACAACAATTTAGAATAGTCAAAGGCATTTGCATCACGAGTACTAGAACAAGCAGAACTGAACTACTAAACAATTCAATATTTAATATTATAATAAGACTTGTTGATATTATGGAATCCAATATATATTCTATATAATTGAATCTATTTACAATAGGTCAATATTATATGTCCTGTAATGGCTTGGCTACATTTTACACTGTGGTTTGCGATTGTTAAAAAGGTATAATGTACATTATACATTCATTGTCTATATGTGTTTAAAAAGTGATGGGTCTCACTTCGTAAGGTTCATAAATCATAAAAGTAACTTACATCTAACAAACTAATTTTACCGGACAGTCTGTTGCCATCAACGTGAGAAGGGTAGTGGGGGCCATAGTGTTAATCACTGGGTTTATTAGATGCTGCAACGAGTCAAAAAACTTGATCCGGTGGATGAACTCGCCCAAATCAAGCAACGGGTGCAGGCCAGCGATCTTTAACCTCTGGAAGAGAGGTATGTCTGACCACTTTTCTCATGATCTCATTCTGAAAATTCTGGAGACCTGTACTGTCAGTCAAGTGAGTACACGTACAGCAGAGCTGGTCGGAGGACACAATAAAATATCATCGGTTTGAGACTCAGCGACAAGTTGGGTGAAGTTAGAAATTGGTAAAGGCGGTAAAACCCGTGTCGTACTTTTCCTATTTTGTTACTAAAATAGGTAGAGATACCTACCCATTTTGATACCTAGATAGACAGCCGGTGTGATCTCTTGCCCTCTTATAGTACCGGATTTTGGCAAGAGTTTTTTCCCCTTTTGGAGGGAAATTAAGTTGATTCAAGGATCATTTTTTTTTTTTTTTATGAAATAAAAAAACACTTTATTCTTCGACATTGTGTCTTAAAAATAACAAAGTGGGGCAAATAATTATACGTTTATACATAAAAAAATGTATGAATATGATGATTAATGAATTTAACGCTACTAAATTAAGATAATCCAAAAAAATTGAAAGCCTACAATAATACGGTTCATGCCAGTTTTAAAATATATTATTTTAGTTTCTCTTTATTAGGTTAAAAAGTGATTTTCAGGGATTGAAAAAGATAAAAGTTTTAAGAAACTGACATGAAGACTCCGTTTCGGTTTCTAAAGTCTTGAGTATCTCGTCTTTAATTGTGCATACATATATTTCTACAAAAATATTTAGTTTGTTTCTTCAGACTCTTGAGTCAACAATTGCCGACTGTATCCTAAATGAACATATACTCATAAGTTGTACAGAATTATTGCGAATTAATTTTTTTTTTTACATTTAGGGAGGTTTGGGTGGCATAGCCCATTTTTGTGCTAAAAATAAATAAACTATTAGAAAGAAATTGTTTAGCTACTGCTTTTAAAAGTGTTAAAAGTTGCTGCAGCCATATAAACTGGCAAACGCCTTCGCGAACAGCGTACTTTTATTTTCAGGATTACAAAAACTCGACTCACCGTATCGCACCAGCTTCCAGAACACGGGCCGAGAAATGCCAGAAATGAAAATTGTCGGCGTCAAGCAGCTGGTAAAGGACAAAAGAGACGGAGGAGATGTCTTAGAAAGAGACGGGAAGATGTCTTAGAAAGAGGGAAAAAAGGGGAAGAAAAATAAAAGGAGTGGAGAGTTGAAGAAGTGACTCTCGGAAGAGGGAGCATTATATTTTATAGCCGAGTGTGTAAATAATATAGAAGCAGGGGTGTTTTCTTCGGAAGGACGTGGTCGGAATGCTTCCTGAGGACTCGACTCTCCTGACTAGTCGCCTTTCTTGTCCACCTGCTCCTGTTGTATTATTGTGATCAGGAGGATCGCGATACCGGCCACTGGATCCTGTCGGTAACATCCTGTTAGTCAGAGAGGAATACCTCTTAGGCCTAAAACACACACCGCAGATCGCCGAAGATTGAAATCAAATAGTGGACCTCTAACCTGTAATCGGTGATTGTTTTTGAGTGGAGGCTGCTTTTTGGTTCTTCGAAAACGGGTCCTGTCTAATGACGAAATAAAGTGTACAATGACTACGGTTCTTGAAAATTAGTAGTCAGAAACTGAGCACGATTCAAAACGCTGGTATTAAATCTCAAGATGGTTTAATAATAACTCGCTTATCAATTGTTCGATCATTGTCGGATAAATTGAATAGTAGAATAATGATCAACTATGCAAGCCTCTCACGTGATCGCTGCTCAACAAGCTTCATTATTGGTTGGATGTAAATAAGTTTTCACTTTCTCATACATGGAGTACTGCGAAATGATTGTGATCACACAGAATATGTTATTTTGAAAGTATATTCTAATTCCGAGTCTGATTTAACTTTTTATTTAGAGTTTTAAAGTTTACTTTGAGAAAAGGAAAGGTGGAATATTTTCTTTGGAGCCTCCTACCAAATAAAATTTACTCACCTGGAGATTTAAATCCAAAAAATTGATGACATAACTGCTACCTATCGAGATCTCGTTGAAAGTGCTAATTATCCTGCAAAGATTGTGGCTTCAATAAGTCAATCTGTTCTAGGAGCGGAGTTTAGTCGCATACGAACGTGACATTCTTGATGAGAAGACAGAAAAAACTGTCGATCCTGGTTGGCTAGGTCCAGATAACAAGAAATATATAATATATTAGGTGTTAGACCTGTAACAGGTAACTTCCATTTTAGTAACCATTTTGCGAAGAAGTTAAAGCAAACACGCACGAAGTCTTACCGGCTTGCGCACTTATTAACTTCCCCCTATCTATCACTGGGTCTCAAGCTATTGATTTACAAGAGCATACTAAGGCCTACTCTGCTGTATGGTGCACCGCTATTTCGTTATCTGACGTATACGACAGCTAAGAAACTCCAACAATTCCAAAACGGTATACTGATGAAAGTGGTCAGAGGTACTTCATTCGAGCAGCGAAGAAACAGTGAGCTGCATGCGATATTTGAGCTGCCTACGGTGGATGAATTCATCCAGCGTAGACATATCAATTTTTTCGACTCATTACAATATTTACCAAACCCGGTGTTTAACACTATAACCCCCGCTCCGTTCCCCCATCGATGACAGGACGCTGTCGTGGCTGGAACACTCTAGTCCTAGGTTCTAGGTAGAGATTTAGTTTGTTTTGTTTTTGTTCCTAGTGTTTAGTGTTTGGTGTCGGTGACAAATAGAAGGTAAGCATCATCACCTAGTGTTGTATAAGAACGATGAACTTTTAACGACAGTAAAAATTTTATTATATTTATGCACTCCACCAAATGCATGTAAATGCAGAAAGAGGAGAAAGATGTAATTCAATTATTTTATTATTTTTTTGACATTGTATTATTTTGTTTGAGGTTTTGAAATAAAAAAAAAAAAAACTTGATTAATAATCATTTCGCGACTGATCCAGACATACATACTATGTCGAAACGTTCTCCACCGATAAAATTGAAGAAAACCTAACCTAAAAATCTTTCATCGACCAAAGCTGATCTCCAAACAAACTATCCTAGTCATTTATACACTCACGGTTAATAATGAAATATTTTACGCAAATTTTTCAAAAACTAGTTTTCACAGATTTTTCTCGGGATTTAAGTTTCAAATTATTATGTGACTCAACCACGTTCCTAGAATAACTTGAAAATGGAACGGCAGTAGTTATATCATAAATGTTTCTAATTCTATGTTATATCGGTTGGTAGCTTTTATTTCATGGGTGGACCCAACATGGTTTCTTTTATATACATGTATACTATTTCTTTTCACATTTTTTAAAAATATTTTATCCGTATGTACATTGCGAATTTTAGCGAAGACTGATACTGCCATAGAATAAACCACGTTATGTGTAAATAAATGTATGTTGTTGATAGACGAAGTACTAGGGTAATAAAGATATTATTGTTATTAATGAAAAGTAAACAGGAAGATCCTAGGATTTACCAGGTATACATTGAGATAATATCTATTAAGCTAGACCTAGAAGTATCCTGAAGCAGGTGGAATACAACTTCTGAATGGAAAGGAGTTGCTGGAACAGCTTGGGAGCGAGGCTGGAAAGGTTGACGCTCCTGCCATCTATCGGTGAACCGCTGTACTCCTTCGACTTACCAGGAGCCCGCGCATTTCAAAGTTCAACTTTTGCCCATAGTCCGACTTCGCCTAAGTCCTCTTGGTTAAATTATCCCAATTGAAAGTTCTTCATAACTAATCTCATAAGTATTTCATTGCACAATTATTTCGCTCTCATAATCCATAAATACGCTTACTAAAAATATAGTCAATTACACTATATTTACATCCTAAACAAGGGGAAAACAAAACCTAATTTTTCCCCAACAGTCTGTTGCCATCGATGCCGGAGGGGCGGTGGGTTCATAGTTTTAAACACTGGATTGGTTAGGTGCTGTAACGAGTCAAAAAACTTGATGTGTCTTCGGCGGATGAACTCACCACCGACGGCACACCAAGCAACGGGTGCAGGTCAGCGTTCTTTAACCTCTCTCAAGAGATATGTCGGATCCAAAAATTAAGTTACATGTACAAAACGAGTAAAATTCATCTGCATTAATTTGTAGTGTAGCTGTTATTATATCATAATCATAACATAACATAATCAAGGAGAAAGAAGAAAAAACACTTATTGATAAAGTTTCGTTTGTAATGGATATATTTAATTATTCTCTCGCGTTGGTTCCTATAACATATATTTCTATATAATAGAGGTTCCACTAATTATTAAAGAGTGGTTTTCGTAGGGCTCCAATCTCTGCAGGTTGCATCAAGCTCCTCGCAGTTAGTGGGGCGATACCTTTCCACTATAAACAAAAAGGTAACGAAGCCTTGACTAGGACCTCCAGGGTGGTTTAGAATCACTGGCCAAATAGAGAGACGAAACTCTCTCTCTCTCTTACTCTCTCTCTTTCTCTCTCTCTCTCTATCCCTCTCTTTCTCTCTATCCCTCTCTCCCTCTCTCTCTCTCTCTCTCTCTCTCTCTCTCTCTCTCTCTCTCTCTCTCTCTCTCTCTCTCTCTCTCTCTCTCTCTCTAGCTCTCTCTCACTCACTCTCTCACTCTCTCTCTCTCTCTCTCTCTCTCTCTCACACTCTCTCTAATTTGGAAACATCATTGACAATTCATTAAGAAGCAGGAGCTTAGCCAGTCTTGAAACCAAGTGCTTCGATGAGTCCCATGTCCTAGATCCCCTATTAGGATAGCCATCTGAGGGGACATGAGGGTACAAAGGACTCCAGGAGGAGAGCAAGGTTAAATTATCCCAATTGAAAGTTCTTCATAAGTATTTCATTGCACAATTATGTCGCTTTCAAAATCCATAAAAACACTTTTTTTTTTTTTTCTGCTCCTACCTGAGGCGAAGCCTCATACGGGGTTTTCCTTTGAGCCCGTGGAGCAGGCTCGGGGATCGGTAAGGCCTACTCTGCTGTATGGTGCACCGCTATTTCGTTATCTGACGTATACGACAGCTAAGAAACTCCAACAATTGTAAAATACTGATGAAAGTGGTCAGAGGCACTTCATTCGAGCAGCGAAAAAACAGTGAGCTGCATGAGATACTCGAGCTGCCTACGGTGGATGAATTCATTCAGCGTAGACATATCAAATTTTTCGACTCATTACAATATTTAACAAACCCGGTGTTTAACACTATAACCCCCACTCCGTTCCCCCATCGATTGCAGGACGCTGTCGTGGCTGGAACGCTCTAGTCCTAGGTTCTAGGAGTATGAGTAATATTGTTTGTCCACTAAACCTTAAGCTAATACAAAACAATATTTTCTCTCAGTTAGTTAACGTTATTGGTCATGCAAATTGTCGTGAAATCGCTGAATTGTTAAAAGTCCTGGAAGTGATTAATTAAAAAAAATATAATTCAGGAGGTGGTTTGAATGACCGAACAAGGTGTGGAAAGCCTCCTCAAACTACTCAAAAATTGATAGAGTAATTAAGACGGAAATCTGCTGCTGATGTCCGAAAAAATAAATAAGAAAATTAAAGTGCCCGGAAACTTTTCACCACTGACTGGATGTGCCTGGTGCTTAAATATAATCTATATTGTTTGAAGGGTTTGGTGCCATGATTTGTGATTTTTATGTGTTTTTTTTTAGCACTTCAGTGAAGCCATTAGGAAGTGTGAGCTCCTTAAACCTCCTGTGCATTAACGAAATTTGTGGGCAGGTACCCATGTGGGAATTTTCCTCTCAACCCTTTGAAGAAAAGGTGCAACAGCCATCAGTGCATCTCATGTTTATTTTCGGTTTTATAAATATCAACCAGAACTATGCGAAAACAATCAAACGTGAAAAAAATTATCCTCCACATCTAATTGAATTAAAACTTTCTCATTTAATCTCTCTCAAGTCAGAGAAGCTATTTAGGATATGCTCTCATTTTTTCAAACTGATTAGAGATATATTTAATAGGCTTACAGATGAGTCAATTAAAAAGATACATCATTAGGAAAAAATAAACAAAGTCGTCCCTTCCGATTTAAACAGGATATTAATATTAGCTTTTCTTTTTAATTTATAATTTTATAATATAATCCTTAGTAACCGAGAGTGATTAGAAATAATTTATTTCTATTGCTGTACAGGCTGCCGATCAATACATCAATACAGAGAGCGTTCGGCATTTTTCCTTCGACAACAAATAAAAAATATTGTATTTTCATGCGAGGTTTTCAAGGATACACATATATTATAAATGTATGCTCACTGTGAAAAGATTAAATTTGTAAAACACCTTGCCAGCTCAAAATTTATGTTTAAAGTGTAAATAACAAAAGGAAGAAAAGCTGTACGAAATTCGACCTGTCCATCTGATTTATGTTATTAGGTCTTAAAAACAATTCTACGAGTTTTCAAGTTTAATTTTGCGATTATTTATTTAATTTTTCCCGTACTTAGAGCAATTATTTGGAATAGCCCCGCTGCACAGAGAGATCTTCGCATTCTTTCACCATTTTCTTTTTTACCTAACATTCATGCAGCATAAAATGTTGTGGAATATATTACACTTTGATGGATGATGGATTAAAGGATATATATGTAAGACAATTATTGAAGGTGGGGTGAATAAACTGAAATTAGTTTCTCTGTAAACAAAGTTAGCAATTTTATTTACTATATATTACATTATAACCATTATTAATATTTATTTACACAATCTTACCTGTAAACAAAGAAACGACAATTACAGCTTATAACTATCACCTCTCTATTTACATGTTCTGTTACCTAACATAACCTTCTCTATATGCTGGCTGCTCCATCTGGTGGCAGCCAGTGGAAGCAGCGCGGCAAATTCAAATTAAAGAGAGAACACTTTCGTTACATATATATAAAATGCATGGCAATTACTCAGTACCTGTTTAAAAAGAATGTATAGTCTGTCCTCTGAAAGTATAGGCCTTGAGGAGTGTTTGGGAAGGAATCAATGAGTGAATTGAAAAAAATTATAGCAATCTCGAGTTGTTAAAAGGAATTTTCAGTCATGATTTAACTAGAGAAAAGTGTACTAATTAGTGGTCACACTTTCTTACTCATGGATAATTTGCTGTGATCATAAGAAATTGTGAACTTAGGTTAGTAATGTTAAGAGGTCGCTAACAACAGTTTTGTTTTTGAAAATGATTTGTACCGAATTCAACGACAAATTAAATGAAATCATTTGCATGTTAGCTGAAGCTTATTAAATCCATTTTACATATGCTCAGGCAATAAGTGTTTAAAATAGATACTGTGAACAGTTAAGTGATCTTCTGACTTCATGGAGTCTTGAACACCAATAGTTGATAATAAGTCTGTTAAATTTTATTCCTGTATTACTTTTGTATTTTACTTCTACGACTATTTATTAAGCCTTTTCGAGACACTTTCTTATGACTATGATTCTGGTCCGAGGTGAGCACTTTATTCTTTCTTTGGTATTCATTCTGGGATTTTATTGGACCATGTAATCGATCCGTTACATGTAATGTTCTACTGGAGGCACGTACCTGATATTTTCTGTTACCTTTTATAATACTAACATTATTCATTTTAATGCCACGGGAACATCTGTCTTTAATTTTTGTATTGTGTTCATATTACAGGACTTTGCAATGCTTAGTTTCCATTGATTAATGAGTAACATTCGAAAGGCTTCAAAGGATTGTTTAAGACGGTTCATTATTTCTGTTTCCGATGATCCTAGTCGTAGTAGTATGATAACTATAGTCGTAGGTTAATAAAACAAAATCAGGTGGTATAACCTCTGGTGTTTTCCATGTCCTGTAAAACACCAAAGATCTTGATAATGTTATAAAGAGCATTAAAACACAGAAGAAATTATCCGGTCAATTTGTCATGGAATCACCCTCTGCTAGAAGACAGATCAATATCAATAATTTGAAAATAGCTTCAAGATGAGGGAAAAATCACTGGATGACCACATAAAATCAGTGGCTGGTTGCACTATTGACTGTACAAGGATCAATACAAGGATTTGGTCATTAGCCTTGCATACTGGAACCACTTGGAGAGGTTGTATGGGGCAATAGTTGCTCCATTCTATTCGAATAAAATAACCCCGATCATGTGAAGATGATTTCCCCAAGATCTAATCTACAACCACGTTGTTCGTGTTGAGCGGTACAACTTTCGTGCATAGGTAGCCATGTCTGAGGCCCTCCTACCAAGTACCTACTTAGTAAAAGTAGACATTTTTCATCCAGTGGGTCACGCTTCTTGTCCAGCGGTTCTCGATGGTTTTTCAACGCAGTTAAGACGTGATTTAGGATTAGAAATATGTCGGTTTTTTTTTTTACAGTATCATGAATAATATAGTGTTGTGGTATAAAGTGATATTGGCGTTTATTTACTAGAGTTAATATATAAGTCTGATATAAAGTATAAACGTTGTATCGAATAGCGTGTGTTTTTAGCAAAAGAGTTTTAGGTGTGAGATATACTTAATTCTATTTTCTTGATTGGATATTTCATATTTCTGTATATTGCTTTCTATAAAATACCTAATGGCGTTTAGGCGAAGTATTAAATTGGTTTGGTGCTTATAAAAAATAATACACAAATCTTGCCCAAGAATGAAAATGTTAGATTAGAATTAAGAGTAGTTTCCGTTTGTAGAATGTTTTCTTCTTTTTATACTAACGGAAGTTTTATAAGTAACCTTGCGTTGTGCAGTCCCCAGTATTTATAAACCTTTCCCTGTCACTTTAATGATAAGTGTTAATTTATAAGAGAAGTATCATCGGATCTTATCCTGATCAAGAATTGGAATTGAACAGGCCCTCCTCCTATATGGAACGGTTCAATATTTGATCTTTTAGGCACAATTTGTACTCTGACCTGCTTTTCTTCAAGACGAGGTTGATTCATCGGAAGATTGACTAATTTATTTATTTTGTGACTTAGTTAGTCGGTGTTTTGCAAATTGTACCCTTCAAAATCCAGGCTACAAAAACGACACTGTATCGTAAACATTATTTTATGTACTTGATAACAGTATTCCCCAGTTATCCCCTCGCATGCGAAGGAGGAAGCGGAGTCTTGGGGAGTCCCCCATGCTCCTACGTCAGCCACGTCACTGGATAAGCCAGCGGAGGCTGACCAAGAGCGTGAGAGCCACAGACGCTCAGGATATGTGTATTAATTAAAGTCTCAAAAGTCCACCTCTCATTTGCTGAGCGCAGAAATCTACCTGCCAATATAATGCAGAAATTAAAAGCTTTTTTATTTATTAGTTGGAATCTGACACTTGAACTGAATAACCCCCTCTCTATCTTTCTCTCTCTCTCTCTCTCTCTCTCTCTCTCTCTCTCTCTCACTCACTCTCTCTCTCTCTCTCTATCCCTCTCTTTCTCTCTATCCCTCTCTCTCTCTCTCTCTCTCACTCTCTCTCTCTCCCTCCCTCTCTCTCTCTCACTCTCTCACTCTCTCTCTCTCTCTCTCTCTCTCTCATTTGGAATCATCATTGATCATTACTATCATAGATCAGAATATGTAATGTACCAAAAGAAATTCATTAAAAAGCAAGAGCTTAGCCAGACTTGAAACCAAGTGCTTCGATGAGCCCCTTGTCTCAGATCCCCTATTAGGATAGCCACCTGAGGAGACATGAGGGTACAAAGGACTCCAGGAGGAGAGCAACTGGTATCTCCTACACCCCCCCTCCTTGCCAAAGAGTAAATAACCTACAATAAATATTATCCGTTGGCCGAGGGCCATCCAATTAAAAAGCCGGTAGGAGTGGCCTTTAAATAAACATCTACCATTAAGTCTCCACTGTATCTTTGTCGTACGAAGATTGGCTGCATTAAATCCTCGCCTCCCGTCTCGGCAGATAATAAACAAAAAAGAATCAAAGACTGTGGGACCGAGGATGAGATATTACGCACCACCACCGAGGACAACGAACACTTATTCAACTCAGCGCTGAGTCGCCGCCGAGGAAAGGTTGGTCTTGAGAAAAAATATTTAGCGTAGTACTCCGGGATAAATATATATACTTTACTCAATAAATTAACGTGGTGATCAAAATGAATTTATATCAAATAGAAAGTTGTATTAAGTGTATTTCATTGCTAATGTTTCAGCAGGAGCGGTGGGGACTTCCCAAGACTCCGCTTCTTCTTTCGCATTGCGAGGGAAGTGACAACCATGTGAATTTGGGAGGTCTCTGGGCTGTTTGTAATGTAAATACTGTATGACAGAGTGAGTGAATGAAAATTGTAAATAAAGTATGAATGAAAACATTTATCACTATTACTTATTACCCAATGAGGCAGATTGTAATTTTATCATTTTAAAGTTTTTTTATAATAATAACTAATGTTTCAGAATGTTCCACTGTAAAATGATTCAAATGTTTTAGTAAGAAAATTATTATATTTAATAAGAAAAATGATGAACAGATAACATGAACTTGATTACAATAAACTTAATTCTTATTTATGGTACATCGATGGCTGCTAAAGATGAAAAGGCTGGTTTAAGCACTCTGTCATAAGCCCCAGAGACTTGTGAAGCCCCCTCAAGACTAGCTGTCAAGCAAGTGAGCTTCAGACTAACTAACAAGCTAGTGTCATACTCTCCGGACAGAAGTCCAAAATCAAGCGCTTAGCACAGCTGCTAAGGAAGTCCTATCACTCGAACCGAAGTATATATCCTTTAATCTTGGACCGTATTTCTCACTCTTCAACAGAAGTTTTTTGTTTATGCCCCTTTGAGTTCGTGTATGCCTTTTCACACCTTCTTGCATACCTTCATGGGTTATGCACACTATTCTTGGTCTACCCTTGCTGCTGAGTACTATAACCCTTCAGGCAGTTACTGTCGTGACGGAACAAAAGAAGAGTAGTAAACTGTTAAATTATCCAGCCCTTAAACGACACTATACGAAGAGTTGTCACCCTTGATCCAAAATGGCCATAAAGCAAGACATTCGGCCTATTCCCCACTTTTACAATATCTGTATCTTATAATTTTACACTACATTTTCCATGATGGAGATGAACATGTAACATGCTCGAGTCACTTTGGGCCTAACAGAACTGCAGGGCTGCTACTAAGAAATAACAGAGAAACTACAAATCGTTCGTTACTAACCGGGATTCAAACAACCTGCCAGTAGTTCGTTTGTTGGTTAAAGGGGGCTTTTTTCGGTGTTGAACCTGTAGTGGGGTTTTACACATTTATAAAACTCACAATACATTAAATAACTTTTATTTTAGGACAGAACCCAAGGTACAAAATTTACATATCTTTCTTTTTTCACACACATGTGTTGTAGGTTATTTATTTGGCGGTCTCTATGGGTACCAATCAATGCCAAATTATTATTGTTTAATTTTTAATTTTAAAATTTCACATTTCAATCAACACTAAGAATACAGAATAATCACTTTTGGGTGGTGCCACCACATCACTCTCCCCCCAGTAACTGTGTTACGTTCGAAATCGCGAGGAGCCAGCGAGGGAAAATGCACTACTCTTCCCGAATGCGTCTTCTTCCAAGTTGCTTCAGGCTGCCCAGGATCCTCCGGTTCATCTGCAGGTGGCCCAATAGATTGCTCCCGTGCCGAATCACTCATCACACAACAGATGCGCTGGCTTTAACCGGTCAAGCGATACATTTACTTCTTTACCCTTGATATTTAATGAGTAGTACTTCTCTGCTTGTCGAATGACAAGAAATGGGCCTTCATAAGGCTTTTCCAAACTTTCCCTTACCCGATCCACTCTAACAAAGACGTGTGTCGCCTTTGATAAGTCTTTATGGATAAAGGTAGTAGTCCTGTTTTTGTGTTCCACCGGTCTTGGGTGCAGGCAGTCAATTTGCTGGCGCAGCATGCTGATGAATGTTGGTATACCCGAAGTGGGCCTGGGAGTCTCAAAGAAGTCACCTGGAAGTCTCAACGATACTCCGTATACCATCTCTGCTATGGTCGCTGACGCATCTTCATTTAGACAAGTTCGTACGCCTATAAGAATAGTTGGAATCACTTGTGTCCACTGTTGTTTTCCGTGAGCTTTGATGGCTGACTTCAGCACTCGGTGAAAACGCTCGATCTTTCCATTTGACTGCGGGTGGTACGCAGTTGTATGGTTTATTCCACAGATTGATGTCAATGATTTAAATAATTCACATTTAAATTGTTTGCCTTGATCAGCAATTATAGTAACAGGTGTTCCAAACCGACAGATCCAAGGTTGGTAAAAATTCCGTGCAACGTTTTCAGCTGATGTCTCTTTCAAGGGAATAACTTCAGTCCATCCAGTAAATCGGTCGATACATGTTAAACAATGGGTGTATTCTTCAGATGGTGGCAGGGGTCCAATTAGATCTATATGAACAGTGGCAAATCTTTCGTCTGCAATCGAGGAAATGGAATCATTGAGTTCTTTCAAAGCCACCTGTAAATTCTCACATCTGTTAACCAATTTTCCAGATTTAACCGAACCATTTTCATTGAAGGTGAATGCTAAGCATGATGTAAGGCACCACATTGTCACTAGTGATGGACCGCCTGTTTTTAGCAAGCCAAGAAGATTAGATCCAGAGAAGCTGCAAGTTGCTAAACAAGAATTTCAGAGCATGCCCAACAATGGAATTATTCGAGCTTCCAGTTCACAATGGGCAAACCCTCTACACATGGCGACGAAGAAAAATGGCCAATGGCGAGTATGTGGAGACTATAGAAGATTAAATGACAGGACACTACCCGATAGGTACCCCATTCCGAGGATAGATGATATAAGTCAAATTCTTCTAAATAAATCAATTTTCTCAAAATTAGACCTTTGCCAAGCTTACTATCAAATACCTCTTAATGAAGAAGATAAACAAAAAACAGCCCCGATTACGCCCTTTGGATTGTATGAATTTAATGTTATCCCATTTGGACTGCGCAATGCGCCTAGTACGTTCCAACGTTTTATTATTGAAGTTTTGAGAGGACTGGATTTTTGTTTTTTTGGATGATATACTCATGCAAATGCTGAAGAACATAATCATCACTTATCAGAAGTACTTCAACGACTCAGCCATTACGGTCTCCGGATCAACATCAGTAAATCTGTGTTTGGTTTGGCAAATATAATTTTTTTTGGTTACCTTATTTCGTCAAATGGTACAAAACCTGATCCTGACAGAGTAAGTGCCATTGGCAACCATGATTTACCAAGAACTATAAAACACCTAAGGTCTTACTTAAGAATGCTGAACTTCTATCGCAGGCATCTACATCATGCTGCAGGCAATTTAGCAAATCTCACTAATTTTCTTAAGGGTGCTAAGAAAAATGATAAAACTAAGATTGTATGGACACCAGAAACTATTGAAGATTTTCAACAGAGCAAACAAGCCTTAAGTAATACAGCTCTGTTAGCATACCCAAATCCTGATTGTGAACTCTCATTGTTTGTAGATGCATCTGACTTGGCAGCTGGAGCTGCTTTGCAACAATGGGAAAATAGTTCATGGAAACCTATTGGATTTTTTTCCAAAAAGTTTTCTGAAACACAGTGCAAATACTCTACATATGACCGAGAACTTACAGCTATTCATATGTTAATCAAGTACTTTTAATATTTGTTGGAGGGAAGGTCATTTGTAATATATACAGATCATAAGCCTTTGATTTATGCATTCAAACAAAAGAACGACAAAGCATCCCCTCGCCAACTTCGACAATTGCAATATATTTCCCGGTTCACAACAACCTTGATTCATGTTTCAGGAAAAAACAATATGATTGCAGATTACATGTCTCGACTAGAAGAATGCTCTGCAATTGATTTCACCCAAATAGCAGAAGCACAAACACATGATGAAGAACTACAACAACTGCGTACTTCTGCAAATACTGGATTGATTTTCAAATTCTACCCTCTTGAAAACGGAAGCCAATTATGGTGTGATGTTTCAACAAAGGAAATTAGACCATATATTCCAAAAGATTTCCGTTATAATATATTCAAACATTATCATAATATGTCACACCCTGGAATCAGATCTACGGTTAAGCTGATATGTTCTAAGACAATTTGGATGAACATGAAAAATAATTTGCGCTCATGGGCAAATGCCTGTATCGCATGCCAAAAAAGCAATTGAAGTATCACAAAATCTGCACTAGCTAGCTATCAACGTCACTTTAATGTGCTCTTCAAAGGTACATTAATGTAGGCAGGGGATGGGGTGCAATAATCACAGCATGGATTTACAGCATACTCAAAATCGAAGGTAACCTTGAATGTGATTCTACTGCAGTAACCAAATAAACAAAACCTGCGGTGTTGGCAAGACGCAGTTTACCAGGAGAGGGAAAATGAAGGTTAAAAATGAAAGTAAGGCAATTCGCAGAAAAGATTTTGTCAGCAACAATTCTGTTAGTTATATATATATTTTTTTTCTAAACCCCTTTAAATTTTAATACAATGTGTAAAAATATGTACAAAATAATCGACAAATTCTGCTATGCACAGATGCATTTGAAGGAGGTTGGGTGACATATATAAGATAGAAGTTAAAAGGAAAATACATAAATACATTACAAGGTGATGGGGCTCACCTTCAGTTTAAAAAATGGGAGAAAAACTTACAAACTAAAACCTAAACCTATAACCTAAGACTAAAGCGTTCCAGCCGCGACAGCGTCCTGCCATCGATGGGGGAACGGAGCGGGGTTTATAGTGTTAAACACCGGGTTTGTCAGGTATTGCAGGGAGTCAAAAAATTTGATATGTCTACGTTGGATGAATTCATCCACCGTAGGCAGCTCAAATATCTCGTGAAGTTAACTGTTGCTCCGCAGCTCGAATGAAGTACCTCTGATCACTTTCATCAGTATACCGTTTTGTAATTGTGGGAGTCACCGGGCTGTCGTATACGTCAGATAACGAAAAAGTGGTGAACCATACAGTAGAGTAGGCCTGAGTACACTATTGTAGATCAATAGCTTGAGACCCAGTGATAGATTGGGGGAAGTCATTAAATGCGTAAGCCGGTAAGACTTCGTGCGAGTTTGCTTTAACTTCTTCGCAAAATGATTACTAAAATGGAGGTGTCTGTCCATTTTAATTCTCAGATATACTAGGTTGTTGGCTGGTGAATTAGTTATATTATTTATACTACGGTTTAAGTTGCTACAGAAGTTCTCTGCCATTTCAAAAATTAACTGTGGTGCCATTTAAAGCCCCTATTGTAACCAATATCCTTGTGTGGTTAAATACGGAGCCTGGCTTACATTCTTTCGTAACTCATCATTAACAAAAACTGAACGGTGACCGGATTGATGGAAGCATGAAGACTAACTAGTTAGTACTCCCTACATTGAAGCGTTTAAGCTGACATGTTTCGAACAGAACCCTTTCACCATCAATAGATTTATTGATGTGAGCTTCGAAATCAATCCTTTGTTCCTGTAGTGCCTTAAAAGACCATGTCGGGTCGTCACTAGGGGGTGCCTGTTCACCTTAGCCCTGCTGAAAAGTGCGGATTGTCCAAGTTTATAACCTGGACGATCGTTCCATGAAGGCGTTACTATCTGACTCTATTTATGATAGGTATGTGCCCTGACAATGCACTATGTTCAAGAGAACAGGTACAGAGGTTTTATAAAGAATTAGTCAAGTTTTCAGAGTTCGAGTGGAAAACAAGCAAGGGTCACCGAGTAAAGGTCCCGAGAGACTAATCAACAGGGCCAGGAGCCCTGCCTTAAGTACCCTCTCCCCTTGCCTGCGGGGAGGCTGCAAGGGTCTAAGCCGGCAGTGACAAGCCCCGGCTTCACGCACACCTGTGGCGAGGAACGTGACCGCCGCCGTATTACCCGGCCAGGGGACAAGCTCTGGAGGTAGAGAGGCCCCAAAAGGGTTGTTACATTTATGACTGTTTATGACCTGTCTCGTGTGACTTAGTTGGCTTCCGCCTTTTATTGCTTAACACATTCACAATGATTTATATTTGTTTATAATACATTTAGTTCATGTTATTATACTTTTGCTTACAATATATATGCAATAGAGTATAAGGTGATTTATCTTATGCAATTAGCGGTCGCTACAGACCACAAATCATAATGTTTCTTTGAACATTCTTGTTCCGATTGTAATATGCAAGCAAATACCACTAGAGCGAAAAACTAAAAAGAGGATTAATAAATTCATGCAATTGCATAAATTATATATAACCAGAAGAGTGAAATAAGGATTTAATGTTATATTTTAAAGTCAACAATGTTTTCATGGATAAGGACATATGTAACAATTTGCACATGATAAATAAATGTAGAATGTTGCTCTACTCTACTAGAATCTAAAGGAACTGCTCTACTAAGGTACTAAAGTAATATAATACTAAGGTCCAACCCTTGCGTACTTACATTGATATAATTTGGATTCTTTATAAAAAGGATCAAGGGAGATGTTAGCTATTCAGATGTTGGCAAAAGAAAATGATTCGTTGGACCTATCACTGATTGTGTTCGTTCATTATCAAATTGCCTTGCCAACAGCTGAGACGAGACAGGAAACTGCCTGAAGTTTATCTACTACAACAGCATTCGAGCGCAATTGACATGGTGTGTAGTTGTCAGTTGGTCTTTGACAGTCAAGTCAGCGAGCACCTGCTCCCAATTGACTAAGCAGTGGAGTCTTTGCCGAGTTAATGGGACCTGTACATCTGTCAAAGATAACGTAATGTTGCCCACAAATTAGTGGACAAAGGAAATTTTATAATTGTCTAATTATTTTCAAATGGTATGCTCATTGCATACTATATTCTGGTTGGTTAATTTGTGCTAGTAATAAAAATAATTTCCTGACATAGTGTAATAATACATCAAATAAATATGTTGGTGTTTTTTTTTAAACTAATGTCGTTTTGATAATGGTTAATAGAATGATCATAGCATAATTTATGTATGAAAACATTTTGGGCCCAAGTATACATTTTTATTGAAACTTTAAATTAAACTTGTGACTATGTTCTATTGCTATTTTGGCTTTAATCTGAAAAATGCCAAAACTTACGCTGGAAAAGATGGTCCTTGAAGGGGAATGTAGTACTTTAATTTTCTGGTGGTTAATCGTTAAGATGTGAACCAAGATAAATTGCCATGCCATAAACTGGTTAATGTTACCCATTGCTATATTAAATGGCAATTAAATTAATTGCTTCCTTCATGTCTTCCTAAGAATGCGTATCACACAGTCTAGTTGACGTGATGTTTTCATTCCTTATGGTACCGAATTAATTCAGACCTCAAAAACAATTTTTAATTAAGGTGTGATGAATAATATATTAAGTAAAAGCATGAGCAACTAATGTATTCTCAATTCCTTTATCTGAAATAGTTATTTTTCACTTTTCAATAGAGCTTGCGTTCACCATTTATACTAATTTTATATAAACCCTACAATAAAAGAGTTACTTATTTATTATTTATTTTGCTCACAGGATAAAATCTCTAACCAATTCGAGCCAAGAGCTTATTAATCGTAAAATAATTAATACCTTATATATACTATATTTTCCTTACGTGATCACTTATTATTATAACTGAAATTACATTCTTCTACATAATTTCATTAGATAGGATCATTACCCATCAAAACAATATCAATTATAATACATTATTTTCGTGATAAACATAACTTTTTGCGTCCTATAAATTTACCAAGAAAGACAAGATAATTCTACCTAGACTACCAAGATAATCGTCGTTTCTTACAATTCCAAATGTCGTACATCACCAATACTCGAAGAATATTTGTATTAAATATCAAGCACTTACAAAGTTTTTATTTTTTTTATTGTTATTTTTGACAAGCGCGTAGATGAGTCATAACTGAGCGTGAAAAAGATCGCCAAAACCAATTGGATTTAATAAGGACGTAGTACGAAGTCGGGCGAAGGCTAGGAACAATAAGTCTGTTGTATTAACAAGTTATAAACCTTTATGTTAAAGTATCAACATTCTTCTTCATTTGATCGGACTGTACCTGTCCGTAATATTAAGAAATACATGGATTTGTTTAATGTAACTCATTATCCTAATATTATGTTTGTTACAGTAGATTGGTAGGGATCAATATATGTTGAAGGGTCCAAATTATTGTATTTTTAATGTTATAAATAATGGTATTCATGCCTATTGTATGTTTCAATTTAGGTCGCAATTCCTCACGTGATCTGGAAAAGCACATAAAGCAGAAGATGAAGAAATTAATCAAAGAGTTAGTTTGTCGGAATTCTACGTTCACAGCATCTATGATATGTATGAAATATTGGTAGGAACATGGATTAGTCCTGGTGTCCTTAAAACGATAAGAGACAGTATATAGGTGCGCCATGGTCGGCCTCAGGGGTGCTGGGGTATTGTACTCGCTATCGTGCTCACTCCAATCCACAAGATGAAACACAATTGAAGAAGCCCTAAAACACGTTGAAAAAATCTCACCAAGCGCTGTAAAATAATAATTATTATGATAAAAATAAATTAACAATAGGTGATGTAAAACTCAAAACTAAAAAAAAATAGTCAAAAGTCCTGCACCAATGTGACGAGACGTTACATAATAAAATTTTAAGTTTACAGAAGAAAATGAAAATTGTGGAAAATTTTCCCGATGAGATCATTAAGTCAAGACTCAATGGAAAGTCAGATGAGCCGATTTTTTCCCTAGGACTGGATAAATAAAAATAATATTGATAAAATTGGAAGAACGTTTTAAATCTGATCAGCTGTTTCCTTCCATCAGAACGCTGCAAATCCCTATTTAAGCATTTATTTTATTTTAACTTTTTATTTCAGAACGGGAGTTTCGGATGATAATTTATCCGAGATAAAAGAGAATTTAGAAGTGGCCGGCAGTAAAGAATGTCTAATTGGAGCAGATCTGATAGGATTTAGTGGCCCCGCCCGTGTCGGGTCGTGCATCAGCCCAACTGTGATTTAGTGAAAATTAAAGCTTGATTCTCCAGCACCTCCCTGTCCTGTTCCCAGCTTTATCTCGTCTGCGGTCCTGCTCAACATTGTGGGTGGTCGCAATGGCCCCGTTGAGAGAAAAAACAAATGTTAATTTCAACATTGCATAAAGATAATTATCCGTAAAAAAAATAATTTCCCGTTAAGAGATCTGAACTGACGCGATAAGAGAAGAAACAATAACAACAATTTTTATTAATATAAAATTACAATCTGCCTTTTATTAGGCAATGAGCAATTGAAATAAATGTTATCATTCATACCATATAGCCCAGATGCCCCCCAAGTCCACAAGGTTGTCACCTCCCTCGCATGCGAAGGAGGAAGCGGAGTCTTGGGAAGTCCCCCACGCTCCTACGTCAGCCGCGTCACTGGGAGAGAAGAAACAGCCAGCGTTTACTTTTTTGTCCCAATCTTCGTTTATTTAATGAAAATTTTATTTTTAAGGACCTTTGGTTAAGAAATATCTCACCTTGATGTCTTAGAACTAAGGCAGTACATATGATTGCAAAAGGATTTTTCTTTAACATAAAACTCTAACATCTAAGATTTTTCTTTATTAATTAAGTTTGCTTTGCCCAATAAATATATATTAATTTAAACTTAATTTAACTCATATGTAACAGAAATACTTTTGATGCATATCCTTATAATAGCACAAATAAGTCTGTTGTATTAACAAGTTATAAGCCTTTATGTTAAAGTGCCAACGTTCTTCTTCATTTGATCGGACTGTACCTGTCCGTAATATTAAGAAATATATGGATTTGTTTAATGTAACTCATTATCCTAATATTATGTTTGTTGTTGATTGGTAGGCATCAATATATGTTGAAGGGTCCAAATTATTGTATTTTTAATGTTATAAATTCATGTCTATTGCATGTTTCGATTTGCTGGAGTTGATTATAACACTGTTTAGTAATTGCATTTTTTTTTGTTTAGTAAATTTATTTTCATTTAACCATTTTTTTTTTTTAGATTCCCTTGTTAGAGCAAGAAACAGTTAATTGCAGCACCAGAACTGAGTATTCACAACGCCAATGCAACTCCTAGCCAACTTACCCAGTCACTTATTGCTCTCTATGTCCTTACATTGGATCGATTAATCGTCGTTTGTAAAACAAACAATTCCCATTCATCTTATTTTATCTAAATTATTGCACAATTCTGATATATGTATCCGTAGAAAGATAAATGTTGTGTATTCAGATACAGCTGCATATATTAGATACATTAGTATATTGTATATTAGGATTCAAGTAAGTATCCAAAAAAATGAATTACAACCTTCTCCGAACGTAGCAGCTGTAAATAATAAACATGAAGGGTTTACTTAACTTGGAAAAGAATAGTATATAGACAATTAAGTATATTTAAAGCAGAAATCACTTCTTTACTATTCCTCACTTAACGCTTGTGTTTGATATTTAATTTATTTGTAGTTGTTGGTTTATTTAAATATCATTCTTTGTATTCTTTTTATTCTTATACTTAACACAAGTTTTCGACCTTTTCAGTTCTCAGGCTTCCTCATTCTTCGAAAAGATACGATCGATCTGCTACATAAAACCTGTTGGAGCTCTTTCGCCCCCCCCCCGTCCTCTCTGATACGAATGCAAATAAAAAAGAATTCCTCTCAGGACTTGGTATTATATCAGCAACGGGGGAATAAAGTATGAAGCGTGGATAGAGAACATAAGAGGGTGTTCCTTTAACACATACATAGAAGTATCTGATTACCAGAGAGTTGTATTTAGGCCTGCAATATTTATGCACTCCGGGGGGGTCTTCTCGTTTTGTCTTCGGTCGTGCAGAACCTTTGTCAATATACTAAACCTTGATCACCTCAAGTGGACATGAAGCACCGGGAAGTAATTAAAACCATGAGTATGTAACACATACTTGAAGGATTCAAACATGAAACATTTGTGGCATCAAAGATCGCAAAGTTCAAACAACGAAGATTAAAAAAAGTAATATTGCAAAAAAAAAGAAATGAATCAAAAAATTTTGAATTTGACATTAATATACACAATTTAAGGAGAATTACTACTGACGTAAAGATATCGTGTATTTTAGAATATCATAAAACATATCAGAATTTTCAAGATAAAATTTCGAGTTCTTTTTTAAATCTGTTATTAATTGTTACATCACTAGTCAACAATTATCCTGAAAGGCTGACATTTATTGAAGACTACGAATTTAATTGTCTTTAAATTCATTATTTCCACTACTGCGCGTAGAATTGGTAACTTTTCAAGATACATAAAAACATTTCTCTCGAACCTTGACATTGAAAAACGCACCAGCGTGTTGGAGAGGGAGGTTGTGTATACAAAAAATTAATAAATCCAAGCAGAGGCAATAAATATGTACATTGAGCTGGAGTTACATATTATTTTGGAATATATTTTTTTCTCATTGCTTTAGTTCAATATTACTTGCTTCAATATATCATAGATGAATTAATCAGGCAATTTATATATTTTTTGGGTTTAAAAGTAGCAAAAAAAAATATTTAGTGATATAGGAATTTTCTTGTGTCTCGTGATGATTTTTTTTTTCACTGATAGTGAGGATAAATAAATATTTATAACAAATTTATTTACTTTTAGGTTCTATTATCTCTGAATTATTCACGGTTTCGACTGAGATCACCTGACGGCCGGGAGAAGAGAGTGGTGAAGAAATAATGAGCGGTGTATGACTGCAACCTTTTCACAAAGGTGGAGTAGGAATTATGATTTGGGCTGGGATAAATTTGGAAGCTTGCAGTGAATTAATTTTCATAGAAGGGTCTCTAGCATCTGCTGGCTACATAGAGAAGGTCCTTTCGTAGGCTGTTGTCCAATTTGCACCATACTTTGAAAATGAATTGTTATCTATGCACGATAATGCACGGGCTTATACAGCATGAACTGTTTCCCTGGGAAACGCTTCAATCCCATGTTTAGAGTGGCCAGCATGTAGTCCTGATATAAACCCTTTTGAGTAGAGAATACGAATAAAAATACGTCTAACTTTACCAGATTCATTTTAGGAGTTAAGGGTTGCCCTAAGGAAAGAACACCCCTCTGGAATTAATTCAAAGCCCTATGTAATGCGTGCCGTAATAAACACAAAAAGCGGAAACATCCTATTAATTTAAAATTAGTTAATGATTTTTTTTTTAATTCCACTGGTTTTTATTTAGTTTATACTTTTAATAATCTTAATATGTTTCATAAAGCCTGTTTTTTATTCTAAACGTTTATAAGAAATTGATTGGAAATCAGTACAAATACTTTTCTGAGAGATCACAAGATTTAATATTTTTTATTATTTCCTCCAGTTGTTTCAACTTTATTGTTCAATTTACAGTATTCAACCTTTCCGCTGCTTTACTGCAAGTGTCAGGGGCAACAGTATATCATTCGGTTTTAGTTTACAGTATGTGCTCACATTCCTTCTTCTCAAATCTTTATAAGTAAAGTTTTGAAAAAAATAGAGAAAGAAAATGTAATTTTAAGTAATAATATACTGAAGAAAAATAAAAGTAAGCTTCGGAATGTTATCAAAATGTAATAAACCATTCGGGTAGTCTACATATACAAGAATACAAAACAAAAACATGTTCCACTTAGTGAGCTGCGTAGTGAACGATATGTATTAATAATGCAATTTTAAATGTGGTGAACATGCATTAAGGATAATAAAATTAGCATTGTAACCCATTGTTTTACATACCTTATTACGTTTCAAGGCGGTACTCAATTACCGTTAAAAGGTCTGTACACGCAAAGGAGCCGGTAAATGTACGGGCTCAAGTTGTCCGTATCTGATTTTTTATTCTCATTGCATCCGGTTTATTTGTTTATATATAATGTTGAACAATGACATCATGTGTGGTTGGCAACATATTCCTCATTAACAGGGATTTTAAGCCATGTTTCAACAAAATGAAAGAGGAGAAATTGGTAATTTTAATTTCATCTTTAATGTTGTTATGAATTTTTATCTTCATTAAACAGTAAATTTCATTAATTTTTTTTTTAACATATTCTTTCCCTGGATTGACCAAACGGATTGTTGTTGGTTATAAAAGCTAACGAAAATATTCTGATCAATTATTAGTTCCTTCACGATTTTTATCATTTTTTCTAGACTTTTTATAACAAACACTTCGGCGTGTTTTTATTTTATCATGATGGAGTTAAGAATGAATTAAACAGTGAATTTTGAAGTTGATTTGTAATTTTATTCCAATGTTTGTTATAGTTAGCAGTGTTAATTAGAAGTTTTTTTTTGTTTTTTTTAACAAAAAAGATTTTGTTCCTTCTCTGAATTAACCGTAAGCTTTGTAAATGATTAGAAAAGCTATTGAAAATATTGTAATCAAATAAAAGATCCTTTAATATTTTTTTAGACTTTTTCTAACACATACTTCATGATTTTTTTGTTTTGGGGTATAATTAACTAAAATTTTAAAAATTGAGTTTAATTTATCGATCAATCTCTCAGAAATTTGATTAAGGGCCTATTACACAGTAGATTGAGAAGATGACGATGAGAAGATAGGATAATGGAGACTATCCAGGAGAGGGATCACCTGGGAGGTCCAGCCTCCATGTGAAGGGAGTGTACACTGGATTCCAGGCCCCTCCCCCCTCCCCGCTGGAGCCATCGCCCGCTCCAGGCCCGGGCAAGATGAAGAAATAAACCTTTATTAATTACAACGGTCGGGGCCACTGGTTCATTCATAAAGTAGCTACCACCGGAGGAGTAGTTAAGGTAATGTCTTGAGGTGCTCTACGGGGCCGTAGTGAACCCCCTGACCCGTCGATTGTGAATTAAGATGATCGATAACTCCCCCCCCCCCCAGATCTGATCTTGAACGAACAGATAAGGCTCTTCCTCGACACTGATTATTATCTCAATGTAATTATAATTGAGCACGTATTTCGGCTTCGAACCTGTTATTGAAATAAATCAACATTCATCAATTCAAAATAAACAATTTAATTAAAGAAAAATCAGTTTTAATATCTGTTTTGATAGTCTCTTCGACACAATTATACTATTTAAAATTTGAAAAAAAAAACGGAGTATTTGAGAGACTACATTTACCTCCATACGCCACCCTTTATTAATGTATTTAAAAGAAAATTATTTACAGTTATTTGTTATCTTGAACAAATGATTCATTAGTTAGAATTTAATGCAACTAAATTCTAACAAATGAAATAGAGTACATTTTTATAGAATGCTAATTACATAATGAAGGTTAATTATGCAATTGTAGATATCTACTTAAGGAACTTTAATATGTGATCTAGGTATATATGTATTCACGTATTTATGAGTTAATATTGTACACTAGTGCAGATATTTTATTTATATATTTATAGCTCATAGTTATGGTTGTATTTCCTTTATATTTTTTTGGTTAACAATTATTTCATTTTATATTTTTCATATCATATAAATATGTGTCTCGTGTATGTGTGAATATTTTATTCATTTTATTTGTACATTATAAACTTTAGTGAGGATTATTACTGTCAAAGAACCAAACTTATCTTTCGAACTTATTAACGAATGTATCAGGAGCATCGACATTATTTTTTTCATTGGTTATTAAATTTACAGACTAAATTTTTATTTATACCAATAATGAATTGATTTGTTTTAATTTATTACATAAAAAACGCAAAATCCATGAAATGTAATTCTAGAAATGGTAATCGTAATAGTGAAGCGTGAGTAATTAAAATATTATACTACCTCATATTTTTTCTCTTGTTTTATTAAACCATGATCACTAAAAATTGCCTAAACACTATAAATAAATAAATAGCTAATACATTGATCAAGTAAAATCGGTTAATTGTGGGAGTCGTGTTGGTGAAGAATCCACCAAACATAATACTCTCTGAAGTTTCTAACTACTTTTTTCAGAGTTAACTAAAATGCTGGCATTTTGTTGTTTCTTCTTCCTTTGTACTTTTACTACATATCACATCATGTATATATTTTGTTTTGGTGCATCTGTACGTTATATTTCCATTGAAAGAAATAATGAAAATAAAAGCAAACCACAAACCTGACAAAAACAACTATAAATAAATACGATAAAACAATAACAGATCAAAGATAAATAACGCCAATGAAAGTAGCATTTATTTTTTTAATATCGTTTTCCACAATGTGCTTGCATATTTAAAACATTATTCGCACTGTCATAAAGTCAAATTTACAATTTACAAATAAAATATTAAATTAAATAAAAGTAAATAAGAAAAAAAAATATTCACACATATACACAAGACAGATATTTATCAGAAATGAAAAATATAAAATAAAATAACTATAAACCCATAAAAACATGAAGAAAATACAATTATTATATCGCTCCATTCACCTTTAGTTATTGTTATATTGTTTTGCTGTGTTGTTTTTAATTACATTATGAGAGTGAACTTATTAAGTTCTGTTTCTTAGCTCAAGTGTGAAGTTAAGGACAAATATTGTTGTCTTGCTAAGCAAGCGTTAACTCCACGTATACGGCGTCAGTCCAAAGTTAACTACCTTTGATCGTCTTCCTTTGACAGCGCTGTTCCATCTTTTCGTCCGTTATGTCAATGTCTATGATTAGTTAAGTCTCTTATGTTGTTGTTTTTTTTCTTATCTCTCTAATTATAAGATTAAGGATGAGGAAAAAATGGAAAAATAAAGGAATATTTGGGATGAGCGGATCCTTGTACTAGGAGTACCTGCTTGAAGGTGGTGTGAGAGGATTAAGGAGTGAGGGAAGCCTCGGTAGAGGTTGATTGTTGCGGTACAGTGGTGAGAGTCCACTGGTGGCTGGGCCTAGAGTCCCTCTAGGCATGTAGTGCAGTGTTATTTAGTTGGATAGCAGTTATGGGTGCCCGTTAGAGGCTTGTTGTTGGTGGACCAAGTGCCGTGATGTCCACCATTTGGTCTGGTTTACCAGATCTTGAGACTTGCCATCTTGCCGGTAGCGGTGGGGGTGTCATGTCTCGAAATGGAGGGTTTTGGCTATGTTTCATCGACTCAAAGAACTTGATGTGTCTTCTTTGGATGGCTTTTGGTGATGACGAGGACACGAAATTTTCGTGGATGTCGGGAGCCTTCATATCACGAAAAGGGGTATGCCATAGTGCCGTGTGCAGGATTTTGTTCTGGAAGCTCTGGAGTCAAGTTAATGTGCTAGTGTGTAGGAATCGGAAGAGTGGTGTCCCAAACAGTAGAGCTGGCCTCAGGACGCTCTTATATATTATATAAGTATATATATATATGTATTTGAGTAAAATTCATGCACATGAAGGATCCAGATGGTTGATTTAGCTGTCATACCAGCTAGGCTTATTGCTCAGAATAACATAGAGTACTTTTGTACTAGAAAATCTTATCTTATGTATTTAAGTCAATCAGCTTTGTGGTTGTTCGGTGACTGGTTCGTGGAAGGTCTTAATAATTTGAAAACAGAACCTGTTCCTGGGTGAGGGGTAACGGTAGCTCAGTTGGAGGTGCATCTGGACTTCTTGGCTGGAAGATTCTTGGCTGAAATGCCACCTATACGTATTTAATAAAAGCCTTAAGCTTGTTATGCTTTTTTTGTTTCTGTTTTCCTACTTGTAAATAAGTGGATATTTTAGAGTTAGGTATTAACAGTGACTTAGTGGCACTTCGTATGCTCTTGTAACTATATGTAATGAAACTTTGTGTTTTGTCCTCTCTACAAGTTATGAAGCATTTAGAATGCAACAATGTGAATCTGTCTGTGATTTGTCCTTTGCAGACACTGTATCGTTTTAGAATTTTATCTTGCAACGGTAGAGAAAATTAAACATACGTTTTGCCAAGTGTGCATTGCAAGAAGGGATAAATTCGAATTTCCATACTGGAGCCGTAACTTAAAATAAAAAAGGAGGAAAAACAAGTGGTACGCCTTGGGTGACAGCGGGAGGCACCGCACCAGACCCATAACTCCCGACTAAAGCCTCTTTATGGAGACCTATGGCCTATGGATTAGTAATAACCAGGTATTTGTCAAGTAACTAACTCCTTGTGCACCTCGGAGGTAGAATCACTGTGAAACCTCGATTAATACCGACCACATTCAGTCTACCACAATACCGTCTCTGCATTGGAAGCAGTCTAGTACTGTCTCCAGTGGAGGGGGTAAAGTCACCAGTTTCACCTACTACATCGTTGTTATAAGTGGGTTTGATTGAATTAATAATGGTTGGCTGATTGGATAAGTAGTATGGGAAAATCAGCCAAAAGATCACTTTGACGCTTATGTTTCATGTTAACAAACTTTGGTGGGACAAACTAGCATGTTTTGAAGCAACAAAAGTCAATTAGAACCTATCTAAGATTTTTAAGACATTATCTGATGGCTTAAGAAACAATAAAGGTACTTATGGCTTTATTACTATTTTGAGTTTATGTTAAGTAAATAACGTCCTATTTTAGCCTTCTCATTAGTTGTTTATCACTTATTCTGCATGGATATAATCTCAGGTACGAAAATTCAGACACTGCTATCACTATCAACATTCTAACCACTTGAGAATGGCTCTTTAGGCTGCTGAAAGTGCTTGTGAATTAGAAATAATTAACTTGTGGTAAGGCCGAAATAGTACGATATTTACAAAACAATTATTTTTAAGAATATTTTAACAACCTAAGCAATTGAATGTAATCAAACTTAAAGCTTTAGAAAGCAGTTTTATCTTATCAAGACATTCCGACCTGATCTTAGATAAGCAGAGAAAGCGGTTTATGTATCCAGTGTATTATAGTCTGGGTTTGTAAAATGCACTGTATTTAAAAAAAAAAAAACTTCACTTCATACAATTTAAAAGATATTTTTTACAGCCATACTTTGTATAAAATGTAGCAGACATACATAAGAAATGGAACCACTGGGTACAATTTAACTTTATTCTGTTCCTTATAGCTTCTAAATGTTTTAACTCAAAATATTTAAAAAAAAAAAAGGGGTTTCGACACAAATTATAAAATTACATCCAAATTTTATGTACGAGTATGTTTTATGATACATACTAGCCACAGTATTCATTATGTAATCAAACTGTTTATGACTGAAAATTGGGAACTCTATGTAGTATTAGGGTAGTATTATGTATTAGGGTACTCTATGTAGATTTTTTTTGTTTTTGTTTTTCATATTAGCCAAAGATAGCAACGCAAACAGTTTATCAACGCACACATGCATTGGAGCTTTACCGGGCAACATGGGACCCGCTTACACGAGACATCACGCCAGAGCATGGTTACCTAAGCTCTTGTGCCAACAGATAACCGAACTAAAATTTCATTGGACTGTTATTTATAAAATTATTGGTTAAACAGAAAAAAAAAAAAATTGGTATCAGCCGAGATTAGAAACCTTAACCATTTAAAAACCGTTTATACGGATTGCTAAAGATTAATTAACCACGATTGTTAATCATATTTGTGACCTATAATGGACGCCTAAGAGGCAGTTTTGAACCTGTCTGCGATCCAAGAGGACCAATTGTAGAGAATCAGAGCTCGAGATAAAAAAAAATGATGATAGATGAGAGAGAAGGCTGTAATCATGTTGAAAGTGAAAAGGACTTCGTGGTCTCTTAAAACGTGACCTACACAGCAGCAGCAGAGCGTAGCATCCACAGGAGCAAATGGATAAACATATTAACAATCAATAATAATAAAAGTATACCGATCAATAAATAATTACGCAAATGAAATTGCAAAATAATTATTACGCTTTATAACACAAAGTATCAGCTCAGCCCTTCTGCTTGGTAATTTTACTTATGAATTTGAGTTTTATCATCAAAATTAATTCAGTATTTCTGTATGAGACCAACAGTGGTGAGGGAATATTACAGTCCTAGGCTCGAAACATATTTTGGAATATGTATACCATATTTATCTTTTTCATTAATAATTTTTAAATTTTCCAGTGGGCTTATTAACCACATCGAATATAACCAAAAATTAATTTAGAATTCAGTAGAAATAAACATCAATTCATTGGATTCAAGCGTCACACAGAAGACCTGTCAGTCGATTGGGATATACTGAACAATCCAGAAGATACAATATATAGAAAGACTGGTTTTTTTTTTCAATCTTACTCACACTTGCGTACTATTATAAAAACCACATTTTCGTGAGTTTTGAAGGTTGTGCCTAGAATATGTTACTGACCTTTTATCCACTGTGGGTTTGTTTACCCGATACAATACAGAATAAAGTGTGACAAACGTATTTACAGTGTTATATTCATTTATGGCTGTCAGTTAATAATCACTGCATGGGCCCAGGTTTTTACTTATTTGTGTTCTTAACTATGATACATTTTTAAAATGAGTTAGATCAGATTCAAAAATAAGAATGTATAATGTATTGTTGATTACAGTATATTATATCATTATGGAATACATTATTAAATAGTTAATACTTTCCGTGAAATATATTAAGTATAAATCATTACATTAGTGGCTATGCCTTTTTAAAATTATTGATTTATCTCTTACATTGTTTAAAACGGCCACTTTTTTTTTTTTACATTTTTTGTCCTTTAGTCTTCACAAGGTTTCAAAAAAAACAAAAACATGGATCGGTTGGCAGTTCTGAACTACTTGTTCAAAAGATAGAGATTTCAAGCCTTTGAGAATCGAAAAGTAGTATTTATTCAATTATATAAAAAGCCTGTCATATTAACTAGGGTATCAAATTAAAGAACCAGACTTTCCGATTGATAATAGTTAATATATTTTGAGGCTTTAGTGGAGTATAATTACAAAAAGTAATTAAAACTTTCATTAAATTTCGTTTTAATTATGTTCCTCAGAAAGCCATTATTTTACAAGATAGTTCTTGTCGAGAGCTTGTTTTAACCTCAATGTTTCTTATAGAAGTACCATAATTTACCACAAAATCTACCAAAAGTACCATACTCTAACTATTTAAGTATTTTTTTGAATTTCATAAATTAACTAACTGGTGAAAATTTTCATGAAAACGAACCAAAAAGCATTAGTAGAGCACTATAATAGATCGAATACTCTTTCCCAAGCTCAAACTGAATCCATAGTAAAATTTATATTTATTTACTATCCAAATTTATTTAGGATTATAAACATTATACGTTCACACTTTGTTTTTTTATTAATTGTAATTTTCCTACTTAAGGAATGTCTCGTCAATCCAACTCCTAAATGGACAACTCAAGAATTATATCGCGAATATAAGGTAATTCTATTGTTACTTAATGTGTGATGGGTAATTAATAATTGTGGATGTTTTTATTTATCTAATGTTTTATTCACCAAATTAAATCATATTAAGCTAAACTTTATTTGTATAGGAAGGACTAGAGAAACAATTTAAATAAAATATATGGACGATTTGTTAAATAAGTTTCAAAAATGTAGCAATATCGATTTATATTCAAATGGTCTCTCCCTGCTTGTACAAGCTCACATATCCATGGCTATTAAAGTGTTCTTCTGGTCGACATAACGACCTCTGAGGGCACTCATGCTCTTCTTAATGGCTCGGGAGAAAATAAAGCATAGGATAATGAGCTACCGATGAAGGCCACCTGTCTCCTTCTATTTTCATGATCTTTAATGAGCGTTGTCTGTCAGCTAATCTAATCTTAATGCTCCAAAAAGCGTAACATCAGCCTTCACACCAACTAGGATACAGGTGTTCACAGCATAACCACTGGATCCATTCATGTTGCAGAACCTTCCACTTTTTAGAGATTGTTTTACCCGTGGACGTTGCGGCTGGAATCGGACGCAGAAGTTCATCCGGATGAGTTGATGAAGAAGGCTACTCTCACAAAAGAAAATACATGGTAAGTTAGAACCGTTCAGTAGAGTACCGTTTCTCTTCTTGGAGTCCCGGATGGGCCTCAGAAGGAAATGCCAGCCATCTATAACAAGTCCCTGTTGCAGTCACTCCTCTCCCATGTATAAATGCAGAAACAGGTGGAATGCAGTTTCCATTGAGGGTCGTATACCATGTGCAGTCTGCACGTACTAACCATCCCAGTAGGTTTCCGCTGTCAACTTCCATACTCTTCGCCAAGGTACCGATTCTAGAGCTTTTCCAGGGTTGGTACCGTGTGGACTAGAACTCATGCGAATGCCTAGCCCAGTTCACCCAATAAGGCAGCATGACTTGTTAGTGAGGGGAAAAAACCCTTATGTGCTGCGTAGCATGTGTTTCTATCCATGTGTAAAATCTGTTCACCATACCAAAATAATGAGTCCAAATATATTTTCCAAGCCTGGAACAAGAAGAGGCTTTATTTTCAAATAGGTACGGAAGGGTCTTTCGAGTGCCTGTATTTCTGGCTGACTGTTCATCGATAGAAAAAGTAAAAATGCAAGTTGAGACTAATAATATACACATTTAAGAGTTTATAAAACGAATTTATTTAAACTTCAAATTAGACTTCCATTTGAAATCGCATGTCTATATCCATTCACAGGGGACTCGATAAGACCTGGACAAACCGACACCAGTGCAAATTTGAAAAAAAAAATCAACGTTACAACATAATTACGTCGAGATACAATAATCTCATGAACGCCACTTAGGCTATAAATTATATTCTACATCGTACATTCAATACATATAAAGACTTTACTTTTGCTTACATTTTTTAAGCTTATTAGTTTTTATCCCCAAACATGCGAATTATTCAAAAAGAGTGAAACTTATTCTAAAAAAATTGTATCAGAAGATAAAATCTCACTATATTTCATAAGGCCAACTTGTAATAAAGAAATACAAATTATTATCATTGATTTCAAGTCCTGTGTTCAACACATTTTCGTCTACATTATATTATTTTTTTTTTCTTAGCTCTCCAATTATAAGATTATGGATGAGGGAAAAATAAAGGAATATTTGGGTTGAGCGGATCCTTGTACTAGGAGTACCTGCTGGAAGGTGGTATGAGGGAATGAAGGAGTGTGGGAAGCCTCGGTAGAGGTTGGTTGTTGCGGTACAGTGGTGAGAGTCCACTGGTGGCTGGGCCCAGAGTCCCTCTAGGCATGTAGTGCAGTCTTATTTAGTTGGATTTAGGGAAAATACTCAATACTTGATAGGGTTTCCTATCAGAAAATATTTTCCAAGACTAATATAGTTACTTTGAAATGCTTGGGCTGATAGTATATATTTTTTATTTGTAAGAAACACAGTTTTCCTACAAAAAAACAAATTATTTTTCATGACTTGATATTCTTTTGTATAAGAGACCGTTCCATGCTCGAGGCATCAAGTAACAGCCAAATAAAACTCTTTTCTAATATTTGAGTTCAAGAAATTTGTTAGAAGCATTTTTAAATTAAATCCCTTTGAATGAAATCTCTAATTTCTTATGAATCCTCGAACTCTTCGAAAAAGGTTTGAATAAGCTAACGCATTACTCAGCGACTGGACAGTGGTCACAACTAGTAGCAACCACCTGCTTTCCCTGGCTCTTTCTTGCTGGAGAAGAAAGTGTTGTCAGTGTATATATAACTTATCTTTCACAACATTTTCATATGCGTCAACAATGACAATGTAATGACTAGGCAATCGTATGGCAAGTAGTGAAATCTAGACATGTCTTTGATAAGCACAGAACAAAGAGGTTACGTTGACAGTAACGGTCTCACTAATTCCAAGAAACCGCCATATATAAATGGATTCAGATATGTATATTCCTTTTTTTACATAAGGGGATGAATGTACGGCTTATATATAATTCGAAACAACCAACTCTTTCGTTTCGTTACGAGATCACATGTAAATACACCCATTATTGAGAAACAATGTCTTCTTCGGTAGAAAATCTTTAGGCCGCCTACATTCGAGTTACTAAATGGCCTGGCGGACCGGTTTTTTATTTCTAATGGCCGCTTATCTAACGGAAAAATGTATCAATAATGTATGGACAATGTATTGTCCTGAAGGAGTGGAGGGAGTATGTTGGTCTTGTTAGTTCTCAGGTCGCCTCTTAACTGGTGCGATAAAGGCAGTGAATTAGGTCCTGGGGCCTCTTCCTCGCCCCAGCCTCTTTCTCATCAGTCCTACCAGGCCATCTTTGTAGAGAACACAACTTTGTACTTCAAGCCGTCACACTGAAGAATCCTAAGAAGTCGAATAGACTAAGCGCTGGTAGCAAATGAAATAATATACTCCCACGACAGATCCAAAGGCAACCAGTTCCTCCCCCCCCAAAAATTAGATTTTAATTGATAATACTATTAAATTTTTTAGTCTTGGTCCTTTTTATGGTAATTTTTGTGGATAACCATTCTTAACGACTGGTTCTACAGTAAAACTATTTGATTCAACGATTGGTAGCATGGAAATTTTTATTCCCCCTCCCGGAGTTTTATGTAACGAAGTTTGTTAACAATAATTTTCTGATAAGTAAACAATATGCTTGACTGTGATCGAGAGATGCCCAAGTTAGCACCAGAGTGTCCACCAGTTTTTTAAAATACTTGTGAAAAACTTTAATGCTTAATTTAATTTGTGAAAGCATCTTAGTCAATGAAAATTGTCTTCTTAATAAAATGATAACTATAAGTCGATAAAATATTTTTATAAAAACTGCCTTAGAACTTATTAAATTCTAGATTTCCATTCTTGGCTTCTTTTTTGAAATATTTCTAATTTGGAGGTCTCTCATAGTAAGTGAGTCCTTCCAATTTCCTCTTCCCCTTGCCTTTTATCTCAACTCCGTCGTTTTAATTCCTCAAGCTAATAAAAGTGTATTTATGTGCATCAAACACATAAAGGTTATGTGGCAATCTAGTTCTGCCTCAAAATCACTTAGCTTCAATTGTATGGTTTTTCTTTTTACGTCCCATTAGGCACAGATTCCCAAACCACTTCAATTGTCATTATTTCAATTACTAGCAATACACGTACGACCTTTTTGATCATTTGATCAGTAGCGCACATATTTTGGGGCAGCATTTTTCTATCATAAATTATATACAAATGAAAACAAACAATATAATAACGTCATCTGATTGAGATCTAACGATACTTTCCACAGCAAAACTAACAGAGATCTACATTTCCTTTGTAATAATTAGTTAATTAGGTCCTTTATAAATAAAGGAGCAAGTCAAATAAATCTATAATCACAGTTACATTATGTGAATAATCTGTTCAAACAAAACAAACAAGTTTTATTTATTTATTTGCGTACAGTATTTGTTAATAGTCACTCCTTATTTTGATTGACTTAGAAAGGGTGGCGAAATGTGAGGGCCAGCCCAGATGGTAAAAGTTCTTGGTGCGCCACTTGATACCTTCCGATGAATGCGTTCTCTTTTTTTGTGACCTTAAACATGGTTGGAAATTTGAACAGCTGGGCTACCAATCTTTGGATCAAATATAGAAAGAGAATCCAGCTACATCCGGGCAAGGATGGGTAACCACAAAAAAAAAAATAGCCTTATAAAGCAACAAAAGTAAAAAATAATATCATAACCATTAAAGACATATTCTTGATAAATTATGATAAATGTGATTTCTTAATTTTTCTTTCACTTTTCAGTGGTGTTCGAATAATTTTCATAAAATCACGCCCTATTGACCCTGCATTTATGGTTTGGATCTTCAATGTAAGGTTTTTATGGTGAAAACCTGAGGATAAATTAAAAAAAAAACTTAGTGACTCTCTTAATCCCGGCAGCAATATTTGCACGTGAGGCAGCAAGACTTGTTAATTAAATGGCTCTTTTCTACGGTATCATTTGTCAATTTCAAAAGGTGTAATTTATATTTTTTTTGCACTTGGCACCGCAGCAAATTGATTAGTTATATGTAATATATTCAAAAGGTTAGTTATAGCCTAGACTTGCCAAGAATATTAAGTATAATTTGAATAACTTCAGCTTTAAAAGGAATGCATATAACAAAATTCTTTGAGAATGCCACTTTTCTTCAGAATTTCGTGAGATAACGGCGAAAAAACGAAAATGGGATTGTAATAAATCCTGTTCTATCTCGTCATGGAACTTAGTGCTTGTTCTTTTATCTGACACATGAGACAGTTTAGAATTTGCAGTGTGAACTAAATTTCTTTTGGAAAAATAAAATTGTGGCCATTTCTTAGTGACTGCAGGCTGGAACCCTAAAGAGGCTCAAACCAGTTAAAAAGGACCTAAACCATTTTTTTTCTTTTCTGCAGCGTGCCAGCAATTAAGGGAAGTTCTGCAAGCTAACCCGCCCAGGAGCAGTTTCGGGTCACTTCAAAGTACATTGTTTGTTTCCCACTCTCTGAATTTGTTCAGTCAATAAATATTTCTGTCACAGTCCGAGTTTTGAGCAATTGCGTTAAGAGATATCAATGCCTGCTTGAAGGTATATATTATGTATCTTGGTAGTGATATAAAAATGAATGAATAAAAATGACCTATTGAAAACTTTTGTTCATAATCAAAAACCTCTTTCTTTTCACCCCAGCGTTTATATGTCTACTCTGTTCATTTCTGACGTTCGAATGTGAATGCCTCGACAACACGAAAACTAACTGCAGCAAACAACATGACAACTCCATGAAACAATATTGATTGTCAATTAATTAACTACTTTTTATTTTAAAAAAAACATATTATTTTCTATTTCATTGATTAGTCTTAAATCAACTCTAAATAACGACAGGTAATTAGATTTAAATTTTTGAAATATGATTAGTCATCAGTACAAATGTACTCAGGAGAATAACGTGTTCAACGTTAACTGCTGCAGTTTCCTTTAACGTGGCGTGGAGGAATGATGCATCAATAAAAGGAAGACTACGAATAATAATTATGGGACATTTATCATCTACATAGTAATTAAAGAAATAATAATAATGTGATATTAACTGAGGATCTTATCCTAAGGGTAGGCTTGCCACGTTCTATCCAAGGATTTTTTCTTTGTAGGATGGCTCAGGTCAAGGTATGCCCAGCTTCGTAAGGATAAATGATTGAATAATCAGAAAATCAAAATTAACATTGTGCTAACCACACTAGCACCTTAGCAACTTCTTACTGATGCCACAACTTAATTTTGGCCTAGCGAATAATAGGATGAGATTTGAACTTAATAATACTTGTTCGCTAGTTAATAAAACCCTAACTACTTTTTCACACCGGTTATAGTGCAATAGCTACGTCACATTTGACTTAAAATTAGTTTTTGTTTGAAGGGAATAAATTCCGTGAATTATCACACCAAATGACGGTCATTTCACAAATTAGAGCAATTAGCCTCGCATTGACTAACTGGAACAAAAGCAAATTAGAAGGAATTACCGACTCTATGAACAGGGGCAAGGAGACGACCCAAATTTTCAGTGCGATGGAATCGTTGTCAAATTGTTTTTAGTTTAATGGAAAGTAACTGAAAAAATTGAGAAGACCACTGCCTTGAGCTCTATTACTAATGATATAACATCGATTTATAGCGGACAGTTGGAAAGGCAAATGATAAACCAGAAACAATGACGCGAAATCCTTTGACCAATCACGGTTATACCAAGTAATCAATTATTTCAAAAATTGGTCGCAGTAAATTTTAATTATAGTATCATAGCATAATATTTACAAAAATAATCTAAATTACCGTGCTATGATCTACGAGTTACTGATTCGAAGTTTATAAATAAATCTTGTAACCCAATATTTCAAAAAATTGTTTAATTATGAACGGAACTTCATTTAAAGTTTTACTATATGTAATTAAACTATTGTAAACTAATATGTCTGCACCCAGAGAATTCGCGGGTCAAAGATTGGCCAATGTCCAGCACGAGCCAAAAAACTGGATGTATACAAATGATACAGTATACATATATTTAATAGTTTACATACTTTATATTATTTAACAATTAAAATAGTCTGATAAGATGATACATAATAGCTATCTCACACAACTTGAGCTGTGGGTGTCATTCTTTAATCTCGTCATTCTAAAAATTAATTGTTAAAACTTTATCTTGAAATGCTTCCTTGGAATTGTCTTAGGAGTAGGGAAGGAGCTTCATGTTAGAATGCGAACAATTTAGTACTTAAAAATAGTCTTTTGAATCATAAAAAATGGTGCCAAGGTTACAATCGCTTAATTTCATAATTTCGTTTTTTATCTATATTATTTTAAAAAAAAATTTTTACATTTATTTCACTGCAAATTTGTAAATATTTGACTGATATTGTCAAAAAATATTTCCCAAACAGTTTTCAAGGGAAGGTATATTATGATGGGCCTTTATTATTATTGTTACGAAATATTTCGCCATTAAATCTCTAGATTTAAAGGGAATTTTCTATCACTTAAAACTAAGAAATTTTTATTTCATAGGTACCAAACAGTTACAGTATACGTACTTATACTCTTGTCAAACTTTTCATTAATACTTGTGTAAATAACTAAAAAGTAGAAATTATATACACTTTAACAAAATGATAACAATGATAAAAATGAAATAAATATGTTTTATGAAGATCTGATACTTATTCTAGTAGTCAATCAATAAATCAAAATTAAGAAGACTATGTAGCAATAGACCAGGCACTTTCGCGCATTAGACCCTTTCATTTCCTCCAATTTAACGTTTTTTATGTAATGCTTATTAGCCAAAGAAATATCGGAACACAAGCCGGGACCTCCTCAATCTATAGTTTACTGAGCTACCCTCTCTAAAGGGATGACCTCCCCATTAGGGATTTTCTGCGGGGAAGACACATGATATAAGGGAGGGTCTTCATTCATTTATTTATATAATCAGTTCGTCCTGGATTAGTGAATATCCTTTATGTGCTCGTGCACTCATTGAGAGTACCTGTAATTTCTTTCAAAATCTTTTCTTGAATGGACTACAAGAATGAGCCAAGCAGTCTCCTACGCTTCTGTTATTGACTCCATGAAGAAAATAGTTGAGGAGGGAGATGGCCTGGAGGGTGGGTTGGAGACCGCATGGCCAGGCTGCGAATCGATCAAACTGCGAGCCGGTTCCCGGCAATGTGGGGGGAGCTGAGGGGGACCTCTCCCCCCCGCCGGGGATAAAAAGACCGAGATCTCCAAGGAGCTGTGACGCAGGCGCACCACGCACACAATCCTATCTCCCCATCTGTCCCATGGTCCCGTTCTCTCTTCTATAAGGACATTGTGCGAAAACCGCTCCTGGCATTAACATGTTTACATATGTATCCGTAGCTGTGGGGACATGCACTGTGCATACGCACTGACCGCTAGTGCTCCATGGGCTGCTATTGCCCTCTGCGAAAGCACTTCACCGAGTGTCTCAAGATGCATATCTCCGCAGAAATTCAATTAGGGAAAGGTGACACTATTTGTGTCAAACTGAGGGCACTTTACCGGTTCGGTTACACTCAATGTGTGGGGCAATCAATAATTGACTTCCTTTACAGGGTCTAGAGCTCTATTGGAAAGGTAGTAGAAACATGTAAAGGATATAATAATCCATGAAGATAGAAATCTAAAACAAATATCACAAATCTAAGTTTACCTTTCTAAATGCACGAAGTACTTATATAGACAGATATGTAGACTTAGGACCATGTACCAAATGAACAACATTATGGTACAGATTAATAAATTTAATGATTATCAGAAAATAAATAGAACAACACCAAGGCAGGGAAATGAAAAAAGAAAACATTAAAAAAAAACTTCCAGTTAACATTATTGACGTTACTAAATGCAGAGTGAAAAAAAATCAGTAAAATACTATATTAAACAATAAGAAACAACATTATTGAACAATTTCAATATTGAAGAAAAATATATACTTAGTACTACCGTAATAAATAGATGAATGTGTAACTAGTGAGCGTCTGTCTGAATGGTGAAAAGGTATTGAAAAAAAATGGTTTTAAAGGTACACAAAAATGAAGCTTATATACAGAAATAGATGGGCAGAACACCGTTACTGAAAACATTTGTCGTAGTATAGATAATTTGATTAATTATTTAGATTTAGATCTGTGTATATGGTCATGTTGTTTCAATCTTGGAATCATTCAAAGGCAGCAACTAACAAATGTTTTCACAACCGTCATTCAAATTTTGTTTGTTCAAACCATGAAACTTTTTTCAGGTGATTGTAAGAAAAATACTTTCGAGCCTATATTGCAAAATTAAATTTCATTATTATACAAACTTGTTTCATCATTTTATATTGTACGTACCCTAAGGTACAATATAAAAGTCGTGGATAATAATATGCTATATATACTTTGGGTTTTTGTCATATTGTGATAGACAGCTGTCATTAATTTTTTTTTTTGTAAAATTTTCACAACATCTACTAACCACTGTTGTTCATAAAACAAAGGATTGCTACCGTTCAAATATTTAGGTTTGTAAACAGGCTAATTGAAAAAAGCCAAAGATATGGTGAACGTCTCATGAATAACTTTCACCATAATTTCGGTTTTGAGAAGTGGATCTACTAAGTTATTGCAGTAGAAATTGATTGGCTAGCACTCACTAAGTTTGTTTTGAGTAATTTGACTTTTACTTTCACTCACTAAACTTGCAGTACTTGCATTAAATACTGAATATACTATTGTGGTTAATACAAGTACTTACTATAACTCCAGTACTGTATATTTGAAATCTTTGTTAAAATGTTTACCTGCAACAATACTCAAAGTATAAGCAGTACTTATGACTTCATTACAGTTCATTATAAAGTATTTAATACAAGTATCTGTCGTAAGTAAGTACTTGTATACTAGTAAATCTGTTAATAAAAAGTCAAATTACTCAAAACAAACTTTGTTTCCCTTCGTCTGCTATTACATAACTACATCCAGTTTATAAACCTAAGGCTGAGTGAGTTCTTGTGAAAGAAACCCTTAGAGGTTATAAGAATATAAAATTTTGTATACTTGTACATATTTAGAATAATATTTGTGAGTTGTCTCAACGTATATAATAACAGAAGAGATCAGTAAATTGTTTCCTCCTTGCATTCATTTTCCAGTTACAGTGTATGCACAAATAATTACGATTCAGTTAATGTAACATATAATGTAATAAATGGCTACATAAACGACTATATATCAAATAGTAAATAAAAAAGATTATTTGCCACAATCTGCCGGTCTTTGAGACGTCATTTGAAATGTCCTGGCTCGTTTCTGGGCGTTGTTAAATTATGCAAATTATAACTGTGGTGTTTTACGATTAATTTATATGCAAATTGCGGATAAATAGACCCAGAAACAGCATAAACTGGTTCTCCCTTCAGGAAAAATGTCAAAATTCACCTAAATAAATTTTATTTTTCAATTTATGTAATATAATGTTAGTCGTGTTTGCCGCTCTACGCATAAAATATTACCCGTTATTTTATTTTAATGCCGTATTGAATAAAAACCAGAAATTAGACAATAAATTTAGAAAGCCACCTCTGAGTACCCCCTCCCTGCCCTCACAAGTGGATTTAAGGGAACAAACAGCCCCAACAGATAAAGAATATATTGTTTTATTGTAAAAATTTTATTTTGGTTATTCATTAGTAGTCTAATAAGATATCTCATTCGTATTATTCGTAAAAATCATTTTATGCAATAGCTACAAACAAACCCATGGGCTGACCAATGAAACTTACTTTTATGAAAAGTCCAATTGAAGTCAATTTTATTTTAGGGTAAGGTTTCTAATGGTGACACATCAGAGAAATTCAGTTTTTTTGGGTTAAGACCTATACCCTTAAATGAATTATTCATGTTATGAATCAGTGAATGATTTAGAAAAGCATTACCTACTAAGAGAAATATTCTCTGAGCCAACATCCTCATTTCTCGTGAAGCTAACTGGTTTCCAGGACCGTTGTGTTTATCTTAAGCGAGAATCGGGCTTTACTGGAACCTAAAACCGATCTTATCTTAGCACAGTCTCCTCCGGCACGCTGCCAGTCCGCCATGTTTTTCCACAGTAATTTCTTCTGTGTGTAATCGATACATAAATTTAATGTAATTGTATTTTTATTCAAATATTTAAGATATTAAATACCTTTATAAAGTAAATAATAAATTTAAAAAAAGTTAGTAGCTAAACAAATTATAAGGTTATTCATTCTTAACTTCCTAGCACACATAAATAAATTTAATATAACATAATAATAAAGAAATAAGTTTTATTTATATTGATATATACTGAAGAGTTTTTTTATGTATTTTTTTTGAGTTAATATTAAATTTATTTAAAAATTATAATTCGAACGAAAATGGCGACTGCATCGCAAAAATAAAAAAAATAAACGAACAACCCTAAAAAATATCTCAAATTAAAACTTTAAGTACATTTTATCCTGTAACTAATTATAAACTGTCAGATCAGATGAACGTGACGAAAATAAATAAAAATTATAATAATTCAGGATTTAAGTTAAGATTGCACCATTAATTCGCAATTAAAGCATTCCACATTAACTGTCTGTATTTTTTCGGTTTGTTAGTTCTTTTAAAAAATATATGTGAGATTTGAAATGTTTCTATAGGATATTGTAGATCTATAAGATCATGTAGAATCTTATGACATGTAAAATATTTTAAACTTTTCAAGATGCCAGCTGATCTTAAGACGTCTTTTATAACATGAGACGGCCTGGAAGACAATCTAGCTGAAATATAACATCAGAAGCACATCTTTAATTGTTGTATGTAATTGTAACAAATTTTAATGAAAATGTAATCTTTTCCGTCTATGTAAGAAAATCAATACTCGGGTAACGAGCTAACTAAAAGATAGACTAGTGGTAACATACGTTGTACTACGGTTCAAAAATTTTCATTCAGTAAATCCTGTTTGAACTTATGAATGAGATAGAATGCTGGGATATTTATCTCTCAATCACACACGTTTATCAATAGTAGACACAATTTAACAACTACAGGTTCGCAGACTAGGTTTGTATGTCAATTGGTCTTTGAATGCGGGCTCATTTGGTGCGGCCATTCTACAATCATTTCTAAAATTTATGTATTTTTGATGCGGAAACAGATCAACCTCTATAATCATTTTGAGATCTCTCTTTTCACTAGTGATTGATAGCACCGTTCTTTTGGCCTTGACGAGGCAAATTATATCATAATAATTTTTTTTGGACAACTCGAAGATAACAAAAAAAAATTTTTTTAATAATAATGTTTAATGCTTTTAATATTTATTTCATAGTATTTTTATTATGTATGTATTTCTGAATTTTAAGAATGTTTAATTGTAGTAAACTAGAAGGACAATTTCAAAATAAGTGCAGTTCAGCTCTGTTAGTGAAATATAGTTAATGACTGTGGCTTTTGTTACGTATAATAATAGTAATTAGTTTGCCTCCCTATGCGCAGGTAAACGTTTTATCGTTTGACTCTTATTTTATTGTAGAGATAACTGAAGATATTACATTAAAGTAACTTGTTCTTGTTAAGTTGTGGAAAGACAATAATACTGCTACAATTTTAGTTTCATTATATTCTGTTGGGAATAACCCATATGGAATTTTATCAAAATCAAAGAATGCAATAACAATATAAGAACAGTATGCTTGAACTTATATTTTTCAAATTATTTAATTGTCCATTTCCTTTTTGTCAAACGTAAGGTGCGGAATTGTTTAATGAGTATGTAGTGGTAGTAGCAGTTATTACTATGGTTTTTTTCCTTTATTTCTTGGTTATCTTAATAATTTATGCGTTGTATTAACCATATTTCTATAAGCCAGTACTTTTTGTACTGATGCTTTCAAATAAACAATAAAAAAAAAAACGCTGTTGGATTATTATTTTGTTCTTAAGGGATTAAGTTTTTGAATAATAATAACCCGTTTTATTCTATAAGGCAGAAACATAGTAAGCTTTTCATTGAAGGTTATCCAACTAACAATTAATTTAAATATATGCTATCATATAGTAATTACAAATATATTCATACTGTAATTTAAAAGTTCATCTACACTGAAATTGAAGGCACCACGATATACTCGGTAGAAAAAAAAAAAAAATTGCAACAGTATTTATCGCGGATGCCTAATAAGTGTGAAATAACAAACTAACCGGCAACATGTTCTACTTTAGATGGTAGTTAACCCTTCAATTTTCATTATTGCTACGCTAAATCACCCTTATTAACTAGCGTATTTCATGTAATTAATGGATCTTGACTAACTATCCATGTCGTTAGCTTCATACAATGAAAGTGTTCGCAAGCCAGATTGAATGCAGCGTAACCGAACTGCATCGGTGCAAGGTGCGCAGATTGTCGATCTTCTCATAACATAATGTGGGAGTCGAAGAGTGAGGCGATGTCTCTAATTAAATAATAACATATCATTTGGTAATAAAGAAAACCTCAACGCAATCTCAAAGTAAACTTTTTAATTGCATAAAACGTAATGGGGATGTAAGTGAATTCTGAAATTTTATGCAGCTATTAGGTCGAGTCATAAGTAACTTCCGTTTTTTTATCAGACATTTATTTTGCTCTCATTTAATTACCAAATTATATTAATTTTGACGAGTGCAGGACGCTTTTCATGGAGTTTCTCTTGCACTCTTTGCAACAGCTGAACGTGTCTATCCATAGTAATCGTTAAATTTGACTTCAACAACTCGTGGTGAATTATTCCTTGACAATCCCACCATGCACACAATAAAATCTTTTTGCCATAGATGTTTGCTTTCGGATCTGGTAGGGGTGGTTGATCCTTATCAAGCCACTGTCTTTTGCGGACTATATTGTCATAGGTATCCCATTTTTCATAGCCTGTTACAATCCTGTTTAAAAAAGGCTCAATTTTTACCCGTGAGAGCAGACTTGTGGCATTGACATGCACCCCCACACTCCTAACTTGCTGAGTTTCCCTAATTTCTCCAGGTGGTGTTGTGGTCCAACTGGTTAACAATTGATTGTGATGTATTCAACCTTTCTGCTATACCTATTGTTAATCGACGTGGATTTTTCTCCAATATTGCCTTTAAAAGGGTTTCGTCAAAGTCAGAAGGACGTCCCGCCCTCGGTTCGTCTTTTAATGTCGTATCTCCAGAACGGAGTTTTATAACCAATATCTAACTGCCTTTGTACATCTGCATCTATCTATAGTGTAAGATAGTGTGAGTGTACTAGCTAAATGTAAATACATTACTGCAGCTATCAATAGCATCAACACTGACCATTTTCCTTAAAGGTGCGTAATGAAACTAAACATCGCCTACTAATATAAGAACGTTGCTTTCACATACTAAACTTTAATGTTATGCAAAACCGTATCCTCAATCATTAGTTTAAGAAACAACTTCTAGGTTCATTCTACTGCTAAGCAGTTCATGGCTATATTCAACTTCTCTTGCAAAGGTGATGATATTGCAACATCGGCCCAAAAAAAAAATTTCCTGAAAACCTAACATCATTCATCAAACCTAAGCTGATTCCTAACAAATACAGTCACTTTCAAGAGTTAGTTTTATGAATAGTAGAAGTATTAACGAATATAGGTCAGTAAACATTTGGTGGTCTCATGTCAAGTGGTGGTTGCTTTAACTCATTACTCATTACTCAGTACAAGATTACTGTTGGTGCAGTACCTTTGCGATACTTCGCTTCGGTTAAATAAATCCAAAACGCAGTATTGCAGTTTCGAAAGCATTTGATGTCTTGGTCACTCTTAAGTTCCAGCTGATGACGATCATCCTTTCTGTACTCAGCCTTCCGATGATCAAACCCTTGAAGATGACATGTGATGCTGCAAAAATATATTTATCCATAGTTTCCTTATATGATCAGAACTGACAACAATGTTTCGGGAAGTGGAGAGCAGAAAACTGAATATTTTGAGTATCTATTGTGTTTGATGTTGCTTTTTGATGAAGCAGTGTTCAATGTTCCTTGTTTATTTTTACTTAAAAGACTTGTTTACGTTTTATTTTTCTAATGTGATATGTTCAAAATATTAAAATTGGCGAAAAAAGATTCTATTGCGTTTCAGAAGGTTATTTGTTTTTCCCTGAACATTCTTTCACTCTTTGTCATCTTCTCAAGAAAAAGTTTTTTCTGTCGAATACGTTTAAGGTTTACTTTAAGCCAGTAATTAGCCCAGTGGCGAGTGGTTTAGTTACTAAACGTATTCAGTGAAAACTATAGTAATATGATTTAGTGGGTTCGATCTAGTAAGATGGGATAGATGACCCACTTCACTTACCACTAGTCCGTCACTGGAAGAACTGGTCAGAACATGTCTGTCTAATAGTGGTACTTTTTAATAACCAACACTCCCTTCTATATCAACAACCGTACATGCTGATCTCAATATCCAATTCATTAATGATCCATAGCCATCTCCTACGACCTGAACTTCAATTTCCGCCTTCCTGGCGATCCTAATCTGTATGCTAATGCTCATCCCAGGAAGTCCAGAGCCTAAGGCGGAGTTTGCCTCAGCGATCATCTTCAAATGAACTAGCATTTCGTTTGTAGTTATCTTCATAGAGTTGTGATTACTGTATTGAAACTTCTTTATTGTTGTAAAATTACAATCTGCCTTATTAGGCAATAAGTAATTGTGATAAAAGTTCTCATTCAAACAGTATTTACAATCAACCCAGAGGCCTCCCAAATCCACATGGTTGTCACTTCCCTCGCATGCAAAGTGGAGGCTTAGGGAGTCCCCCAGGCTCCTCTGTCAGCCCCGTCACCGGATACGAGCTAGTGGGCGCTGACCAAGAGCGCGAGAGTCATATACGCTCAGGATATGATTTGAGAAACTGGCCTTTGGCAGGCTTTCCAGGCTTTGTTAGGCTTCCATCTCGACAAACGCCTGATCTGGAACCCACATATGAGGCTAAAAAGGCAAGAACTAAACAAATGACATCCCATCTCTCAATAGAAAATAAATTACTAATCTACAAAGTCATACTTAAGCCAATCTGGACCTACGGAATAGAGCTATGGGGGACAGCAAAAAAGTCGAACATGTAGCCTACCCAATCCTTTCCATCAAACGTCCTGAGAATAGTAAATGCCCCTTATTACGTCAGCAACAAAACCCTTCATAACGTTCTTAATATACCTTACATTCTCGAACTCATCCCTTCCAAGTTCATGAAATTCCATAGTAGCCTATCCAACCACCCTAATCCCCTAGCAGTCCTTGCACTGCACAACTCATCCTTATAATCCTCCTCGGAGACTGAAACGGCAGTAGCCTCGTGACCTGTTATAAATGCGTAACAGTGGTGATTACTAGAGCGATAATAAGCTTTTTTATCCCCAAATAAAGGCTGAAGTCGTAATCATAAAAGTATTTTGTAATGATTGCTTAGAATCGTTTCATTTCTGCTAATTCACTAGCTACTGAATTGAGTGACTGACCCCTCTCTCCTCTCCTTCCTGTTTTTTATCCTAGTAGTGAGCTGCTAACTCACTCGGCAGGATTGGCCTAGTGGGAACATGGCTCGAAAGCGAGTTAGGCGACTAGGAGGGTAGAAGTAGCTTAGCCAGCAGAATGAAGCCATAGGAACCAATCCCATTACCTGGCCCCGCTGAGACACGGCACCGAGAAACGTCCGGTGAGAATTACTAGAACGGGTCTTTCTGAACTTTAATGCGTCCCCGCGGGGAATGACTGAGGATATATTCTGCCGGGGCACGCCACGCCACGGTATCAGCCATTCTCCCCTACAAATTCTTAATTTCTTTTTTATTCCTTCCTACTCTTTTAATAATTTCACAGGAGCTGTTTTTAAATTCAGTCAGGCTTAAAGAAACGGGTGCGCTCCTAAGACATGATTGAATAAAGTTCCTTTGAGATGCCATAATATGAAGTGGAACTCGTTAACATCTAAGGGTGCACACATAGAATTTTCAATAAGTGTTTTTTTCAGTATGTACAACCTCTACAAATAAGTCAATGAAATAAGTCATTCAGAGGAGATTATAGCAAGCCAAATAACCTTTAAACCAAACTTCAGAAACCAAAGGGCTAGATGAACTTTTTTGCTGTACACCCTTTGTGGCTATAGATTTTCTTTTTTAGAAAAAAGGGTGCCATCTTTCAATGTAATTATTAAAATATTTAATTTTATATAGCATAATTAATTTATTAAAATTGAATGGTTGGTAATGAAAAAGAAAATGAAAATTTCAAACAATGTATCCTGTACTCTAACTTCCACTTTATTAATTACTCTACTTACATCATTCAATTATAAGAGACTTGATAATGATTCTGTATCCACCAAAATTTCTTGTTTCAGCTCAAAATAAATTTTGGGTAGACCAGAGGGAGAGCTGAACATTCATAAATACCAATTAAATTGTCAGAGAATTTAATTTTCAATAATTACATATACCCCAATTAAGTCGATGCGCCCTATTTTTTTTTTTTTTTTTTTTTAAAGCTCATTTAATTTTAAATTATAATTATGTTAAAAAAGTATCCGGATAAATGTATCTTATAATCCATGTTATATAAATATGATTTATGCTATATATATATTATACTGCTCTCACAGTTACAACTATTGCCATAATAACATATTTTACTGAAAAAAATAATTTAAGAAATGTATGATGTAATGCATTTATGTATCTATTAATTTACCTTTCACAAATCCCTTACATGAGACTTTCAAAGTAGAAACTATAACAAGTCAAAATAATTTTGCTTTGTTTTTACCGTTCACATACCTGACCTTTGTTCACTTTTCACTAAACAGCTGATTAACGTAGCGTTATTGATGATTCCGAAAGATTTCTGATCTAAAACGTTTCAGGTGAAGACAATGATCCCCATTGGCACAATCGTACATCTACGAATTCTTCATTCACTTATACAACAATGGGCGATAAAACACCAAGTCATCCCAGCATACTTCACGTACATAAATTATTAGGATGGATAAATAATGTAAATGAGACCGCATACACGTCATGCATGCATGTACCGTCAATGAATAATGTGTTGACACATGTACAAGTGAACATACAATGTTAATTAGTAAAGGTCTGAGAGATGTGGCGACATAAATCTTAAACAACCTGGTGTAAAGAAGGATGTAGAGGGTTACAGTTTTCCCTTAACTAACTCTGACCTCATGAACTGTTTAATTCTCAGTATAATTGTATTTTTGTTCTTATTCAAAGATGTCATAAGGGCGAATAGTCACTAAGAAAGGTGACTAATTTCTTACAATGTTGGAGTACTATTTGAATAAATGAACTAACAGAGCTCAAAACTCCTTAATTCCGGATAGTTTGAAGCTACACTTTGGGAAGTTGCACTGTTTTACAACTCTTTGAAGACGGAGAGGCGTGGAATGCGATTTTCATTCCGAGTATTAAAATACAACAGTGGATCAAACAGCTGAGTAAATTACAGCCAACAAGGTGAAAGGACTCGGTCACGAACGGTTGTGAGCGATTGCTGCGGGATCCATCACGACCTCGATCCAATTACCTGTTCAGGATTCCGGGGGTCGGCTGTTGGCAGGAAGGCTATCTTCTCCAGATCTCATTCAAAGGAGCCTGGACGAACAACACATCCTTGAGAGGCCATTATAGAGTTTGATCAACACCACACTCCCAGGCAGCTGTTCAAGGGTTCATTGAAATTCGAGGTGATCTCGAAAAGATGTATTATTCAATCAAAAATTCAAATATTTCGAAAAAAAAGACTCAATAGATCCATAATTTTGCAAAATTCTTTTCTAAAAAAAAAATTCAGGCACTTGTCGTTAAGTTCAATCAACTTTATCATTCTTTGTAAAGGATACTATCAGACACAGTGTGATACCTTGGATTACACCTTGAAAAAAGATTAACCTGGAACTCACATACGAGACTTAAAAATAAGAATTCAACCGTCTGGACCACTGCATAGGTTACTCAACAAGAAATGCCTCTTCAAAGAATAAAATACTCATATATAAATAAAGCTATAGTAAAACCAATCTGGACTTACGGAAGTGTAATATGGCGATCAGAAAAACTGATTACGATCCTGCACACCCAATCCTTTACATCAGTTATAAATCACAAGTGAAATTCACACTATCCAAGGTCAAATTTCTTCAGCAATCATTAGACTGCACAAATCCTATAGCAAGATTCTTCAACCCCCTTGGCTATTGGAGTAGATATTTTACTAAATATTTAGTCATTAGTTCTGGTATTGGTCAATTTTATCCCATGATTTCTTAAGCCTTTTCGGTTCTTTCGCTCTTGTTAGATTGGTGACAAATCAGCGAGCAAATTAAGGAACTAGGTTATGCATATATGTCTATATTCCAAATACGGTCAATGTGAGAATTTTCATCACAACTATCTATTGCCCTTTTCAGGCAGATTGTTATTATCTTCAAAAGAAAAGGATAAAATCTTCAAACAGATGTTTCTAAGGTTTGAGAGGTCATCTGTGAAGCAATCTAATTACGAGAAACACTCATTGGGCCCCAGTTCCCCTGCCCCAGTAATGCAGGCTGGGTTTCTTCAACTTGCTTGAAAGTTTTGATGTTGCAAGTCCATGTTGGGAATCAATATTCGTCTTCACAGTGTAACTTTCATGACCTACGCCAACTGTGAAGCATGAGCCTGAACTGTTGATTACTCGATTCTTCTCAGTTTTGTCTGTTGAAAATTCATCGTAATTATTCCGGTTTGGCACTAAAGTGTATGAAAGGTTAAAAGGTGAATATTAACTCACCGTACCGACTAAAATCGTGGAAAGTATCAGGCACGGTAGACCGTAAGTATTGCTTTGAGCAAGATTAATATATCACTGTAACTGAGCATAAAATTTCATATCCCATTACGTCATGAGTTTAATCAAAATCAATGATGGATGACGTTTCTGTGAGCGAAATTTCAATCGTAGGTTTTGAATTGAGGTTAAAAGCATACCAGAACTTGAATCTTATGGACAATTTGAGATAATATATAGAAGGGTCTGGCTTAAATACTTTTCGAACATTTTAATTCAAACTTTAAACCAGTTATTATTTTCTAATACTGGGGAAAATATCATTTCGTGCTAAAGCTCAGTTCTTAAAACAGGTGTAAGACAAATGAGAGGATGAATATGATTGTAATCTAATAGCATCGGTAATCCAAGAAAATTCCTAATGCAAAGAATAAGTTAGTGGTAACTATCAATACAAATACAACATTACATTAAATAATATAATTTTTCAAAAATGTTATAACAAATCTATCTCCAATATGTACGAGACGTCTATTGACAAACAATGGTCGTTAAGGGAGATAAGGGCTTCAAGGCTCAGTTAAGTTCTTCCCACGTCGGCTGTCGGCGAGTACCTTAATACACTCAAGGGCCGAACATAACAGATGAGCGGATAAGAAGACGGAATAACAAATCAACAGATGTGTGTGGAGAGCTAGTTACCTGTTTGAATAATGATTTTCGGAGATTGCCTGCCTAGCGAGTCTAGATCAATATCTAAGAATCATTTATTCTTCATTCAGGACAAAGTAACAAAGGAAACCGAAAGGTAGCCTTACCTAATCAAATTTATGGAAAATTCTCTATTTTTTTCAATTTCACTTTGTATCCCTGAATGCACCACCAGGCTAAAAAGACAAGAACTAAACAGACGGTTCGGACAACTCTACAGACTACTTCAAAGAACATCCCATCTCTCAATAGAAAGTAAATTACTATTCTACAAGTTTATTTTATTAAGTTATACTTAAGCCTGGACATATGAATAGAGCTATGGGGGACAGCAAAAAAGTCGAACATCAAGCGTATCGTTTCAATCAGAACTCCTGAGAACAATAGTCCATGTACCTTATTACGTCAGCAACAAACCACCCTGCCCACATAACTTATGATCATATTCCCAGTACTAATATTGTGAAAGTACACACAATACCTAATGTAGTATAGATAGATCGAAGTAACGATCACGGTCAATAAGCATTGATAATGTTTTTTTTCAAAGCTCTCAAAATTTGAAAAGGGGAATGGGGGAAAAATAAAATAACTTGGAATAAACAGGATGTCCTTTTACTAAGCAGGACTTATAATGTTTGTTTGTTTTTCTTCATAGCTCTTAAACTTATAAAAAATAGGATGTGGGAAAAATAAAAGGAAAATTATTTTGGATTGATGGGTGCCTTTCACTAAGGGGAGTCCTATTTGAAGGATTTATGAGAACGATATGGGGTGTGGGATGCTTAAAGGAGGCGGGTGGGTTCGGGAAGATAGTGAGTCTACTTTTTTTTTTTTTTTTTTTTTCTTTTTTTTCCCTTAGCTCTCAAACTTATAAACTTTTTTTTTGTAATTTTTGCAATTCATTATTTTCAGTTCAATTTCATTAACGAGAAGTCAGAATAATTTAAAAGCCTAGGTAACCAGTACGAAAAGTCTTTGATGTCATCGATTGAAGGTAAAATAAATAGCCCACTACTATATACTGAGGTTATAATCGCTACTCTAGCGACATACTATCGGCTCTAATGCAGTAATAAACCTTTGGTACGTCTTTATGGGCTACAATACAACAATATTTCTACTACAAAAAAAAAAAAGGCTTTATCATGTGTAGAATATATTTACCATAATACTGTGCTAAAATGAAGAGATGTCACCGTCATTAAACCGTGAATGAACAAGGTACACTTTCAAAAAAATATAAATTAAGGTTTTCGAAAAAATATTTATTATTTGATAGTTTGTCCTTTTATATCATTCGAGTTGATTTTATTTATCGGGTGATCAACTACTAACTAAAATAGTACCACTAAAACAAAATAACTGTTTGAATTAAAAATATGAACACGATTATAATTTATTGACGTTTGATAATTACAATTCTAAAGTACAAATGATGAATTACGTGTCGCTATTAGAGTGCCAATAATTGGATTACCACTCAAAATTGTATAAAATATATTTATTTTTATATATCAAGAAATGAATTATTCCTTGATTGAAGTATGAGGAGAAGGTAGTATTTTTCATGTCTTTGCCTTGAACCGTAATCTCACGAATACCATAAAAACACACAAGCGAATATATAAGAATTCTGGTTCAGAAAATATTAAACAAACCATGGAAAATAATGGAAAGGCCAAGAGACCAGCGGTAGGATTCACCTGAAGTAAGCAGCTCGGCTCTCATCACCTAGAGCAGCTATTTCATGGAGCTCTCACAGAATAATCACAGTATTTCTCCTCAGGAAAAAGATCACAATCTATAAATATCCTGTCCGGCCTTTCTTGCCTTAATCCAGACACAAATTACAGCAATGAGTTGAACCGACAACTTTGTTCTCTGACGTGCCTTTTTGTTTTTTATTTATATTTAACGTGGCGTCAACAGCAGTTGCCATGGCTACTACTCTGGGCTATATGAATCATTGATGGGTCAGGTACCCGATGGTGTTCATTCACTAGGTTGGTAAATGAGCTTTAACTTTTAAATATCCTTTTTCTAGACCTATTCTAGACCTTTGTTTTGTAGTCCCTCTATCGCAGAGCATGAGTGATTTCGGCTGATTTTTGGGTATTACTTTATTTGACGAATGTGTATTTTTTTTTTTGTTCCATAAGTGTCTGCAAGGTAAGATTTGAAAAACATTTGAATTTTTTTCTACGGGCAAGGTACATACAAAAATCTCTTCTGTTTTTGACCCGTCACTCATAACCTTCACATTTCTCAAGAACATCTTGAAATGTTTGTTTTATTTGTTCATGAGCTAATTTTGTAAGCACTAGTGCATTGCTGTGTTTACCGACAAGGGGACTCAGTCCATTACATATCTAAGGTCATATTTCCCTTAGGTATTTTCGATTCAGAAAGTCTAATATTTTAATTACTTTGGGGCGCTGGTTCGTAAGGGTAATTCCCTGCTGTGGAAGATTAGTACTTCACCTATTTTACTGAAGCACTAATCGCAGGATCTAAAAGCTCTGATATTCTGTATTCGTAAGAAGTCGATAAGGCTTCTTTATTACTTTAATTACTAGAGTTAAGCAGCTATATAACTCCAACGGGAAAGTAATAATTTAAAACGCAGCGTATTTTCATAGCAGTAGGAAGTAAGAATGAAATATCAATCAATAGATCAACAGATTCAAGCGGAGTGTACAAACAGTCTATGTTTAAATCGATTCTAGGCATCAGCTATAAGTCAATTCACATGGGTGAAGGGTATTTTGACGTTATCAAATGTAGGCAGGTGGCTGTAGTTTCCTTCAGGAATATCGATGGTGAGGAAGAATCGATTGGGATAATCACTCGACTAGGGCCAACCTTAGAAGCAGGACATCCGAGCACCCGCCTTATAATTACAGCACTGCCTCAGGCGTGAGTAGTCCTCCTTTTAGGAGCAAATTCTCACCCTAGGTGCACCTGCAGGCAGCTCCGGGATAGGACCAATAATTGCAGGCGAAGAACCAGTCCCTTGTTCATCCCAGTCACATCTAGGCTGCATCGAATCCTAACATGATTCGTCCCGTGCAAGTGCTCAGTTCAGTTATTAAACTGATAATTTATAGTTATCCGCTTAAGACGGAGGGGTTGTTACGTACTTCAATGTACAACTTTAATGCGACGAATCTATAATCACTTGTAAGTTAATAACACGTCCGCCTTGTCTCATGGCTCATTGCCTTAATGCGTGTGAAATGGATGAACCACCTCCCTGGAAACGTTGTTGGTCGTATCTTATCTGTGCATCGCTTACAATTGCTTAGGATACATCTCCTCTTGTTGCACAATAAACATTACAACGACACTAATTAAATGCAAAAGAAGAAGAAACCAATTCATTTCATTCAGTTAAGAAAATACCGACTCAAACTTTTTCCGCTTATTCATTCGATTTAAAATACAATCAGACTTTGCCAAAATGCTGTTCGTTGCTTAGGGAAAAATATTAACTTCATAGCATACATTTAAAAAGTAACATTATTAAATATCGACACCTGTACGCTTTCCCTAAATCTTTGGTTATAAAAATCCACTTGTTCAAAAATATAAATACCTTTTAATTTCGTTAGGTGATATGGACTCAGCAAAGCAGAAAGCACTTACCTGAAAAATAATAAAAAACGAAAATAGATCATTTATTTCAAAAATATATGAGTTCTTTCAACAATGGTTTATAACGATATCAAGTATATTATTAAATATTTCAGTATTGTTTACAGTACCCTTCCATTGGAAAATTATTGATAATATTATAGTTGGACCCATAAGTCTATATTTGACTATATAAAAAGCAACGTGATATACGTTTGTTAGTCTTTGCGAGAGTGTGGCTCAAGAGAATGCGCCCACTTGTGCAAGGTAGCTCAGTTAGCATATTTTGTCATCGGCTGATAATAAAAGAAAATTTAATTATAAGTTTATGGCCTAATTTTTTTTTGTAAAGCAAATATGATCGGTACACAACCACTACAAATACTAAATTCATGTTATTTTGCGATTAGTATTGTGTTTGTTTTGTCTTGATTACAAAGATCGTAAAACTGTATTTATTAAGCATTGAATTTACAGGATTTGAATTTTCAAATGAACAAAAAAAACATGCCTACTTGAGGATTATACTTTAAAAAGAGCTTTTTGATCCCTTCGACCTTGCACCTTAAACCACCCTGAATTGATAACCTCACATCCGTTCCAAATACACAAAGTAATATTCGGGTCACCGGGATTTGGCTCATCGCCTGACGTGGAGCGCCGGACACTTCATATCACTATTATATATAATATCTGCCTGTCAGATTGTCAAGAAAAATTAAAATATATATTTCCTCAGAAAATAAATGTTTTTAAAGTTTCATTTCCCAATGCCGTATCCGTTGGTTGGATAAACAACTGTCGCTATGGTGACCGAAGATTTACCTACACTACCTTAAGTAGAGGAAAGCTGATAAGACAGTTGGAGTTCGGGCGTGCACGAATCATGAGTGGTCACATCGTGCCCTGGGGTGCAATTCCACCCGATCTATCCGATCCAAGGGTCTAATAAACAATGACATTTCCGAGAAGACCTGAATTTCTAAAAAGGTAGTGGGGCGGCATACCTTTCAGCGAAAGTTAAACCGTCGGCTCCAAAGCAATAAGTTTGAAACGAGGCCTAACGTAATTGATGTTATGGCTGTAGGATTCCCCCCCCCTATTTATGTATAAAAATGTTTTGGAGAAAGTCAGTGTTATTTCATTCCAGAGTGAAATAAGCCCACAGTAGCATATTTGGGCAAAACGTTGTGACTAATGCGTACAATGAGGCATGAAGTAGGTTTAGTAAGCTCAAATAATCAGTATGATTGCCTATAGCACCCTATTACCAAAGACTTCCAAAAAAGATCATATTCTCCATGGATTACCACAGACCAAAATTCAGGAAACATAGACAATAAAATAAAACACGTATTCATTTACATCACCCGTTCCTGTAACAAGCACTCCTAAACAATTAGCACAAGCTAAAAACACAGAAATTATTAACCACCTCCCTTCAAGAATGCTCCTAAGGGTGAAGGAGGTGGTACAAAAAGAATCATTTTTCTTTGCTGTCCTATTTAATGCACTACTTTGTGCCACTTAATGGATTTAAATAAATAATTAACATAACTAAAAACCGCCACAAGACACTACATCCTTTTTTGGTTCTTAAGTTTACTATCCCCTTCTGATTAGCAATGACAACAAAACTGTTGCAAAAACTCATAACTATCCAATAAGAATCAATAATTTACCGGTACCTTATTTCCTTCCAATCTAATGATCGATAAAACAAATATTAATCATTCTTTATTACAATATATTCCAGCAATCTTACAGGATCTTTTCCACCGGTAATAATTCCTTATATAGTTACAATTGTTAGGAAAGTTATTCACCTATTTTATTTTTCGTAATTATTGTTTCAGTAGTATGCTGTTGGCTCGTTGTAGTCATTAGTACAGGTCCTACAATTACAATCACCTGTAGGTAGTTTATTATTTTAGTTAGGGAACAATGTCGCAGCAATTTTTCAAGTGGTACAATCCACGTAACGATTATAGAACACAGCATCTATAGTTGTGTATGATTATTAACCAAAGTAAAAGATTTGGACAGTGCCAGGGATCGAAGCCATGACCTGACCATTTTTCGAACTGGTGCTTGTCTATTACTAAGCTCTCCATGAATGGACATAAGCCTAATCGCATATCACATCTTTTTAGCTTTCCTGCTAAAAATCTCGCAAGATGTGCCCAAGTTCGATCGCATCTAAATCATGTAATTATTCAGAATAATTCAATAAAATAAGAGTAAAAAAATCAACACTGTTCTTTGGACCTATTAGTACATTTTAATTGTTTGGTAAAAGAATACTTAAAAAAATGGCCGAAATTGGAAGTCAGTGAGCATGATTACTCAGTATCATGATAATCACGACTTTTATACTATTTTTACCAAAGACGCCAGATATAGTTTGATTAAAATATAGAGTTTTTTTTAATAGACCTGATTACAATCAATAATTTATATTGGAAGTGTTCTTATTATAACCAGTGGATGTTCTTCTCAGGGCTGTAGGGAGTTGCCAGAGAGGGCTGTCCCCGAAGATAAAGGACTGACATGGCCACGGAGGAAGAGGATTTACATGCTGAGGCACAGAGGTAGGTGTGGGAAGGCCGGGATAAATAATCCCACAGGACTATAAATACAGGAGTTACGGTCCCGCGCGGTCGCGCCTCTGCACTATGATATAGGGTTGTGTCGCGCAACTTCTGTATCGCAGGCACGCCATGTGTCAGTCGCGAGGTAGGGGGTGGGTATTAATTTCAATTTATTTATCCTCCGTCTCGTGCCAGGTATGCGTCTTTGGCAACTTGAACTTAGAGTGCTTTCTTATTTTTATTTTTTTGGAGGGGGGGTCAAATTTCCCACTTCCAGATTTTTTTATTTCGAGAGTGTTGAGAGTTAACTATCCTTAAAAAACTTTACTCAAAACAAGCCATCTTCTCCATCATTTACTTCAAACGGAATTACGATACCAAACAAAGACTGCACGAGATCATGATTGAAAACATCGACTCAAAAGAATGGGAGCATGAGCTGTTGAAAGAGCTAGTGCGCACAATAAAACATAATGATTTAAGGGCAGACAATGTTGTTGACGAACATAAACTTGACGCTTTGGGCAAAAGACTTACCTGAAATATCGCGTAAAGACTTCTTATCTTCAAGCATCATTGCTACAAAACATCTTAGTTAAAGTGGTTGAAAACCAATTCTTAAAGAAATATTGACAACATTTTTTCTCAAATTCTTTTGGTGCGTTAAAAATTTGTTCAAAAACCTTAAAAATAGTAAATCCGAATAGAAGGAAAATACGGTTTGAGAACATACACGAAGAATAAAGCCCGTGAGATTGGAGTCTTGCTGGAAAAGTGAGTCAGAAAATTGGGAAATGAACCTTATGGCTCTGTTCTAACCTCAAAAGAAATATATAAAAAGGCAATAAAACATAAAATTGTATTGTATATTTTTAGTATTGACTATAAAAATGGAATTGTATTTTAAGTACACAACAAAAATCTGGTCTTACAATGAAGAGTTAAATTATCAATAAATAACATGGAATTCGTTACTATGATTATGACTGTTTGAATTGATTACCACTTGCAATAATAAAAAAACATAAATATAATAAAAAATGTATAGTCTATAGTATATTGCAAAAGTTGTAGAAATTATATAATAATATGGATAGTTTTGACTAATGTTTTAAAACATGATGTAATTGCATGTGTTTTTCTGTTTTGCGTTATCTAAACAGAGATTTAGAGAGCATAAAACATTCGAAGATTGGCAATACACTCCTAATCTTATAAGCAAATAGACCATAAAACTAACAATAGGATAATCGAATTTACCAGATTTATAGCACCGAATACGTGACAATCGGGTGTTTACATTTCTACCACATTATTAATATGTTTTTTTTTGCAATGGACTGACTACATTTCGGGGAATTATCTTATCGAAACGTGATAGAATTCTTTTTCATTCGGCTGTGTATCACTACGCCAAGAAATGAACGCAGGCCTTTAATGTCATCCGACGAACTCGAATTTTCACTTAAGATTTAGGGCTATAAACAATTGAGAATGGCCACTAACCGAACTATCCCGTTTCCTTTATTTGTATTATAGAAGGGATATATATTTAATGGCGTAGGCAACGATAAATATATAGACAAGAGCTAATTCCGAATTGTGTTTATTCAAACATCCATCAGGGACCTATCGCTGACAAAGCCACACCTCCGCTCTGGTCAAAACAACGGAACGGTCGTATAGTCATTCAGATAAGCATCATAGGACTCGAATCTATTGTCGATTAACTGTAATTCGATTTATTAACTTTCAACAATTGGTTTGGCTTGTAGAGGCAGGAGATATTTTTAAACAGAAAAACGTCAACTAGATAGCTTTTAAAATTCGAGGAAGTTCCATGACCAGCAATACTATGCAGCAGTATTCTATGTAATAGTCTCAGCATATGTTAAGCATGAATATGACAATTCATGGCTTCATTAATGGAATAACGTATTAGGAAATATGTACTGAACTAGTAGGTACATATAATCATATAGATATGGTGTAGTTAGTACATGGATGAAGGGTTTCTGGATATGGACAATGACTTTTTTTCAATATCAATCAATAAATATATAATCTAATGGCACTTGGAAGTATATAAAATCATGGATAATTAAACTGAAAAAAGATATGCTGTCATGGGGTTAGTATTATTTAGTATTTATTATTTAATTTAATAATTGTTACACTCCTCAATTTCCCTTAACAAAAAATTGTTTTGCTTTAGGTCACTATTATTAATTAACTACAATTAAAAAATAATATCCACTGGAACCATCCTGGCAATATTTAAAAAAAAGGCAATTATTTAACTAATAAAGTTGCAACAAATAATACTTAAAGGTCAATTAAAGCGGACAGTAAATTTATTATTTATGCAACAAACTCCAACTTTGCAATAACGCAACATCTAATTATGTTTTTTTTTTTACAATATTCATAGATTGTAAATACAAAAAGCTTATAAAAAACGCCTGCTTCGGGACAAAAATAAATATAAGAGTAGGTATATTTAGTTTGACCAAAGAAAAAAAAATAATAGAATTGTAAAAATAATTAAACTACAATAATTTTGAAAGATGCACAGTAAAACACCATTATAAATAAACGAAATGACCGATTTTATTGTTGACGGTGTTCGTTTTTTACACAATAGCATCAAGTCCAAAAATAAAAAAGGGAGATCGGACGAAATTTTGGAGAAAAATGTGAACCTTTTTGTATGAAATACCTCTCCATATACAATGACCCAAAGAAAGGCGATCCACCGTGACAAATTAAAAATCACGGAAACCCTATTATTTTGAGGATTTTTGACCCAGTAACATTGTTATACTTCTTGGCAAAAAAAAAAAAACGGCTAAGACAATGAAAAAAAGAAAAAGAAAAAAATGTAGACAGTGGAAAATGGATGACAAAAGAAACACGACATAGCGGAAGAGGTCAGGTCAGACGAATCATAAATCTGATAAAGACAATGAAGGGAAGGGTGCGACCCAACAAGGGTTGAAGGGTTGAAGGCCCTTGGAAGGAATGAAAAAAACGAATGCTTCCACTGTCATGGCTCACCATGGAAAAAATCGATTTGGTTTTCATGAAGTCGGTAGCAGGAATTAACTAGGATTATCGGTCGATGCATGGCCTATTTAGTAAATTATGGAAATGTGAGGATAATTTCATTAAATTACAAGGAAAGAAAAATATAGAGAGATGAAAAAAGCCGGCACTTTTACCCTTGGCACGCATTCCTAAATTGAAAATTATAATTATGTATTAGTAGTAGCTTATAACAGCTCTGTACTACTGTAGCTGATAAAGATAATTTAAATTAATTAAAGGTAGATAAAAAGATGATTAAGCTGACCTTGTTTCAAAGTACTAGTTTCATTATAAAATAGGTCAATAAACAGTTAGTATAATTAAATGTGATCATCACGATAAAAGTGAACGTTTATGACAATCAATTTTAATGAACTTTTTGAGTCTAACTATCAAAGTAGTTATACTTCAGTATCAATGAGCTTAGCCTGTGAATCAGAAATACTGGTGGGTTATTGCAGCACATTTTTTATTTCTTCAAATATTTACAATTACTAGTTTTCAAATTGTACAAAGTTTTGATCATCATTCTGTAAAATTCTATAATTAATAATTATTAGCCAAGAACATTGTCAGAATACTGATGGGCTCCTATTGTATAGTAAAATAAAAATAAATAAATCAATATTTATTTTTTCAAATCATTGGTCCGTAAAATTTGATATGGTGATACAACAAATGTGTAGTCATAAAAATGCTCAAAATATCAGCAATAATCTGAGAATACGGACAGTTGGGTAGCTTGAATCATTAACTATAACCACGAGCACAAATGTGACAAGTTAATGTTTTCAAGGCAACCTATCACAATGGCCTTACTTGGAAAATAAACCTTTTTGCAATAGTTCTTATTAAATTGCCTACTTCTAGAATGTCTTTGTTCCACGATGTCAATAATTAAATGAGATTTCTTTTCATATTTTCTCTTACACGCCGATAAATTAGACGAAATAACTATTCATGCAATAAGTGTGTCAGGATAATTATAATGATATGATGCACATTTCAGGAAAAGCTAACAATGCAATATTTGTCACTATTATTTATAGCATACGAACCATTGACATGTCATTTGAAGAACCGTAAAAACAATTAAAACTTCAACTATTTCATAACCTGGATTTATGATTGTTGTTTTTAATGATACAATGCAACTTCTCAAACAGTTTAATGAAATCAAACCATACAGTAGTAGCAATTTAAGCGAACTAATCAAAGTAAAATCAGAATCCTTTCAAACAGTACATATATATTTCAAAAATCGATAGTGCTATTTTCGTTTCTCAAAAATATGACTATCTCATCCGTGAAATCCATGTTTGCAAGATAGAGGATTCTGGACACTGCAAAACAAGATTTTCAACTTTTAAAATTAGAAACTAAAACGGCTGAGGCTGACTCAATTTTTTTTTATGTCACTGGGAACTGTTTACTAAAGCGTGCATTTCTAAAATTAAATTCGAATCTGAAATATAAATTATTTGTGTCAGAAACAATATTCAGCTGACTGGAACATGAAATCATTCAGGATGTGACGCAAACTTAAAAGTCCCAAAATCTAAAAGCAGAAATAAATATTCAAACAATCTAATTTTATCTTTTCCTATAACCGTATTTATTGTAAAGAATAGTCTGCTAGCCTGCACGTTTATATTGCTGCCTAATTAATTTAATTTATAGTTGGTACCTTTCATAAATAATTTGAATAAAAATTCTAATTAAATATGTCGTAAACTATGAAGGTACTCACCTGCTTGATAAGTGACACTGCGTAATAGAAACTCGTTGGTATTCCTCACTCAAGAGAATGATTTATTGCTTCCTGAGCATGTGGAAACTATAATTAGGGTGTATTTATAGTATTCATAAAATGGTTACCTTCCCAGCTTAAGTACAGTTAAAATAATAATTTTTACTGCGTTAAAAAATCATGTAGCTGTTGTTGAATTTGATTAAGTTTTTAATTTATTAGTTTGGGCGACATTGAGTAAAGTGAGCATTTATATAGTTTTATTAAATAAATAGAAAATTCAGTTGATCACTGAGGTCCCCGGACAAAACATTATCCCTATCAAAATCATTTTTTTTTTGCTAACATTCATTAAAATAAGATTTGATTGTATAATATAAATTGCAACATATATTTTTATTAACTATTTCGACTGCATAATGCAGTTCTTCTCTTATGACAAGAAAAAAACAAGAATCTATTAATACGATCCGCTCACCCCAAATAAATTCCCTTTATTTTTCCCTTATCTATAATCATAAAAATTTAAGAGCTAAGGAAATAAAAACAAGACTTAAACCAGGGTTGAAAAATATCTTATAGTCTGTACTGTGAAATACTGTTGAGTAATGAAGTACATAGTTTAAATAAAACAATAAAAAGTTTTATCTATAATTTTTAATCTACCGGAACGGAAGTTAAAGATTAAATAATCTTTGTGATTATTTAATATCGTTCAATTAATATTGTGTGTTACGTAGTATTCACAGTATTTAAGAACCCTACAAAGGCCTGTTTGTTTTGTGGTTAAAATGATTTGAATATAAAAAAAAACATTATTATAAGTCGTTATTGTTGCTGTAAATAATATGAATACATATATTTAATAATACGTAAATACGGTAATTTTAAATGATAGTTAATATATATCGATATTATTGACTAATTATAAAATTAGAAGAATACATTTGTATTTTAGTGAAATGGATTTTAAAATATATTGTCTGATGTCTGTAATAATTATTTGTTTGTAGTATTTTTTTTTTAGTTAATTTTTATTTTAATTATTATTAAGTAATCCTAGTCATAACTAATAGTATTTATTTAATAGTAATAATTCAGAGTTGATGATAAATTACTTAATAAACAGACAAAAAGAAATGGTTAAACCGTTAATTTTGTTTTGTTTCATATTGTATTCTTAAATATTTATATTTTTTTACTGTGAAGAGATTTATTCAATTTTAAAGATGCCCAGAATATGTGAAATACATATATTTCAATACATACAGTTATATTACTTCGATATCATAGAAAATGCTTCCTTTTTTTTTTGTATTCTCATGATTGTGGTCTACATTTTAATATTGTAGATGTGTTTTAGTTTACCATTTATTTTCATATACTCTATGAAGCGAGTGAATGAATATTGTGAATATGGTATGAATGAAAACATTTATCACAATTACTTATTGCCCAATGATGCAGATTGTAATTTTATCATAATAAAGCTGATTATTATATATTTTGATATGGTTAAATTCCAAAATTATTTAATGTTTATATTATGAGATTATATAAATATAATACATATTATACAAATACGACATATCAATATAAACAAATTACATCATAAGTAATTATCTGTAGTGATATTACAAAAGGAGACAGAATCAGCCATTCCAGTAAAGGGAATAGTTATTTTATTTCCCGTCTGAGAGGGGAGAACACTAGCGCTACCTGTCCCTCCTCTCCTCAACCAGCCAGTACAACAAACTCAATAAAAACCGCTGTTATCACAAAAAAAAATGAGCGACGAGTCAAATTAGATGCTGGAAGAGTTTTAAATGGACAGCTACAGTGCAATAAAAATCTCAAAAAAGAACCCAGCCAGCAGATAAGGAAGCCTTTAGCAGCGGCGACCCCCACCATCTTGTCCTGCCCAGTCACACGGAGCCCGTCCCCAACTCAATGTCAGCGCCATGTTTACCGGGACATTTCGCAGCATTATCCGCTTCTTCAGGTCCTCAGGTCGGTACCAATATGTTATTTGAGTAAAGTTGAAGTTTCAGGTAACGGTACAATTCTCTTTTTGTCTCTGTTTTGTTTTATTTTCAAGCGCATTGAGAGTGCATGCCTGTGAATGCTGGTTCAGTAATGGCCGCACACTAAGGGGGAAAATGACGCCAAGCCATCTCACAAATTGATCTCCTGATCTGTAGAGTTCATATCCTTGTAGTATTTTCTCAAAGTGTGTTAATACGTATATATATATATATATATATATATAGACAGTAGAATAGTGATGTAACTGAAAGTAGTGGGAAATAAATGTTTTCAAGTAAATGTTTGTGTTTTTTAGTGAACAATACCTTATTAGAACTATCCTTCCTTTTTATTATATTTAATTAGTGGTGATTGGTAAACATATAGAGTACAAATTATTACACAACAATAGCTGGATACAAAAAACACATAGTAAACATAAAAAATTAGTAGTTGAAGTGAAATTCTAAACTATATCACAAATTAATTAGCCATTAAATATGGACATATATATGTATGTCTGTTATTAATTACAAATAATTATTAAATATTTATGATTTAAAAAACCAAATATATTATATTAGTTGGTGCTTTAATGTCATTTACATTAAAACCAATTAATTTCACATTTTGAATCCTAGATAATAAAGAAAAGATAATCGTAATCTAAGATGTTCGTTTCAACCTTTATGTTTATAATTAGAATATCTTAATCTGTAAGTAAGTTTATTATCATAATTTATTACTAAGATCATCCAATACAAAGATATAAATAACATTGAAGAGTGTTTTATAGCAAATTATAGAATCGTATACAATATTTGTTATTAATCTACAACCTTAAAAAAAGAAATGAAGCAAATTATATTTATAAACTTAAAAATATTTTTTTATTCTCTGATGTCTAAAAATTTGTTTTAATAAAACCATTTTAAATAAAAAAGATCATTCTATTACGTTTAATTAACAAATTCCATTTCTAAATTATGATGGGCTTGACTCAAAACATAAAATGAAATAATTCTGATTTCAAGCATATATAACAGTTGAATTAATATAAAATTTCAATATTCCTGACAAAGATGAATTTATTTAATCGAAAATTGCATAAATTTTATAGAAATAAAAGATATATACTACAAAAATGTATTATGATTAGCCAAATAGCCTATTACAACAACCCTCATAACAACAAGCTGATGTTCCAGTTAATCCTTACGTAAAGCTTACAATCTTCAATTAAGAAAACGGTTTATCTGAATTATTTAGAACAGTGATCATAAATTATGTTTATCGCATCGTAAAAGATAAGACACAAGAGTGAGAGAGAGATTAATTAGTATTTGAAGGAGATATTACTACAGTGTTTTATCACCAGCCTAACAGCCCCGAAGCACCAGTCGGATCGTAAAACGTCTGTTGGTCTGGGTAATAAAACCTTTTACGACCGATTGATGGTTTTATGTCCGTTTGAATGTGCCGGCGTCGCACGGCCACAGGAGTTAATGTCTTTTCAACACAATCATTGTGGATAATTTGATAATTTTATGGGCTGTTTGGAAGAATTACGTCCCCCTGATATCACAGCTCAAGAATTTGATTTATTGCTATTTGATTTTGCCTTTCTTTGTGATGAAATAGTTTCAGTCGTTGTGGGCAGTTCTACTTTCAGATTTTTTTTTAATTGCATAAGATAATCCTTTCATTACATTGTTATAGTAATTACAAGATTAAAGTGCATGTAATTTAAGAAATAACATCAAATCTCATAGACAAAATCAATTTTTCTAAATCAATGTTACCGAAGAGTAGATTAATTGAACATCCAAGAGATTTTAATGAGATGCTATACTGAAGGCAGAGCAATTAAGGCAACCAGTTCGGTAAAAATAAAACCTATCCATACAGCAATTTAATTGAGAAAATTGACTTAAATAATAAAAAAAAATAATCGTTCATATTTACAGCAGTTACATTTCAGAGGTAATAAGATTACAGTTTATCTTCATGAAAAATAAGATTTGAATACACCTGTGGGCAAAGAACGGGCGATAGGAAATGATAATAAGCAGATTTAGCTGAAGGAATCAGGGATAACTCTCATTGATTTTATTTTAAACATAAATAATATCCATCGATAGAACATCGCCTTTTCCAGAAACATTCAGTGCCTGTTTTTATTCAATTTAATTTATAATATATATGATTAATTACTTATGAAAGATTAATAGGAGTTCCAAAGTTAGATAGAAAAAACTAAAATAAAATGACAACTTTTAATGTGGATAAATTCATAAATAGTTCAGTCTTACTCTTAATTTTGACACAGTAAATATTGTCGCGAAAAATCAATTTCTAATTATCATCATATATTTCAATAGTATTATAATATAGGTTTTCGGTATACATAGATACATTTTATTCTCCCGAACTCCCTTTTCCCTATTCCTCCTTTTCAAATTTAAGAGCTTTGAAAAAAATAAAAAATCCCTAACAGGGACATTCTGATTTTTGTTACTTTATGGTTTGGTAAGATTTAACATTATTTTTTGAGTCCGATATAAATAATAAATTTGTTTGACTAGTTCACCTTAAAATCTGAAAAAATAATTAGATCAATATTATCCTATCAGATATTGTGATATCATTTATAATAATAATAAGTATAGCTCTCTGGATGGGTAGTTGATCACTCCGGTAATATTCAAGCTGTTCCTATAAGTTCGTGGATTTTCAAAAAAAACCTTATCCTGCCACTACTACACAATTTTATACATGGTATTTTAAAAAAAAAATTGAATTTTTCGGGCGCTAAATAGGCCCAGTTTATTTAGTGAGTAAATTGAAGAAATAAAACATATGAATGAACAAAAGCAGATAATATTTCAAGTCAATGCGGTAGTGAATAATTGATAAAACAGGTGTTTATATGAACATAAATATAGATACAATGCAAATAGGGGTATACTAGTTTCCAAAATGATTTTATAACCTATAAATGGCACTCTTTTATTTATCTCTTACTTTTAGTGCATATTTTAACCATTAGGTTGGTAATATTGTTTTTTCACCCTGCTGGGGACCATGTTGCATTATTCTGTTGTCATAACTACCTACTATTGTGTATTTATTTCAATAAAAGTTCTATATTAATATATTTAATGGAAATCTAACATCTCTCTTTCAGCCTACTATTTGAAAAAAATACAAAACACCTCCATTGAAAAAATATTGGATGGATTGAGAGGATTTACACAATATTCCTCACCTACATATTTTAACAACTGCATTAAAATTTATGAAGAAATAGCAATTATTTGCATGTCCTAGTAAACAATATTTGGGGTGTCCATCGCCTCGGTACAAGATGCACCAGTTTAATTAACGATACTATAGCCTTCGAAACCCGCCCGGACTCGAATACATTAACGCCGAGTAGAGAGGCTATCAAATATAAATTAGGAGCTTTATCCGAGCGAGTGGAACGGATAGTTTGTTTAAAGGGGAGTTACAGCGGTTCCGTGACCGGGATTGTGAAACCGCCTCGACTCTGAACCGCGATCAGTGAATGTTAGCAGCGGGCTTTAATAGAAACAAACTTTATCGACGGCAACACATCAAACGGCAACTGTCCTATTATGTATTTATAGTGTATCCATTATCGAATAGTTGATGATAGATTATTTATCACTATTAAAGTGTATTCCCGCCATCTGCGCTGCCGTTAGTGATGGCAGAAATATGCAGAACATCCGATGACTACAAACAATTTATGCTACTGCTACAACATTTGAAAACATGATTAGCCTCGTTATGATTATCTGCTTATTATCAGAATGATAATACGAGTTCCGATTGCTCGGATCATAAATTGTCTTAATTGATTAGGCCTCATTTAATAGTGACAGCAACAGTTGTTTTTTTTTCGTAGTAATTAAAGCATGTGCAATCAGCATACAAATAAATAAGCAAATTTTAATTGATTTTTAATATTCCAGAATAGCCCAAAGCTAAATACTCATAGCTTAAGTGAAAATTCGGTTCCGAAAAATTTATCACGCTACTTAATAACAATACATAATTAATATTTTTAATGACCCCTTTAATTATACTACACAAAATCATACATTTTTACAAATTCCTAAGTGTATAGTTATGGGACATTTATATTAAATGTAGTTTAATTTAATTAATATTGCCTTAATGTTTTACATACAAGGCTAATTACAATATTTGTACAACTTGAGACACATTGATTAAGGGGTATGCCAAATTATCAGCATGAATAAAAATCCTTATCGTTTAAAATAAGATGAAGTAAGTAAAGTCCTTTTGTCTTCTGACAAATTATTCAATTCATTTCAGAAGCGCTTTCAGCAGCCTATACTTCCATTCTCGAGTGCTCATAATATTGTTAATGATAAGTCTGACTGCTGACCATTTGAGAATGGCAGTATTTTCTGTTCAAAGAGATTTTGAATAAGTTGTAGGAAGGAAGAATGGGACGTTATTTACTCAAGATTTAGTCCAAGTGGACGTCAAACTGTCACAGCTCCAGCCCATGTTAATTCAGTTACAACCACGACCAGTGAACAATGTCAATAATATTTGAATATTCTATGTGAATTTTTAAACTACTTAACAGATCAAAACAAACGTTTGTCTTTAACCCTATGACTTGGACACTTAAGACATACCTTACAAGACACCTGATGAAAAATCCTTAAACAGGATGAACGCGTGCCGTCTAAGAGCTGAGGAGCACTCGTAAAGTTTTTATTAGGCAATAAAAGCCCCTGGTCCCATTCAAAGCTGGCTTTTATTGCTGCCATTCAGCGTCGGGGACCGCCATGGCTTGGGTAAGGTCTTATACCGTAGTCTCTGCGGTCGGGGTAAATCGTTTCATGGCACCGGTCATGAATAGAGCTGGAATTCAATAAATCATTAAATATAATCTAATAGTTGAATAATGTATTCATGTAAATAATATAAGTTGAACACAGATTCGCATAAAATTATTGATGCACTATTCTCAAAAAGATATTTTTATTCGTAGTCTTTATCATTTAAAGCAAGTAATAATTTGTTGTTATAGCATTTATTCAGATTGCTAATTGTTTCTCTATGATATAATTAGCGATAAGTGCACAATGTTGTGAACTCAGAAAGTGTGTAACATAAAACTACAATATATAACCTAAACACAAAACTACAATATATAAACTAAGATATCATCATTATATGTGTACACATTAAATGAATCGGATTAACATGAAATCTGTTTGAAACCCCACTTTTCAAAAAAACGTTGTTGTTTTTTACGTAGTAATTAAAGCATGTACAATTAGCATACAAATAAATAAGCGAATTTTAATTGATGTTTAATATTCCAGAATAACCCAAAGCTAAATATTTTAAAGCTTTCCAATTTTTTTTTTTACGTAAATACAACGAGTCGACATTCGGGCATCTTCAGGACTATAAATGATTTTATCATTCCAAATAATTGTTCCACTTTTCTACTATTGCATACCGAATTGGTAAAATCTCCAATATAAAACCTAACTAAAAAATGAAAAACATTTTGATTCCCCGTTCAACAAGCAATACTGTGCTGGGGGAGGATTTGAAAAATAAATTCATAGTCTGGAAGATGGCTGAATAGGCGAATCGTCCACTGGCGATGTCAAAATAAATGACTGGAGAGACTCGAAATTCTTTTTTGAAGAATTTGTTATTTCACGAAGTGTAAATTTAAAAAACAGTTTTTTTTTAGAGTGATAAATCTTTAGAATGTTATAACGCGTGTTTATTCATATTTGGCACAGAAAAAATTATTTTTGTTGGAAAGTAAAGAGCAATGGTTACTCGTGAACAATTTCTGTATGAAAATTATTTTCATCACTTGGGGTGATGGCTTCCTATTTATACTATGACCGAGGAATAAACTAGACCGACGCTTGACCATACAATCAAACATGACCTCCGCGTTCAAAAGAGATAACGGGTGGGAAGAGGAAAAAAAATAAATACATAAAAATGAAAAAAAAAAAAAGAAAAAAAAGGAACTCGGAAAAATGTGTTAGGACAACACAAGAGACTCACAGTTTACGATCTACAGAGCGGCCTGGCAATAAAGCGGGATTTATTGGTCGGTAAAATAAATTTATGTTTCGACAACAGGAGTCCGCCGAGACTCCGACTCACCGGGATTACGGATTATAAATTCAAAACAATTTTAAGTAAAACTAATGGACTTCTACTTACGTATATGGGAATGGCTACTTATCCCGAACCGAACCACTGGGTAATTATTAATGGCATTGTCATTGTCTTATTGTGGCGGAGAAATACTCACCTTTTTCAATTCTATGCTTTTAGAGAAATATGTCGAATTAGGTGTGAAGCTACCTCTCGAGTCTTTGGTAAAAAGTCTATAACTCATAAATGCAAAATGTCCTCATTGGAACTTTGCATTTATCCAAATATTCCAGATATAATTATTAAAAGATGACTAAAAAGGCATGTATTTACGATTTACCTGAAATATATTTAAAAAAAAATAAAACTATTTCTTTCAGTTTTCTAAAACTTCCTATACTTTGCATTAACCTACATTGCGCACATCATACAGTGTTTTCACCCTCATTTGTATAAATCTACCTTAATGTTGTACAATTACAATCATATTGTGAATCTCAACCGTGCAGTATTGCAGAGGCCCACCATATAGACAATCAAAGTATAAAGTATAATTATTAAAAACTGTATAAATGTAGCCAAGCTACAGGACATATAATGACCAATTGTAGATGGATTATTATTTGTAGTCTATACTGATTTCCATAATTTATAATAACAAGGGGACATGGAAAAAAATAAATAAATAAAGCCATGCAACTCCCACAATAGAAAAAAAATACCTCGGCCTTATTCTTATATAGGTATAATAATTCAAAAATAAAGATGATTTTGAAATTGATAGAATTGAAATTGCCATTTGAACCTGTCTATGCATTTTATAACGTTTGGATTAATTCAAATAAATTCTGTATTCAATATTTAATACTTGTAACCGAATAATCTTTGAAGCTTGACTCTCAAATTACTTTCAAAAGTAATTAAATTAAAGTCAGAAATATTCAAGTTCACAAAAAGTTTATGAGGTGCTCCATCTAGTAAAGAAAATATATATACTAGAAAGATCTTTTGATGTTATGATACAGCCATAGCTTAATTCGTAATAAATTAAAATAATTCTGGAAGTCGCATAATGATAGTTAAACGGTATATAATTATGGGGGGATGCAGATAGGGAAATTACTATGATTAATTAATTGATTACTGATTGGTGAGAAAATGAAAAAGTAACTGTAGCAATATAATTGGAATACAAGATACAAGATTTCAAATCTGTGCATTGTAACGCTTGATTAAAATTTTGCCAAGAACATTAAAACCTACTATATTTATGATTTGGTAAATTAATAGTTACTTTATGGTTTCCCTAGTATTTCAACAAAGGTTGTCTAGACCATGCGATAACTCATTAATCTAATTTTATTAAAATATCAGCATTCTAAAAATATAATTTTAGACAAATGAAGATACAAACTGAACATTGATCAAGGATTTTTTTTTAAATCATAATCAGCGATAAGAAATTTGGAAAAAAATAATGACGCGATACATTCAAATAGAATGATAATATTTTTACAAGGTTTTATATCCGAAACGGAACCCTTAAAACTATTCAAAATTACCACTTAATCGCTTAAATTTTAACGATACAGCCCTTGATTTCTGTACAAATATTTTAATATTTATTTTTCGGCTAAATTTAAGTAAGATTACTAAATCACAATGGAGGTGACATTCCTGAGCGGGGCGGGGTTCCGACCGCCATGGCGGGAAAAGGGACTAGGAGCCCCGACCACTGGGAGCAGCCTGCTGCCGGCCATGCTTCGAGGGCTTCATCCTATAGGTCCGCCCGCTACTATGGTGTCTCTCTTATTTAAATCAAATATTTAGCACTGTTTAGGCATATTATTTAGACATATTCTCATTTATTTATTTATTATTTACATTTATGCATACTTTTATACATAGAAACAACAAAAGGACCGATTATGACAATTACATTCAAAGAATTTAGATAACTTTTTATCAGCAGGTGTAAGTCAGATAAACTGTTTATTATTTTGAAATTGTTATAAGTGAGTATAACAGGAGGATAGAAAATGATAATTCTACATACAAGATTAAAATAGACATATTTTTATCTGCAGGTTAAAGTAATTTTTTTGAAAATAAAAAAAAAAATGGTTTATATAAGACCATCCCAATAATTATTTTTTCAGTGTTAATGCTGATTAACATGAATGAGTTTTTGTCAGTAGGATAAAGCCAGATAAATATACTAGATTTTTTTATACAATCAGTAACAGTAAGTAAAATTAATCACTTTTGGAAATAAAGCATAATATGGCTAATTAATTATTATTCTGTACAGTAAATATTTTAATGATATTAATTAAAACAAGTTTTTCCAGAGAATTTTTATACATATAAGTAACAGTTTTTAATAGTATGTCAGCCGATAGTTATTTATTTTTAAATAATACCCATAGTTTTATTTAACAGTAACTAATTATCAATATATATCGTCAGTATTATTATTTTAAACGTCAGTTCAACACAATTTTTATTTTATTTTTTTGATACTCTTTAAAAAAACTAATTTTCAAAACTTAAATCCTGATTTAGTTTTATTTTCCGAGAGAATAATGTTGTCACCTCTGAAATCTTTAAGCTTAGGTAATAAATTACAATTATTTTTACAATTAGTACGGTATAGTCTTTAAAACTGTTTAATTAAATAACTGTTATATAACTGTCACTACAAAATCTTGTTTCTCACCAATGTGTTAAGGAGTATAAGTTAGCCAAGATATTAAATAATTTTAATTATATAGTCATCTCAGTGTGTCGGTTAGAATGCCACTAAAGCTATAAGTGTATTGGGTTAAAGTTTCTGGAAAGAGTGAAATTTTGTTTTATAAATTTGATCATAAAGTTTATAGTAAACCCCCACCTCATTGCAGCGGGTATATTTTCAATAGAAATCAATAAGAAAAAACAATTATATAATCTAAACCACTGATAAAATATCGAACCGAGTTATCGACACAATATATCACATTCACTGACCCGACCTACGGGCTATTGATGGGAAGGCGTGTAGAGGCAACACACAATGTCCTCGGAAATACGAGAGTGTTTTCTCATGCGAAAGCGGCTACAAAACCGTCAGGCCTGATCTACAATATACTCCGCCAACGATGTCAAACAATACAGCGACGTGTTTTATCGAGAAGTATAAATTTTCCTGCTCTCTTGTCCCCATCATTTTGACTTTCTCTCCACAGCCTACAAGATTTGGTACTGTACGCACCAGCTCAAAACGGGGATCGAGCGAAGTATAGTCAACTTGCACTTATAAAATGAATTATTATGGCGCATACTAGACGACATGTATAATATCGAAACCTGCTTTATATTCAACATTCGGTAATAAAAACAAATTACATCCTTAAGCCGATTTGAATTTTGTTTCCTATCATTCCCTGAATCTGCAAGTAATCAGGAATTTCGGTAAGGAAACAAATTAGAAATTGATAGAATTGAAATCAAATAGAATGGAAATGCTATTTTAACCTGTCTATGCATTTCATAACGTTTGGATTAATTCAAATAATTTCTTCATTCTATGTAATACTTGTAGCCGATTCATCTTTGAATCTTGATTCTCAAACTACTTTCAAAAGTAATTCAATTAAAGTCAGAAATATATAAGTTCACAAAATGTTTTTGAGGTGCTCCATTTAGCAAACAAAATATATGCAAGAAAGATCTTTTTGATGTAATGATACAGCCCCAATAATTAAAATAATTATTCGCCTAATAAAAGTGACATTGTTCCGCAAACATCACTTATTATTTGGTAAATATTGAATTAGGAACTCGTATTCAAAAACGCAGATTTTACTTATTATACCCAAAACAGCATTAAAGCCTCGATCCAAATTGTGTGTCACAATTATTGTTATTCCGTTTCATTAAAAAAAAAACCTTTTACATATTCAGATAAACGCTGTATTCACCCAAAAAAATATAAAAACAAATATTGAGATGATTTTAATGATTTGGTTATAACAGCTAGTAAATGGTCCTGATTAAAGAAAATTTCTGAAAAAAAGTCCAATAAGACTTTTTAAACTAAAAATAAAAACGAATTTAATGGAGCCCACATCTAAGAGTTTTATTCGTAATGTAAAGCTTCAGATTTATTAGTAATTAACTAATAAACGATCCTTAATTAATTTAGATTGCTCTGTGGATAATTTGACTTACTAACGGGATGTAATATAAGAATTACATTTAAAATATCATATCTCTTGTATAATTTGATAAAACTACAAAAACTGCTAATGAGTACTTGTAAGTTTTATTTAATTATCTAAGTATCTAAACATTACATATTATAACAAGTACTAGTTCAGTGGTATCTCTATCACGATAGTATATTAGATTTCGCTTCCGAACTTTTTGTGTAAAATATTAGCATTCGACAGTCAGCCATTTATTGATCACTGAGTACATTAAAATTGATGTAAAAATCATTGTACATAGAATTTAACCGGATTTATATAAGAAACGACCTCCCCAATATCCAACCCGTGGCGTAATGGCGGTGTAGTGCTTCTTTGGTTCAAATTATTAATAATATATTATCATGGGTAAGAATTACTAATAATAATGGGATATATACGACAGTTCATTTTGACTGTATAAATTTAATTACTTCTTTGAATCGGTATTTAACTTGACTAGCTTCAAGTTAGTGAAAAAATAATAAATTTTGAAGATAGTTAATAGAGTGAACTTCACATTGGGTCTTTTGCATTTGAGGTCAACATAAACAATAGAAATTTTCCTCAATAATGCTGATAACTTCTAAAAGTTTTCAGATTTTTTTTTCAGTTTTAGTTAGTCAATAGTCATACAGATGAGTTTGAAATAATAAATGAACATTACTTGATTAACAAAACAAATGATCTAAGAACTGGTTGAAGGTTGTATCTGTAATAGATAAGTGTAAATTCAGTTTTGTGGTTGAATAAAACTATATGTTTGCATTTATTTCCCACCTATCAATTGCGAAGGGTGTCTGAATACGGGATAAAATTTTATCTCGGGAGTTATAGGCACTCTCGTTGGAAATTTTGAACAACTTGACGCTTTAATGTGCACCTACAACATATTTACTACTGTAATGTTTCACTACAATGTCAGTAATTAAAACTTGCATATATAAATTTAAAATGTACGCGAAGGTCTGCTGTTTTTTTGTCACCGTTATATTTATGAATATTTACCGAACCGGAGTTAATCAACCATCCCCTGTTTATTCTGAGCTAAAAAAAAAAAAAGGCTACTGTCCGGCATTTTTTAAATTAAACGGGCGCAAATTAGTGTCACTAAATAACGAAAGCGTATCACATCGTTTTATCAATGGATACTTATTCATATTTCGTTTCTAATGGATTCTTAATTGCAATGGATCGACTGTATTAAAATCTTATCGGGAAGCCACAGCGGTGTACTTAAACGGAGCCTAAATCAATGTTTGAGGTTAGAATAAATAATTTGGTCGTTGTACAAACACTCGGCAACGCGATTAGTCACATGCAACATAAGCACTGAAAAACACTATGCATTCACAGCATATAACATTTTTGAAATTCACATAAAAACAATAATGGAGGATATGAGTCTACAGAAAATTATGTCCAGTGAGAACTATACTCTAGAATTTTCAAGCAAGACAAAATATTAATACGAAAAGAATTCATAAGTATTGAAATTACATTTTATTGAAATAATAATATTCTGCCTTATTAGGGCAATGAATAATTTTGAATAATGAACATGTTCCCACAATATTTATAATACCACATACATTCTCCTAAGGGTTATGATTATCATGTGTTCCTGAAGGCACTCATTTGTTCTTTGAACAAAAGTACATCATTATAAACGGGGTACACACCATATTTTGATGTTTTTGAATTGGTAAATTTATAATTATCTGATCTTTAATTCTTTGAGACTTAACCAGAATGGCGTGAATCAACAACTATTTAAAACAAACAATAGTGACAAAAGTCCCTTAATACACAAATTATAGCTTTTTTTTTATATAACGTTGTATTTATTTTTTTGTTTCATATCTAATTAATCATTTACCAAGTAATTATTAACGGGGAAAGTAGAATTCATCACCTTAACCTCTGAAGGTTTCTTTAAATGTAGAACATAATAAATTAAAACGACTTTTTTTTTTTATATATAGCTATCCATAGATCATTTGAGCCAATATTTGGAGGAAACAAACAAAATTATTAACCAGAACAATGAGGTTTTAAATACCTCACCAGAGAGCAAATTTATTTTCAATCCACTGCTAACAAATAAGAGAAATGCCTTCTACAGTATAATCCCTACCTCACCTTAGCTAGAGAACATAAGGGTGTAAAACGTACTGAAAATAAATAAACACCCCTCATCTTTTTACGATTATACATTAAATAATTACATACTTGAAATTATAGAATTTTTAAAATTGCAAGATTCTAAATTAGACGCGATTTTATAATTTTAAACTAAATTAAAATAATTAGTGAAAAATGTTCACATTTTACCGGGTGGTGGGGTACCCGAATTTTATGGAGGGTAGGTTACAGTTCACTCGGGTCTAAGGTATTCAATGAACACCTCGGAGATCATATTTGTATCGTAACCCACAACGGCATGCATACAACACAGATATTTTGATACTGCTTCAAAGAACAAGCGTTCCCACTCGGTGTTTAAAATGCCCATTAGCTGGCGTTTAGGACGTTTTAACCCCACCGGACAGTTAAACAATAAGTAATAAAGAGCTTAAATGGTCCCTCGCACAACCTCATTGAATTTGGATGTTGAACTATATTTTTAAACAAAGAATGATGATTGATGATTCATGGGCTTACGCATTTATTGACTTCCCCCAATCTATCACTGCGTCTGAAGCTATTGATATACAAGAGTGTACTCAGGCCTACTCTGCTGTATGGTGCACCGCTTTTTCGTCATCTGACGTATACGACAGCTCGGCGACTCCAATAATTTCAAAACGGTATACTGATGAAAGTGGTCAGACATACTTCATTCAAGCAGCGGAAAAACAGTGAACTTCACGAGATCTTTGATTTGCCTTGGATGAATTCATTCAACGTAGACATATCAAATTCCTTGACTCCCTGCAATACTTGACAAACCCGGTGTTTAATACGATAACCCCCGCTCCGTTCCCCCATCGATGGCAGGACGCTGTCGCGGCTGGAACGCTTTAGTCTTAGGTTCTAGGTTTAGATTTCAGTTTGTAGTTCTCTCATTGTAATCAAGGTGAGCCCTACACCTAGTCCTGTACACATTGCACTGTAATTTTAACTTCAAATAGAATATTGTTGTTGTAATTCTACCCTTCTTCGAATGCATCTGCGCATGCAGCACGAGGAGAACATTTTAAATATCGTTGATTGAATTTTGATCATAAATTGTAAAAATGTTGTTGCTTAGCGTTAAGGTAACTGCAATAATGATATGATGGTTCCGGACCAAGGCAAACATGAACAGGCGTCGCTAGGTTAAGTAATTAAACATTGGAGTAAAAAAAAGTAAAATTCACCCCAGTATAAAAAAAAAATAATGAATCAAATCTGAACAAGAGATAGGAAATTTTGTACATTATACTCCGGTAAAATGTAGTTTCTTCTTCATAGAACCCTTAACTATTTGGTATCCGTTTCGATGCAATTACTGATAGAAATACAGCAAACCTTAATAATAATTTAATAATTATAGTTATTATTAATAATTAGTTATAGGCCATTTACAAATGTAGGTGGATTGTTACGAAAATGCAACTATGAAGTGCAATGAACAACGCCATTAATTAAGAGTTTACCCCTTAAGGGGTCATACTAGCCAATGCTCCATTCCCGCTGATCTTAACATTGGATTAATTCAAGATTTAAAATCAGATCTTCAATTCACGACTTATCCAAATCCCTATGATGATGCTCTATACTCACACCTTATATCCGGCAACCCAGAACGACGCCTAATGCGAAGAAGGCATACCTCCTCCAAATCAACAAGCGCAATTTTGTGTATCGTGACCTTTATAGAGCGGCGATTGATTACTAAATGGTCAAGTGGTTTAGCCTAATAAGCCTTTGCCATCCACAAAGTAACAGGACTTTAAAAACTGAAGTTATAAGCACGAGTATCCATTGATTGCACGTAGAAATTTTAATAAATTTATAAGAAAATATGTCCTTACCTCTAAGTAAAAGATATTTAGAGAGAAATGTGTGATATATCCGACTAAGGCTCTCCAGGGTCACCCTTCGACCTGCACCAGCTCAAGTACAGGCCAACACTGACTGAACGGACGTCCGGAGGGTCGAAAGGGTCCGGCCGACAAGTAACACCAATATTTTGACAAAAAAAGGGCTGGAAAACACATGGCACCCTTTGGTGCCGTGCACTTACCTGCCGCACCCGACCTTTCGTCGTACCTGGCGGTCAATCGACCCTTGGCAATTAGGTCAGTGAGTCTGCTTTTTAGTGTCTGACAGAGGGAAAGTGTTTTAGATCAGGTATAACGGGGTCACTTTTACTTCAAAGGAACCAAGGTTACCGTTGTAGTGTTAGCAAACATGGCCTGTACCTGTTGATTTACAACGGGCTCTTTAGTTCAGGTGAATAGGAAATGCCGCTAGTAACGCTACATTAGTCAGTTTGTGTGGTCTCTCGGGTTGAATAGCGACCTAAGGCTAAAAGCCTCACGAGATTAATTTACCGGGTCGTTTCTAAAACTGTTGTACCAAATATCTTTCGATAAGAATCTGTGGGAACGAAAAATTAGTGACTTAACCATTTAATCACCAACAGGGACGTAGCTAGGATTTTTATGGAAGGGGGATCCAATTTGTTCAAAAGGGTGACCAAAATAACGCTGGGGGCCTTAGCCACTACAAAAATAATTCACCCTATAATTATAAGCATAAGAAAAAGAAAACAGGATAAGTATTGGGGAAACTGTGCTGTTTATTATATAACCTTATATGTTTATAACCTTCAGCCTCCATGTTGCCTGTGCCAATACCTTAAAGTAACTTACACAGCTCCTACTTCCATTTTCCAACTTGCGTTTTTTAATTTCAATTATTACGGGATGAGGAGGATCCCAACCCTTAAGCCTATCATTTAGCTTGGCATTATCACGTAATATTTTATTAGTCCGGAAATGGACATCTTTACTTATTCTACTCAATATTTAATTTTTTTTACTGATTATTATGAATAATTATTTCTTATGACGATGGTTTTATCATTAGCATCATTAGGAGCATCAAAGTGCATTATCTTTCAAAATATTATGCCTTATACAAAAAAAAAAAAAAATTGAACGAGTCAAGGTTCAAACTCAATGTCAATAATACAATTACTATTAGCATAATATTACAATTATTATTATGCCTTATGCCTTTTAGAAATTGTAGATAGAAAAACTGAAATTCTAATTAATTGTTTCTAAATTAGGACGACCATGTCTTAAATATGATGCCCTATTAAAAGTTACAGATTTTTTTTTTTTTTACAGCTAATCAATTAGCTAATAACACTTAATCATGTTTTAAGGAGGTTGCTATAGCTACAGGAACTCTTATGTAATATTCCATATTTTAGAGTTTGATAAAGAAACTCACGAATGCTATAACAGACACAGTGGTTGAAACAAAAGGGTATATGTTTTTTTAAACAAAAAAACCCACTGACCCCAAAAAAGGAACACATCTTGATACATACCAGCCAGTGCTCCGTGATTAAAACTTTGAAGATACCCCATGTCTTCTTTGGAATAGCACTCGTTGCTTCAAATCCTTTCACACCGTACTGCCGATTCCCGTCCCTGTTCAAAACTTTCTTCCAGGAAAAGAATACATTTTTCATGTATTTGTTAGTATCTAATTTTTCTGCTTGAGTTGTCTTTGATCGTTAGTTACAATAGGACAGATTATACTTAATTTCGCCTTTTATCAGTCCAATAGTTAATTGTCTAGTCGGCGAGTGACAAGCAGAAAATTGTTAGGACAATTGCCCACAACATGACCACGGGAATCGAACCAAGGTCTCCAACGTGACAGGCGGGAATACCGATCACTGTGCTAACTAGGATTTGTCATAATTAATAAAAAAGCAAAATGTTAAATATTCAGTCGATTTGAATTATCGGGACAATACATTTAGTTAAATAATATAAATTTGTCCATGGTGTTAATGACATGACACCCACACCGCTACCGGCACGATGGCAACTCACAAGATCGAGTAAAGCAAGCCAAATGGTGGACATCATGGCGCTTGGCCCACCAACCACAAGCCTCTAAGGGGCACCCATCACTGCTATCCAACTAAATAAGACTGCACTAGATGCCTAGAGAGACTCTAGGCCCAGCCACCAGTGGACTCTCACCACTGTACCGCAACAACCCACCTCTACCGAGGCTTCCCACACTCCTTAATTCCCTCACATCACCTTCCAGCAGATACTCCTAGTACAAGGATCTGCTCAACCCAAATATTCCTTATTTTTCCCTCATCCCTAGTCTTCTAACTAGAGAGCTTAGAAAAAAAAAAAAAAATGAAACTCTGAATGGTTAGTTACCACACTTTTACAACTATGATGTATGATTAGATGATGAGTAATCTCTGTTTGCATCGCCTGGCTAAATATTGGCAATATGGTGATTAAGGTAGCCGCTGTGAATATGAACAATTTTGGATCAAATATCTTTATTGTATATTCGAATATAATAACGAATGACTGAATTCATGGCCAAAACACAAAAAAAACAGCATTTAGCAGGCAGATCCTGGCTGGACGAGGAGAGGAGTCGCTGAACTGTTTTCTAGTCCTCTAGGAACCGAGGAGGTGGAAAAATTCAGAGCCCATTTGTTTCTTTTCAGAATGGCCCGGCATTCCTCCATGGAACTGTGGAACAGGTACAAATGGATCGTGGGAATCTTTCACTAGAGCGACATATAGGAAGTTATTTAGTTTTCTTTTCGCGAAAAAAAAAACTGATATTTTCTAGGCTTGTTTGCTAAAAGAACGGCCAGTTATTTTTTTTATATTTATTTTTTTTTGTGTAGGTTCAACGCCCTCCTGTAAACAGAAAAGCCAAGAAAGAGTTCCGACTTTGTGTAGTCACTTAGAAACATGTAGGTTGTTTATGTAAGAGTGGTCCAATAATAAAACGATTTTATATCTAATTAGTCTTTAGGCATAGGAGTTTTCCGAAGAAACCCACCGTAAATTCCCTCCTTATGGAAGTTTTGAGAAAAGCTAAGGAGGTACACGTGATATTTTGTCAGGGGTTCATCTCAAAGCAATCCTTTAAAAGAAATTTGTACAGGGTTTTTCTACATCCACTGCCACCACAAACAATGTTTCACAAAAATAATCCAATAGCACTACAAAAAAATGTCAGAATCCTTAATCCAAAAACAGCAAGAAACTGGTGGATCTAAAATATTATCGATGTCCTGCATTTGTATTTAATAGCTTCCAGGCCGCTTTGAATAGGATTTTCCATGGTAATATTTCTTCAAGGCCTGCGATATTCTTCATTACCAATCCGTGCAATCCAGGATCCTCCGCAAGATAGTAAACCAGGTATGGGCAACCTTTGACATGTTATGGGCCAAACTTTAGTGTGCAAATACGTTCGCGGGCCGCGTTTAAAAGTAGTGCATTTTAAAGTAGTGTTCATAATTTTTAGCGATAGATATCAGTCAGCCATGAAATAATACGACAATGTTATTACAACACAATTTATTAAAATAACAAAATGAAATGAAAAAATAGGTACCTACAGCATTAAATTAAATCGTTAAATTTAGAATTGTTACAAACTACGAAAGTTAAATAGCGACACCGAAATCAATGAGACACTTGAGCTTGAATTTGGGAAACTAATTCATCGATGTTTGGATTAATTCCACTGGTACAAAGACGTAAAGAATTTTCCAAATTATCGTCAGTCAGCCTTGTACGATGTTTTGATTTATTAACTTTCATCAATGAAAAGAACTGTTCGCATTTATAAGTACTGCCAAACGCACAAATCAATCTTCTTGCAAATTTTCTAAGCTGCGGAAAATGGTCTTCTTCGAGGTATTTTTTGTAGAAATCGCACAACTCCACGTCTTCAAATTTAAATTTTAGGAGTGAGTTTTCTTGAATCTCGATCAACTCCATTTGCAAGTGTATTGGAGCATTTTGTACATTACTTTTTGTTGGAGTAGCAAATAAATTGAAACAGTCTTCCATGTGTTTGAAATCGCTAAATCTGATCGAAAATTGCTCCGACAGTAACTTGAGTTCTTCAGCATATTGAGCGTAAGCAATATTTTCATACGCAGAGAGCGTGGTGAAATGGTAACTGTTACCAGACAGCATATGTGCCTCCCACAAGCGGATTTTGTTCTGAAACGCTTTCAAATGGCTGTACAAATCATTTACTAACTGTCCTTGTTTTTGAAGTTTCAAATTTAAATCATTCAAATGGCCTGTAAGGTCGACAAGAAATGCTAAGTCACATATCCATTTTGCGTCACTCAATTCAGATAGTGGTTTATCTTTTATTTGCATAAATTCTGCTATCTCATTTCTAAGCTCGTAAAACCGTTTCAGCATTTTCCCTTTGCTTAGCCATCTGACTTCACAATAATATGTTACGTCGTCATACTCGGCTGATATTTCATCCAAAAACGCCTTGAACTGACGATGGTTAAGCCCTCGGGATCGAATAAAATTGATGGTTTTTACTACCACATTCATAACATTCTGGAGTCGAATGGACTTAGAACACAAGTTCTGTTGGTGGATAATGCAATGAAGGACTATCAAACCATCTTTTTGCACATTTAATTCAGTTGCTTTTTCATTCAAAATTCCGATGAAACCTTTACGTAAGCCGACCATAGAAGGTGCACCATCTGTGCATACTCCAACTAATTTCGACCATGGCAAGCCAAAACTTGTGAATACCTTTTGAACTTCATTAAAAATGTCCTCTCCTGTAGTGGTTCCTTTTAGCGGCTGTAAAGCAAGCAATTCCTCAGTAATAGTGAATTCTTTATCAACACCTCGAATAAATATAGCCAGTTGAGCTATGTCAGACAAATCGGTGCTCTCGTCTAATGCTATGGAAAATGATTCAATACCAGTCATACGGCCAGTCAATGTTGTTTTTATATCATTAGCCATCATTTCTATACGTCGTACAACGGTTCGTCTTGACAAACTAATTTTTTCAAATTCATTTTTCTTTTCAGGACACAAAACACTGCAAACTTCTGACATACACTCCTTGATAAATTCTCCTTCGGCAAATGGTTTCAATGACTTTGCCAATTTTGAACTAACTATAAAACTAGCTTTCACAACATTATCAAGTTGTGTTCTTTGTCTATGAAATATTTGCTGCTGTTTTTCCAAATTTGCGGTAAGTTTCTGGATTTTGTCTTTTCTTATTTGTCCTGTCAGTGAGAGCAGCGTAGGATGCTTAGTTGAGTAATGCCTCTTTATATTGAATTCTTTCATCACCGAAATGGATTCATTACACATCAAACAAATAGGCTTACCATTGTGCAAGATAAAGAAGAATTCTTCAGTCCATTTTTCTTGAAACTGGCGACCCTCTGCATCTACTTTTCGTTTCCTTCCACCAGACATCATTTTCATTTACTTATCGTTCGATAAACTTAATAAGAAAATAGGTATAATTAGTAAGCACTCAAGATGCACACAAAGTCACAAAGCAAACTTATCACCACGGTAGCTCGAATAGGACTGAACTAAGTTCCGGCCATCCACCCGCTTATATAGGCAAAATGAAGGAATGATCTAGAATCGTCTAGTGTAGAACAATACAATTGCGAAGCAATAATCCTTTGTTGCGCCGCCAGTGTGGCGGCAAACATCAATGGCTTTGAACTTTGATGTTTGCCGCCTCACTCTTTGATGATCACCGCCACTCGGCTTGCTCGCTCACTTGATTCCATGAGTATGAGTAAGTAGTGTATTTTTTTTTTTTAAATTGGGTTTTTCAAAATGTCTCGCGGGCCGGATCAAATCTTACAGCGGGCCGGATCCGGCCCGCGGGCCGGCTGTTGCCCACATACGTAGTAAACCATTCACGCTGTTCTCAACATCCCATTCATTTAAGACATCCCGCTACCAGAAGTTCTATTCCCCAATATCCTTGGCCATCCTGATCCTTATGTCAATACTCCCATTTCATCCCTGACAACCCAGAGCGACGCCTAAGGCAGAGGTGGTCTCATAACTACCAGACCATATACCATTTGGTTTGCAAGTGACAAGTAAAGTGGTTTTGGCTAATGAGCCTTTCCCCCCCCCCCCCAAAAAAAAGGTAACAAAAGAGTATAAACAGAAATTTTAAGCACTTATTAAAGTACCGTAGTTTTGATTCCATGTAATCATTTTAGTAAAGGTTAATTTTAAAATAAATTACATGTGCTGTCATAGTCAAAACATTGTGGCCTTCTTGCAATCACCATTTCTTCTGACATTCTATTCCACCAGTAAGTAGAAGGCCCACCTCTGTCTGTATTCCTTCATAGGCAACAATCGTCTCCTTTATTTGGTTGTCTTTCAGTAGGCATATCGTTGTGAACATTCGAAAAACTTCAGCAGAGTTAGAAACTATTCTACTTAACCACAGAAGCAATACGCAATGTAACAGAGAGATATGCAGTAAAAGGAGAACAAACAAAAAAACACCGACATGGGTTCAGTTGCCAGGGTCCAGTTGTTTTCCTTTAACGACCTATTTTTACCTTGTGGGTCTAAACCAACCTCTGACATGTTTCCTCAGCAGGAGGCATCTGTGTTTCTCAGTGTCTTCTTCCAGGATTCATTTGTTTTCTCTCCCTGGGGAATTATTGCCTAGCTATAGTTAGTAAGCGGTACCCTCTTTTATTTTTTTTCTCAGAAACCGTTTCACAGTAGTGTGAAACTATACTTTTGACATATTATTTTTTATTATTTATTTACGCACTTATGTTCTTCTTGGACTAAAAGACGAGATTTCCTTACGGGAGCTTTCTACTTCTGCTAATGGAAGTGAGGTAAATTAACTGTTCCTATAGTCGTGAGAACTCTGATCATACATGAACTGATAACACTAAGTACCATATGAAATCTATAAAACATATATTATATAACACGCATTATATTTTAATATAATTTAGTAACGGTGTAATTTCTTACTAATCTGAGTTAGGGCATAGTTGATGGTCATTAATTTTACCAGTCATTCATTGGTTATCTACTATGTCATGCTATAGCACGTCTGTGTAAACTTACCAAATACATGTATTTACATTTTTATTCACAGAATTGCCTATTCAAAACAAGAATTACGTAATTTTCAAAATGTATGGTTTCGGATATTCTAAAGATCTGTCAAAACTGCAAAAGGGCTGCCTCTTTTTTCAACCAATTTAATATATGAAATATTTAACTTAAAGTAACGTAACTTGTGAGTATTGCGCTGTCTTTGGAGCAATTTCCATGTAATTACTTATATTTCATTTGCATCAATAATCATGAATCGCAAAGGCACAATTTTTTTAGCCAAAAAAATCAAAGGCTATGTGGAAAAAAAAATTGCATAATGTACTCTCATTTCAGGCAGAACGGAACATTGATAGAAAAGGAAAGGCGATTAACAATACCGGTGAAAATTGTTTGAGAACGTGTCCCATTGGCTTATTGCCCCATTATGTTTTTAAACCTTGTTAGATCAAAGGAACGCAGTTGACTCTTTGCTTAAATAATTAAATCAAAGAATAAATGCACGAATAATTTATGTTAACTTATTAATACCTTCGGATGTAAATTGAGTAATTTTCATTAAATCAAAGTGTTGTGCGAAACTAACAGGTTTTTATGAAGTTTTTTGATTTTTAAATTCCTTCTTATATTCAACACTAATAGCAAAAGGGAGATGGTGTCAGAAAAACATTTCACAGCGAGGAGTCTAAGATTTCGTAGTGGCCTGAATTTTTTGAACCCGCTGTGTCCTCTGACAGTTTTACTGGGACTCAACGAGGAAAAAAACACGGGATCCTGCTCGCGTAGGCGACCTATAACTGCCCCCCCCCCCGGATATACGACGAGGAAAACGATCCATTCATCGGTAGTAAATTCCGTTGCGAGTCCTACGAACTTTTGTCGATTCTTGACTATGGTATGCTCCGACTTCCCAAATACAATTGCAAACGATGGACAGCCTCGTCAAACGGGCCGATAACGCCTGTCGTTTGATTTGTGTACCCTCATAAGATGGTTATATGAAAAACTACTACTCTTCAGAAAAATGTTCTGTGAGCACTTTGGTGAGCTTTTACCACCTTTTAGATTGTGAATGCTTTTTTTATCACAGTTGTAATTGTTATCTTGCTAGGCGTGATCGGATATTATTACTGCTGTTTCTTAAACAATCAACTATAAACTGAATTCCATTTTTTCTAGTTTATATGGAATAGATGAAAAACTTTGTTCCGTGACTTAAGTGTCTAAACAATGACGAAAATGTCAATTTTGCAATACCACAGCAGGCCAATGATAAATATCGTAATAAAGAAGGTTAAATTTTAACGGATAACACGATAAATGCTTCAAAGAGGTCAACTTTGTTGTTTTCGTTTATCAATGAGTAACAAATAGCCGAAAATAGGCTTAATCTTGACGATCGTTGAATAACTATCGAAACGGAGGCTTAGCATTCCAAAAGTGTGTATGCATGGGGAATAAATGAGTAGTAAAAGGAAGGCTTAGTAAATGGTAGGTTCTGCAGATTTGTTATAATTATTTACAAAACATTCTAAGTACTAAGTACTTACTAATTACTGTTTCTACCAAGTACTTGTCATCGTGAATTTATTTAGTTTTAAAATATAAATTTTTCCAAAGTAGTAATGAGATCAAAGCGAAAACATTGCAGATAAATTGAAACCAGGGAAATCAGAAGAGTTTTTTATTACCTTGTTACCACCCATTTACAACCAGAATGAGAATCCTCAGTTTACAACTGTTGTATGTTTGCAATTGTCATGATTGAGGGTCTGAAAAATTTCAATTCAAGTACAATAAAAGTATAATAATTACGAACGAATGAATTCATGTAACACCTTTAACAAAACATTTGTGGCCAGGTAGCTTACGTCAATGTTTGATGCTAGCTAGAGGGATCGGATCGAGGGAATCTTTGATCAGTGTGGCTTTCAGGAAGTTATTGTATTTTAGCCTTTGAAATTTAAGACCGTATAATATACTTACAAAAATCAAAGCGACTCGAAGAGGGCGTTCGTGGACTGAGAAAGCTCTAGGGCTCGTCAATTGAAGTACCATTGAAAGAGTTTCATTGGGCACATGTATGCCAAATATCATCGATATACCTGCACTGCTTCAGGTATCAAAGGGGTTAAACTTAACACACCCCTTTACCGAAATGAAAGTACATCCCCTTGGTGTAGAGATCTTGGAATATTAGTCATATTTTACTCCACCGGGATGTCAAAAACCAGCTCTGAACACTGATGACAGTCCAAGTAACAATTTTCATCTCTCAAAAGTTCTGTTTAGCTTTGCTCTTGAAAGATCGAAGTCTCCAGAACTCGAGATAAGTTTGCCATACTTAATAAAGATTTTTTCTGGACCTCACCAAAATCGAGTTATGTGTTCTCTTTTTTGCAGATTTTTCAGAGGTTTTAAACGAACCTCAGAGCTGTTTCTTCCACGTAGTTATCAAGCTAAGCCATGTCCCGTTAGCATGTAATAACCATGCAGTAAATCAATAACGAATCGGAACAATCTTTATGAATGTCTTGGAGCGGCTATGAAGTTTCAAGTTGGCAGCGCCGATAAGACACGTCTAAGCCGATAAGTAGTCAGAGATAGGAGGCAGCCTACTAGTGACGATTACTCCTGCGCCAGATACTCTCTTCGGAGCCTTAGCCGATAACGGGGGTACGGATCTACAGTTTCTGAGATATGCCTGAGCATAAGCGTGGCTTAATTGCTACAAAGTGTTCAAATGAGTGCAAATCTTTATCTATCACGTCTTAAGAGCTGAGTAAAGCTAAGTCACTTGATGTTGAAGAATACAAACGAACCACACTCAAATTCAATGCTGATCAAATAAAGCCACATACACGAAGTTACAATGAATCAGGGTTATTAGCATATGCATTAATTATGCCACTGTAATACTGATTAAATATGTTTAACGTCAATAAGTTAAACATTTATTTTTTAAAAAAAACTGTTGCATCGTGACCGTTAAATATAGACGGGTTTTATATTGAACTCTCTAATATGCATGGTTTATGTAAACATGTATGTAAACAATTGCATAAACATAAATACCTGGAATCTTACTGCTGGAATAAGTTACAGCTATGGAAAACAGGTATACACACCACCTGAAACAAAAAAAAAATTTACAGTACTATTTAAAGAATATTATTAATAAATGTATTTAATAAATAATTTAATTTTATTAACATATATTTTGTATGTTTCGATAAAATGATCGTGACAGGTCATTTTATATTGAATCCATTGACTGGATCGTTATCAATGGGTGATGATATTGAAATTGTTTGAAACGTTACAAGTAACAATCCGACCCGACTGTATTCTATTGAAAAAAATAATTATAATATAATTATACAAAAATATGATATATTATATATAATAAGAAAAAGTATAAGAATGGCGCTGTCAATTCTCCACGCATTTGTTACACCCGAAAATTATTAATTTTTAATGTTAATAATTAATAGATAATTAGTTAATGTTTTTATTGAACTAGAATTTATAAACTCCTTCAACCAACCTTTAAATAAGGCAGTCCTAGAAAAAGGATCTCTTCAACGCAATAATCCATTTTATTTTACCAATTACAAATATATAATTATATTGAATGTAATTTATTAGTTGATTTGGTCTCTCAAACTCATATTTCCTTTTTAAATGTTTGCACCATATCATCAATAAAAATGAGAGTCCCTCAGCTCATGAAGTTTACATGTTACTCCATAGAAACAATTTGTTGTTGGTCCGGGGAGCAGGAAAGCAGAGTGTTGAGAGAACAGTAAAAGGCAACGACTTGCGGGGATATACTATCGCGAGTGCCCGGTGACCTGCACCGAAGATAAACGCCGAAGAGAAAAACAAACAAGACTTCGAAAAAACAACCGGGCCAACTTCACAAAAACACCAACCGAGGGCTAAAACTACCCTTGAGAACTTTATTGTTATGTCTTAATATGTAAATCGGATCTTGTGTGACGCCACTTCCCGTGCCGATGCCCCACAAAGAGTTTTAATCATTTTAATCGCCTATTATAATGGTGCCGGTATCGACTGTAATTTACCCTGGGCTGCACCATGATTGCCTCTAATTCAATTTTATTATTTTGATTTATTTTTCTAATCGTATTTAAAATAGCTCCTATGGCTACCTCGGAAGCGGCCATTTTAAAATGATGGTTTAGAAGCGTTCGGCCTCTTCCCATTAAGATAAGGTTACGTCGTTACGATATCGCAGAATCAAAACAAATAAATACCTTAATGGACTTTTTAACGCTGTTTAAATAAGTTGGATGAGAAAATTGAAACACGCCAATGACCTCTTAGTGAATAGAAATGTCCAGAAACAAAAATTTTCAAACCAATTCAGAGTTGAAGTGCGAAATTAATGCAATATGTTTTCTCACAATTTCCTAAATATCTGTACCTATAAGACTTAGGATTACGTAATGATCCATGAAATGAATCATGTTTTTTTTTCCTTTCATAGCCCCTTTAAAATTACAGATAATTACATATAATTATAGATCCTCAGGGGAATCTATTTACAAATTATTTTTGTATTACCTGTACCGTCACTACGTTATATACAGGTTTTGTTATTTTAATGAATAAACAAGTATAATGATACACATTATACCTGACTGGACTAAGCTGACTAATAAAGGTCATGGGGCTCACCTTTTTGATCAAACTTAAAACTAACTTACATACTAATTCTTAGCCTAATTTTTCCTGACAGTCTGTTGCCATCGGTGCGGGAGGGGTGGTGGGGCCGTAGTGTAACACTGGGCTGGTTAGGTGCTGCAACAAGTCAAAAAACTTCATGTGTCTCCAGGGGATGAATCATGTCATTCTCGTTACTATTTTTTATCTGCTGTATTGGACACGTTGTTGTGATTAGCGCACTCTTCTCGTCCTAACAGTAAACCAATACTGAATCTGATTACAAGAAATTAAAATTTAGTAGAAGGGTGAACAAAAATTTAATCATTTATGTATTGCCAACATCAATTTCTTGGAAGTGTAGTAGTACGGTTCCCAGACGGAGTATTTCTCTTGTTGAACAAAACACAGTTAAATGAAAACTTCCAAGTCCGCTGTGGCTTAGAATATTCACATAAAAGGAGTTCCACAGGGCAGTGTCCTGGGTCCCATCCTCTAAAACCTATACACCGCTGATGATCCTCGAACCGCAATACCTTCTTGGTCACATTTGCAGATGATTCTGCAGTATTGTCAACCCACCCAGACCCCGATATAGCATCCCATAACCTTCAAAAACACCTCGATGAGATTGAGTATTGGTGCAAACAATGGCGGATCAAAGTTAATGAAGCAAAATATTCCCACATTACCTTTACCCTTTGTCGCTCGTCTTGTCCACTAGTTTATTTTAATTCTATTCCTCTCCCTGTATTCGAGAGAGTAGGGTACTTAGGCTTCCATCTCGACAAACGGCTGACCTGGAATCCACATACGAGGCTAAAAAGACAAGAACTAAACAGACGCCTTGGACAACTGTACTTCAAAGGACATGCCATCTCTCAATAGAAAAAATTTTTACTAATCTACAAAGTTATACTTAAGCCAATCAGGACATACGGAATAGAGGTATGGGGGACAGCAAAAAAGTTGAACATCAAGCGTATCCAATCCTTTCAATTCAAAGTCCTGAGAACAATAGTAAAAATTGTTAGTTTTATAGTGTTTTCTCCGTTTACTAGAATAACGATCTTAATATACCTTACATTCTTGAAATCATCCCTTCCAAGTTCATGAAATTCTATAGTAGCCTATCCAACCATCCTAATCCAGTAGCACAGTCACTGCACTGCACCATTCATTCCTATAAGCCTCCTCGGAGACTAAAACGGCAGTGGCCTCGTGACCTGCTATAAATGCGTGACAGTGGGGGTCCTGGCAATGGCCAGTTTCTCCAATCATGTCCTGACCGTATGAGGCTCTCGCGCTCTTCGTCAGCCTCCACTGGCTCGTATCCGGTGACGCGGGGGACAGAGGAGCGTGGGGGACTTCCCAAGACTCCGCTTCCTCTTTCCTATGCGAGGGAGGTGACAACTATGTGGATTTGGGAGGCCTCTGAGCTGTTCGTAAATACTGTATGAATGAGCGAGTGAATGAAAATTGTAAATATGGTATGAATGAGAACATTTATCACAATTAGTTATTGCCTAATAAGGCAGATTGTAATTTTAGCGCAAAAAAGGGTTGGTGCTGGGACCCCTACTCTTCAACATATACACCGCGCACACAGTAGGAGCTTCATACTCAAATTGTGAGGTAGCGGCGTATGCGGACGACATAGGGGTCTACAGTACCAGCCTCAACCCGACGAGAGCTCTAAAGGCTGCAGAAGGCGCTAGTCAACTAATTGCCGACAGGCTGCGAGCTGTCCACATCCAGGTGAACCCAGCAAAGACTCAGGGGATCATCTTCTCTTTCCAGCATGGCAAAAGGAGGTGGGCACCCAGCTTTACCCTAGACGGGACTGAATGTAAGCTAGCCAACAGCATCTGCTACCTAGGCATCAACCTAGGTAGGCACATGACGTTTGGCACACATTTACGAAAGAAGTTGAAACGAGTCCGCAAAACATATTACTCTCTCCAGCATCTCATCACCAGCCAGGCCATATCCCTTCGACTGAAACTCCTCATATGTAAGAGCGTCCTGAGGCCAGCTCTACTGTTTGGGACACCACTATTTCGATTTCTACATACCAGCACCATCACTAGCCTCCAGAGCTTTCAGAATAACATCCTGAGAACGGCACTATGGCACACTCCTTTTCGCGACAAGAAGGCATCCGACATGCACGAAAAGTTTGAGCTCCCCACCATCACCGAGGTCATCAGACGACGACACATCAAATTCTTCGACTCGATGAAGCACAATCTCAACCCACTCTTCCGAGACATGACACCGCCACCGCTACCGGCACGATGGCAACTCGCAAGATCGGGTAGAGAAGAGGAAATGATAGACATCACGACGCTGACCCACTGACAACAAGCCTCTAAGGGGCACCCTCACTCTGATCTCAGACTAACAACGACCACACTACATGCCTAGAGAGACTCTAGGCCCAGCCACCAGTAGACTCTCACTACTGTACCGACTTAACCAACCTCCACCGAGGATTCCCACATTCCTTACTCCTCTCACACCACCTTCAAGCAGGTACTCCTAGTACAAGGTTCCTATCACCCCAAATATTTCATATTTTTCCCACATCCTAAATTCGACCTAGAGAGCTTCGGAAAAAAAAAAAAAAAAAAAAAAAAAAAAAAAATTAGCGCAATAAAGAAATTTCAATATATAACTGTGAATGCGAAACCTCCCTAGAAATTGCGACTATCGCATGTGGTCCCTGTCAGTACATGGATATGAAAATCTTAGTCCGTTGCTCAATTTCGGTCTTAAATTAATAAAGCTGTGGAGAGACCGAAGGTGTTTTACGTCTTGATAATTGAAAAATAAAAATTAAACCTGTGGCACACTTCATGAACAGTTAGACCGACTAAAGTTGTGACCAAAATGGTTTGGAGGCCCCAATATGTGGTTAGCTATTAGCCTTTGTTTTCTGAATAGGATTTGGTAATGCTTTAGTTATTTTATTTTATTATCTCTCACGAGGCTGAATGATCATCAAAAAACACATCGCATGCAGAAATTTATTAGGGAGCTACCTCCATAGTTTGTAGTCCATTTCCAAAAATTTATTCAATTCGGTAGATTTTTTACCTCGACCTTAATGGCTGAAAGCATTTTAACAATTATCATTCCTTCGAAGAAAATTAAATTAATTATTTTTTTTATAACAAGTCTTTGACAGTTTACTGGTCAGTGACCCTTTCTGTTCGGATCATTAGCGCGTTTGATGATTAACGATGATTAAAGTGGGAGTGGGGCATTTCTCCGCATAGTAGTTCCCTTAAAACGTCAGGATTTATAAATCAATGGTAATATAGTGTTTCTTCTATTTATCTGATAGTTTTTTTAATTAATTCGTGGTGATAGTTTAATTAAATATTTTTATAGTTGAATATAAATTTATTAAATATATCTTTAGGAATATGTCTCAGTTTTTGTACTTGGAGACATGAAACTTCTCACGGTAGGTTTTCTAGACGTTACATTAATGTCACTATAAATAACAACCCCGTAAAAAATTATTAATTACTCGAGAGAAGAAAATCATTACTTTCTGCCTTATAATCAACTATAACTTCACTGTTCGCAAAGTTATTCTTACGTAGTTAAGAGTTCGATTGTTTCGTTTTCCTTCTTTTCCTTTCCACTTTATAAATTTAAAGGAGATTGGCTCCTCTTTGCTGCTGATTACTCCAACTATTATATATATATATATAGGCTCCCAATATGAATTCGTGGGCTGTCGGCGAGTACCTTAATACACTCAAGGGCCGAAAATAACAGATGAGCGGATAAGAAGACGGAATAACAAATCAACAGATGTGTGTGGAGAGCTAGTTACCTGTTTGAATAATGATTTTCGGAGATTGCCTGCCTAGCGAGTCTAGATCAATATCTAAGAATCATTTATTCTTCATTCAGGACAAAGTAACAAGGGAAACCGAAAGGTAGCCTTACCTAATCAAATTTATGAAAAATTCTCTGTTTTTTTTTGTTTGTTTTTTTCAATTTCACTTTGTATCCCTGAATGCACCACCAGGCTAAAAAGACAATAACTAAACAGACGCTATGGACAACTCTACAGACTACTTCATAGAACATCCCATCCCTCAATAGAAAATAAACTACTATTCTACAAGTTTATTTTATTAAGTTATACTTAAGCCTGGACATATGAATAGAGAGCTATGGGGGACAGAAAAAAAGTCTAACATCAAGCGTATCGTTTCATTCAGAAGTTCTGAGAACAATAGTCCATGTACCTTATTACGTCAGCAACAAACCACCCTGCCCACATAACTTATGATCATATTCCCAGTACTAATATTGTGAAAGTACACACGATACCTAATGTAGTATAGATAGATCGAAGTAACGATCACGGTCAATGAGCATTGAAAATTATTTTGGGCTAATGAGTGCCTTTCACTAAGGGGAGTCCCCCATTTGAAGGATGTATGAGAAGGATATAGGTAGGGTAGAATACCTAAAGGAGGCGGGTGGAATCGGGAAGGTAGTGAAAGTCTACCGAGGGTGAAAATCCCAATTTGAAAATAAAGGTATGGGGAAAAATAAGATGGAAAATATTGGAATGAATGGGATCCTTCAAAAAATTTAATTAAATAATATTTGTGATATATTTATTATGTTGATAGGCTTTCCTGTCCTATTTGGTTATAACTATCTATGGTGCAACATCATTGGAGTGGTAGGGGCCGTCCGGAAGTTGTTGGCACTTGCTAAACGAAATTCGATTGGTCACTACTTTTATTTAAATAGTTACTCATTTATCCTCACGAGGCTGAGTTTACCCCAACCAAGCCCGTTCCTTAGGTGATCCGAAGATTGAATCTGGGTCTCCAGTGTTAGAGGTTGGCATATTAACCACAGTCATATAACTAGACAAATTGCGATAAACCAAAATGCCTTACTTGTATAATTCACCTGAGGACAGATTCCGTTTCTTGATCAAAATGTCTGTTGTTATTATCAAAATAAACTCTTAGTGAAACTGTTAAGCTTCTCTGCACGAATCGGTCTCGTAAACAAGGCTGAGAACTTTCCACCTAGCCGCCCTAACGAGAGGTATTAGATTGGTTAATGCGAGCGAAGATGGCTGCCTCGGTGTGAGGAGCCTGTATAAGAAGCTGGAACCGGTTTGAGCTGATCAGGTAGCGTCTTCCCTCCTCCCGCCGGATGTCTCCTATCAGGGACTCGTTATGGTCGTCGGGATCTTAAAAGTCCGACCTTTGTAAGGATTTCGTGAATGGCAGCCCTAGGGTTAATGCGCACAGGACTGGGAAGCAATGCTAAATCTTAAAAACTACTTTTGTCCTTTCAAATGTCATAGGAGTCATTCACTTATCGCTTGACCATCATACGGTGTAGTATTTAGCGTAAACATAATAAAACTATGAACTATACTATGATTCCGGATTCAAGTCTATACTGCGGTAATATTAATTAAGGGAGTAAGTAAAACAAATTACTGCATTCCCACAACTATATTGATTTAAACCAGAATATTTTCGGTGGACTGAGCCGTCAACTTAAATGATTCGAGCTGAAGGCAGTCTGGCGAGAAGTTGTTTTTTACAAATAAATTAAATATAAAGAAAATATTCTGGTTTAAATCAATAAAGTTGTGGGAATGCAGTAATTTGTTTTACTTACTCCCTTAATTAATATTACCGCAGTATAGACTTGAATCCGGAATCATAGTATGGTTCATAGTTTTATTATGTTTACGCTTAATACTACACCGTATGATTGTCAAGCGATAGGTGAATGACTCCTATGACATTTGAAAGGACAAAAGTAGTTTTTAAGATTTAGCATTGCTTCCCAGTTTTTGTTCACAGCTATAACTCAAAGTTGTTTTTTTTTACACCAAGGAATTACCATAATGAAATTAGAGCATATCTATTGAGTTAAATCAAGTTGAGTTCCCACTGAATAGAATATAGAAGGTTAACCCACTCAATGTTTGTTCTGGGAAGAAAGGTCCGATAGAGTGATTATAACTAATTCGCCAGAGATGAATGGGTGTGAACTTAAGCGGACTTTACACGATCAGGGTTAAAGTCATTAACTTCAAAAGTCTTTCATCAATATCCATTGATTAATTTTCAACCTTACTTGACGCTATGCTTGGACCAACCTCAGATATAGAAATACTAAAAGTAAAAGCAACTTTAATCAAAAGAATGAATTTTCGAATCACGTGAAGTACGGCAATACATCAATAATCTTGTCATCATGATTAATAATTCGTACGTGTTTATTGGGCTATGTTTGGTATGAACATTATATTTTGTGGGCTATTATTACAAAAAAAGACACTTTTTATGTTCAATGGGGTTTGATTTGACACATATACTAGTAAGTACCCTTCAGATCGGAAACCCACGGACGACAGCCTCGGTTAAAAACGATATAAATTACTAAAGCTTTGGAGCGCCTGAAAGATGTAATATTTCACGATAAAAAAATAAATACCGAACTCATTGAACCATATACCATAGAAACCAACTGTACCTACTGAATTATGAAGGCAAGGATTTAAAATCTCAATATGACTGTTCTAACTAAATATGTCTTCTGCATAGCTTTCAGGTATGAGCTGTCCATTGATTAAGTAATTCCCGACGGCAAGATAGCCCTTACGGTCAACATTTGAACTTTTTTTTTGTTTTTTCCTAAGCACTCTAGTTAGAAATTTGGGATGAGGGAAAAATAAAGGATATTAAGGTTAATCGGATCCTTATACTAGGAGTACCTGCTTGAAGGTGGTGTGAGAGGATTAAGGGGTGTGGAAAGCCTCGGTGGTTGTTTGAACATTTGAACGTAAGATATAAAAACATTTAATATATATTGTACAAAATTCTTTAGTGGGTTTCTAGGGTTTTGGGACTAGTGGTTTTGGCGGGATTATCATAAATCTTAAATGTTAAATGAACAAAAACCAATCACTTACGCAAGCATGTACGTTTATTCAGGTGCATCCACATCTCTTCTTTTTACCAAAATACAATTCTTATATAATTACTGTGTTAGTGGAAAGAAGACACTTAATTTGGTTTTGATAGAAAAGTCAAATAATCCGGCCGATGTTACTGCTAAAGTGATTTGAAGTGTAGCACCTGGAGATAACACTCCTTGCAAATAAAATGAGGAGACGTGAAAAAAAATTGAAACTCTGACGGATTGATATAAAAAGTTTGTCTATTAAAATTCTTTTTTTTTGGGATAGTAAAATAACATTAAATACAAATACTCAAAATAGCTTAAAAAAAAAAAAAAAAAAAGCTAATAGGTCCTGTTTTCTTTGAAAATGTGTTGTTTTTTTTGTTCCTGTCTTCAAAAGAGAATATATATATCGTATACTTACATGGAGAAAACCTAGATATTATCTTAATGAAATTAAAGGATAGCTATTGAGTTAAGTCGATTTCCCACCGAATAGACTATAGAAGGCTAACCCACTCAATGTTTTTTCTGTAAAGAAAGATCCAATGGAGCGATTATAACTAATTCGATGAATGGGTATGAACTTAAGCGGACCTTACTCGATCCAGGGTAATGTCATTAACTTTAAAAGTCTTTTATCATTATTCCTTGCACGATCATTTCAAATGACAATATTTTTCATTATTAGGAGTAATGATGAAAGGCTTTTGATGGTAATGACTGATCTTTTGAGGTCCGCTTCGTAAAGCGGATAAATATTAAGTCACTACTGCCTGCTTACTTCACACATAATGGTAAAAAGATGAATCCAGAACGGCTTCAGGGTCATTAATGCCAAGCCATAGCTCCAGGTGTCGTCGGTCGTCACTCAAGACCTCAAGCTTCCTCGCGCAGATGAGTTACTAAACGATCGTCATCATCAAGCTGATGATCATTAGGTGACTGCCTTGAATATTGATCGCCCTCCACCCGCAGGGAACAGATTCGCTCCGCGTGCACTGGTCACGCCCAGCTTATGGGAACCGACTCCGTTTTGGCCTGGTGTCTCGTGGAAAAACGCCCCGCGCCAGATCACGTAGGTTCGGCGAGACCCGTCTTTGCTCCTTTTGCTCCACCTCGCATTAAGTATGTTTGTAAGTGCTCGTTAGTGTCTTTGTGCAAGCGCTTCGTGGTTGCAAATATTCCCCGCTTTGTCCCCCTCCTTGCCTATATTCGGGAAGGAATTTGCCAGGAATGCTCCCGTCATTATCCCTCCTTCATGTTACATAACCCTGGTGACTTGCTTTTTATTTTAAATGTCTACAGTAATTTATTTATATGGTGTTTACGCTCGAATATGCTCCATACACAAGGCATGCATGTAATCTGTGTCCATGCATTCTTATTTAACAAGCTCTTAGTCAAATATTTACTCTCAGTCTAAAAATGTGAACCAGTTAATTCTTAAATTATTGAATGAAGTCTACAAACTTCAAGTTTTTCATTTCACGAGGCTACTGGCGTTTCAGTCTCCAAGGAGGATTATAGGGATGAGTGGTGCATACACCTCTATCCCGTGTGTCCGCATTCACAGTTGAAAGGAAAGGTTGGAGAAACTGGCCATTTCCAGGACCCCCACTGTCACGCATTTATAGCAGGTCACGAGGCCACTGCCGTTTTAGTCTCCGAGGAGGCTTATAGGAATGAATGGTGCAGTGCAATGACTGTGCTACTGGATTAGGATGGTTGGATAGGCTACTATAGAATTTCATGAACTTGGAAGGGTTGATTTCAAGAATGTAAGGTATATTAAGATCGTTATGAAGGGTTTTGTTGCAGACGTAATAAGGGGCATTTACTATTGTTCTCAGTATTTTTGATTGAAAGGATTGGATCCGATGTTTGACTTTTTTACTGTCCCCTATACCTCTATTCCGTATGTCCGCATTCACAGTTGAAAGGAAAGGTTATACCTGATGATATGATATTGCCTTGTCCAATCAGTGTGCAGAAGACCGTGACTGAGTAATATTATCGAACGAAAAATTAAGAACTCGCTCTAGTAAACGGAGCAAACACTATAAAACTAACAATTTTAACCGTTTAATTACACTATTCTTTTTTTTTTTATAGTATTAATTATTCTATTATGAGAGCTTTCTCACCAGCGTACAAGTACTTCATTATAAATACAAATTTATTATCACTTTTGAAACAGAGAACATGTTATATTTATTATTCATAGACGAAGGAGGCTCGCTTTCGGTGATGATTAAAATGCAACGCATGCAAAAAACGAAAATGAGCTGACAAATTACATTTGATGTATTCATGCAATTAGCAGCCACTGAATAGGTTTTTGATTTAAATTCACGATCTTTATCGAGCAGCTAACGAAAGGGAAATAATTGTTGGCGTAATCAGCAGCAAAGAGGAGCCAATCTTCTTTAAATAATTTAAGTGGAAAGGAAAAAAGGAAAACGAAACAATCGAACGCTTCGTTAGTAAGAATAACTTTGCGAACAGTGAAGTTATAGTTGATTATACGACGGAAAGTGATGATTTTCTTCTCTCGAGTAATTAATAATTTTTTATAGAGTGGTTATTTATAGCGGCATCAATGTAACGTCGAGAAAACCTACCGTGAGAAGTTTTATGTCGCCAAGTACAAAAACTGAGACATAGTCCTAAGTTTGTCCTGTTTTTACAATCTGCTTTTTTATTTTAAAAGAAAACAACAATGTTTATCACACTTTTATGAAACGTTTCATCTTCAAGATACTTTTTAAAATAAATGTTTTGTTCTAGGTTCCTTTGATATGTAATGGTTTAAAATAAAATATTAATAATTATATAAAAATGAATTAATGCGAAGTATAGAGCTCAAATCACCACAGTGTTCTGTTTGTATCAAATTTGAAGTGTATTAGTTTCATTCAACGAAAACTTTGTCCTACTAAATTTTGAAATAAGAGTAACGCACTTTTTGAACAAGTTTAAAAATATTATAGTTTTCTTTTCTAAATTCAGGTCCACAACCGTTATGCAAGTATTAATTGCCTTTGGCTGTTATAATCCATAAATGTTACATCAAGTATTTCAACATGTTAATACACCTTCGAATTTTCGAATAAAACACTACGATGTTCACAGAATATTTTTTAAAATTAATTATTAGTTATTTAACGGTCCTTATTATTAATTATTTTTGTAGCATTGTCAGTAGATTTCATGTGGTAGGTCGCTACATGATTATGCCTTCTTTAGAATATACTGCTAAATAAAAAAAGCTACAAAACAATTTAGAACAGTAATGCTGGTTGCTTGGAAGTGGTTGGTAACATATGCACGTCACTGGATTATTATAGCTTTAATCAAAATGGCATACCCATGGTAAATTTAAACTTCATTTAAGGAATGCATAAGAGATTTAAGTGTCAAATCATCATGAGCAAGGCTATTAGGGTTTATAAAATCAGCTATAAGTAACATTCCAAATGCAAAATCTCGGCAGCAATGTTGGTGGAGATAAGGATTTTACAGCTTGTTAAAGTCGATAAAGTTACTATAAAATGTTCCAATGACCATCTTTGGGATCTCGGGCTCCCATTTGTAAGATAATAGCGAAGGAATTATGAATTATTTAAAAGAATGTTAAAATATAAGTTTATAACCTCCTACTGGCCGCGAGTCAAACAAGGACGTTGGAAAGGAATGCTTATAACTGGTGTTATTTGATTGTGAAGTTATGTTCGTTACATGAGATTGCTACTCATAAAAACAATGTTTTACTGCCGGAACTCTTAAATATTTCACAAAATGTCGGACTCTTTCCTTCTTGCATATGACTGCAGCAGTATTCATATTTTGCTGATGTCCGATTACGAATTACATACTTTTTTTACACTGTGAGCTCATTGTTAGCCATGAGTATACGAATGAGTTAAACCGTTTGTTGGTAGACTGGCTTGAGTTCATAAAAAAGTGATGTTACGTTAAAATCAAGAATATCGTTCCAATACAGTTTCTGCATTTCGTCTTAGCAAGAAACCTGTTGACTGTTAAAGACTTACAAACGAACTGAACTTCTCACCGGGACCTGATGCGGTCATATGTATTATGTCAAAACGTTGTCTTCAAATAAACTTGACAAGTACTTATATTGATAAAAAGAACTTTATTATGATAAAATTACAGTATGTGTTATTGGGCAGTAAGTAATTGTGATAAATGATCTCATTCATACCATATTTACAATTTTCATTCACTTGCTCATTCATACTGTATTTACAAACAGCCCAGAGGCCTCCCAAATCCACATGGTTATCAGCTCCCTCGCAGGCGAAAGACGCAGTGTTTGAGATATTAATAATAAAAAAAAAAATTTCATAATATTTCTTATATTTTTTATTATCAGATTAAGATAGCATTTCCATCAAAGTAGATTATAGACAGCAATAGTCTATTTTATGGCCAAGCCTATATGAACCAAAATGCTTCAACACATTAATATTTTTTTTTATTTAATAATTACACTATTGTGATAGTCATTGCCACAGACAATGTAGTGTGAAAAATACACCGTATTATCGGATTGATTACAACAATCTTCTATACTTTAAAAAGATTTATTTCAATAGAAACGTACTAGGTCAGATGTGATAAACCATTTAACCTGATATAAATTGGTCTACCACAGGTTAAATACAACTGCAACCGTGTTCACACAGAAAAGAATTCCGAAGAATTCGAAGCTAAAACAAGATTCTTGCAATACAATGGCCACAGCCCGACCACAGGTAAGATACCTAGGAGGTTTTTTCTTTCATTCTGAGGCAGTATTGATTCCTGAAACATCCATCAAAGGGTTCTTTACTTTTACTTTTTCACAGGTGAGGCGGATAAAAAAAAAAGAAAAGTAGAACGGACAGGTGAATTGGGGTTGAAGTCGTAAAACACCCGCGCCTTCAAGCAAAAGTGTTGCTGAAAGGGAAATTTGTTCAAAGGGCTGTCTACCCCAAAACCTAGGTAGGGCTTTTTTTCTTTACCTGGGTCTTTTCGGTCACCGTTACTCTCGTTTGTTAGCAAAGCCCCCTTCTGTATAAGATCAGTGAACGAAACACATCTAAACATTAAATTGATATAACTGAAGGTAATAATTGAGAGTGATTTTGAAGTAAGTAATAGTACAATCTTGTAGCCTAACATATTACTCAAACAGCTGAAACAAAAGTATACTTTTCTGACATCTACCCAAAATTTGTAACGTTTTTATTTAACTAACGATAATTTAAAATAGAAGTAGAGTTTGTTAGCAAATCGGATTTAAGACAATTTATTAAAGAGAGTAGACTCTATCCCATCCTAACTCTTGGTTAGCAACCAAATGGTTAGGTGAAGTGGGAAAAAAAAAATTAGCATTTAAAATATCGGTTATTTTCCTTTATTTATAACGACTGATCATTTTGGGAATGACCACATTACCCCGCATAACCAAAGATTTTTTTTTTGTTATTAATTTTGGTAAAAAGAGTATTTTTTTCCCCACATAAACCACTGAATCAGTCATTTTAAATTTAGGAATGACCGATCGATATGACCTGTACAAATGATTATGATACCCGGTAATCCTTGAAATATGAAAAATTAAACATACAAATTTGGGCGCGCTTTACCAACTTTTAAGATTTCTCATGGTTGAGATAGGAAGCTATTTTAATTTCGAATTTTATGAATACGTTCAAGAATATTTCGAAATTATAAATTCTAAATTTAATAGCTTCTAACCCGGTTCGAATAGGATTTGTCATATTTATATTTTTGCCAAGCCTTGCAATATTATTCGCATCCGAACCCTCCAACCCAGATAGCCAATGCTTCCTTTATGAATGATGCTGATCTCTACATCCCATTCATTCGTAGGCCCAGCCACCAGTGGACTCTCACCACTGTACCGAACCAACCAACCTCTACCGAGGCTTCCCACACTCCTTAATTCTCTCACACCACCTTCAAGCAGGTACTCCTAGTACAAGGATCCGCTCAACCCAATTATTCCTTATTTTCCCCTCATTTCTAATCTTCTAACTAGAGAGCTTAGAAAAAAAACATCCCATTCATTTAAGAGCCTCCAACTATCAGAACTCCCCTGGCCATCCTAATCAGTATGCTAATGCTCTCATCTCATCCGCACCAACCAAGGGCGAAGCTTAAGGTGGAGGTGACCTCGTGACCTCAAATCAACTATCATTTTGTTTGTTTGTGTGATAAAGTGATAAATTAAGTAACAAGACTTTCCACTTAAGTAACAAGACGTTGAAAAAATTAAGTCATTAGCACTGCTTAAAATACTTTGTGTATTGATTGCATGTAAACATTTTAATAAAGATATTTGATTAAAAAAAAAACTATGCTGTCTATATTTTTTAATTTACTGCAAAGGGAATTTTCAATGTTAGTTTTAAGAAACTGGTTTAAAGAGTAAGGAATTTGGAAATCTTTTGATATCGTTTCTTTGGTTTCTACGTGATTCATTTCTAAAATTAAACCGATTTCGGTTTCTATAAAAGAAACTATAACAAATTACCACGGATATATGGTTAGGTAAAAAATCTTTGGGTCAACTTGCATGCTCCTACTCTAGACCACACCCCAAGAACCAAGTCCAGGTGTGAACCAAAGCCAGATATAATCCTGCGCGGCCGTTAACCCGCACATAACTTCCACTAGATCACTCAGGACGGTCGCACTAATCTTGTCAGTCAGGACGCAGGACTTCCACAGATCTTGACTTGGACATGTATACCCCGTGCGTCCGCCGCGATCTGGAAATAGGATCTGTCAAAAACTCGTAACGCTTCAAAACAGCTTTCTTTTTCCATTTTTTTTTTTTTTTCGGTGTGCTATTATTAGAGTGATGGATAGATTTGAGGCTTTTTAAGTTTGCGAATAAATAATCTGGGAATTCCCCCTAACTCAAATCTGAGCGCTTGAAGCGCGATAAAAATTGATAACGTACAACGTTTGTGGATGCCACAGCTCATATTTCTTGTTGATGTTTCCTGTTTTTACTTGAGCCTTATGACAAGAATCTTCTGACGGTTTTTGGTGGACTGAAATATTCATAATAAATACCATCGTGATTCAAGAAACTGGAAGTGTCCACCAGGAGTGCAGGAGTGCAGGAATCATTTTCACTGCAATCGTTGAGTCCAGATTAACACCTTTAGCATTCCAATTAGTTGTACATCAGTATACAGCATACAACAGACCCACAAAAACAAAAACATATATATTTACTTACAAGCTGAAATGGTCAACAGAAGCCAAGTGCACTGAAAGATAAACATCTCCTATTAGTGAAATGAAAACGACTCTTGTCAACATAAGTGAAACAAATACAATTAATCACGCATTGAACCATACGAAGAACAATAGCATCATAACATACTTTAATAGTACTAGCTCATACCACATTAAAGATTTTATCGTTGCGAACTTCAGTTTTGACATCTATTGTGAACTAATTGTATTTTTTTTTAAATGTATATAAAATCATGGACGTAGAAAGTGAAAAATATCGAGAGGTGTCCAATTTGAGGACGGAGACTTGGCAACAGTTTCTTAAAAGCTTAAAACGTTTTTTCCAGTAAAGTCAGGAAAGTCTTTGAGCATGGAATTATGAATCTGCCCATGAGATGGCAGGAGATAATGGAACAAACCGGCAATTATATCATTGATTGAATAAATCGCTTTGTGTTTAAAAGTTGTGTCTTATTTTCGCTTAAAAAACCGAACGGACTTTTTGGCCAACCATTAGTTTTAATACGGTAAAGAAAAATCTATTAACACCGACTTGTGCCGTATGAATTATTATGTTTGATTCGGTTCGAGTTGATGCTGACAATTGCCTTCTTGATTATCAATGGTCGTCACTTGATAGCAAACCCCGCAAGTGCCTTATCATCAATTCAAACCCTTTCCTATGACGGCTTAGTCCATAGACAAAACTTTCGATAAGCTGTTGAGGGACAGAAGGTATTTTATTGTTTGCAAACCTTATTTTATAGAATATCTCAGAATTTTTTTGTGTGTGTTTTTTCTTTATTCTGTCCTTATTAACATTTGGTAAAATCCAAATTTTAAAATGTAAAGAGCTCATTTTTCAATAATGACGTAAGCAAATTTTACGACCACTATTAAAGAACTGGCTGCAAATTACTGTTCTGTTCTGTTAATGTTCATAAGACAAAACCTCTTATGGCTTGCCAATTGTTATCAATATCAAGAAAATCATCCTATTTATTCATCATTGTTGATTGGATTTCACCAAATTTTCTATTCAAGTCATTCAAAATCATATACTATTAATAATTAGAAATTAATACACTAATTAATAATTACACTCATAAATTATTAATAATAGATCTCATCAATAATGTTCTGTTATCATTATTTTTTTTAGGGTCTGGACGTAATAATTTCAGAGTGTATAATAATAGTTTAAACTATAATAAGTATAGGTGTATAGACCATAGGATCTTATTACTCGTTGTGCTATTATTAGCCAAGACTTTATTATTTGTGTGGCAAGCTGTGTGGTTTTCTAAAGGGACGAAGGTGGCTTGCTTTTAACTGTGTAAAATTGAATTTTAAGTCTTTGTTTGAAGTTTGCTCTTTCTAAATGTAGCCAAAAGACTCGCCTGAAACCTAGCCAAAACTAGATGAACCCTCTCAGACTGTCTGAAACCTTGCTCCAGTTATTAGAGGAGATATGTCTGTGCTGGGTGTGCGGTCGATAAAGCCCTGGCAATAATCACATAGTGGCCCCTGTCCGCACCTAGCGGCTCACCCTTAAGCCAACACTTTAGACCAACATTCCCGCAACGTGCTATTGCCTAATTGGTTGTGAGCACACTTATTCTGATAAATAAATAGTACACAACAATTATTAGCATAACACTCATATCATATATATATATATATGATGATGAATTTTTTCTTCAGATATTTGGAAAAATCTAGGTTTCTGGAAAGAAACCTCAGTCATTCTCCTCTCTTTTTCCTCTCGCCGTAATAAGGAAGGTTATAAATTTACAGAAAACTTTCATGTGACAACACATCTTCAATAGCAAACAGAGATTTCGTTAGAATTAATCTATGCTATGTAACTCTTCACTACTTCAATAAAAAAGTTAATTAATTGCTAGAAAATCTTTATTAGTAGAGATTAATTTTACTGGTTTTTAATTTATAATTTTTTTCCTGTACAAAAACAAGTAAAATGTTTTGTAAATTAACCTTCTGAAAGAGACAAGAGATTGGAAAAAGCGTTTAAACATTTTCTAAATCCGTGATCATGCAACGTTCGTGCATGCTCAGTAAATAATTGCAAACCAGTTTGAAACTATTCCGTGATTTTGTGTTAAAACTATATACCACCTCCACTGGCTTATATCCGGCGACGTGGCTAACGAAGGATCGTGGGGGACTTCCCAAGACTCCCCTTCCTCTTTCGCATGCAAGGGAGGTGAGAACCGTGTGGATTTGGGAGGTCTCTGGGCTGTTTGTAAATACTGTACGAATGAGCGAGTGAATGAAAATTGTAAATATGGTATGAATGAGAACATATATCACAATTACTTATTGCCTAATAAGGCAGATTGTAATTTTAGCACAATAAACAAGTTTCAATACAGTAATCACCACTCTATAAATATCACTATAAAAAAAATGCTAGTTTATTTAAACATGATCGCTGAGGCAACCCTAGCCTTAGTATACAGATTAGGATGGCCAGGGAGGCGGAAATTGAAGTTCAGATATGTGTATGATATATACACATAGGATGGAACTTGGTATAGATACTTAGACACATATAAAATAGCTCTATAAAACCAACTATTGTAAATTGTTTTGGTTGAAATTATGTTTTTTATATGTAAAACATGTCACTGAAAATCGCTCCTAGAAATGAAAAGAAATAAAACTGCATATGTCTGAGACGTAAATATGAAAAAGTTTACATGAATCGGTTTTAGTGTATCGAATTAGGAATTTCTAGGCCTTGTCTGAACTGCTGAGAAATGTAAAATTAATATTTCAAATATAATGAATAATTCTGACAACCACTATTGTTATACATAATAATGGCATTTATAATTTATTCGGAACTGGATGAAAGAAGAGCCTTTGCCTTCCATCTCAGCAATTAATATCAATAATTTTACCATTTTTCGTTGTATGTGGGACATCCACTTATTTTATGAAACATGCGAACAAAAGTTATCAAAAATGTATGGTTTAAATGGTTCGGAGACATAGTCATGATCAGGTCACATGTCTAAGAAATGCATAATTTTTATCCCAAAGGAAATTAGGAAAAAGGCATCCCAAAAAATAGTTTGGAAGAAAAAGGAATTGCAGGGTTGACAGTTAAAGAATGGTAGGACTGATATAAAGTGTTTTGGGTGGAAATAAATATTAAAGTTTACCACTAATTACTACAAATACTTCGATTCTTGAAAGTAAATTTGGTCCCAGGATAACTCCTGGAATTATCCGGAACAGGTATTAAATATTTTGATATGCTATTTGGAAAATATTGCAGCTTAATACTAATCGAGTGATATATGGAAGCAGATAATATAAATAAAATTGTATTTATTTTAAATATTGCCCTTAAATGAACTTGGCTATCTTGGGTCATTTTTTCATAAATATAATGAGTTTTACATTGCAACAAAAACATTGTTATGCGACCGCTACTAGCGTTCGAGAATCTTCTCAGGTTAAATTATTTCAAGAGAAGAAATCCCCACGACCCTGAGAAGCGGCTCAGGCCCCCTAAACGAAAAGTTCCCGCTCCAAGAAGATATCCCCCGTGTTGCCACTACATTTGCTAGAGATTCGCTAATATAGAGAGAGGAAAGAGAGAGAGAGAGAGGGCGAGGGGGTGTATCCTGCGAGATAGGGACAGACACTTAAGACAGAGGCAGAAATGGCAGAACAAAGCAGACCGAACTCTATGGATGGAACCATCAGGTTGATAGCGCACTCTGCAGGCTCAATCTAGTGTAAAAATCCGCTGGGGGCGGCACACCCCCTAATGGAAGTCGGCATCGACCGCCCCCACCACCGCCCCAGCTTCCTCCTCTAAACTTTGCACTCTCTTATATTGCCCTGGGATAGTCCCCTCTACATTCTTTCATCCCTTAGCGCCCCCCTTATGATATCATGTACCTTGAATATAATCCTGCAAATGCCCTTTTCTGTATCAACACACAATAACAAAAACTAAAAGCAATTTAATAGATTATTTCCGAGCACGAATCTCTCTATTTTAAAACAGTCAATCAATAGGTTTTTTTTTCTTTTTTAATTCATCAAAAAACAGCGCCTTCCAACAAATTTTCACTTGGTAAAAACACTACTGCTTTTATCAGGTCATGCTCCATGTCCTGAATTTGTTAGCAATCAGGGTGGTGTCCGTGATCCATTCAAGAGATAGCCATAGTCCAATAGCGTCAGCGTCAGCAGCTGAAAGCTCATATATTAAATTTCCTAATGTGTGGTTAGATATTAATAAAACCTAAACCCACAACAAGCACACACGTCCTAGGTTTTTTTGTGTCAACATTTTTTGTTAGCGATTTGGTTTAACAAATAAAATGAAGTACTTTCGGATAAAAAAAAAAATTAATTAATATTTTACAAACTCAAAGGGATTTTCCGATTTCTCGATATTATAATATCAGACATCACTGCCTTTATTTTTTTTTTTTTATCTAAACCTTAAACACAAAAATAGCCGTGAAGAAAAAAATTCTCCAGAATAAATTTTATTTATTATTTGATATAAAAATCCTTAATTAAAATTGCCATTTTGAAAGGAATAGTAGCTCTGGTCCGAAATAAAACATTAAATATATTTTTTTTGTCATATTTAAATATATAAAATAATTTGTGTGCGTTGTCACTGTCCGAGGGACATGACCATTTGGCAAATAACGAATAAATTTGGCGTGGTAATTAAATGAGAGGAATGGCAGTCAATGTAATAAAAATCGGCGAATTATTACGTATTTAATTTATATTTGCTGGTTGTATATTTATTTACTTATTATTACTATTTAGGGCTGAAGGCAGTCATCCACAACTTTTTGCGAATTTAATGTTTTGTTGACTTGGAGAAAATGTGGAAAATTGTGCTAAGATCATATTTTATTTTTTAACATTTATATTTTAGTATTAAATTTATTTTTAAGTTTTGTATTGATTTTGACTCCTCCCTGGTAGTATAGAGCTGTTGCTCGTGTTGATTCCGTTTATATGGGGTTGAAATTGGCGAATCAGTTTTTTATGTTAGGCGTTCATCAAATTAATTAATGGACAACTATTTGACATAATATGCGTGCTGCATTAGTTGCTAATAACAAGAAAAGAATTTAGGGGCAAAACATGATTCATAATAACTCACAAATAGAAATAAGTGACAATGGGGTAAATACAATAAAACCCTCTTTTGTCGCGATTGTCTGTATCTGTTTTTTTTATAAAGTATTCCATAATTAACTAACATACTTTTTATATTTAATACTTATCCAAACCTTTACATATATTTTCGTGTATTATTCATTTAGCTCTGTAAGTTAAACGTACCAACTCTTATATTCTAATATGAATTAATCTGCTACCCACACTGCAATTATACATAACTCATTTTTATTTTGTTTTTATTATAATGGCACAAATTATTACCACTCATGTTTAACCACTAAATTATTTTTTGGATGGCAGGACCTGATTCAAAGGCTTAATATGTCGAACGATTGTTAAATTAATAAATTTGATGAAGAATTAAGCCTCTTTCATTAGTGTCTGTCTATTCTTACAGTTAAAAACGATCACATAGTTTTTTAAATAAGAGACTTAAGAGGTACATTACTGTTACAAGTGAGGATATAAATAATGCATCTTCTTTACTTATATCGTGTTTATAGCACAAACTTATTAACGTTAACGCTTTTGTGCCTCATATCGCGTGACCACTTTTGCTCTACACGGGCCTGTTCGGGGCACAATAGACTGATACGAATCGAACTAACGGGATAGTATGGTGTTTTAGCGTGTAATGTGAACTGCTCAGGTGTTTTCACTGTACTTAAACCGCTGGCAAGGGTACGATTACGCAAATGTTGGAAACTGTGGCAGACCAGTAGAAATGATAGAGAATATTTCAAAGCCATTACTAGAGAAATCTCCTAGTTTGATAAGAAATTTAATCTTTAAAAAATAGAAGAACGCATCAAGACCAACTATTAAAGAAATTTCTCAATAGTTTCTTGCGATGAGAAAGCACCCTGCAGTGTGGCAGGAACGTGGGCACCCCTACCCAAGATCGCAGGCCAATAGGAAAATAGAATGAAGGATGTGGAAACCCTTATACCCGAGTATAGCACTGTTAACTAATGTTTGCAAAGTTTAAAATCACAGTAAATGTCAAATCCTCCCAAATCGGAACGAATGATGTTTGAACATGAATGCTGTGGGTGTGTTGATAATGTCAGGATAAACAGTGATTGCTCAGCGGTGAAAAACGTTGTTGAAATCCTAAAATTGGTTAATAAAATCTCATATCGAAGGTGAATTCTTGTGAAAAAGTTCTTTTCCACATTATAGGATAATTAATGGCATAATCCTAACAGGATATTAGGTTGGGTAGTGGAATACTGAAATGACATTATAAATATGTTATTGAAACCTTCTTGTTGTGCTAAAATTGCAATCTTCCTTATTAGCCAATAAGTAATTGTGATAAATGTTCTCATTCATACCGTACTTACAATTTTCATTCACTCGCTCATTCATACAGTATTTACAAACAGCCCAGAGGCCTCCCAAATACACATGGTTGTCCCCTCACTCTCTTGCGAAAGAGGATGCGGAGTCTTGGGAAGTCCCCCACGCTCCTCCGTCAGCCCCGTCACCGGAAACTAGCCAGTGACATTATAAATGACTGACTAACTTGAAACTAAAATCAAGAAAATGATGGTATCAACCCGGACATGAAAGACTGTTTGGCATTCCTTAAAATAACCCACTAAAATATAATGATATTAATATTTGCATTTTTAAAAGTATACGAATATTTTGACAGGATGTTTATGGCAGTTCTAGTGTCTGGAAAACAGATCATATGCTCACCCAATTCGGTATCATTTGTACTTGCACCTCAGTGATAGATACTTCTGAAACGCACTTTGAGCCTGTGTCTACAACCAGAAACCATGAAGCGTGTCTTTTCTTCTTCATTTCATCGAGCGGTGTACGAAATATAAGGAATAAAGCCATGATGATTTGTTAAGGTTTAATTTACGAAAAGTGGTATTAATGCTTATAGTACGGAGCACATTTGATTAATTCAACTCGGGGGCAGTAAAGTTTCCGCTGAATTGGTCAGGGCCACTCCCAATATCATTTACACGCACTCATCGCTGAGCCTGATGGACCGGCAACGACTTCGAGACAGGATTTGCGGCCTGTGGCTAGGGCATTTATTTTTATAGATCCTAATGGATTCCCTCCCCAACTGCAATATTACAGCGGAGGATGCAGGGGTAAGGGGGTGTGTTTATGCAGGCGCGGAGCCCCCCTAATCAACTAGAAACAACCCTCCAAGATTGAGTGGTGGAGCACCCCTAGTGTATTCTAGGAGAGGGGGAGAAAGAAGGGGGTGGTTAATGTGCCCAAACGTAAGGAGGGATTTCTTAATTTAGGTTTCAGCAATGATACAAAGCTGGGTAAATCTTTTAAATGAAAGTTTTTTTCCTCTGTAACAAGTCACGTCAAGCAGGAAGAATCCATTAACAAATATAGCGTAAGAACCAATTAACAAAGCTATCCTTTTATTATGTTTGATTTGAAACTTCAACTGATAGAATGATTTATAGACTAGCGCCCATAATTAAATTTTGTGGTTCATTTTTATTGATTTTGGTTTAGGTGGCTGATGGTTCATCTTAGATTTTTTTCTCGGGTTTCTCAGAGACAGTCACATTTCTCAGTACTACTCCGAGTTGCATTGGACGCACCCCTCAACCAGTCAACAATATCTCCTTGGGTTCGCCCTCTTCAGTATTATCAAGACCAAAAACCCTCCTTCAATTCAAAACGAGCAAATACAAGATCCCACCATTCTATTTCTGTATTTCCATTCTCACAAATCTGCTTACTTTGATGACGCAAACCTTTAGAACTTTATTCCCATCAATATTCGTCAATTATCCGAATCATCAAATAAAGATTTCACTTGTTCGAATTTTGGTTTGTTTTTGAAAAATTGTTTTCCTTTCCTATTTTAATAGATCATAACTACTTTTCAAGCTCTTCTCCCTCTAGTAATAATTTATATATATATATATATTTTTATTTTCTTAATGTTTTGTTTTTTACACAATTCTACTAATAGTCTGTATTATATGACATATCAGAAAACTAACTGAAATCCTTTACTCTTTCAATGGAGCTAAATTATCATATATATGTTGCCAGATTCGGAAACATACTACCTCTCTAAAGATATTTCAATTGACCTTAATTTAACGGAAACTAAACAATCCATTTGAGATTATACTCGGAGATAAAGGATTGTAAAACGTCAGTGAAAATGCCTTTTGCAATTCTGCACGGTGTGTTATTCCTACGCATTTGCGACCTTGCATATTTTTAAATAAAGGACCCAGTACCTTTACAGCGTCATAAACGAAGGTTACCTCCGATGGAGAATGGGATGAAAAAAAAAACACATAATAATCCGAGATTTAAGATGCTGTTTAGAAATATCTCCCTGCATTTATTCATGTGACATGGGTGTGACTCCATAGATCACAGCAGGACTTTCTTATGTAAATGTATTCCTCAGGCAAGGACTCCCACTGACAACGGGTCCTTACACTGGGCAACCTTTTCAAGAAAACTGTACGAGATGATATCATAGAGAAACATAAAAAAGAAATCATAAATTCTATGTGTGCAAGTCGTAAACCAAATGGCTTAATAACATCGAAATTTAACAAAAAGTAAATAATCCAAAGAGAAAAAAATAAATTAGATTATTCAAAGAGACCAATTAGCGTATAATTAACTAAAAATATATTTAGTTGTTTCAATAAAATTATTTTATACCTTCACTTTAAAACCAAACTATTCAACCTAACCAATAAATTAAATAATTCTTAGAACATTGGCGAAATTTTAAAGGGACGAAGTAGGTCTTCTTATCATTGGCGGGTTCACTTTTCGTCCGTTCTATGTCACATGTGAGGATTTTTTTCTGGTTTGTTGATTGTTGGTCGGTTCTCTTTTGTTGGTTGCTGCGTAAAATGTTTGCCTTTGTCCTGCCGTTCGTGATCCTGGGCGCAAACGGGCTGCTATATTTGCTGTACTCACATTGTCGGAGAGTAAGCAAATCAGAAAGCAAAATGCTGATACGTGGTTGCTTCTAATGGTATGTCCTCCATGGCTTTACACTTCTAAAAACTATTACTTCGTTTGTTTAGCTTTTGATGATAGTAATCAGTCTTGCCTTTTTGCTTACTTTAGCCAGTGTTGCCACTTTTGCAAACAGAGCTTCGCTCTGGAAAGGCTTTGCGACGAGTGACAAACAAATTACTGTCGATACACTGATAAACTGCACACATCTCGCGTCTATCTTCAAACTGTCTTTCAAGCTGTCAGAAGCTTTTAGAAACATTTTTTTTGTTTTTTGAATTAATCTTAAATGATGTCCTTCTACTTGTATTTCTGAGATGAGCTCGTCTTGGCATATTGAACAAAATTAATTTTCTATTGATAATAAAAAGTTTTGTTAAACTCTAGCTTGGAATGGTTATTGTTATTGATATTGCTCCACGAGTTTTAAATTTTCCAGAAGTAAATGAGCCAGTACATTTCGAGACTTTTATCTGAAATATATTGTATGATTTGCGGCCTAAGATACTTTTGCTAAGAATTGGCAGAATGCATTAAGATTAATGAAAAAAAAAAGTTTTTCTAAAAGCATCTGACAGCTTGAAAGACAGTTTGAAGATGGACGCGAGATGTGTATTGACAGTAATTCGTTCGTGACTCGTCGTAAAGCCTTTCCAGAGTAAAGCTCTGTTTCCCAAAGTGGCAACACTGGCTAAAGTAAGCAAAAAGGCTGATTACTATCATCAAAAGCTTAACAAACGAAGTAATAGTTTTTAGAAGTGTAGAAGCCATGGAGGACATGCCATTAGAAGCAACCAAGTATCAGAATTTTGCTTTCTGCTTTGCTTACTCTTCAACAATGTGAGTACAGCATAGCCTTATAGAATATAGCAGCCGGGGGGAGGGGGTGCGCCCGGGATCACGAACGGCAGGACAAAGGCAAAATTTTACGCAGCAACCAACAAAAGAGAAAAAAAATCCTCACATGTGACTATAATATAAATAAACTGCTCACAAATTGAAGTGGACCACTTACAAAAATGTAGATTTATTTTATTTTATCAGGGTGATTTTAAATTCTTTCCAGTTCAATAATAAACAATTTTACAACTTACCCACAATCTTTATCTTAATCTTATTCTCTATTAGGATTAAAAAAATAAATAAACAAATTCATTATGTTTGTTTAATCTGAATTTAATCACCTAAAGAAACCAATATTCATCTTTCAATATGAGTACCCATTTAGTGCACTCAACAGCTTTTTAAAATGCCTTTACGAAGATTTACTGTTCTTCACTAGGAAGGGCTTTGGCTCTTTTGAAGCTAGGCTGATGTCAGCGTAGACTTGGTTGCTCTCACACAGTTATCGGGAGAGGCTGGTCACGATACCAGGGAGCAGGGGCTGCTCAGTGCACGGTTCGAAAAAGCAGAACCGATACTTGAAAATCCAGACCACTAGACAAAGAGATTTAACATCTCAACAACTGCAAAGCGCTTTTGGGGACGGAACAGGGCTCCGCATTTCAACTCAGTTAGAACACCGTGAAGTTTGTTTAAGGGCAAGAAGACCAGCGAGGGGGTTTTTTAAAACAAAACAACAGAGAGAAGCGCGTTTCCTATGGGGTCGTGAACATGTTGCTTGTACTGATGATGACTGGGTTGTTTATGTACTGACGAATCTTTGTTCTTCGTCATCATGATCGACGTTTTCAAGTGCGGAGAGAGAGAAACCAGCGATTTAATGGGGGTATGGCTGAACCAGTACGGTCTTAATGAGCAAGTTCAATAATGTTCTGGGCAGGGATATTGAGTATTCGAAAAACTCAGCTGATATTGTTCAGTAACGAACACAATGCCTGTTATTTTTCCTTCATCACAAGAAATTGAGGAAAACCTCATTCTTGTTAATGATAATGCTTGACCACACAGAGCAAAGCCGGTTGAACTTTATTTAGAGGAATAAGGAATCAAAACTGGCCCGCTAGTTCGTCAGACGTGAATCTGATCGAGCACGATTGGGTTAAACTCCAGCGCCAGTTACACATGACTTGTTCAAATAACTTGGATGAACTTGTATATGCATTAATTGAGGAATGCGCTTCTTTTGCCATTACATTACAATACGATGTGAATCTTTGGCTCGAAGCAGAGGATGCCCTACTCCCAACTAAAGTGCCGCAAAAACAAAACAAAAAACGCCTTTTTTTTTTAAAAAATTGTAAAAATTTAATTTGTTTTTCTTAATTATCCAGCAATAATAAATTTCTTTCGAGACATGTTCAGGTGACTTTTTTTTTAAAGCCAGTAACCAAATAATAAATCTATTGAATACAAAGGCGGACCATTTCAATTTGTGAGCATTTTAATTTCATGGCTATAAACTCTCATATTCACGCGAAATAGGCGATTTTGCTGTTTGTATTCATAGCATTATACGCACTGTTTCGTCGCATTTTATTATTTTATCAGCCTCGTTAAGGAAACCTCAAGGCCCGAACTCGACTCCAGTCCGCCTCCGGACATCCCAGTGTACCTCGGCTTGGCAGAGAGCGAGGTACCGACAGAGGTACAAGGAAGAGGGGGACCACAAATCGGACCAGATGCCGGCTGCGCCATGTTGTAGGTGGGAACACGGAGCCACAGCCACATATAGCTCCGCCGCCTACCACACACACGACCCTGGGCATAAAGCACTCAAGCAGGACCGATACAGCTCCTATCGCTGGCTCTCTCTGAGTTATATTCTCTCTCTCTCTCTCTCTCTCTCTCTCTCTCTCTCTCTCTCTCTCTCTCTCTCTCTCTCTCTCTCTCTCTCTCTCTCTCTCTCTCTCTCTCTCCCTCTCACTGTCTCACTCTATCTCTGTCTCTCACTGTTGTCCATGTCCTTCCAGGACCTTCGCTGGATTTATGGCGCTTTTTGCCATGGGGTGTTATCTTAGCGTTTTAAAATGGCTCATCTAGGGAGATATTACTAGATAGCCGTTTCAGGATAAATAAATCATAAAAAGCTACAGAATTAAATATGAAAGAAAAAGTGAAACTCTAGCCGATCCCGAAGGAATAGCCATTATTTTCATACCGCCACAGGGTGAAAGTATCTCGTCTGACTGTCTGCATTTCTGACGGTCACAAACATGGTTCAGATCATGGTGGTCACATGGGGACAACCCAGTGTACCTCGGCTTGGGCAGAGAGCGAGGTACCGACAGAGGTAATAAGGTAAAAGAGGTTAATCATGGACAAACAATGATAACAAACTCTTAAAATTCCCTATCCTTTTCCCCTTCTCCGTAGCCTGGAAGGTAACAATTCTCCAAGTGAATAGATTGGTTCCATAGGATGTTTAATATATGACTAACTTAAACCCCATTATGAATGAAACAGTCAATTTCCGCCAAAAAAAATAGTATGTAATGATACCCAAATACAAATTGGGAGCAAAGAACAAAAATCCACTATTTAATATGTTCCAAGCCGGTTTCTTTAGCTATTTACATTTTACAATGGCGGATTTTTTTCCCTCTATTTTTTTTTCTTAGCTCTATAATTATAAGATTAAGGATGAGGGAAAAATAAAGGAATATTTGGGTTGAGCGGATCCTTGTACTAGGAGTACCTACTTGAAGGTGGTGTGAGGGATTTAAGGAGTGTGGGAAGCCTCGGTAGAGGTTGGTTAGAACCATGGCGGATGGGGCATCTATTTATGGTTAGTTTCTACCTTTAACTTTCCATTCATTTAATGTATGTAAATTACTTGAATGAATCTTTCTTGGACGGAGAAAATAAGGGTGTAGAGGACCAACGCTATAACATTCGGGTAAAATTGATCTGTTAATCCCGAGATCCGATTTTTAGATCAAGCTATAACTTAAAGATAGAAATAAAACAGAAAAAATCTAGCACTATCATAGACGAGTGACAAAAATTCTTTATTCTGGCATATATTTTGATAAATAAGAGCCAATGTAGAGTATTGAATAATACTAAGCACAACTTTGCTTGGTAGTATTGATAATTTTTTGAAGTTTACAGTGAATTGTCTATATTGTGCATAAGAGGTGTTGTTAGTTCAGAAAGCAGAAAATGCTCATATTCCACGGATTCGTTGTGGAAAAGCGATCTGACACAAATAGCGACTAAACTACTCAAGTTTTCCCCCCAAGTTTTACCCATTAGATATTTCCCTTTTGTAATTACATACTTTCTTGCTCAAGGGGAATGAGATAAGATTAAAAAGGGGAAAAAACAAAGGGAGAAAAATCACAGGAGCTAACGCTTCCCAAAGCACCCTCAAGCCGAGTAATAAGAATCAAACTTTCATCCAATTCTTCCTAACTGCTACCCCTCCTCTTGTAATTGAGATTTTTATATCAGGCAATTAAGGATGGGATATTAAAGGAAGGGAGGATCCTGGGATAAATGAATTTGTCATTAGGGAACAGTTGGCAGCCCCCGCGACTCCTCCAAGGGGCGGTACCGGGCTCCTTACGAAGCTCCCCAAGACCTCGGATGCTTCCCATATGGTGCCCACGGTTCGGATAGTGCTTAAAAGCCCATATATCTTCTACTTTATCGCACCTTATGGGCCGTTATACATCGCGAGAGACCTTTAGTATAATAGGATCTCCCCGTGCCGTGCTCCGATGAATAAATGTATTTATTCATAAGGTTCGTTCAAGGAGTGGCTTGGCGTATTGGTCAGGTTACATCGCGTTTTCAACAATTCTGTACCGTGGCCTTTTTTTTTTTTTCGCAACGCGGTAGACCACTTACGAGAGAATTTACACAATGTATTGAACATGACTCGGGAATGAGAACCAGAAACCCCTCTGTTAAAAGCAGAACGGATGAGGTTCATTTTCTCGATATTTTTTATCTTCAGAATTTCAACTAGCAATAATTGCACCTCAGTAGAACTTCATCGGAAAACATTTGTTTTTATAAATCAGAACTACGAAGGTTTAAAAGTCAATAAAAGATAATCTCTGAAATATTTTTTGTGACTCTTTGGTTTTATTGAAGGAAGTCAAAATCATGATGTAAAACCACATGCACCAAGTGTCAGTGAATATAAATGTACCTATACAAATGAAGTGTTTCGAAATGGATATATTTAATTATCGGAGAGAATCTAGTGTCCGTAGATTTAATGGGATATTTCTGGACGTACGTGCAATGCAAGAAAGAATTCCACAAATCTTAAATATTATAAGCCCACAGTCAGCCTAAGGAAGGTGTTAAACTTAGGGTTACTACTTTGAATTACTGGGAGAATTACTGGGTTGAGTGGACAGAAGATATTTATAATTACAGGGAAAAGTGGGAGGGAAGAAGAATGGCGGATGGATGAAGTTGTAACAGTGTATGGTCGAAGGAAGCATGTCTTTGAGCTGGGAATGGATGGAGGATTCGAGACAGAAGGGTTATATGTATGTACTTTGCTCCATAGACTGATAGTCTTGTTGATTGGCTTATCTGGTTTTTCACAACTGCCACAGATATAATAAGATTTACATTTTTTGTTAAACCCACTAAAACGATATGGGTTTTAAGAGGGCTTCAGTCTCTGCAGATAGCATCAAGCTCCTTGCATCGATTGAGGCGATACCTTTCCACTATAAACAAAAAGGTGACGAAGCCATGGTCAGGACCTCATGGGTGGCTTGGAACATTGACCAGACAGACAGACAGACATGCTTCCGTAGTTAGTTCTATTTTTAATGTTGTTAGTTAATCACGTTAAAAATAAAATAAATCCTATAAAAAATAATGAAGAAAAATCGATAATATTTAATCCAGTTCATTAAAGCTGAGTTTTTAGAGAGAGAATTTCTTTCTTTAATATTATTTTACATGGGTTCGATATATATATAGCTGGCAGACGTCAGACCGCTTTCTAAACAAAAGCAAAATACAATTAATATGCAAAAATAAAATGTATAAAGCGAAACAGAAAAAAAAACCTACTACTAAAAGACAAATTTGATAGTGGTCCGTAAAGAAAAAATGAATGTCTTTCATTTTACTAAATTATTGTGCACAATTTACAAGAAACATACGAGTGTTTTCTGTTACTATGTTATAAATAAAGTCAATGCCAGTGGTATAATTTATAAAATTACAAATAGCTTTACTTGTGATGCCAGTTATCGGTTGGATTTTATAGATAAGTAAAAAGGCGGTCACTCAGAATTTTTCAACCATTACATACGCACCAACTTCCGGTTCCTCTCTTGTCTTCCTCGTCTTCAACAACGGATTTCCGGTGTACGGAGTCCTCTCTGAGGTTTGGTTAAAGCGTCTGACAAATTGTTTCTTAAGATTTATACGCGGGGCCTCTAAGGGCTGTACCTCTTCAATACTATGATGAATCAAACGCCTCCTAGCTTCCTTTGACTCCATGATAAGAAATCTATTCCTATCAATATTTTTGATCAAGTTTTTATCAGTGCCTTATCTCTCTACAATTTAACAATGCATAATTGTGTTTTTTCATATCTTATTTATATATTCCCGAAACCTTTCACGCTCATTTTTACTCCGTAGAAATTCCTTTATTTTCCTTATGAAATGAGCTAGCGAATGTCATTCACGTTTTTATTTTTCATTATTATGCTCTTGGTTCATTTATGTGTCCACGTATATACATAGGCCCCATATTATTTATCAGCTAACCTCCTCTTGAAGCATTGCATTGGTTTACGTCACAGGTGACGTAGTGTTCCAGTACAAGACAAACATTTATTAACTATTGTGCTGTGATAATTACTGCGTAAACAGAGGGACTTAATCAAAGTAATATGAAGACGGCAAAGGAGGTGGACGCCTCCAGGAAGCGGCCGGCATCCAGCCACCAGGCCTGTCCCAAAAAATACAGACCAAGAGACTGGCAAAGAAGTGACTTACTCAGGTAGGAAACCAATTCAAGGTGCTCGCTAGCGAATCACCTGAAATCCCACAGGCCCAGTCACCGGTGATGAAGCAGCCACCACTAGCAGTTTCCTCAGCAGAGAAAACTACAGCCCTAGCTCAACTGCTCAGAGAACCACAAATAACAAAATTCGCCCTCAAGAAGACAAAGGAGCGTATCACTATTTACCCAGGGCTCGAAGAAGTTCGAGTAAATATTGAGCAACTACTCCAAGCAAAAGGAAATGAATTGAAATGAAAAGGAGTGGCCCCAAAAATAAGAAATATCTTATTCTTGGATTGAATGTCGAGGATGACATCAATATAATTGCTACTAACCTTATTGCTCGCAATTCCAGAAGTCGTCGATGCTCGGCGATAGAGAAAAACAGACCCTGATCAGGAAAAGAGGGAAATTTCTCCAGTGCTAGTAACAGCCCAGCAAAGTGTTACACTTAACGCTATGAAGAAATTGAAAGCAATAAACCACGTAATCGTCCGCGTTGTTGTCTTCAAGGAGCAACAGGGAGCCCCCCAATGCTACAGGTTCCAAGAGTTTGGGCACACCCGGAACCACTGCGGCCAGAAAAGTGTGTTAGATATGCGGGACCTCACGAAGTGGCTCAGTACCCAAGAAATGACCACCCCGTTGAAATGCTCAACTTGTTGTGAGTCACACAGAGGATGGGCGAAGGGAAAGGAGCTCCTCGCCCGAATGAGAACGACCAGCCGACATCAGCCTGTAGACCCTCGACTATCGTTCCTGATCAACGAAAAGATCTTGAATGTGGAGTGAAATGGGTACCTTCGTCGCCTTATGCAGCCAAATGTTCGTTGCTTTCGTATCTAGAAATAATCAAACTTACACCTTTGCTTTAAAAGAAGGGGTTAAGAAAAAAAAAATTCAGAATTTATTCCAGGAAAGTTTAATATTTTAATAATTTCTGTGTGACCACATCACTTTTACTCACGAAACAGGATGACCTTACTCCAGTACAACCTTCAATTCGATACCACTTCCATGTGCAATACATAATAGTATTATAGTATTGAATGCTTAGGTTTTAATTTATACTTGTCACGAAATTAGACGCGGGCGCGGGGTTGTCCTGGGCCGAAGGTGTTTATATATCTGTACCTCGGAGGGATACAACACTTAAGGTATTAACGGGTGATCTTCAAAAATGTTTGCCGTCACCCCTTATAACAAATTGCATAAGCTTTTACAAGAGAAAACTTTGGACGTTGAATTACACCCTTTTTGATTCTTCTGATTCGTCAGTCCATTGTATTATGTGGGACGAATCCAAAGGAGCTCGTGTTGTATCCCTCCGAGGTACAGATATATACATTGTATGAATATTGGTGTGGATGGAACCTGTATACAAGTATGAATGAATTCTTATATCCCAATCAGTAATGCTGTATAAGCAAATTGTTAATTTCGAATAAACATGTTCTATCAAAATAATTTCTGAAACGATTTAGAGTTTTATATAGGTAATTATCAGTCTCATAAATCCCTTATATTTCCTCTTCAGAATGGAAACGCTGAATTTATTTCGCCGCATTTCAATGAGGAAGATCATTATAAACTTGTCCTCCCTACCTTTAAGACACCGTGCCCTAAAAGAAAATGAATACCAGATTACCGCCGGTTGAACGGGACAATTTAGCTGGAAGACGGAGAGGATCGGAAGGAGTCCATCGAGTGGAGAAGATAGGGCCGCTGAGTATAAATCCCCCAGACTATAGAATTGAGACATTACTTCCTCTAATACCCCATTGTCTCCTACTCCTCTTCCATATCCCCCTTGTCCTTCTCATCCCTTCCTCGGCTAATCCGGCTCACACTTCCGCTTCCACTTGGGAGCCGCCTTGGTCAAGGTCTCTATGCTCCGAAAATTGGATCGTCCTTCCCCTTGTCCCGCTAAGGGATGAAATTGGATTGTGGTCCCGGCGTTATGTGCTCCTTTTTACAGCTGCAGTCAATAAGGCTGTCAACTGAATGAAACATTTCCTATTCGCTTAAATTCGATATATGTCTCATACATGCTGCGGTCATATAACTCCATTTTATGTGCGAGACATAAAATAATATGAATTGAATACATAACTTGAATTAAAATTTTATTATACTTCGTTATTCATTTTTTGGGGTTAGAGTGAAAAATAAAATATTCGCAAAATACTCCAACAAATTTATTAATACACAATTACTCTTCTCTTTCAAGAAGGAGGTGACATCACTCCTCCGAATTGGGAGATTGGTTTTTCTGTCATGCCTTTTTGGCCCAGTTGAAATTTGGGATATTGCATGTACTAATGTTGAGTGTGATATTTTATGCATTTTAAGATGTTTGAGCCTTTCTTAAGTTTCAAAGTCACTTAAACGTTCCTAACAATAAATTCCGGTTATTTAACCGGGTAACTGCCATTATCAAATCAAGTGTGAACTGCCGAAAGAGCTTTTGCTTGACTTTACGTTTCAACCCCTTTATTTCCTGTATTTCTTGTTTATATTATTTCTTAAAGCCATTATTAAATAGCGAATCCCGAGTATTCTACCTTACCTCTTCACACTAGAAGCGACATTTCCGCTATTCGAGTTGCTTTCTGATCACTAACAAAGAACAGAACTTCTCTTAGTTAGCTTTTAATAGGCTTTCTCTTTTACTTGAAACTGGTTCTCTTTGATTTCCTATTAAAGTGGACTTGAGAGTTCTAATAGTTCAGTTTACTACTATCTATAAGATAACCGCCTCTACAGAAGCCTCCTGCCACCATGCTCTTGGTTCTCCATTCTCAAGTTTTGTTCATTGGCATCTTTGGGTACGAAAGCTGTCTTAAACCGATGAATGCTTTATAAGTACATATTCATATTTCGTAAACACTGAATATTTAGTTCCCCCAACGCCCGTTCTCAAATATATCTTTACAAATAAAATTGTATAAGTGATTTTGTATAGGCTACAATAAATGTGTACCAAAACAAACACCCAGATAATACCTTAAAACAGCTTAACGTTTAAAATCCTTTATTTATGTATAACTCCTCATTCATAGAGAGGTAATGAATACGATTCGAGGCTCATTCATTCACTCATGCGAGACTAATACATTAGACTTTCCAACAATGCATGCGCCTTATGGCATTGTAGACTACCGGAGCACGCGCAGACTCCGTGACTGGCCACAGATCTCCACACATACTCCACAGATCCAGGATCGTGAGTTCGTTATTATTTGTAAAACAGCCGATTGTATAATCTATTAAACGGTCTCTTATTACATAACAAAAGAACATATATAAACGAAGAGTGTTTATATATAGAAGAGCGAAGGAGGTAATAGTTAAAATCTATGTAATCCCAGTACCCATATAAAGGGTGTCCCAGAACTAACGCAATATTTGATTTAAATATAAAACACAGTTTTTAGTATTTTTGTTTTTATATTTTTATTGAATTATGAAGTAAATAGGATAGGGTTATTTATGGAATAAAACATCGGGCAAATGGCCTCCACGATTTTGCTGGCACATACGCACTTTTTTGTTGAAATTTTCCATGACCATTTGGCATAAATGTCGTTGAATTTCGTTGATGCAGCGTTGAATTTCCTCTTTTAATGCACGGGTGGATGTGGGCTTGTTGACATACACTTTTGACTTCGAATGACCACATAAAAAAAATCTAAAGGTGTTAAATCAAACGATCTAGGGGGCCAATTCTGATCACCGAAACGAGATTCAACGAACTCTCTTCGCTTTGTGTGGTCATTAGGCTTCAATTGTTGTGTTAACTGAATTCTGTAAGCATGGAGACCCAGATCTTTAGTGAGTATACGCTGTAGAGAGCTTCTTGAAATTTACAATTCTTGTCTATGACGCCTGGATTTTTAACTACGCAACTTTACGCACTACTTCGATATTGACATTTTAACGGCTTGTTTTTGGACAACCAGTGTGTTTAGTGTCTCCAACTGATCCAGTCTTCCTAAATTTTTCAATTAATCTCTTCACAGTTGATGAAGTCAAAACGTTATTCACCCACCAAACTTTCATTATTTTTGAGATAACGTTAAACAATAAAGAAACGTTGTTCTATCGTGTAACGCTCCGTTTTTACTTACCCTAAACTGTCAGCTGTCAAATTGTTTTTTTTTAGGCAGTTGCCAGCACTTTACTGCAGAAAGGCTGCAAATTCAAATCTTGCGTTAATTCTGGGACACCCTTTAAAAACGTGTCGGTGAATGGTTTTTAATTTCTATTATAATAAAATCCACGGGCAGTAACGAATTTATTTAAGTTTAGCACCGTTCTGGCCCTGTTTAAAGTAATAGATAACTGCGCCCCCTAGGTTACGACTAAAGTATTGCAGTTGTATTCCAAGAGGACAAAAGCTCCTACTAGGGCTTTGAAATGTTTTACATTTTCCTCGTTTCAAACTGCTGAAATTGAATTAATTGTTCGGAATAATATATTATGAGATTATGAGACATTTGTAAAAATATTTATTCCTCCTTAAACCTGAAAATAGCAAAAAATAGTGGTAGGCATATGCGTATCTCAAAAGATGAAATACTTAGAAATAATGGTGTAATTTAGAGTAAAGGCTGAAGTCTGGGCTCTATGCGAGGGGCTTTGTAATGAGCGCAAGTGCTCTGCAGAATGTATATAGGCCTGCTCAATCAGTGTCGATTTATTTGTTCCTTGGTAGGTATTCGACAAAAGCATTTAACTTCGGTCTTAAGACCTTCTAGTACATTGATAAGTAAGGTAAGGTGGGTTTTACTATTCAGCTTCCTTTACCAAAAATATAGGATTTTTTTTTTTTTTTTTTCTTAGCTATCTAATTATAAGATTGAGGATGAGGGAAAAATAAAGGAATATTTGGGTTGAGCGGATCCTGCACCAGGAGCAAGGTGTGAGGGAATTAAGGAGTGTGGGAAGCCTCGGTAGAGGCTGATAGTTGCGGTGGAGTTGTGAGAGTCCACTGGTGGCTGGGCCTAGAGTCCCTCTGTAGTGAAGTCTTAGTTAGTTGAATAGCTGTGATGGGTGCCCGTTAGAGGCTTGTTGTTGGAGGGCCAAGCGCCGTTTGGTCTGCTTTACCAGATCTTGATAGTTGCCATCTTGCCATTAGCGGTGGTGGTGTCATGTCTCGGAATAGAGGGTTTAGACAATGTTTCATCAAGTCAAAGAACTTGATGTGTCTTCTTTGGATGGATTTGGTGATGGTGAGAACCTCGAAATTTTCGTGGATGTGTGGAGCCTTCATATTACGAAAAGGGGTATGCCATAGTGCCGTACGCAGGATGTTGTTCTGGAAGCTCTGGAGCCGAAGGAATCTTTACTCACTAGCCTTTATAAGTTCATAAGTAGTGTATCGGAATGACACAATCGATAATTATACTCACAATAATTGAAAATATCATCAATTATTCCTTACTGGAGAGTTTCACCACTAGTTGTATCGAAAGAGCAAAACTACAATAATTACTATCGGAAAACTCGCCGAGCCGGCCACTCGGCTCTAATTGTTGAAAGGGCTGTTTATGTAGACAGTATGTCCGTACAATATTGAATTCCCGCATGAATGACTTCATCTGCACGACTAGACGGCCTCTCATGTTACAAAGCGTATGCAAACGGTTATGGCCGACTCCGGTCTCTGCCCCCGGTCGACCGTAAATATCACTCACTCCACCACGGTAATTCCTAATGGCCTTATTGAAGCTTCAGCGCCAAATCATAAAGCAGTTCCTATTTCTTGTGTTGGCTCTCAGCAAAAAGCGACGGAGATAAAATTCGCAATATTGGGCGATGTAATGTCAGCATTTCATATTTTATTGATAACTTGATCGGACTCAATGTTCGGGAATGTTTTCACAGGTAAAATTAGAGAGAAAAAAAATTTTTTTGAGTCACGTGACTTCGTTTCTCATTAAAGTTAGGAATAGTTATTAAATTTTTGAAAAAAAAAAATACCAAATCAGTGAAAAATTGAGAAAAAAAAGCCTTAAAATCCACCATATGGGAAACATTGTTATAATTTTGAAAGATATAAATTATATTTATGTTTCTCACATTTAGGTAACATAAGTCAGTGGTTCTAAAACTCAAGTAAATTAGAAAGTTGGTCTTTATAATGAAGACATTTTTTAAATTGTTCAAGCTCGTACAAGCGCAGACATATTCAAGTCCACACAATCAGTCAATATATTAACAATAAGTTTTTTATTTATTAATTAATGATCCATTTATTTCATTTATGGCCATATTCAATATTTTAATGGTTAAAACTCATCTTTTTGGTGAGAAGTCCAATCAATTTCGTTATGACGTATATTTCAGTTAGTAACTTATCCTTTTGATGTGTTCAATTTTATTCCGGAAGATTCCTGAATATGCCAAACTTTAAAATGCATATGTTTTTCAGATTTCATAAATAAAGATAGAAAAAAAATGAGTGACTATTATCCATTTAGGAAATCGGCTTTAAAATTAATAATAATATATAACATGTCTCTTTTTTCAAGAATTTTATAAAATATATATCTTATATTGTCACCAAGCCTTATAACAATTCTAATTACTAAAATAGTTAGTCTTGAAATTAGATTTGAGTATTCGTTTCCATATTACTAAAAAATAAATGTTCTCTAAATAGTAACATAAACTATTTGTTTGCAAGTTCTTGGGTGATTCTGATGAAAACCAGCTTTATCCCGATGAATAACGGCTTCAAAAATACATTCTCGTATCGAAGCCAATTCAGAGAAAGCCAGTCCTGTGCAATTTCTGAAAACGGGTTAAGTTGGTTTTGAAACTAAACCCCTCAAACAAAAACATTAATAAATAAGTTGATCTCTTTTTTGAGGGAATGAGCTTAAACAAGTAATAGATAAAAAACATGAGTTAGATTTTCATTGCATTTTTACACAGCTAATATTTATCAATTGCATTCTTCTATTGGACTATATTTTTAGTTTTTCATTTTTCATTTACTTTTAGCAAATTATTAGTAATATTCTGTCGAAGGTTTTTTTCGTGGAAATTTGAACCATACAAGAACGTACAATAGTTTATCAACTGATGAATACTTTATTATTTTACTAATAATGTTTTTTGTTATGACGAAAATGAGCACTCGTTAGATCTTTCACAGGGTCTAAAATATATAACATCCACGAAGCAATCCAATACATTTCCTTAAATTACTTCTAGCTGATATACAGATGTCATTAAAATGACCTGAAGTACCAGTTAGACCAGAATGAAAGTATAATTTACAAAGTTACACATATTAAAAAATAAAGAAAACACGGGGACAAAATAAAAGGCATGAGTCACGAAAGTGGCCTCGGGGAAGGAAATGCAAGTGCATAACTCAATCTAATGGCCCCTCGAGCCAGTTTATAAATTCACAAGAGTGATACTTCCTCTCTCTCAACGTTCCGTGAGAGTTGACATTATTTTCGAACTATGGGTCCTAGAGCAGCCAGCCCCGGTCATATTTAAACACGAACATAACGAGACAGTCTCGCCACGGTGTCACGTGTTCGCGGCGTAACTCACCGACTAAGTCCTGCCGAATCTTAAGTGCATTAGAGGCAAGTGCGCCTGCTGCTTAACTCACGATCAAGCCTTTGTGCCAAGTCCCCTCCCGGCTCTTGTGTACGGCATCCATAATTTCTACTTGTTCGTAAATCCCCAGCCGGAGCCCTAGTCACCGTGCTGTATCAAACCCTGGATTTAAGTCAGCATGAATAAAAAGTACTATGGGTCGAATTGGTGTCAGGTCGCAATATTACATTTTAGAATTTACGCGTATGATACATTCATGAATGCAAAATTTACTATCTATAAATCACCTGTATTTAATGCTTTCGATATCTCACACTACCATTGTCAGGTAATAATATATCAATATACAGTTAAAGATAAAATGTCGCACCGCTGAACGAATTCTAAAATTATCAAAAGAATAAAAAAAAAATAAATAAATTCGAGTTTTAAATAACACCAATGTTATTTTTTGTTCATAAACTTTCTTTAATTGGAAACGCTTTCAACATCCCACATATGTCATCCTCAGGCGCAACCCAGCTATCAGTCTACCACTACAACCTATGGAGAACTATACCTGTTGAAAGCGCTTGTCAGTTAAAGAAAAAACCTAACTTATATCGTCTCATTCAATCTAATAACTCATCGTATATGTATTAAAATACAAAATTTTCAAGGGAATAAAATGACTCAATGAAACATAGCCAAATTTCGAGACAATACACCCCCACCGCTACCGGCAAGATGGCAACTCTCTAGATCTGGTAAAGCAGACCAAATGGTGGACATTACGGCCATTGGCCAACCAAAAACAAGCCTCTGACAGGCACCCATCACTGCTATCCAACTGAATGAGCTTCAACTACATACCTAGAGAAACTCTAGGCTCAGCCTTCAGTGGACTTTCACCACTGCGCCACAACATTTCCACCTCTACCGAGCACACTCCTTAATTCCCTCACTCCACCTTCAAACAGGTACTCCTAGTAAAAAAATCCGCTCACCCCAAATAAATTTCTTTTTTTTTCCATTATCTATAATCTTAAAAATTTGAGAGCTAAGGGAAAAAAAAAAAGAATAAAATATAAACAAAATGTTTATTAAAAAGGTTAAAAATTTAAAACTGTATTGGTCGAGAAAACTTCAAAACTTTCTATTTTATTGCAGGGAATTTACTGATGCTGGGATAACTTTAAATATATATCTTATCACTTAAAAATGATGTACGTTTCATCAACAGAATAATTAAATTCCTAACCGAAACCGACCTAATGCAGCCCATCAAAAACAAAACAGACTACAAGGCGTAGATGACCAGTCGGTTTTACGTCTATAAAAATAAAAAAAATAATAATAATAAAATAACTAAAAAATAACTATTTATGGATAGAATGCCAGTGAACAAGCTCCTGAAGAATGTGATAGACGCTACGTCTGAAACCAAGCGACACAAATGACGACCAAAGAGCATTGTAATAAGCATGTATCGGGCGAAAGGAAAATCCAGAGACAAGGGAATACAGAATGATGATAGCTGAAACGGTTGGCAAAGGATAGAAACGGTATGTATAATATAATAATAATAAATAATAAAGTAAAGAATCCGAAACGAACATTTTAATCATATGTTTTACTGTTTCATACTTCCTCCTCTAGTTCTTGAAGATAAATAGGAATTAGAGAGTAGGATACCCATCACATTATAAAGTCTTGTCAAAGAAGTCAAGTATATTGTGTATCAATATACTTGTATTAAATTATATAATTTTATACGGAATTCAGACCTTGTATAGAATGTAGCGAGGCAGACATATAAACTGTGATATGTGAATAGATTCGATTGAGAATCTATGATTGAAATCGTTGTAAAATTTTTTAACGGGTGAGGAAAAAAAACGAGATGGATAATTTGGTAGAAGCATGCATAGCTGTCTTGTTATTCTTGATTTCAGAACCATTCAGAAGTTCGATTGTGTTGTTACCTTTAGAATTAAAATTAGATAAGATAATTAGCCTGAGTATACAATTCTACTGAAATAGCCACCAACATTATTAAATTAGAATGGTACTACAATACAGTTCCATGACATACATATTCCCATAGGAGGATTTTTTTTTCTAAACCCCTTTAAATAAACATTTTTAACAATTTGCAAATTACAAATTTTCAAATTAACAATTCTCCTCTTTCTGCTATGCGCTGATGCATTTGAAGGAGGTAGGGTGACATAACAATACAGGCTGTCGTTAAAATTACAATGCAATGAATACAATGCTAGGTGATGGGGCTCACCTTCAGTTAACAAATGTGGGAGAAAAACTAAAACTTAAACCTAGAACCTAAGACTAAAGCGTTCCAGCCGCGACAGCGTTCTGCCATTGATGGGGGAACGGAGCGGGGGTTATAGTGATAAACACCGGGTTTGTCAGGTATTGCAGGGAGTCGAAAAATTAGATATGTCTACGTTGGATGAATTCATCCACCATAGGCAGTCCAAAGATCTCGTGAAGCTCACTGTTGCTCCGCTGCTCGAAAGAAGTACCTCTGACCACTTTCATCAGTATACCGTTTTGGAATGTTGGAGTCGCCGAGCTGTCGTATACGTCAGATAACGAAAAAGCGGTGCACCATACAGCAGAGTAGGCCTGAGTACGCTCTTGTAAATCAATAGCTTGAGACGCAGTGATAGATTGAGGGAAGTCAGTAAATGCGTAAGCCGGTAAGACTTCGTGCGTGTTAGCTTCAACTTCTTCGTAAAATGATTACTAAAATGGAGTTGTCTGTCCATTTTAATTCCCAGATTGCGGAGGATAGAGGATAGAGCCAATGGGAACGGAGAAAAAAAAAATAAACAGAGTAAAATTTATGTAATTTCAAAAACTCAACTCTGTACGATTTATGGGCCCAATTAGGTCAAACACAGACCAAAACGAGTTTTCGATGTTATTTTCGGATTACTTCATGGTATATTTTCACCTTCTTGGCAGCAGGATTCCACCCGTCGATATAATGTAAGTCATTAATTAATGGAACAGTGACATAATCAAAAAAGCCACAAGTGGATCATTGATCATCGGCAATGGTGGGACAGCTTCTTATATGTGGCCTAAGAAAGAACTAATTTACACAGAAACAGATAAGTGCGTTACATTATTCAGGTAGCGATCGGCTGGGAATGGACATTCGAACAGCCCACACAATCCCAATATTTACGTGATCAGTATGTGAATGAGTCTCTCTTAATGCGTTCTTCGACAGATGTGGGATTGTGTGATCATGTGTGTTTTAGAGCTCTGTAATGGCTGATAAAAAGAGCGTAGGTAGAGTCTCCATTGTGTTTTTTGAGAGTGTTGTTTTTATTATTTTTAAATCGTAGACCTCAATTTAGTATATGTGGGCAATTGCTACTAACTTACTTGTTAACTGATTTGAACAATACACTAAGTGTATAAGCACTATTGTAAGAACATGATAATGATTATGCAGAAAGTGCTTGTATTTTAATAAATACACTTATTTAAGGCATACAAACTGATCGATACTGTATAAAGTGCCTTGGTTTGACACAAGATCAGATACTAACAACTACAGAGAACATAAATATTAAAATAAACAATGTTAAAAGTCTATAAGCTGTTATTTTAATAAGAAATCAAAGCTTTAATCCAAAATAATGTACTTATAAACAAAATCTACGCATAAGTATTATACCAACATTACACAAGTGTATCCGGTTATCTTTAATTCCAAAAATTAGAACAACATATATACACTTAAACAGATTTTAATATAACTTCTTTATTGTGCTAAAGTTACAATCTGCCTTATTAGGCAATAAGTAATTGAGATAAATGTTGTCATTCATACAGTATTTACAAACAGCCCAGAGGCCTCCCAAATCCACATGTTTGTCACCTCCCTCGCATGCGAAAGAGGGAGCGGAGTCTTGGGAAGTCCCTCACGCTCCTCCGTCAGCCGAGTCACCGGATACGAGCGAGTGGAGACTGACCGAGAGCCACATACACACTTAAACAGAAAAATTCTTTAATCACTCAATTTTATCATACAAGAAGTAGGAAATTATGACAAACACTAATTGAGGAGATCTTACCACGAGAGAACTAAAGATAAATCACTTCACTAAGCTTCACGCCACTATTTTTGACTCTTGTATCACTACCACCACTTTGGGGGTGTGCTGATGCATTACTTGCAACATAGTTTGTGTGCATTAAAGCATAGTTAAATTTTTATTTTGTAAAATCTTTGTTTCATTTACAAACAATTTATTTTATTTTATTTTATATTTTATCTTGTAATTGTGTAGTTATTTTTCTCACTATTAGGAGAAGGAATACCAAAATATGTATGCATAATTCTCAGTATATGTAAACGTAATTGAAACCCTTGTCTACCTATCCACACATAACAACTCACAACTAGCTACTAATTGTTCAGGGATTTAATTATTTAAAACTTATTCATTATGGCGCCAGCCATTCAACAAAATAGTCACTTAAAATGTACTTATTATTTATTTATTTAAATTTAATTACACTGGTTAACATCAGCATGAAAATGTAATGGTTTCATCATTTAGCCGAGCTTCATCGACTTACTCATTCTATGGAAAGCACTAAGAGAGCATTCCAAGAGCGAGCGATCAATTTATCGTACCTACAGCCCCTGATTGTATAATTCTACTCTTTGCGCACTAAGGACTCAATCGTTCTCAGCTAGGTCACGTAAATAGTGCCGTCTGTGGACCATCCGAATATACATTATCAACGCCTTTTGAATAATGTATTCATTGTACATTGTAGACTTTGGCATAATTACAGCTTTCATTCGATTTGAATAGCCCATGTTTATGAGTCTGCTTGGTGGTAGTTATATTATATTTTTTTGAATTGGGGAAGGATAATCTCCGACTTTGGAAAATCTAAACGGAGGGTCACAATCGTTTTTGAGTTGAATAAAAGAAAAATTAGTTAATGAATTATTATTGCCATATTCAGGTTGACGTTGCCAATCCCATGTTTATTATGTACATTATATCTATTATTAATATAACTTCTTTATCGTGCTAAAATTACAATCTGCCTTATTAGGCAATAAGTAATTGTGATATATGTTGTCATTCAGACCATATTTACAATTTTTATTCACTCGCTCATTCATACAGTTTATTTACAAACAGCCCAGAGGCCTCCCAAATCCACATGGTTGTCACCTCCCTCGCATGCGAAAGAGGAAGCGGACTCTTGGGAAATCCCCCACGCTCCTCCGTCAGCCGCGTCACCGGATACGAGTCAGTTAAGGCTGACGAAGAGCGCGAGAGCCACAGACATTCAGGACATGATTGGAGAAACTGGCCATTCCCAGGATTCCCACTGTCACGCATTTATAGCAGGTCACGAGGCCACTGCCGTTTCAGTCTCCTAGGAGGATTATAGGGATGAGTGGTACAGTGAAATTACTGTGGTAGGGGTTAGGGTGGTTGGAATTTCATGAACTTGGAAGGGATGAGTTCTAGAATGTAAGGTATATTAGGATCGTTATGAAGGGTTTTGTTGCTGACGTAATAAGGGGCATTTACTATTGTTCTCAGGACTTTGTTTCAGGATTGAAAGGATTGGATATGCTTGATGTTCGACTTTTTAGCTGTCCCCCCATAGCTCTATTTCGTATGTCCAGATTGGGTTAAGTATAACTTTGTAGGTTAGTAATTTAGTTCCTATTGAGAGATGGGATGTCCCTTGAAGTAGTCTGTACAGTTATCCAAAGCTTCTGTTCTTGTCTTTTTAGCCTCGTATGTGGGTTACAGGTCAGCCATTTGTCGAGATGGAAGCCTAAGTACCGTACTGTCTCAGATACAGGGAGAGGAATGGAAATAAAATAAACTAGTGGACAAGACTTGCGACAAAGGTTGAAGGTAATGTGGGAGCATTTTGCTTCATTAACTTTGATCCGCCATTGATTGCACCAATACTCGATCTCGTCAAGGTGTTTTTGAAGGTTATGGGATGCTATGTCGGGGTCTGGGTGGGATGACAAGACTGCAGTGTCATCTGCAAATGTGGCCAAGAAGGTATTGGGAGTAGAGGGGACATCAGCGGTGTATAGGTTATAGAGGATGGGGCCCAGGACACTGCCCTATGGAACTCCTGCTTTTATGGGATAGTAGTTAGAATATTCTAAACAACAGCGGACTACTCACTGTATTAAATCTGATTTTTAATTATTTTTATTCTAACTATTTATTATTGTCTATTACAAATCATTTTCACTCAACAACGTAATGGAAATATGAGACTCTATTATGTTAGGAAAATAATTAATTTTTTAATCCTAGTAATTGGATCATCGTCATTTTTTTCATGTGACTCCTATTTTTAGCATATGTAGACCATGAAATAAAACTCACGTAACGAATCATTCCTGCATATAAAACTGAGGACTTTTTTTTATTATGTAATTGCAGTTCCTCATATCCTTTTATAAAACATATTTATTAATGCAGTTCACGAGACCTTTTATTTGTATACCCATTAAAAATCACATAAACACAATAAAAATTATTAAACACCCGTATGCTAAGAACCCCACCCACTCCATACCTCCTGGACAAAGCCAGTGGTAAAGTGAGAAGCGTGGATGCAAGCATTAACTAATGTTGCTTATAAATTGAACTCTCTGATTGATTGTGTCTAAGGCATTCTGTTTAACTTTACCATATCATTATCATGTCACATAGTTTTCTCATCTATCGACGTAGCAATCCAAACTTCGAGAAATGAATTGGCTTAGTGGCACGGTATTTTAAAAAGACCAGATGCGGAGTGAGCTTCGCCCCGCGCTAACGAAGGACTGGAAGCGAGTTCGTTAGAGCTACGGCGCATAACTCCGGGCAGGGCTCGCACCTCGAAGGCAACATGGCGATAAACAACAAGGATTGAAAGAGAGATATATCTAGGCAGAGATATGGTCGCTGCTTCCAAAGCTAATCTACAGCCTCCATGATCCCTTATTTTATGTAATTATAATCCACTACCCCCTGCCCCTTGGAGGGAGCGCGTACATTTTTCTCAGATAAAATCAGGTTTCCTTTTCGGGAGACTGAAGTCATAAGTTTTCCACTTCTCATTCCAGCCAGTCCTCGCTTTCATCTTCTACTTGCTGTGCCTGTAAATATGTTGGTCGGTTAACAAGCTTAGGTTATTCCTATCATAGTTTTCTACTTATTCAACTTAATTTACATAAATAGGATTTGTTTGACTAAAAAACATTTAAAAAGTTTAAACTGTTATTTATAATTTTTTGTTTAAACTTTATTTATGGATTCGCAACTGAAACTAGAGTCACAACTAGCGAATGAGCTGTAAATACAATAAAAGGGCATGTTAGACATGAAGACAGAGGAAGATAAATGTTGTTTTGTAATTCTACCCTCCTTCAAATGCATCATAGTATGCAGCAAGAGGAGCCATAAATCCGTAAAAGACAAAGGACATCCAACGAGTATTCCCCTAAGTTTATTGTCAAGCCTAAGTTTACTTATTTTATGCATAACATTTACTTATAGTATCCTAGAACATTTAGGAGATTAAAATACTTTACATAGCAAACGAAAATTCATATTACAAGTTGTAAGAGTACAAAAGCAACAACTAAATATACTAATGTCTCAAAGAAATCACTGGTACCGTTTCATTGACAATAAAAATAGTAGCCTGTAACTGGGAACTGAAATATTATATTTGACTTTGGGATCCTTTCGATGAATGCACGTAGAGCACAATCCCTCCGTTTTGATGAGGTTAAGAATAAACCATTCGATGCATCCACTTGATTGGATGAATGTTATTTTTTATAGCCGTTAAACCAAGTGTTCATCAGCGCCTTGCAGTCAGAGTCCCCAAGCGCTCAACCAAACTTCTCCAAGCTTAACCGCAGAAGCAGGCCTTGTTTCCGGTGGCACACCAGGCCCACATGACAAGCAGAGATTTCTTATTCGTAGGGCACGGAGACTGTACAAAGTGACCATGGGTCTAGGTAACACTTACAATAGAAATACACCCGTACATGATACTATACAACAACAAAACTCATGGAAAACTCATGTACAAATGGAACTTCTCATGTAAGCAGGTTAGGACGACCCAATATGCCCCCAAACCCCAAGGAGTAGACCACGGCCTACTAAAGGGTGTCCCAGAGTTAACGCAAGATTTGGTTTAAATAGAAAACACAGTTTTTAGTATTTTTGTTCTTTTTTTTTTATTGAATTATAAAGTAAATATGGTAGTGTTATTTATGGAGTAACATATCGGGAAAATGGCCTCCACGACTTTGCTGGCGCATGCGCACTGTTTTATCGAAATTTTCCATGATCATTTGGCATAAATGTGGTTAAATTTCGTTGATGCAGCGTTGAATTTCCTCTTTTAATGCACGGTTGGATGTGGGCTTGTTGACATACAACTTTGACTTCAAATAACCCCATAAAAAGAAATCTAAATGTGTTTAATCACACGATCTAGGGGGTCAATTCTGATTACTGAATCGAGAGAGTACACGACCTGGAAATGTCGCAGCAGTACTTGAATTGTTTCATGGGCTGTATGGCATGCGGCACCATCTTGTTGAAACCACATATTGGCCACATCAATATCATCCAATTTCGGCACAAAGAACTGTGTTTATGACGCCGAATTGATGTTCCTGGATTTTCAACAACACTCTCAAGCACTGCTTCGATATTGACATTTAACGGCTTGTTTTTGGACGACCAGTGTGTTTAGTGTCTCCAACTGATCCAGTCTCCCTAAATTTTTCAATTAATCTCTTTACAGTTGATGAAGTCAAAACACTATTCCGACCATATTTTGTATGACATTTTTGAACTGCGGCCGACAAACTTTCACTATTTTTGAGCTAATGTTCAACAATAAAGACACGTTGTTCTATCGTGTAACGCTCCATTTTTACTAACCCTAAACTGTCAGCTGTCAAATTGTTTTTTTTTAGGGTTGCCAGCACTTTACTGCACAAATGGCGGCAAATTCAAATCTTTCGTTAATTCGGGCACATCCTTTAGTTGTAATCTTGTGGCTTATAATAGTGTTTTAGCGACAATCAGTCAGTCTGAAGTTATTAAGAATATTTTCTTATGTTCGGATGAATCAGGACGGTTTCTGTTACAATTTTAATTATTATAACGTATTTTGTTTTAGCGATTTAGATATATTAAGCTTATTCCACCCTGAGTAAGTTTCCTGCAATAGAATTGAAAGTTTTGAAGATGTTTATATGTTTATATAAGTATTTCTTTGCGCTTGGTGCACCTTGAAGGTGGTTGGTGCCAGGTGAGATAAGGATAGTCTACTGTGACCTTTACTAAGTATTGAAAGGAAAACTTACTACCTTTGGTGCATCCTTGTACCGCATAATACACCTCTACTCTATTCTGTTGTATACTACATCAGTCTAATTAAATACAAAATTTGACCATTGCGTCATCCAGTCAATATGAAGCATTAGCATTATGAGATGTTGAAAATGTAAATTCAACTCAAATTACAATGGCCGTAAATATAACAAGAGCATCGCAATTCACTGGCGACTGACTACGTGGACTATCATATAAATCGTCGCACTTACATAAATAATATATCAATATTGTATTCCGGGCAATTAGTCTCAATAGTCAATTATAGATTAATATTCTAAAACTATAACTCATTGAACCCGCCCTCGTCCGTGCCCTTGAAATTGCTCGTAATAAATAATCTCACCGGTGACAGATTCAAATTTCAGGTATACATAACAAATGCATGCACGGATGAAAGCAATTAGCGCATACCTCAAAGACAGGTGGCCATGTCTCAGGAGAGATTAAACTCTTATAAGACTGTAACATGTAGGTACGAGTTATTGTTTTTTAAGCTATATACAACTAAAACAAAAATGAAATAAAAACAGCATAAATTAATTTTGACAGTCTTCAAAAGAGGTGACGTCAATGTATCTAGCGGGTATGCAGATATTAAACTGCTGGTTATTCCTTATTAATTATAAACTACGAGTTGATAAATATTCGTAAATTTTGGTTTGAGTAAACGTATTTTCCGTCCTGAGGGGGAAAACATGAAAAATTGAAGAAAAAGGTGAATCTGATGAAAGTGGTTGGATCATTAAATCCAGAATATAGAATTTTTTTTTTTAAACTAAACTGGAAGAACCTTTTAGAACAAACGATTCTCATATTTATCATATTCATAATCTGTGCCTATTTCTTTTTTTGTATTTCTCCACTACAATTTAGCTGATGATGAATAAAATTGTATAGGTTGAATTATGAGTGTTTTAACGATAGTTCCTCTTAAATGCGACCGAATACTGCATCGTTTGTAATGTTTTAAACAATGAATCGAGGTTGATCTCCCGGCCGACTCCACCGAAGCAAAATGGCCCCTTCTACCTGCTAAGGGTTGGTCGATCTCCGGCCGACAGGCCGACTTAGTGCAGACCCCGCCCCTGCAGGGGCGGGGTCTGACCTGGCCGACTTCAAACCAATGCCTAGTACCTCTAGGCTCCACCATAGGTAGACTCTCACTACCTTCCCGAACCCTTCCGCCTCCTTTAGGCATCCCTCACACCATATCCTTCTAATACTTCCTTCAAATGGGACTCCCCTTAGTGAAAGGCACCCAACAATCCGAAATAATTTTCTTTTTATTTTTCCCACATCCCATTTTTGTAAGTTTGAGAGCTATGAAAAAAAAACAAAAAAAAAGAACTATATCATTGTTTACTTCTATCGCTTATGGTATTGGCTTGTTCAATGCTGTCAGTTCATTTCGATTCAACCCAACCACAAGAGGGAAATTAATTGATACATTTGTATACTTATTGTACTCCTCTTGTAAAGTTTCACTCGACAATGTGAACAAATAATATATTTCTATACAGAAAATTTCTCGGAATATTACTCAAAATCAGAAAAAATCTTGGGATTGAACCTCAAACCATTATCAAATACTTTAGGTTCTGACAAATTGTCTGTTACTTTCATGAAATGAACCTTCCAGTCATAATTCCACATATTCTGCATAAATATAAACGAGAGAGTCCCTTCCTAACTAACAGATATATGGATAAAATTATTATTCCTATTCCAAAATGTTCTAATCCACAATTTCAAGTCACCATTCCTAACCATCCTATATCAAAGAATCTTGATCTTCTCCAATGTGGCTTCTAACCTGTTCATTATGCATAGACCGCTCTCCACTCACGTATAGACACTACATTAGACTTGCTATAGTCGACAAGAAAGTAACCAACCATACCTAACCTCCTTGACTTCAATAAAGTAATCGACACAATAGACTCCTCCTTCTTCCTAATCTTCAATCTCTCATTCCCTCTACAACCGCCTTGTACTGTTTTAAATAGTTCTACAGCAGAAGAAGTATTGGTCATGTTCAGTTTGTAACAATTCCTGACAGGCCTCTTCCTAACTTCGTGCTTATCCTAGAAGGGATATCGCAATGTTCATCTTATTCACGGATTCTCCTTTCCCTTCATCCTCTTGTAGGTCTTCCTAAAAATCCTCCTAAGAACCTGTAAGTACCCTTTGTTTCCCGATGATCTCCAAATCTTCCGATTCATTCGCACTTTAAACTTAGAACATATCCTAGCAGATATCGACAATATTTCGAAGACTAATTGCATATCGTGCATCTGATAGGAAATAAATCACTGGCTAACCGACTACAAGAAATACTAAATTTAAAAAACAATTTAGTCAAACGTTTTTGTTTTTCATAGCCCCTTTAAATTTACAGATTATTATAGATCCTCAGGTGAATCTATTTACAAATTATTTTTGTATTTCCTGTAGCATCGCTACATTATATACAGGTTTTTTTTGCTTGTTTTTTTGGTTTTTTTCTAAGCTCTATAGTTAGAAATTCAGGATGAGGGAAAAATTTAGAATATTTAGGTTAATCGGATCCTTATACTAGGAGTACCTGCTTGAAGGTGGTGTGTGAGGATTAAGGGGTGTGGGAAGCCTCGGTGGAGGTTGGTTGTTTCAGTACAGTGGTGAGAGTCCACTGGTGGCTGGGCCTTGAGTCTCTCTAGGCATATAGTGTATTCTTATTTAGTCTGATTTCAGTGATGGGTGCCCCTTAGAGGCTTGTTGTTGGCGGGCCTAGTGCCGTGATGTCCACCATATATACAGCTTTTGTTATTTTTTAAAAATTATATAATGAATAAACAAGTGTAATGATATACATTATACCTGACTGGGCTAAACTGACTAATAAAGGTTATGGGGCCTTAGTCAAACTTTTTCACGAGTCTGCAGTTCAAGACTTCTCATCGATTTTGACTTGGAATGGCCACAACGCTGCCTTCTCAAGAAAGACCTTCGTCTCCTTGGCCTAACTTAAGAAACTGCGCTAGTTTCTCACTTCCTCTGTCTAAGATCTCTCGTATAGACTACTTCTGTTTTGTGTACCATGGACATATGGAATTTAGAAAAAAATGCCAAAATGAGTGCTCAACATAAACCTTATATTCGCACTGGGGTGCTTAAAAGATTTTATAATGGCTCCATTATATTCTCAATTAAAATGGCTTAATCCTTGTCTTCATTGTTAAGTCCTTTTTCGAACTCTCGCTTACCCTACAACGTTCACAGCTCTTTTATCCATTTTTAACAGCAAAACCGATGACATTTTTACAATTTACACAAAAACAGGCTCCCGACAACTCATCCTATGTCACTGAGATTATATACCCCAGTATAATAAGGACAAATTACTATTATGACGTATGTCGGCTACTTCCCACACTCCTTAATTCCCTCACTCCACCTTCAAACAGGTACTCCTAGTAAAAGGATCCGCTCACCCCAAATAAATTCCTTTATTTTTCCCTTTTCCATAATCTTAAAAATTTGTGAGCTAAGGGGAAAAAAAATAGTCTTAAAGAGCAGTTAAGTATTTTTATCACTTTATTATACACGTTAAATTAAATATCGTGTAATGACGTATGATTCCTTTAAACGATTGTAATTTTCAAATCCAGATGTATCCTCTCTAAATGAAATCGAATGTTGGTAGGAATAGGGGCGGGTAAGTAACGACGTCACAAAAGACTATGAGTGAGGATTATAGGATAGTCGGCCGGCCTAATGAAAACACTCAAAGCCGGCTTATGCGGAGGAGTGTAGTAGATTGGGTTTATCTGCACTGGGCTTAAGTGATCCGGGTCATTAGTGACTGCACTCTCTAATTGTATGCAGTCGACTGCACTCTAAAGACTGCTTCTAGCTCCTCTAGTCGTCCAAACTGGCTACATTGCCTCTGGGCACTAGGTTGTATCTATTAAGTAATAGGCTCTGTAGCCTCGGCCGATAATCAAACAATACAACAGTACAGTACAACATTGCACATGCAACAATGTACTAAGTAAACTAGTGTTTTTTTCTTTTTTTTTCAAAGCTCTCAAAACTTGAAAAGAAGAATGGGGGAAAAATAAGATAACATGGAATTTTTGGAGTGAAAGAGATCCTTTTACTAGGAGGGACCTATTTGAAGGTTGGGTGAAGGAATTGAGGAGTGTGGTAGACCTATAGATATCTCGGTGCACTGGTGAGAGTCCACTGAAGGTTGAGCCTAGAGTGTCTAGGCATGTAGTTCTGACTCGTTCAGCAGACTGTGTAGCGTTCAGTGGTGTGCTCGTCAGGGGCTTGTTGATTGGCCAAGGGCCGTAATGTCTATCATCTTGTCTGCTTTCCCAGTCCTACTGAGTTTCCATCTAGTCGTAGTCGTAGTCCTAGTCGAGTAAACGAATCAATCAAAGAGTGGTTACTTATTAGCTTAGAATACGTTATGCGGGAGGAGAAACGTGCGTGAAAAAAATCAAAAAAATCAAAGTGACTGAGGACTTTTTTAAAGTTTCATTTGTAGCTTAGGATAAATGAAAACGATTCATTCAATTGTTAAAATTCTTTCAGAAAATCAAAATTATGGCTAAATACTTCTTCACCTCATGGACAATTGTTCAGAAATAACAATAGAAAACAAGATATTTACACAAGGATACTCGAACAAACTTCCCAACAAACAAACTTCCAAACGAACAAACAAATGGCCCTACGGAAAATAATTCTGGGGGAGTGGCAGATATTCCTCGCAATCCGGAATCCTCCACAAGACAGTCAATACTCCCTTCTATCTCAACAACCCTTCACGCTAATCTCAACATTCCATTCATTCGAGGCCTAAAACCTCCCACTAGCAGAACTTCATTCCCACCTCCCTCCCCATCCTAATCCTTATACTAATGAGCTCCAGGACCATACCCATCAAATAAGAGTGACTCCTAAGGTGGCTTCTTGACTTCTCACAAAACAACTAACATTATATTTGAAGAAGCTTTACTGATTCATAAATTTCATTAGCTCTATTTCATGAGGTCTTGAGCCTTGGATTTAGTTATTTAATATTATAACAATATTTTTTTGAGACATGTTTATAACATTATAGTTTAATGAAAAATTTGATAAATATTTTACATATTTTGTGTGTATGGTGCATACTTTATTTATGTATATATACGGGACACTTAGGAAGCAAAGAGAAAATTTCACAGGGTAATAAGAATTTTTTTGGTTTTGACTGGTGAAAATAAACGTTCAAATCGATGTTACTAAATAAATTATTTAGATAACAACACGAGCTTGTATCTCTCCGGGCAATAATAAATCATTCTGATTTCATTAAAACCCCATTAAAATACAGAAGCTAAGGGGGCCTCAGGATCCTAATGAAAGCCGCCGTCGCAAGATTAACGAGCATTGTGCGGCTCTGTAGAACAAAAGGAGGGAGAGTCCAAAGTGGACGGACGACGTGGGAACGAGGCATGATTGGAGATCTGATCCATGCGGGTATGGGGGCCCTGGGATTAGCGACCACTGGTCAGCGCCATCTTGCCCTTCCGGGGCTACGCCATGGTGGCCCCACGGCCCCTCCATCCGTCCCACCCCTATCAGCTTCACGGGCGATAAAACTTCGCATGTCCTCCCCCAAGCAGTTACAGCATCCGACCTCCGGGGATAATGCAGGTACTATATTTGTACTGCCAGGGGGAGGAAGGCTGGGTAACCTACTGGAAATGACAAACTCCATCTCCTAGAAGATGCACAGAGAATATAACATCTGGAGGGTTGCTACTGCGAGGTTCCAAAGCGTAGGTAACATTTGCAGAGTTTCTGGCAAAGGTTGACGAAAAAATATAGTAGACAGTGTTCTTGCATGGATAGTTCACATACCTGAAGCACGAGATTGAAACTGTGGGTTCAGGTAACTTTGGGAATAAGTGCCTTTAATTTTAATGTGGTAAGAAGAGTGAAGCGTTTGCGTATGTGCGATTCAAGTTGTCTGCATAACACGATATATAATTTGGTATGTGAAAATTATATAAATAATACTAAGGTGCACTTTGGCTATTATATAATATACATTAGGTACACAACGTAATTTTTTTCACACCATTTCCATATTTGCTTACTAGGTTCAAGTAGTTTATGTATTTGTTGTTTAACACCATTAAAAATAATTTTTTTTTCTAATAAAAAAATAAGTAAAAATCTTCAAAATACGTCTTTTATTATAAACAACAATACACATTCTAATAATGTGAAACAAATTAATAAGGCGAAACAATTATCAACGAAACTTTAAATATTTCACTAGCCAGAGCTCAGAAGACATTTATGATTTGAAGATTTGGAGATTTTACAAAAAGTTTGAGAGCCAACTATAAAAATGTGGTATTTAATATCGTCGATTTTCATGAACTTTTAAAATGAAAAATATTAATTAATGTTTGCCTGGTTGTTATAGTTTCCAGCACACAAGGATATTTCGTTTAATTACATCTTAGACCTCAGACATACAGTCATAAGTCAATATTAATGAATTAAAGTCATTCCCACACATCCGGCATGGTACACAGGTGGTCTGAAAGGTTTCCGACCTCAACATGAAGATGATAATAAAACAAACTAAATTTTTGTTAGGTCGGAAACTTTTCAGACAGCCCTCCGTAAAAAATATTATATTTATACATTTACAACTTGTTGAGCTAAATAGCTTATGACTGAATTAACCACAATCAAATCATCGTACTTGTAACCTGATCGAAGGACTATCATTGCCGACAAATAGAAATTTGACTATTTATATAGTCATTATAGAGACGAGCACTTTAAAGAAATGGAAAATTGAAGCTTAACACTGGCGTTATCGGAGTTAGAAACACTTTCACTGAGGCACTGAGGCGATAGCCAACTGATCGACAGCATTAATCCCAAGTCCGCTTAGCACTTAACATGTTTCGAGCTTGTTCAAAAATAAATAAAAAATTACCAATAAATGATCACGATTAGTAGGGATGATGGTGATCTTCCGAATCCGAGCGGCTGATTATAGAGCTTGCCGAAAATTACCCTATAATCCCAACTGAGGAGAACACCCAAAAAGAATAGAAAAGGAGGAATGAAAAACTGATTTTCGTTTCCGACGCATAATTTCATACATTATTAAATCTCAGACACTTAAACTTTGAGATTACAACAGACTTTGTAAGGGTGATTAAACGTTATAAATAAGAGCCCGCCCTTACACGGAGGTGTGTAACCTTTGGGATTCATCTCTTAGCCAATAACTGGCCGGTATTTAGTCAAAGGATAAATACAGCTGAAGCATTCAAGTCAAAAACTAGCTTATAGCTGAACTTTGGATCACATTTTTGAGCGTGCAAAACTTATATATATTATTATTTTAATTATAATTCACAAAAGAAAATAAACATTTATTACTCAACTACAGGGATGCCATAAATATTCAATAATTGGGAGGGAAAAAACCCCCAGAAAAACATTATTTCCAACGTTTCTTTATAATGTTGGACGGCCATTTGTTGGCTATTCATAATAATCTTTCTCTAGTCTACCCACAAAAAGGACATTTTATATACTAATAATTTAATTGTAAAATACTTGCAGCCACCGACACAATGCAAACGTTCCGCCCAAATAAGCTAACCTGAACGATATTAAGAAAACATTTTTTTTGGGGGGAATGAAAAAAATTCACTTTTAATTAATCAGTACATGAAAGTTTAGTTCGGGCCTGGCAAAACTGTACTTAATATCAATATGTTCTATCCAATAATATGTAGTAAACGTTTTATCAGAATAGGGTAGAATGTACCATTTCAGCCACATGTCGGAGTATATAAGGCCCCAAAATCGATCCTCCAATATCACACTCTAATGTAATAGAAAATAAATTAAATACATCCTTACCTTAGAGCTAAGGCGATAGACCTAGCTATAGAGTTCTTCAATCGAAAGAATCTCAGATCTAATTCTGAGATGAAGTATTCAAGTAGATATCTCGATCTTTCTTTAATACATACCAATTTATTAGAATTTAACATATTTTACAGAAAAAAACCGGCAATAAATTACAGAAGATCCCTCAAATCAAAGACACGGGACTAGACTGACCAAACAAGAGCAGGAAGTCCTAAGTCCAAACTGGAGAACTTGTCGATGCCTGCTCATAGGGCAAAGGGCAATATTTGACTATGTAGCACATAGGACTGCTGTTTTAGTAATTATTTATTACTAATTGTTCAATGAAACGACTTCATTTCTAGACGAATTGTAACTTGAAATTTTCATCGGCACATATTAACTGAAAAAAAAGAAATTTATACGGGACGCTTAAATAGAAATCAGCACTACTTAACATGCGTGTTCTACTTATCAAAATAATGAAAAAGTGAATGTAAACGTTAAGGCTCGGAACTCTCTTTCTTTTCGAGTTGTGGTTAATTAAGTATTTTCTTCAGAATTGAAGGGGGGGGGGTGAAATGAGGACGTACTGATATTTCTGGTACGATAGTTTAAGAGCGATATTGGTGGTTTCCATACAACCGTATCTATGTTGCTCCTAGATATCTGGTGTGAAAAACAAAAAGAATAGGCTACAAAAACCAAGTTTGACAATCAACAACAACGTTAAAAGGGCAGGGAAACACATTACATTTTTAAACAAAACATGTAGAAAATCCATAATATCAAAAAAATGTAAACCAAATTATTTCAAAACATCAATAAATAGGTATGATATATTTTACTATGATAAAACCAATATTTTGCAAATACTGTTTTGACACCTGTTTTATTTGATGTAACAGAGGTGGTTTTCAGAAAAAAATATAATAAATCACCAATATCTATCTTTTATCAACGTGCTAGGAATTTCAGTACGGATTAATTTCACCAGGGGAACTGAAATCTGGGCGATACTTTTCACCAGTGATAACTTAATGTCAGGGCGATTTACTGTGTTTTTATGAACTTTTTTTTTATTTTGATTAGACCAATATGCCTTTAAAGTAGAGTCCTCCTAAGACACCCTGTATAATACGAGATCCGTTTACTTGAATGATCATTCCGGTAGAGAATCTGGAGCCTATTATTTGAGAATTGAAAAAACTTTCTGGTTGACGAAGTTTCACCTTGTCCTTGAGAAGATTTTTACGCTCTGGGAGCTTCGTCTCATGGTCGAATCCTCAACGAGAAATGAACATGGCTCACACTAGACCCCACTCACACTAACTATGTTTTATCGATTATATTCACGCCGATATACGAGGGTGGTCTGAAAAGTTTCCGACCTCAACATGAAGATAGCAGCAGTCGTAAATAAAAGCTAGTGAATTTCGTTGTTCATCTGTTGACAGTTACTCAGCAAAGTTTCAGCCATTTTGGACGCGCAGTTGTTGTGAGTGTTTTTATGAAAAAGGACAAAATCTAGTATCGAGCTGTCATTAAATATTTGTTTTTGAAAGGCAATACGCCTACGCAAATCATAGAATAGTTGGATTCTGTGTATGGGGACTCTGCACCATCATTTACCACAGTGAAATTTTGGGCAGCTGAATTTAAAGGTGGTCTTAAGAGCTTGGGAGACGATGAACAATCGGTACGTCCAAAAACTGCAACTACCGACGAAAACATCGCCAAAAATCACCAAATGGTGCTAGACGACAGCCGAATTAAAGTGAGAGAGATAGCAGAGGTTATGAACTTGTCAAAAGAACGTGTTTGTCACATATTAAATCAACATTTAGAGATGAGAAAGCTGTCCGCGCGTTGGGTGCCGCGTTTGCTCACGTTAGACCAAAAACTTGTTCGAATGAACATTTCCAACGCTCTGTTGGCGCAGTTTAGGTGCAATAAATCCGAGTTTTGGCGCCGATTAATTACTGTGGATGAAACTTGGATACACTATTATACGCCCGAAACAAAAATACAGTCCAAACAGTGGACTGCAAAGAGGGAACCGGCTCCAAAAAAAGCAAAAACTGTTTTTTCGGCTGGGAAAGTGATGGCGACTGTTTTTTGGGATAGTCATGGAGTTATTTTAATCGATTATCTTCAAAAAGGAAAAACCATCACAGGAGCATACTACGCATCATTACTTGACAAGCTGAAGGCAGAGCTTGCGGAAAAACGGCCACATTCGCAGAAAAAGAAAATCCTGTTTCACCAAGACAATGCACCGTCTCACACCTCAGCGGTTGCCATGGCGAAAATCCATGAATTACGGTTTGAACTGCTTGACCATCCGCCTTACTCACCAGATCTAGCCCCAAGCGACTTCTTTTTGTTCCCTCATCTCAAAATTGCGCTCGGAGGACAGAGATTTTCGTCAAATGAAGAGGCAATCACCTTCGTGAACGATTATTTTGTTGAGAAAAACACCGAGTACTATTTGGACGGGTCACAGAGATGGGAGCATCGCTGGGAGAAGTGTGTAGAGTCACAAGGAGACTATGTTAAAAATGAAAAAAAATTTCTGAAAAAACGTCTTGTATCTTTGTTAGGTCGGAAACTTTTCTGACCACCCATAATATATAACATATATATCATATATCCGAATGAAATACTTATCACTAATGTAAAATTATGAAATGTCTTCTTTAAAGGATTATATAAACCATGTTTGACAACCTTTATAGGCTGGTCGTTAGTCATACCGAGAAAAGGTTACACCGAAAGCGTATCAGCTCGTCTGAGGGTTGGCTAAAGGATAAGAGAAATGTCAGGCCACTGAAAAGGCCTCATACGATTTCACCTTATATTGATCGTAAAAATGATTCAATCGGTCTGATATTTTGAAGATATATCCCAAGAGCCAATGAAATATTCTGTTTGGTTTTTGGTTAGGATACATTAAAGTTTTGAAGCAAAATATAATCACTAACCTTTAACATACATCAAATCGTAAAAAGTCAAAATCTATTGAAGATTTAAAGCACTGATTTTCCCCCATGGTTAAGGACACACTGAGTTACGATGAATGATTCAGTTCTAAAATCCAACAGTAGCAACGGTATATTTAATTAATTTTTATCGATTTCATTTGGTTTTATTTATATTATAATTGTTTTAAACATTTTTCATTTCTTCAAAAGTTCCTTTTTCATGAGCGAGTTAGTTTAATAAATGAAATGAAATAATATTGAAGATATTAGTAGTTTTTTCAAGATTGTTTTACAAGTTTTCAAATAATAATGATTAGTTACGCCAGATTCCGTCGAGCTTTGTTCAGTATGTACTCTTACTTTCGTTTATGTATATATTGAAAAAAAAAACAATTTAGCTCATAATTGATGGAAAGAATAATTTATTTCTCCAAAACACCGTTTGAATGGAGAGGTCAGTGGTCCATGGAACAACAAGTACAGTATGCATGCAAGATACTTATGAATGTACTTACATTTTGAAGACTTCGAAGATATCCAGCATCGCTCGCCTGCCCATGCAGCTCCAAGTAGCCCGATAACCGGTTTTATTTCACACTTTAACCGTTATTACACGTTATAACCGACACTAGAACAGTTACTTGTTAACTGATAATAAGTTATCGTAAAACTAACAGAATCCGAACCGTTCCGTGCGGCAGAAAGAACTGTACGTCCGAAGTCCAACTTAGTGAACCTGTCGTTGCCTGTAGCACAGCTGTTCTGCATCTACATCGGCCAAAACGGAATATTTAACTAGTAATGTGAATTCAATAAGTGCTAATGATATTCTAAATACCTGTTTAATGTGATAATGATTTATTATGGAAATGATTTATTTTAAAATAAAAAAATGTATTGAAATATTTTTTTTTTTATTGTAACATTAACACAGGGATGTCTTGAATGATTAAATAATATCTTAAAGCAATAGCAACTTAAGAATAATCAATATCTTATAAATATTTTGTATTCTGGGATGTTTTAGTGAAACAGCTGTGCTACAGGCAACGACAGGTTCGCTAAGTTGGACTTTCTACCGCACGGAACGGGTCGGATTGTGTTAGTTTTATGCAAGATTTATCCAATATTCAACGATAAATCGTTACTAGGTAACAAATAAGTGTTCTAGTGTCGTAAATAACGCATATTATCGATTAACGTTAGCAATAAAACCGGTTATCGGGTGACTTGGTGCTGCATGGGCAGGCGAGCGATGCTGTCGAAAGTCTTCAAACTGTAAGTACACTCTTTACGTTTCTAATTTAGTATCTAAGTCTAAGCAGTCTGATAAACTGATTAATCCATGGATCAGTGACCTAACCATTTAATAGATTTGTTTTACAATCTTATTTTCCCATAAATATGAACTAAATTGATTTATATATATATAAACGAAATAAAGAGCATATACAGATATTAAAAAATATCGAGCAATACTCACGGGACTTACTGTATTTTTTTTTAATCGAATCAACTAGTTAATGAAATAAAAAATACTAAAACATCATTGTAAATAAACCTAATGAAATAAGTTGTAACACAATTGAATACGCCAATTCTATTTTGGGCTATTATTGTGTCCTTAAGCATTGAATAAAATCATTGCATTAAATCTTAAATTTCTTTTGACTTTTAGGACTTGCGAACTTCAGAAAGCTATCGAATAGGGCAGTACTATTTTCTGTTTTTTTTCCATCGTATCTCGGTTATTTTAAAGTATAACTCTGTTCTGTTGGCAGTTGTTACTGCCGCGTATAACTGTATTATTCTGGTTTCATGTTATTTTCCTCGTTAAAAAAAGGTTGAATATCTAACTGATAAATTATCCATTATAAGTAGCTATTCCTAAGACTGCATTTAACATACAATAACGATTAACCTTTGACCTAAAGCTGGTTACCGGACTCCTTGGCGCTGCATGTGAAGAAAAGAAGTTCGATATCGTCAAAATGTAAGTACAGCCACACAATATTTTGTATAGATGCTATATTAGAGAAATATTCTCATTAGAAAGTAATTAAAATTAAGTGTTAATATTATACAACTTTTATAAAATATACATCTTAATTAGAATGATAACATCCGATCAATACATAATGTTTTAAACAGTGCTTAAGTCTAAACAGTTTTTAACTTTCGATATAAGAAGTATCGTTAGGAAAATCTGTCATCTGACTAAAAAAATGATTGTGTCTTTAATGTCAGTAACTAACAGTCGTATAGCAAGAATCAGCTAGAACGAAGTTTTGAGTAAAATGATTGGACAGGTTCCTTACAACATGAAGTTTCAAACAGCCAAATTGTACTAAAAAAATTGTATTAGTTTAATGGTTGTTTTTAGGGTTTTTGAACTGTAACCGAAAAGCCTCACTCGATTTTTATCATCGCTACTAAATTATAAACACAATTTGGCGTCATTAATTAATAAATCAGTTGGTATTAAAAAAACTTTATAATTTTCTGTAGATAATACAATTAAAATACTCTTTTAATTAAAATATGTAAGTTGTGTTTTGTTTTTTCAAACTATAATCACACAAAGTTATTAAAACCGTCATTAGAGTCCTGCTCACTACTCAACTAGTGTTTTTTTTAAATACTTTAAAATTTTGGATGGTAGTTATAGAAGTATTTACGTCGATGGCGATGCTAAAACTAAATTTTAATCCATAAAAAATAATGACCAGCGATCAATAAATCAATTAGAAATAATCATCATAATCAATCTATTATGTTTATTAGGGCATCGAACTTAATATTTCGACATTCTAATAATATGTAATATAACATATATATTATATTGTCGGGCTTAAGTGGAATATAATTAATTGAAGCTAAAAAAAATCTTCATAAGGTAATCATTATATTATATAAATGGGGGGAGACTTAATATAACATTTTTCAACTCCCTGCAATACCTGACAAACCCGATGTTTAACACTAAACCCCCGCTCCGTTCCCCCATCGATGGCAGGACGCTGTCGCGGCTGGAACGCTTTAGTCTTAGGCTCTAGGTTTAGGTTTTAGTTTGTAAGTTTTTCTCCCACATTTTTAAACTGAAGGTGAGCCCCATCGCCTAGCATTATATACATTTCATTGTATTTTTAACCACAACCTGTATTGTTAAGTAACCCAACCTCCTTCAAATGCATCTGCGTATAGCAGAATGAGGAGACAAAGTTGTCAATTCTTTGTTTATATTGTATAAAAATTAAAGGGGTTAAGGAAAAAAAAAAAAAAAAAATAACATCGTTTTGGTTTGAAAGGGATGAAATGTCAGATTTATGTATCTTGATAAAATCATTAAAGTAAGAATCTATCTCTTGTTAAACACTAACACAATGAGCATTAAATTAATCTGTAGGCATTTTATCGTGAACTGTTCAAGTGTTTGTGCAGTTATTTCCTATCAATGGAAACTTAGCACTTACAAGTTCTAATATGAATTTAAACTTGGACATAATAAAGCCTTTCGAAACATCAATAAGGCTTTTAGCGATAGTACAGTGAATGAAAGAACTGTATATCAATGATTCTCTAGGTTCCAATCCGGCAATACCAGTCTCGAGAATGAATCTTGTGAAAGGCCAGAAACAAACCTCGATGACGATGAATTAAATACTTTACTAGAAGCCAATCCACATCAGACAAGTAGACAACTTTCAAAACTGATAAACGACAACGATACTTCTGTAACACGGCTCTTTCATGATATAGGGGAACAAATGAAACAGTGGGTACCATATGATCTGACTGATCCACAGAAACTTAAACGTCAAACTTTAAAAACATAAGGTGATCTAAAAATACAAGTTTTACCACATCCGCCATATTCACATGACACATTTTAAAAAAACAAAATAAAAATGAGTCAAAATTTTCATTTATCGAATTTTTTAATCAAAGGGGAATATTTTCATAGCACAAGGGACCAAAAAAGCCAGGGAAAATGAATTGAAGCTAACAGAAGTTATTTTGAGTAAAAATAATTAACGACATTAGTTAGTTTTTTCTTTCATTTGCCTCATGCCCTAGGAGCTGACATTTCATAAGTTCCAACCAATATGTATCGAATAAATGAAATTATTAACCACAATTACCTATTGTCCTATTAAGGCAGACAGTAATTTGAAAAAAAAAATTTTTTCTTTTTAATTTATTCTACTTGTTGTTTGAATGATTTAATTAACACCCGAATAACCCAAAAATATGAAATCACACTTATGAATAATAATGAAAGGTCAATATTAAACAATAAATATTATAATTCCATATAATATCAATCAAGTTCTTCACTTGTTATTTTGTGTATATTTAAAAAAAAAAAGCTCATAATATATGTAAACAAATTTTAGTCAGTAAAAATAAATATGGTTAAGCTGCGTTAAAACGTTAATTCATTGGTGGTATTTAATCATATTTATCAGAAATTGGTGGTAAACTAATCTCGTTAATTATTTTTATTCAAAATAACTTCCGTTATTGATGGTGTTTTACAAGTCATCAAAGAATCAAACAGAGTTTCAATATAAATTTCTAGTTTTTGAATAGCAACGAAACTTTAAAAAGGGTTCACCAATGCCTGAATTTGAAATTTTCTCGAAAAAATATCCATATTTGCCCTCTTAGATTCATAAACATCCATTGAAATCGTCCAAGTTTTATTATAATTCTCACAAATATTTTCTCACTATCGCATTCAATTTCAAAATCACCTTTACTGGCAATATTTATAATTTCATAGGAATTTTTTTTTTGTCTTGTAGGAGTTACAAATGCACACATAAATTTACACAATTGAAGTAAATTTGTATGAATTGGAATTGAAGCATTGTGTTAAAATGTGGCAGGTAATAGTAATAATGGATAATTATGGCAAATGACAATTGCAGTTTTGTCGTTCTTTTTTGAATCCATGAAGTAGGTCTTGGATGAGGCGGTAGATCGTTAAGTAATGGGCTATTTAGACTGTTATTTGTGTAGTTTTTTTTTTTATTTCATAACCTCTTTTTTAATAAGTATACAATGAACAAAATATAAATAAATAAATTTGGATTTACATTTTTCTCCTCGTGCTGCATACGCAAAATGCATTTGAAGGAGTGCATATATATGATACATTCTTTTTGAAGTTAAATGTCCAATAAAACACATAAACACACTAGGTGATGAGGGTCACCTTCTGCTTACAACCAGGAAACTGAAAACTAAAACCTAAACCTAGAACCTAAAGACTAAATCGTTCCAGCCGTGACAGCGTCCTGCCATCGATATGGGAACGGAGCGGGGGTTATAGTGTTAAACACCGGGTTTGTCAAGTATTGCAGGGAGTCGAAAAATTTGATATGTCTACGTTGGATGAATTCATCCACCGTAGGCAGCTCAAAGATCTCGTGAAGCTCACTGTATTTGTGTAGTCAGTTGGTGTTCACAAATGAGATTTTTTTTTTCCCCTCAACCCCTTCTTTTAAACATTTATTTCAACAAATTATGAACAATAGCAATGAACAAATTTGTGATTAATGGCTCCTTTTTCTGGATAACTGCATAAATGCATTTTAAAGAGGATAGAAAATACAAAAACAATCGTTTTGAAATTAAAATTACATACTCAAATAGGCTGGACTAGGTGATGGGGCTCACCTTCGGTATATACGTAATGTAATGTATATAAGTAATATTGCCATAAAATCTTTTAACTTATCATAGCTGTGATGGTGGTTACTTTTTCATGTTTTGTTTTTTCAAAACCTCTCTTTATTATTTAATAGAATACATATGAATAAAATAAATAATTTGTGTTATACAGATTTCTCCTCTTCCTGCATTCACTGCATTTGAAGGAGTGCATAAATATAAAACTTCTTTTTGTGGTTAAAAGTTCATAGTCATATAAACACACACTAGGTGATGAGGCTCACCTTCAGGTTAACACTTTCATGTTGATTAGGCGTCGGTATTGAAGGTAAGCTGAGTAGTTAAGGTATCCCTATTATAAATATAAAAAGTCGGTTTTATTATTTATAATATTATAATGAGTTATGTGATAATGAATTTATATTGATATGAAAGAGAGTTAAATGCCATTGATCTGTAAAGAAACTCCGGAGAGAGGAGCTCAAGGCGAAGGTACGCTGCACCATCTCTCGGGAGACCTCCGAACTACCACAGCAGTCCTGAAGCAACGGCGCTGCTGTCTAGCGGAACAACCGAGAACGACATTTAGTGCCACTCAAACCTAATTTTATTTCACTTAACGGCCCTTAGTGTTTCTCTGTATGTGTGCAACAAGTGCGTCGTAAAAGGAATATTCTTTCCCCATCTGCCCTTATGTAGATCTCTCATAAAGTGCCAGATTACTAAAGAAGTTATTCAAACCCGCTTTATGGTATGTGAGCATAACGTTTCATGGCTGTTATGAAGTATCATTTATCTATTCATATTTATACGAGTATGCATGTTTCAGCTGCCTGCAGCTTAATTAATTAATGTTTAATTATGCCAACATTTTTGCAGAGAAAATGCGTTACCCATTCGCATATTATGTAGGGTGTCCCAGAATTAACGCAAGATTTGAATTTGCCACCATTTGTGCAGTAAAGTGCTGGCAACCCTAAAAAAAAACAATTTGACAGCTGACAGTTTAGGGTTAGTAAAAATGGAGCGTTACACGATAGAACAACGTGTTTTTATTGTTGAACATCATCTCAAAAGTTTGGCGGCCGCAGTTTAAAAATGTCATACAAAAGTTTTGACTTCATGAACTGTGAAGAGATTAAAAACTTAGGGAGACTGGAGCAGTTGGAGACACTAAACACACTGGTCGTCCAAAAACAAGCCGTTCAAATGTCAATATCGAAGCAGTGCGTGAGAGTGTTGTTGAAAATCCAGGAACATCAATTCAGCTTCGTAAACACAGTTCTTTGAACCGAAATTGGATGAAATTGATGTGTCTAATATGTGGTTTCAACAAGATGGTGCCACATGCCATGCATACCATGAAACAATTCAAATATTGCATGAGACATTTATAGGCCGTATAGTTTCTGGTTTCGGTGATCAGAAATGGCCCCCTAGATCGTGTGATTTAACACCTTTATATTTCTTTTTATGGGGCTATTTGAAGTCAAAGGTGTATGTCAACAAGTCCACATCCAACCGTGCATTAAAAGAGGAAATTCAACGCTGCATCAACGAAATTCAACCACATTTATGCCAAATGGTCACGGAAAATTTCGACAAAAGATTTCGTATGTGCCAGCACCGTCGTGGAGGCTATTTGCCCGTGTTATTCCATATATTCTATATATGTGTTATTCCATAAATAACCCTATCCTATTTACTTTATAATTCAAAAAAAAAAAATACTAAAAACTGTGTTTTCTATTTAAATCAAATCTTGCGTTAATTCTGGGACACCCTTACCATTTGAACTAATTCCTTTATTTTCTAAGTTTTATAGCACTGTATCGCGAGAGTTTATTTGCATATACTTGCTCCATATAACACGTCTCCATTCATGTTTACAACTAATTACTAGTGGCGGTGTGTAATCCTTAATAGTTTGTCTATGGTGTCGGTTATGTCTCAAACGATATCCTCGTGTCTTATTATAATTTGTATTGCTGTCTTTGTACATTTTCCAGTTTTATTAGTCTTTTCTTTGAGAGCCTTATACCAGATCGTAACTCATTGTTGGTTATATTGCTCCGTTGTATATTATGTTGTGTATTTAGCCTCCAATCTGACTTATGGCAGATTTCAACAGCTCATAAGAAACCTTCAATAAGTTCGTTTATATGTTGTTGAATTTTGCTGCCTATTTATGTTTTACGTGGTACTTCAACTGTTATTAAGTCTGATATTTAACTGCAGTATGTTGTCTGGAGAATGTTATGTACTTGTGTAGCGATGTGATGATGGTAGTCTGTTGTTACGTGTCCTGCTCACCATCACAGTGACCATATACCTTGGTTTTCCGAAAGTTGATGAAAATCTGTAGATATCTCGTTCACTAAAGTGCCATTAGCGAATTCTCGTAAGCTTACAACTTGCTAGCATATGAGTAATAAAAAAATCCACTTTGAATGGTTGCCGTCATTGGTACTGGTCTGTCCATCAAGAAGTCCCTTATCAGTCTGAATATGTTGATTGGGATATTTCTTTGTACCGGGACTTTAAAAGCAGATCTTCACCAGGCATGTTCCCTGGATGTCCAGGCTGATGATATCATATTTTGCAAGACGGCCAACGGGATTCGTATGCCTGTCCTACGAAACTGTTTAAGGGAAAATGTACTGATCAGTACGGATTTCGTACGGACACAACAAACCTCGTTGTGCTGTAGTTGTTTACGACTGATGTACTGAGGTAAAAATGCTTTAGTTTGTGTCTGGTGTTAAGTCGTGAGTAAGTAAATTTATAATATTGCATAGTTCGTTCTAAAGATTTTTTGAAGTAAAATGAATTTTAGAGCTTTAAGGGAGAAAATTTTAGATTGTGGCTATTTTTTTTCCTAGTGAAATTATTAAAATTTACACCTGTGGCATAACATGCAACTATTTACAAAATCTTTATTTTGATAAAATTACAATCAATGTATACATACAATATTCTCATTGTCCACTGTGAATACATCGATGCATATTTACATATACTTCTTTCCACATTGGACTTGAAAGCACATTTATTTTGAAATAGGTTTTTCATTGTGACAACACTTTAATCGCTAGACAGGTTACATGGTAGCCATAGTGGTTCTCTGTACCATACAATTCTCACACGGCAGTATAGTTGAAAGTTTCAGTATTTACGTATGTACTTTCCAAATCGATCTGTTTAGCTAATATTAAAGATATATTTAATTGGAACGAGCAACACTGTGTATATTTGGTTGAGATATATTACTAGGAACTAAATGGAAAAAACAAACAAATAATGGTTAAAAACGAGTCTTTTATCTATAACCGAATCGTTTTATTTTGAATTTTAAGATTTGTAAAATTTTGTAAAAAGACGTTGTTAATAATATTCAAGCACGGTTGATGACCCAACGACGATACCTCGGGAATAAATTGAAATGTGTTTAACAATAGATATAAGTGCTTAAATATCAGCCGATTTCAATAATTAGAAAAAAAAAGAAAAGTTTTTGTGATTTGCAATATATTTTCATTTCTTCGCCGTGACAGTTACAACGAATAAAAAGACGCATTTATGGCCAAATATAGCGAATCGTTTAGTAGACTACTAAATACTACCCTGCTAGCTAAATACCACACAAATGGGGCAATAATGAAATGGTTTGAAATAATATTCACTTTAGTTGCGTACTTATTAATTTTATAAATGCAATTTGTATGCCCGTAGCATGTTGTTGATTACTGATTATTGTTGTGGGATATTACTGTAGTGAACATGTTAAAAGTAAACATCAAGCTGTTTAATTTTTGAAAATTGTGGTGACTATAATTCCAGAAATAAAAAGTTGAGACCTCTACCACACTTGCATATCAGCACCACATACACTCGAGTGGCCTTGTAGCGCCGTGTTTGAAAAATAAGTTTCTGTAAAAATTGGGAAGTCCACTAATATAAAAGATTTGAAATATCATAGAAAATCATTCGATACAACAAATTAGTGAGCACTACCATTCTTTAAATTTCATTATTATCAGTAAACTTACTAAATACATGTTTATGATCAATTTTTGAAAATTATTATATTCAGCTCACAAGACAAGGCTTTTCTTGGAGAAAACAACGCATACCGGTACATTAAATAACAGTATAAGTTGCCAAGTTACAGAGAGAGAGGCAGAGAGAGAGAGAGAGAAAAAAAAATATGTAATACATAAATAATAATGAATGTGAGAAATAATTTTTTTTTTTTGATAGTCAAGTAGGACAAAATTAATCAGAATTTGTGAAAATGAGTTTGAAGCTAAATGGCAGGGACTTGGTCAGTCCTTAAGAGCCCCCTTCTTACTTCATTCCTCTTCTCGGATTACGCTCATGAGGTTTAGAAGAAGAAACTTTAGTCCCTTTTAACTCGAGTTGCGATTAGACAATACTCCAGTTTGTTTTGTTCTGGTTTTTTTGTCTCATTTAAGTGGCTGGATTGAGCCAAGGAGTGTTTGCATCCAGGCATTGCCTGAACTGACATAGAAACTACCAGTACTAGCCATTCTGTTAGTCGCATGTCTCCCTTTCAGATTTCCAGTAAAAGTTTGCTTTCTACTCATACGATAACCAGATCGCCCAACTGAAGAGGAAACAGAACGACATAACAGACAGGATTTAAAAAATGGTCTATAGGGAGACGATCTCAGCGAATTGATTACTTGAGGTTTAGAAACATTTTAAATAATGACGTGGTCACTCTCGGGTTCACAATCCTTGGTAAACTTACTCTTAACTTTCTCGTAACTACCATCGGCGAAGGAAGGGAGGAGAAATGGTGAGCACACCGGGTTTGTCAATAGGTTCCAGCGAATCAAAAGACTTTTCATGTCTCCGTCATCTAAAGACATTCACCATCGTTATTCATTTGTTATATTATTATGATATACAACTTTTTTAAGTACTCTATTTTGTAATTGATTGAGACTTCTAGCTGTGACTTTACATATAACTATAATATTTCTATAAAGAAATTTGTCTAGAAATATATTTATCGTACAGACCGTTGATTATGCATTGGCTGTATTCACTACCAGAGACTGGTGGACGGAGAGGCAATCGTGGAGACTTTATTGTATCGGAGGGTAGGACTGCGCTGTGAGAGGACAAAGCGAATTAAATCCACTGAGCGAGCACCGACCTAGGACGTAGCTGACTCTGTGAAATTGGCTTTGAGACAAAGGGTAATGCGGGGGTTGGATGGGGCGGAACCACCCCCACCCCCCAGATGGATGTGTTTATTTTGTCTCAAGCTTCGGATATTTTTCTTTCCAGGCAGTTAAGTCCTTCCTATATCCTCCCTCAGGATCCTCCCCATTTACATTTTAAACGGTCAGACCCCTTTACCCGCCTAGAGCTAGAGCGCAATGTATTCAACCCCCACCCCCACGCCCCCTGATGGAGAGGGTCATGTTTTATTAAAAGAGTTTATTTTATATTAAAACTTTATCCGGCAAACTCAGGCCTCCTGTATTTATATCCAATTTAAAGTTGCCTTGGAAGGCAGGCACGAGGGCCATTTTAAACTTTCCTAATCTCCTTAACATCCGAGAAACTAATTAAAACAGGGACTATATTCCCCAAGAAAATAACTTTCCTTCAATCTGGAAACTGCAGGGGAATTTTAATGTCGTTAAAAAAATTTCATCAGCATTAAATTCAATCTATTTTCTAGTGGACAACAGTAATCTCGGTATCTCGGAACAGCCTCTGCACTCAAATGACAACTTTAAAGAAGTTTGTCGTTTAGATAATGGACCATTTACAACAATTTATGAGTTGTATCAAATAACTATCTGGATTTTCAAGGGTATTTATAGGCATCTTGGTTTTTATGGCACTTTTGTTTTCCAAAAATATTGTAATTCTAATGTAGTAGAAGTCAGTGATTCCTGTGCTAATGTCACATCAAGATTTCACATATTTTTTCATAGATGATTGAGGTATAATCTATATCTGGCACGAGGCCTACGCAGTTAAACAATAGAGATATGAAGTAAATATTTGAAGAACTAAATTATTTACCATCTCATGACAAGAAACGCAGTCTGGGTTAGTTGGTTGAAGGTATGATAAGGGTTTTAGGCACTCAAAACCAGTCAAGAAGTAGGCTTCAGGAAATGCGCTCGCATTCTTAAAGAGTTCAGGCGAAACAAGGAACGGCCATGTTCGTAAAATATTTCAATTTCGCTGGGAATTATATCGGGGCTAAATACTATAAAAAGGCTTCCAGCTAAGGTGGTTTTGCCTTGGAGTGGTGGCCTAGGGTGGCATCGTTAGCAAGCTATTGAGGCAACAGTTGAAGAATGGTCACTTAAGTGGTGCAAAAGAACAGTTTGGAAGGACTTACCTTAAAGATCTTGGACCCAGAACAGATGTAGGCCAGCAGAACAGCAAGCGATGTTATTTTATGTTGAAGGAAGAAGCCAGGGTACTAATTATTTATTTGTGTCAGTGTTAGTTCACCTGTTCATTTCCATATTTCACTAACTCCTTATTTATTTTATCCTTTATTGTGCTAAAATTACAATCTGCCTTACTAGGCAATAAGTAATTAAGATAAATGCTCTCGTTCATACCATATATACAATTCGTCATTCACACAATATTTACGGACATCCCAGAGGCCTCCCAAGTCCACATGCGAAGAGAAAGTGGAGTCTTGGGAAGTCCCCCACGCTCCTCCGTCAGCCGCGTCACCGGATACTAGCCAGTGGAGACTGACCAAGAGCGCGAGAATCACAGACGCTCAGGACATGATTGGAGAAACTGGCCATTGCCAGGACTCCCACTGTCACGAGAATTTGTCCATGCAGAACTACGTTGCGGTATGCTACGGATCTTGAAACCATTCCCTCTAACTTTTGGAGTTCCTCAATGAGCGGTTTTGTCTCTGGTGCTTTTTAGCATTTACAGATCTGACATTGTTGGGACAAACTACAAGAATGCTGCGGTTTCGCCGACGACATTGTGGTCTTAGCATTAAGATGAGTGCACAAACAGTTTATAATCAGTGATAGACTGGGTAAATTAAACACCAGTGAACGCCGGAAAGACCGACTGCGTAATCGTCTCCCTCTAAAAGGGGAAATAAGCCTTGCCAAAATCCTATCCTATAGGCAGGCAAGCGAACTCAACGGCTTTCTCAATGCACTATATGGGTACCAAAATGGTTAACCATTTCCATTTCTCTACCCATTTTAGTAATAAAACAGAAAAAGTAAAACAAAACCGGCTTTCGCATTTGCTAACTTCACCCAACTTGTCACTAGGTGATGATTTATAAATGTGTCCTCCGGTCAGATCTGCTGTAGGGTGCCTCACTATATACTCACTTGACCGACAATACAGCTGAAGGTCTCCAACAATTCCAGAATTGGATCATGTGAAAAGTGGTCAGACATACCTCTCTATAACACTCGAGAGGTTAAAGCACTCGTTGCTTCCTGGGCCGTCGGTGGGTGAGTTCATCCACACATGAAGGTTTTTGACTCGTTGCAGCATATAACAAACCACCCGGCCCGCTTTGATGGCAACATACTGCCGGGAAAAATCGGCTTAAGATTTTGTCGTTAGATGTAAGTTATTTTTAAGTTTTACGACTCATAAGTTGAGCCTCGTCGTCTCTGTACCTTTGCGTATTTCCAGAAGAAGTTCAATGAGCATTTCATTGCAAAATAATTATAATATTTGGTAATAGAAATTATATAAAGTGTAGACTACTACAGTACATATAAATAAGCTGTATAATGATGTGAATAGATTCGTTGCTTTGAATACATATTAATTTCGTAACAAGGGGATATGGGGGGGCAGGGGGGGGGGTTATAGTAAGAGTTCATTGGTTTTGGCAATGAGACCTTAGTATAGGTAAGGAAATAAACAGCTCACACGGGTAAAAAACGTGGTCCTCATAGGAAATTAAGTATACCAATTATAGTATAGCAAATTAAGTATAACGCCTTGTCCCCTACCTTCAACGCATTAAACACCTTAAAACATATAATATTTAAATATGTTTAATTATAAGTATTATAAGTTTCGATCCCCCCAATATTCTATACACTAAAATCTACCACCGAAAATAGAAGAATCATAAATCTACTCTATTAAACTTTGCTAACTATGTTTATTGAACACAGCCGGCAGTATAAAGCTATGTTGGAACACAAAGACAGTTTATTAAGTGCAGGAATAACGATTTGTTGGCTGGAGCAATATTAAAGTTTTAAATCCTGCCGGGGATATTAAACTTTGCTAACCACGTTGCCGATAAACCCTCCACGTTTATATAGTGTAGGTTTGGCGCAGTAAATTTATTAAAATGTCCAATATAAATTTGTTTATTGACCAATTTGAATCCAGAAATTTCCTACTGTGCAAACCAGCTCACGCGTGCCTTATACAACCGGTTACTTCTCCCTAATTTCCTTCACAACGGTGGTTAAATGGTCTTAAGTACATATCTGACGCTTAAAAATGTACGATTTATTTTTATCTTATCGGAAATTATTCACAACTAATTGATCAGTTGCCTGGTCACTTTATTCCCATTAGACTAGTCAAAATCTGTTTATATTAATTATAAGCTGAACTGTAAATTTAAAAAAAATATGAATACATATAAAGGACATAGAATGTAAATGAACAATATCGGGAGACAGCAGTTCGTACCATAGCCCTCTCATAATTTTCTCAATTAGAAAATTAATTGCATAGGAAACAGTCGGTATTTTGGGGCAAAAAGTTTTCAAACTATAATTTTATTTGTTTCATCTTGATTTCTAGCAATCCCATTTGTAATGGATTGTAACAGCTGAAATATTGTCATAAAAAATCTACTAAAACATGCTTGGACTCAATGAATATGCGTTATATAATCTTTTTTTTTTTTTGGAAATGCCTTCGAAATTCTTATATGATACCATCTTTTATGTCCATACTTAATCATAGATAGAAAATCGGTACTTTTTTGGTGGGATCACTAAACTGCTATTGTGTTGCCAATTTTGACTCAGTTACTACTTTTACAGCTGCAGAATATTTTGTATGGTAGCGCCCTGAAGAGGCTAAAAATAAGCAGATCTAAGAATTATGATGAGGGTAATTTGTCAATCACTTGTAATCAAAACATAAACATTTTCATGTCATGCCGAGTAGGATAATGAATTAAAGTTCTTGGTGCCCTTGTTAATAAAATGTATCAAGTGTTGAGATTTTTATGGACTGTAATTGCGGAAAGATATGACATACGCATTAAAACTAAGTTCACAGGCGCAGTGTGGCTTAAAAAGATTTTTCATGGATGTTGTGCTTTATGCCAAAAATAAAAGTAACCTTATGAATATATTCATGTATTATATATGATCTTAAATAGTTTTTGAGCTGAGGTTTGAGAGATTTTTAAAGAGAAAATGGCTCTAATTTTCTTTTTCCTGTCATTTATATTATAAGCAAAGAGTAACAAATTTATTTCAAGGGCTTAATAAAGCATATGCTGTTCCAATTTCATATAAATCATTTTTTTCAAAACGATGTCGTAGAACGAACAGGCAGACAGACAAACAACATACCCCTTCCCCCAAAAAAATGACAAAATTATTACTTACTTTAGATTCTTAGGCGAATCTATTTACATATTACATTTTATATGTCCTGCACCATCGGTACACTCTATACAAGGTCTGAATCGGCATAGAAGTTATATAGTCAATACAATTACAATGATACACAATGTACTTGGCTTCGTTGACAAGACTTTACAAGGTGATGGGGCTCACCTTTTTGATCAAACAAAAAAACTTAAAAACTAATTTACAAACCAATTCTTAACCTAAATTTTCCCCGACAGTCTGCTGCCATCGATTCAGGAGGGGTGGTGGGGTCATAATGTTGAACACTGGATTTGTGAGGCGCTGCAGCGCGTCGAAAAACTTGATGTGTCTCTGGCGGATGAACTCATCCACGGCACACAAAGCAACGGGGCAGGTCAGCGTTCTTTAACCTTTCGAGAGAGGTATGCCCGATCAGTTTTCGCATGATCCCATTCTGGAAACGTTAGAGACTTGTAGCTGTAGCGTCAGTCAAGTGAGTAAATAGCGGGGCCCCATACAGCGGAGCTGACCGGAGGATACATTTATATGATAGATCGTCAGTTTGAGACGCAGTGACAGATTGGGTGAAGTTAGCAAATGCGAAAGCCGGAATGACCTGTGTTATAATTTTTCTATTTTGTTACCATAATGAGTAGAGAAATGGAGATGCCTGTCCATTTTTATACCCAGATAGTAGAATGGGAAAACTGGCAAGAGTTGACAGTTAGCAGTAAATTGTATCTCAGCAAGCAATCTATTAATTTCTATAAGACATTATATAAATGACCAATATACCTACAAACATTTTTTTTTTTTTAATTTCAAAACCTCAAACAAAAAATATTTAATGTACAAAAAATAAATAATACAATAATGGAGATACAATTTTCTCCTCTTCCTGCATTTACATGCATTTGGAGGAGTGCATAATATAATAGATTTGTGTTGCGGTTAAAAGTACTCAGTCTCATATTCACACTAGGTGATGAGGCTTACCTTCTAATTGTCACCGACACCAAACACTAAACATCAGGAACAAAAACAAAACAAACTAAACAAAAAAAACTAAATCTCTAACAAAAGTCAGGGCCTATCCTTACCTGAATGAAAGTAGAGCCTGCCTTCGGGCTTGGCAACTAGTTTTTCTTTTTTTTCTTTTGCGTGGTGTTAAATGCTTTATGTCATCGATAGAGGGACTGCTGTTTATTTACAACTCTATTAATTTTTATTTCCACGCATGGATTAAGTAAGATCAAATTTACGACTACTTAACAGGCAGATATGGGCCGTAAACAGTTCGGTACGCTGATTGGCCGGATGGTCTGAGAGAGAGAGAGAGAGAGAGTGATGAAGTAGAGTGAGAGAGGAACTTGTGCTTCCCCCTGGGAGACGCCAGCCGAATTAACATGGTAATTAGTAAGCAACCTCTGACGAGACTTTAATTACGACGGGGTCAGTTGACACATCTGCGAGTCCCTCAGCTGCCCCACATAAACAGCGGGTCTAATGAGCACTGTCGAGAATAAACTCGCTGCTGGCGACAAATGTTTTCCACTTCTTAATTATCTCAAGGTGCATTTTGTTTGAAATATGCTATCTTTAATTATGTATAAACGCTATCTCAGCTTTCGTTATTAAGTCTGTCGAATTTAAATACAGCTCACGTAGAAGTATTGCGTACTTAGAAAACATTAATTTAAACAATTTCTTCTCAGCATGTGAGATGGCGAAACACCTGTTGGCTATAAAAGTAGCATTAAACAAAGCTCAAAGGAAAGAATATAAATAATTTATTATTTACTTATTATAAGTGTCATGCCAACAATTAAAACACACATTTAATATGCACAAATGTTTTCACCAGCTCACGTTTCCTTATTCTCAAGTTAGAATCATAATAAAAGAAAATAAACAAGATTGCGATGTTAAATTTTACCAAAATATGAAAGATAGCAATTGTCAGCATAGTAAAAGTAATTTATTAAAATTATATCTACAATAAAATACACGAAAAAACAAATGAAAACAAGAAAGTGCCTAGTATCGCAAGAAGATTAGGATACCAGGGAGGTGTACCCTTTAGTTAGTTTCCTGCTGTCAATAAACTTTTACAATTTTATTTCAATCAATCAAAGTCATCTCACCAATAACTAACTATAAGTAGGAGAGGTAATAAATAAGTTATTTGGTTAGTAAATTTTATTTTTGAAATATATATATGAACAAAATTGACCATTTTCATCTAGTGGATGCTGGTTTCTAACTTTAGAGACCCATGTTCGAACATTGAACTTTAAAAATTGATGGCTATTGCAAAAGTAGCGAATCCGATTAAGAAAAATTTTAGGCTCAGAGGCAATGTCTAGTTGTGAACCTCCCTCGGGTACACCTCCCTGGTACTCTAATCTTCTTTCAATACTAGGCACTTTCTTGTTTTCATTTGTTTTTTCGTGTATTTTATTGTAGATATAATTTTAATAAATTACTTTTACTATGCTGACAATCGCTATGTATCATATTTTGGTAAAATTTAATATTTCAATCCTACTTATTTTCTTTTATTATTATTCTAACACATTAGTACCTCATGCGAGCTACCAACAACCTTCGACCCACCCTAAGTCTTCACGAGCTGATACGCCACGGATTTATATATTTTAATTTTATACTAATAATTTTATATTTACTTGTGAAATTCAATAAACGAATTAAATTATATGAATATCTTAGCTCTACGAAACTTGTTCTGTTGGAGATCAAATTTTCTAATGACTCTGGATGTCTAAACAGCAAGGGCTCACTCCGAATTCATGGGAGTTTCTTATGAGTGCAGAGGTCGGCGCTGTTAATGGGGCAAATTGACGCGTATCTCCTCGGCCTAGACTCTATTAACGTCGAAATAGTCCAAGCAGGCCGGGAATATCTAGTTAGTTATTCACACATGCACGGTTGCTACTACCCTCGAGATGCTACGTAATTTTAGCATATTTGTAGGGCTCTAAAATAGAGGCAGCAGTAATTTGTCATCCCGAATGAATGTATGGAGTTACAGAAGCTTGTTCTTCGACTGTATTCTCTATTCAGAAGACAAAGAGGCCACTGCCTACTACATACACTATAGGAACACAGGACAACTCACCGGAAATAGTCTCGTATATTTGGGCATAAAAGTGGACCCTTCCCCCAATCTACCTCATGATATACAAGAGCATACTCAGGCTGGCTCTGCCGGTACGTTTAGTCATCTGACGGAAGTGAATACAACAATTTAAAAACGGGATACATGAAAGCGGTCCGACATAATTCTTTCCAGCAGCGGAGGAACAGTGAGCTCCACGAAGATTTCGGGCTCAATACTTTGGATGAGTCCATTCGCCGTAGACATATCACTTTGATCCGTTGCCATACGTGACCAACCCCTTGTTTAACATAATTTACCCCATCGATGGCAGCAGGCAGTCAAGGCGAGAACGTTCAAGGATTAAGAAAGTATGTAAGTTAGTTTTAGGTCCCGATATGAAGTCCGAAAGTGAGCCCCTTCACCAAGTCAGCCCCGTTTACCTTGTATTATTTGTAACAGTACAAATTTTAGTCATAGACAGTACCAGAAACTGCTTGAAATGCATTGCGTTGCAGTAAAATAAGCAATCTGCAGCAATTTATATTAATGGTATAGTTTTAATTTTTTTAAATATGGGTTAAAATATATGATTGTAGTCTTGTTAATAATTCAACCATTTAAGATTTAATTGGTTTAGTTCACAACTCTCGGGATGATGACAGCCATGACAAAAAATATTTGTAAAACCTTAGAAGAGCCGTGGTACAGGATGCCCACAGGTTGGCCGTTGAGGACGGTGTAAAAGATTCACACTGCAGAGGCCCTGGCAGCCAGCATCAAATCAGAGTAAGGCACCCACTCCTGCCACCCAGCTCCTAAATATAATATTCAAGGGTTCCCGACCCACCCCTTGCCTTTCTCAGGAGTTTCCTTAGGTCACTCCGTGTCTTTCAGGAAAGGAGTCGGGAGCATTTAGAACAGTAGTATCGCGTTTTTGTAGACTTATGTGTCTACACACGTTTTAGACACTGCGTTGTTGATGATTTTTATACCATAAATGTTTAACCGGTCAACGTTTTATACCTGAGTAGGGAAATTCTGAGGAACTTATAGATAAAATTACCTATTTACGTATCCTACGACAAATCAACAAAAAAAAACCATTTAGCAACTTGGAAAAAAAATTGAGGCTACTGATCCTACAGCTAGTAATGTATAAGAGCCGGATGCTGCAATTTAAGCCAATCTGGACATACGGAATAGAGCTATGAGTGACAGCAAAAAAGTCGAACATCAAGCTTATCCAATCCTTTCAATCAAAAGTCCTGAGATCAATAGTAAATGCCCCTTATTACGTCAGCAACAAAATTCTTCATAACGATCTTAAATTCTTGAACTCATCCTTTGGAATGAGTTCATGGAATTCCATAGTAATCTATCCAATCACCCTTATCCCCTAGCACAGTCATTGCTCTGCACCACTCATCCCTATAATCCACCACCTTGGAGACTGAAACGGCAGTGGTCTCGTGACCTGCTATAAATGCATGACAGTGGGAGTCCTGGCAATGGCCAGTTCCTCCAATCATGTCCTTAGCGTATGTGGCTCTCCCGCTCTTCGTCAGCCTCCACTGGCTCGTTCCGGTGACACGGCTCACGGAGGTGCTTGGGGACTTCCCAAGACTCCGCATCCTCTTACGCACACGAGGGAGGTGATAGCCATGTGAATTTGTCTCAGGGCTGCTTGAAAATGCTGTATGAATGAGCGAGTGAATGAATATTGTAAATATGCTATGAATGAGAACATTTATCACAATTACTTATTGCCTAATAAGGCAGATTGTAATTTTAGCACAATAAAGAAGTTTCAATATGAGATGTGGTTGCGATTTGAAAGTTTTAGATTCAAATCAGCAAAAGAATTGGTCATCGCATTTTGAGTACACTGCCCATGTAAAAGCCTTCAAAATCTTATAAAATTCAGGATTTAATTTGATTAATTTAATTTTTATTTTACTTCAGAAGCTAATTATAGAATTAGCCCATTATAGAATTTTAGTCAGGAATCCATCTATTACTCTGGGGCAATTCAATAAACTTTTTTTCTTCAATGTCCGTGTAAAGAATATTGAATACATTTAAAACAAACTATATGGAATGGCGTGGTGAGTTAGTGGCATAGAATGAATTATTAATGATCTGAGGAGAGAATCATCCAACTGTTTAGGATGATGGCACCAATTGGTTGATATTCTTGAAAACTTCGTTAATTATTTTTATTGTTATTAGAAACTTCTTTATTGTGATAAAATTACGACCTGCCTTTGTTAATCATTATAACCTAAAGTTTTGCCTTCTCCTAACCACGGACTAATCTTGCATTATCGTGTATCCTATAACATGTTGTGTGGAGAGTAGTCTTGCAAATTTTTGGGACCTTCTAACAATTGGTCCTAATGTGTGTGATTCCAGAAGAACATGTCAAGTTTACCTGGTATTCGGATTTCTTGACATGGCTATTTATAAGATCTTTTCTTTGAAAGTTTTTTTAACACGAGGAAAGTATTTTTCAATGATCTTTGACAACAGAAAGTAGTAGATTTGACAATATTTAATACGGTTGATATTATTTTTTTTTTCAGGAGAATCCGAAACTCCAGTTGATATTCTGAAGGACGTAGAATCGTATTTACAGGAGAGAATACCAAACAGAAAGATATTTTAGTCACTAAGCGAGTAATTGGCAAGCACAGGAAAAGACCCTGATTAATTATTCCACAGTCAGCGGGACGATTCATTAACACTAAAGGGTGTTACAAATGAGGAACTGAAGGTGAGAGTGTTGCAAGAACAACGCAGTAAGTTTCCAAATGACTGTACATCTGCATATATATATTTTTTAATGAATGAATTTCAATTATAACTTTCTTAAATTTATCGGCTGATTTTAACGATAATTTCTAGATATAATATTTTGTACAAGAGTTCTCTGTAGCAGCTTATTTTTGTGTATTGTTAAGATTGAATCACAGTTCAGGTCTTTTGCCCCTGAAATCAGCTTATTAATGTATCCTTATAGTTTTAGGCAATTAAATATCTCTATTTTATAGTATATTACACTGTACATAACGTTTCAAATATGTGATACATAAATACTATGTTGGTGCTAAGTATTCTTACTGTACAAAATATCTAAGCAACAAACTTATTTGTAAGTGTTAGTTTGTACACTTGACCTTGTTAAGTCTGTTTGTTCTTATCGTGCCTCTCCTAGTGAACACGCAAATGAACATATTAGTTAATGTTCTTTTCTTTTTTTTTAACTAGAACTAACCACTTTCAATGATTGAAAAAGAAAACCAGACAACGCGCACAATTAGTTCCCCGCCTTCAGGTAACTTTCGATTATTTTTTTTCCTCGAAATTAACAATGAAAGGGTTGCTCACTTTTGCTTTTTTACAGGTAGAATGGACAAAACCCGAACCGGTGAATCCAGGTAGGTAAAAAACGCCCCGTTAAGTAAAAGCGTGTGTGGTCAGTGTGTGAAATTGTCGATCATCTGGGCGACTCTGTGAAGGTAAGAAATGATCTGTTACTTTGTAGAAATTGACTTGTGGTAATTAGTGAATGGTGTTTTCCTTGCAACAAAATCCCTTGCCAGGACATGATCTAATTAGATTTCTTTGAAAGAAATTATTTTTTTAAAGGTTTCGTTGATTTTCATTCAGCTCCGAACCTCATGAGGGTCCAATGGATTAGGGTCGAAAAAGCACCAATTGCTAGGTAATAAAGCAAGTAGGATTACGAGAGGGCCAAATTAAATGTTACAAAATTTTGCAACACTTGTTGAACATTAGTAGGAAGGACCCCCTTAAGTCCAGGATATGTTTGTTTTATTATTTGTCGTAAATTAATTACTCGCTCAACTTTATGACCCACCTACAGAAGAATTACTGCTAATAATTATGATCAGGGCACTAAATTATCAAATTAGATGTTCGTTGGCTCTTATTCAATGTATTGTTCTAAATAGTCAATATCAAATGGTTGATGTTTTGTAGTTTGTCTGTAGTTTTTTTTTATTTATTTTTTTTTTTTTATTTGTTCCGGCATTTGTGCACCGTGGCCTCAGTGAGACCTATTGTGCGCCGTCCATGTCCCTGTCCTATATATGTGACAGGCCCACGGCCTTTGCAAATCTGAGGATACTGAATGGATCGATCAGTTCACATAGTTTGGGGTCTACAATGCGATCACTACCAAAGTGAAGGTATCGCCTTCTAGCTAAGTTATCACAGTCACATATTATATGACGTGCCGTTTCTCCCTCTTTCTTGCAGAATCTGCAGATTGGTGATCCCAGTATCCCCAAATTAAAGAGGTGTTGTCTGTAGGTAATTAGGAGCCCTTGGTTGACTATTTTACTGAAGCTCTATTTGAATATTAATTTCCGTTATCAAAGAAATCGTTGATTATCATGATTATTATAGACGATTGATTGCTTTTCTTCATTTCTTTTTTTGTCCTTTGTTTGTATTTTCTCAAATGGATATGAGAGAATAAGCTGTAATTGTAACGTAATAAAATAAATAAAACAACCGGCATCTATTATCAACCCTATTTATTGATCCCACGTGATACTGAGTTTAGATTAGATGATCTTGCACATGTTGTAACTTCTCGGTAGTGTGGCGTTGAACTGAATAAAACTAATAGTATTTTTTTTTCATCGATATTTTGAAGATCCGGTTACGCGGCTGACGGAGGAGCGTGGGAGACTTTCCAAGACTCCGCTTCCTCTTTCGCATTTGAGGGAGGTGACAACCATGTGCATTTGGGAGGCCTCTGGCTGTTTGTAAATATTGTATGAATGAGCAAGTGATTGTAAATATGGTATGAATGAGAACATTTATCTCAATTACTTATTGTCTAATAAGGCGGATTGTAATTTTAGCACAATAAAGTTTGCCGAAATAAAAAAACAATATTTTGAAAGAGTGCATTCACGTAAACCATAAAACCAACCACACAAAATAGCGTGTGTAGTTTTTTCCTAAGTCAAAGTCCACCAATGCTAGGATCTAACATGAACCAAACCCTTCTCCCAACTTCACGGACATTCCTACCATGTTACCTCTGAAGTGACATCAATGCCATACAGGTAGGAATGGGTTGTATACGATCTCAAGAACCGTCCGTCACCATAAAAAAAAAAAACACCCCACATTGTACAATACGAGACATCGTTCTGACCGGAGCTCGGCCTTGCTCACTTTTATTGCACGGTTCCACCAGCCCTTAAAAAATAGGTTTACTAAAGACCCCACAGAGCCCTTCCTTGATCCTCGAGAGCCTCCGATTGTCCTGTACAAGAATAGATGACAGGAAGGTGACATAGAGTTCTAATTCTATGAACGAGGGTGGGTCACCCTTTCCTACTTCCTTCAACAGAGCATTTTTTCTAAGGGTTGCTTTGTGGTGTGACCTCAATCCTTTCCGAAAAGTATCCTAAAATCAATATAGTGAGGTTTTCGCTTGAATAAAAAATAAACCGTCAAATTTAAATCTTTCACCCACTGAGATGAACTTCTGTGTTTAAATTAATGAACCTAATTGAATTTAAATGGTAACAACCTTGCTATTTTCAATGATTTGGACATTGAATGGAACTGCTATGCAAAGTCTCTATGCCTCTAATGGACAAATATGTCAACTCAAAGTTTGCAAAATGCTGAGATCATTAATTTGGTGTACTCTTGGCATCATAGTTTTTTTGTTTAATTACCTACAACAGCTAAACTTGCAACTTTAATCTGATTTGGGGTTAAAAAAAACTAACAGAACTCCAAAAAATATAATTTCTTCTGAAAGAGCTAAAATTGTATTAATGGCTTATTATATGGCTAAATAATATTCAGTCAAAACTGTATTTCATAGAATTGTTTTGGCTGTGTCCCGTAGGAATCTGAATTGCCTAATGGTAAATTGTTTCTAGATTTTTTTATTTTTGGCGTTTTTCACATTGCAATATTCAGTTTTATCACCCAAGTAAAGATTTTGAACAGCATTCGATTTAATGTTGGTAATATATTGGATCTAAATATTGTTTATAGTATGCTCCACCCACACACGAGGCTAAAAAGACAAGAACTAAACAGACGCTTTGGACAACTGTACAGACTACTTCGAAGGACATCCCATCTATCAATAGAAAATAAACTACTTATTTACAAAGTTATACTTAAGCCAATCTGGACATACGGAATAGGGCTATGGGGGCAGCAAAAAAGTCGAACATCAAGCGCATCCAATCCTTTCAATCAAAAGTCCTGAGAACAATAGTAAATGCCAGGTATTACGTCAGCAACAAAACCCTTCATAACGATCTGAATATACCCTACATTCTTGAACTCATCCCTTCCAAATTCATGAAATTCCATAGTAACCTATCTAACCACCCTAATCCCGTAGCACAGTCATTGTACTGCTCCGCTCATCCCTATAATCCTCCTCGGGGACTGTAACGGCAGTGGCCTCGTGACCTCCTATAAACGCGTGACAGTGGGAGTCAATGGCAATGGCAAGTTTCTCCAATAATGTCCTGAGCGTATGTGGCTCTCGCGCTCTTTGACAGCCTCGCTCGTATTCTTCGGTGGCGTGGCTGGTGGGGGTGGCTGGTATTCCCAAGACTCCGCTTCCTCTTTCGGATGCGAGGGAGGCAACAACCGTGTGGACTTGGGGCCCCTGGGATGTTTGTAAATATTGTATGTATGTGCGAGTGAATGATGAATTGTAAATATGGTATGAATGAAAACATTTATCTCAATTATTTATTGCCTATTAAGTATTAAGGCAGATTGTAATTTCATCATAATAAAGTTGTTTATACAGTATGCTCCAATGTATTCATAGATAATCGAACGAAAACTGGGAAATACACTGCATTTACTTGACAAGACCTCCTTTTTTCCGGTGGCTTTAACTATCTTGTGCAATAAGAAACTCAGTATGCCAAAAATAAAATGTTATTTATGAAAAATTATCCGTTCTTCTGCCGATGTCTACAAACCGCTGTAACATCCATTTCAGAGGCTTCATTACTGTTGCTACGTTTGTAGTACTCTCAACCCCTTCGATACAAACTGCCGGACGAGGGCAATGTAGCGAGATGAAGGGCTGAAGCGATACAGCCATTAAGGGTGGCGTCCACCCCCAGGCAAAAACACACCCCCGACAAGAGCCCGTATCAAATAATCACCATAAATCCTCCCTCGTGTAGGCGGTTAACGCGTCCATTGTCTTCCATGATGGACGGCCTATGGCCTTAATGAGGATATCGCCGCTGTCCTCTGAATCATCCCTTCCACACTGCTCTAACAAACCCTCCCCCCACACTCACCCTCTACGGTCCTCACTAATCCTCACAGGAGTGCTTTGCCGTCTCGGTTTTTATTTAGCGTGATCTCTACTTTGTAGAGTAGATGCGACCTATGCTAGGTGAATATGGGCCATTCTCCTAGAAAGGGTGAAACCGTTTCTTTTCTTTTTGCCATTGATTTTATGGCAGGGAGAATTTCTTTCCAGAATAAAGGTATTAGGTTTTTCCAAAATTAGTCGAATAATTTTAAAGAACAAAAAATCACGGCATTATACAGATTTGAGGCAAAACAAACTATTAAACATAAAATATTTCATTCCCTCAATCTGTCCTAACCCACATTTTGAAAATTAAAAAAACAAATTTTATATTCAGTTTTTGAGGGGGTTAATAAAGCCAGAGTGGTGTCAGGCCACTGGATTAAATCCAGGAGGGCTAAACTGTTGAAAGAAAAACAAGAACTAAGTCACAACCGTAACAATTATACGATTTGATGGCTCTTTTAAATTGTTTATCAATCTAAAAAATTGTATTTATTTACTTTCACAAATGGTGTAGGTCATTTTTAGATCTTTAAAATAAAGCAATTATAGAATTTAAACATATTTTAACTCACAATTACCTTTAATCAAACCTCATTTCCATATTCCAATGGTTCCCAGGACTCATGTAAAACCTTTTTTCTCTCAAAATGAAGAAAACGTGACTTACACCACTCTGACTTTAACTCCATCAAGAATGTACCAAATGTACCCACGAAATTCTCACCGGGAGCTGAAACCCGCTTAAGTAGGTCATCTGTTCTTCATCAAAAGCTGTGCGGGAAGTGTTGATTTTTTATAAATTTTGACCTCCATTTTCTCTCCTAAATAAATATTTAATGAAATAAATACGTAAAACGAGTGATATTAGTCCGTTTATTTTATAAATATATTCGCGAACAGAAATCCAGTGTTAAAATCCGTTTCCCCTCAATGTAATCCGAAGAGGCAATGACCTGACCGTAACTCTTATAAATCCGTATTTATCACATCATCACAGGACAAGGATGCCCGTATGATTAAATTAGCAACGGTGAGGGACCCGATGAATGCGAGCAGCGCTTGTGCCATGGATGCGCTCATAAATATTACAAGCGCAACCGATCCCTTAGCGCCCCACGGACAATTATCTTAAGGCCTTAGGATAAAGTTATAATTACGTTACGATGCCTGGGGGCGCTCCAGTCGCCATTAACAAAATTACCCCCTTCCACCGAGCCGGGATATAGATGGCAGCTCCCGTATATAGGGGGGGGGGAGGGCCGGGGGGAAAAAACCCCTTGGCGGGAAGGGGTCGTGAGAAATAAATAATGATCTCCCGGGCGGCCCTGATGTCTTATTCGGAGGCAAGTTTCTATTAGCAGTAAATAAGAGGGAGTGCCTCGGAGCTCCTTCATACGGACCACCTGAACCACTCCGCCCCTCCACCTCCGTTATATCTTACCACCTCCGGCGGGATTGCAACATGGGCAATCGGCGATAAAATCAAATTTAATTTCGCTAGGCTACTCAAACAAAGCTACTCGTCATTATGACCCCTTTGCTTGTTATTTTAAATCCACCAAGGGCTTCTTAGTTTCCAATTCCTTTGCCATTTCTAATGCAATAAAGATCAAGAGTAGTTAATAACAATTACTGAACATTTGTTTTGTTTAAATACCCATAATGATAAAATGTAAACTTGTTTATATGTGTTTTTTTTTCATTTGAAAAGTCTTAAATTTCATTGACAAAATATCATCTGCCAGCTGTTTCCTATGGAAAGTCTCCCACATCGCGATTTTTCTATCAGACAGATATCTTCGTAAGGCTATCGCCATTCCAAATTTTAGTGCTCTTTCCCCACCCCCCCCCCCTGATTTAGCATAAAACTGACGTTTAGTCGTGCAGCCTGATTCAGCATACATTTTTGTTAAAATGTGTAATTTTTATAATTATTGATTCTTTCAATTACGATATTAGTATATTGTTCCGTTATTAATTTTTATATCATTTAGACAAAACTGTTTTAAAAATGTAACTCGTGGAATGGACCAAACTATAAACTTAGGGCATGAATGAATTATTCGTTAGAATATCGGTTTAGGATGAAAATAAAGATTTCTCATCAAATTTATGAATGGACAAGGTTTCCACCTGTTAGCCAACAACTTTCATCCTCCAGCCATCTTCCACTAGTCACGATCACAGACAAAGTAAGCCGAATACTTGTCTACTAATAGATTTTATGAATATCCTTCCTACAATAATGAAATAGAACAGCTTCTGTCTCTTCACAGATTTACTAATTCTTTTTTTTTCACAAAGTTCTTTATTCTGCTAAAATTACAATCTGCCTTATTAGGCAATAAGTGATTGTTATAAATGTTCTCATTCATACAGTATTTACATACAGTCCAGAGATCCCTCATCCACATGGTTGTCAGATCCCTCGCATGCGAAAGAGGAAGCGGAGTCTTGGAAAGTCCCCCACGTTCCTCTGTCACCCGCGTCAGCGGATACGAGCCAGTGGAGGCTGACGAAGAGCGCGAGAGCCACATACGCTCAGGACATGACTGGAGAAACTTGCCATTGCCAGGACTCCCACACTAATTAATACTCGGAAATTGTCAACAGTCAAGGACTCATTTTCAAGGGTTCACACTCCGGTTTTATCTAATTATTTTTTTTTACATCAATCTAAACCTCAACAATCAATTCAATCATATCTAAATTCACGTATAATCGTCAACTGCAAGCTATATTAGCTTGTCTTCTAAATACATTCAAACGAAAACTTCTAACCAAAATAGTATTCATTTCAGGTAGAGTACGGCTGTGCGAAGCAGTACAAGAAAAAAATTCAATTAAATTTGTGCTTATAATCTTAATTATATACTGATTCAGGGTTCATGGTAAATAAGAATGTAATTCTTCCCGAATTGTGGGAGTTGCTATGAAATGAATTGATTCATCGAACTGGCTCAAAATTACACTTGATATGTTTAATTAACTGTTCATTCCTAACAAATCGAAGAAACTCGAAAATAAGAAGTTAAAATTGTATTTTTGAGGGGGTTATTATTATCATTCCCATGTATATCATAGTTTTATTTTTAATGGGGCTCTAAATAAGTTGAATTGACGAATGAAATATGTTGTTTGAATTTTAATTATTCTGAAAGTGATTTCGCCTCATGAAGTTACGTTCTTTCGTGAAGAATATAGATATTTGAACTCAGAAATTTAGCATTATAAAGCTACTGGTAAGCATTAGTGAGCCACACAAGAACCATAATATGATTCATAATAGTTAAATTTCAAATTAAATGTCTTATGAAAAGTATTTTAATGATTGTTTTATAATTATTGATGAACTTTTAGAAGTGGTTAGAGATATAGGGGAGGGCTTGAGATGCCACAGTCGAGTTTCGACCCCTCAGATTGAGACAGGCTCGGATCTCGGCCTTCCCTCTAGGGCGTTTGCGCTTGGTTCTATCTTTCATGAGAACCGCCCCAATGGTATTTTTTTTACTTTCCTTCATGTTCTTATGGATTGTATCATAAATATGTATGAGGGATATAGGTATTTAGCTAATTGCAAGCAGTAATAATCAACTCTTTTTCAATGAAGAAAGTGGGAAATTATTTAATGATACTGCTTGACGTGATTGTAATTCATTATTTTTTTTTATCACCTATCAATTAATGCTGAATTACTTAAACTTTAATTGATTAAAACAACTTTTATCTATCCACAGTTTCTTTATTCTATTTATAATAATTCAAGCGCTATCAATTGCTACATGAGTCAACATTGATACTTGTAAATTTTCGGAGCACATACAATTTACATAGAGGACATACATTCAAGACAAATCGTTTCATTTACATCGGCGCAGTCATACAAAGAATATTGGGCGCTAGTTAATTAAAACCCTAAACGAAGTTTAGAATTTATCTCTAACAGCCTTCAACTCAAGCTTCCGTTACGGGCATAGAATATCCATGTTTAATTTTCTGATAAATATATTTTATAAAACTTTGTGGAAAAAAACTGATGGAAAACTTTGTTTAAAGAAATTATTCGAGATGGAATAAAGAAAGAGAACATGCTTGGTGGCAGGTGTACACGTTCCCATACTCAGATAAATTTTACAAAACGCAAAAGAAATCAGTAGAAAGAGATCCATACAAAAGCATAGGAACACTGAAAAGTAAAATTTCCAGAACAAACTACCCAATTCCTGTAGAGGAGCGATCGAAAATGTACCGATTGAAATATGGGGAAAAAGTAGGGCTTATAGAAAATTAGAGGTACGATATAAAGAGCAATTGGCCAGAAAAGACTACGTTCTACCAATACCTAAATTCCGAACACAAGAGAGGTGCACACCGTAGGTTTTCCTACACACTGGTAACTATCAAAAACTTAGGAACAGAAAACAAAAAATTAAAATAAAAATGTCCAACAGTAATGTAAAAATAATAATAAGTTTCCTAAATACACCCCTCGTATGAGGCAGAGCACCGCACCAAGCCCTCACTAGTCCCGCCAGTCGCAGGGAAACGGCAGAGGTGTTTTGAAGCTTATACTACGTATAAATGGGTTTTAATAATAATAATGGGTTATTTGTATTGTGATTTTAACTATTTATTGTAATTATCCTAATTTTTATCATACATGATTTTTATTTTAAATTTAATTTAATTGTGTTTTTTAACACTTTATAACTGGTGGACTAGTAATCAATAATTATTTTTTAAATTTAAGCCTGTTAATAATTGATACATATGTATCTATGTTTTCTGTCGTTTTATCACCTGTTGATGCTGCTATAAGTCATTGAAAGTGGTTGAACAATTACAGATAGAAGTTACTTTAATAAATTACCCATGCTGAGCAAACACTCCAAAAAAAAAAAAATTTAAATGTTATTTTAGCCAAATCCTCTAATCTTATGAGAAAAAGTAATTAGGAAACTTGACTCAACTAATTAATTTTGAATCAATTATGTTAGCATTAAAATGTATAAAGCTTTACGGTATTAATATATTACTGATACATTTAAATTCATTGCAAAATACAAATAAATTTGCAACAAGGAACAGAGAAAAGAATGAAAAAAACAGGAATGAATAACGGATTCGCCAGTAACGGCGACCGGGACATGTCATGAAACTTCAAGACCACGACCCTATTGACCCGAGCACTACGCACAGGGTGCTTGGCCTAAGTGAATCTGCACTTAGGTCTTCACAGGTCTCTTATCCTTGTCTAAATTTTATGAAGTCTCCTGCGAGGCGGCTGTGAAGCTGGGGGAGGAGATGGGCTTTTGATAAGGGTGCTAGGCAGGGTGCTTGGGTGGGGGCTCTACAAACATAAACATAATACTAACAAATATTGGGTCTTAACCGTTCTAGGGCTCTCCACTCCACTGTCGATTGCCTACTTCGTCTGTCCCGAGGCACACTTACCTACTTTCCTCACTTACTTAACCTCATCGCTTCACTGCTTCGGATTTAGAGGTCTACCGCACAGATTTTCCATTTCCTTCGATGAATTCAATTCAACAATAATTAAATGAAATGAAAACAAAATATACATTATAGAGGTTATATCTTGTCTAATTAAGAATTCTAAATAAAAAAAAATGTGTCTAGCTGACAAAAATGATGGGATTACCTTATAAACAGTAATGAGCCTATGCACATATATAATGACTACAATGGACCATCAGCAAATGATTGAAACAAAAAACATAAATAAGTAAAGTTGAATGACATTCACTAATAACTGATATAAAAAATAAGATAATATAGGACTTATTACGAGGGGGAAAATAGCGTAAAAGGTTAGGGATGTATTAAAATTGAAAAAAATAATTATTAAAAATAGCAACAATGAGAAATTATGAATTGTTAGATTGAAGGAAGATAAGGCTTAGATTCGATGAATGGCAAATATTGACGGGAATATATTTCCTAAGTTTGGTGGGAAGAACAATAAAGGAATGGTCAAATAAAGCATATCCCATTGAACTTGGACATGAAGCATAATTTCAATGTACTCTTAATCTATTGATTTTCTCCGCAAAACCACTGTCAAAGATTGACATACCAAGAAACTCAACGGAACCCTGAATCTCATTGTAGAATTGTCATGAATTCGATAAGAGCAGGGTCAACGTTTAAAGGATCTAAATAGCTAAGACTGGAAATACATAGCACCGAATAATGCAATGAACTCACTGCAACGTTTCTTCATAGTCCTTAAACAATCTTCATTTTCTTATTTATGACACGAATAAAAAGATTTCTTCCGCATATGTGATGCAAAACAAGAAGCAAGACTTCCCAACCTTTGGCTTCAAATCGACAGGGAGCCTTCTTCCATCTACCAGAATCCACGTGATTTTTTTGGATCTGTTTTCATGAATCTGGTTCGATTTTATTTGCTTTCTTCTTCAAGTCGTTGATTGAGTGTATTCCTCTTGGTCGTTTTTCCCCCCCTAAACCCTTTCAAATTATACAATGTGAAAATATGACAAAATCAATGAACAAAATAATTTCTCCTCTTTCTGCTATGCGCAGATGCACTTGAAGGAGGTTGGTTTACATACAATTAGATTGAAGTTAAGAGGTAAATACCATGAATATAATGGTAGGTGATGGGGCTCACCTTCAGTTTGAAAATGTGGGAGATTTCAAGGAATTCAACCGCCGAAGCTCACTGTTGCTCCGCTGCTCGAATGAAGTATTTCTGACCACTTTCATTAGTATACCGTTTTGGAATTGTTGGAGTCGCCGAGCTGTTGTATACGTCAGATAACGAAAAAGCGGTGCACCATACAGCAGAGTAGGCCTGATTACACTCTTATAGATCATGAGCTTTAGGCACAGTGATAGATTAAGGGAAGTTAATAAATGCGTATGCCGGTAAGACTTTGTGCGAGTTTGCTTCAACTTCTTCGTAAAATGGTTACTAAAATGGAGGTGTCTGTCCATTTAAATTCCCAGATACACTAGGATTTTCCTCCGTTCCTACTATGTAACTAGTAGGTAGCGGGCTTTTTCCCTTTTGGAAAGAGAAAATTACGCAGTCAGTCTTACTCGGATTTACAGAGATATTGAGTCTCCCCAATCTCTCACTTATCTGGTTACAGGTTACTTCAGCCTGTCTAAGAGCTACCTTGGCACTCATGCTGCTACTGTACACCGATATGTCATCTGCGAAAGCAGTAACTGTTGTATTATCGAACCGTGCTCTGACAATCTCAGACGTGTATACGTTGAATAGTACAGGGGATAAGACGCTGGTCTTATTATATGGTCTATGGTCTTGGTCGTTGTCCTTGCCATATGGTCTTATAGATAGGTCTTGAAAACATATCCATCCTAAATACATGACCAAACCGGCTCAAATCATAATTCCCCCTGCTAGGTCTAATGCGGATGGTTGCTTTTGAAGTCCACATATTGCTTATATTTTGCGTTAATGGCTCATATTTCGTCGAAGTAAGTCAATATATGGAAAAAACATCAACCAATTTCTTGGTTTGAGTAAAGACCTCATTGTTACTTTTAGGGAGCTATTGGATAACTTTCCTTTCGTTGATATCCTTGTGTCCCTTAGAATTTAAAACAGTGTTCTATCAATCATATCCTTCTAAATCCGCCCATCTATCTCAAAAATATCTTTAATATTAACTTCTTACTAACTTAACTTCTTTCAGTCGATGAATGATTAGCTGACTTTGCTGAATGAGCTTGAAAATTGGAATTATGGGTGTCTCCAACAGCACACAATCGATATTTAACAACAATTTATATTAAATATTCTCCTAGCCATTATAATATAGCGACGATCCACTCGTGGGCGATATAAATGCAGAGAAGAGATAGCGCCCTGTTTTGCCGGCCCGAACCGGCTCGGATATAAATTATCCCAATTGCCAACATTGATATGGATAACAGCCCCATGTTTGTACGCCAAGAGAACTCCCCCAACTCAGTGCCTCCATAATCCACATAATGAAGGGGACGACTTCGGATATAGTGCCCAAGTTTTAATGGGCAAGTTCTCCAGGGCTTAACCGTCTCCCCTCCAACCTCCACAAGATTTGTTTACTAAGCCAATGTTGTGAGTTGTCTGAATGTATAATCGTATTTATTTAATCAAAGTGCGAACTCATGAGTTTATTTTTTTTATAAGGATTTTCCCTTTTCTGATGTATCATCAAACTTAAAAAAATGGCTTTGAAAGTTTATATTTCCTGTTTCCTATCAAACGCTATGCCTCTAAAACTCTATAAATTAATTTGGGTAAATGTTAATTTCATTTTAATAGTATCGAAACAACTTAAAAAACAATCATGTCTAAAATATAAAAACAAAAATATACTCACATGCATCTAATAAACATGAACATTAATAAAAAATAAAAAAAAAATATCAAACGCTATGCGAAAAATTGCCCAAAACATTATTTGTAATTCATTTATTTTAAGTTTCGTTTGATGCTTCAATTCATGTCTGCCTCACGTTGATAAATTAAGTGCTAATAATTTTACCAATCTACTGCAATTTATTTCAAGAATTGCCCCTAATTAATAAAAAATTATTGAAAAGTGAATTAAGTATTTGGAAAGCGCTATTGAACTTAAATGGAAGGCAGGATATAATTTATAACAAATATTAAATTTCACAAATTGGAATTTCCTTTTGTTAACTTCGACCTGCTTCCTTTTAATTTGGTTTTATGATGGTTTTTGGCTGTGGTTAGTGGAACTAAAACAGATACACTCGCAGTGTTTTTTTACTCATGATTTGAGTAATTATGATTAACAGTACTACTACTTCTAGAAAAGGGTCTTTCATCACAAATAAATTCCAATGGTAGGAAGCGTCTTATTGGAATCATAGATTAATAAATGAACGAATTTTGTACATAGATTAATGGATAAAATAATATAATTCCTAAGGATATTTGTCATACCACAGTAAATTTGACTACATATTAGCTTATGAGCTATATACTTGGGTTCATTTATTTATTTTTATTATTATTCCGTTAGGTTCATATTAATTCATCGTCTATACTTATAGTCTAATGCGATAATCACAACAGAAGAGGTCTATTGAAAGAATGAAAACCGAGAGCCCAGAAAACTGATGGAGCCAAGGCACACCGAAACCTCCCATCGAGGGACACCCAGAAAAAGCCAAATTGCAGATCTCGGGTTGAAAAAACAGAAAACCATCCAGAAGACCAGGGTGCTCACAAGATACATAAATGGCTTAGTTGGAACGAATCTGAAAGACACAAAAGTTGATAGAAAAGAAGAAGAATAACATGATCACAAGAAACAAATTGCCTAGTTATATGATTAATGAATGTTAGCTTGTACCTTTCTGTTAGTATCAAGGGCCATGTTGCAAGAACGTTGGAGTAGATATTGACCATACCCAGAAAGATGCAACCTTTGGCTGAAGTCTTTGTTGGACCGTATTGCAATGGAGTGAGTTGACATGGTTTTAACAAGTATAATGTGGTTTCATTCATAAAAATTACTTAAAAATCATAAGTCCCAGAATACAGATTTCATATTATTCTGATAATCTTGGTAAAGAACGGCCTGCTCTAGGGATTGGGCTATCCTTAGTCTTGGATTACCAGTTTTTCAATTCCAATGCTAATTAACTAGAGAGTCCCTCGGTGATATTCATTAGTAATCAGTATGTACTTACTATCTACCACAATCAGTAATCAGTTTCTCCAATGTCCTGAGCGTATGTGGATCTCGTGCTCTTGGTCAGCCTCCGCTAGCTCGTATCCGGTGACGCGGCTGACGGAGGAGCGTGGGGACTTCCCAAGACTCCGCTTCCTCTTCGCATGCGAGTGTGGTGACAACCTGTGGATTCGGGAGGTCTCTGGGATGTAAATAGTGTATGAATGAGCGAGTTAATGAAAAATTGTGAATATGGTATGAATGAGATCATTTATCACTATTACGTATTGCCCAATGAGGCAGATTGTAATTTTACCATAATAAACCCGTTTATTAATAAAATAAATCATAGATTGTATTCTCAACCTCCAGTGGACTTACCACTGTGCCGAGATCAGCTACACACCAGCCGAGTTCTCCCACACACCTCAATTAATTCACCCAACCTTCAAATAGGTCCTTCCTAGAAAATGGATCCCTTTCGCTTCAATAATTTCCTTCTTATTTTTCCCCATTCCTATATTTCAAATTGAGAGCTTTGAAAGAAAAAAAAATCATAGATTATTATGATCAGACGATTATGAAAAACGTTCTCAGTAATTTTGATAAATAAAACCTCATTTCATTTGTTAAAATCATGTGTTATTTATTCACTTCACGACGTCCTAGAAATACCCAGGCTTCTGCATCTCAGCTCTGAGTCTCCATCTTTTTTTTTATTCTTATCCTTCTAAGGTTGTCCTCCAAATCCTTTAACAATGTTTTCGCTATCTTCCATGTCATGGTCATTCTCTCCTCCAACGTTCTTTCAACATGGCCCAACCAACTGCACAACATGAGGCGTCTCTTCTTTATAACAAAGACCAAATCTGGTTTCTCATGTGAATTTTAGAGTTCTTCCCATTGTGTGGTTAGCACAGTTTCTCATGTGAAGATTTTTCATTATCGTTTTGTCTATTCCATTGACTCCGTCAGTCCACAGGCTTCACAACCGTATGTAACGATGGGCCTAATAATGTTTTGTTTATGACAGCCTCGTCTTTTCATCAAATTGTAAATATTTATTTTATTGGAAAAAAAAAATACTCGATATTAAATTTGTTATATTTTATCATCCAAATGGCAAAAATGTCATAACAATCCGGCTTTGAAACTCTTCTCGCATTATCGTTTTAAATGCACTCAACCATGGAGGTCAAATCAGAATTTTAAATCGTATGAAGATTTGAGCCATGACTTGAAAAAGCTTAAAAATCACATTGAATTGGATTATTTTTTTAATGTTTAGCTGTTTTTCTATTGACTTAATGTTATTATATCTGATTCCAAACATATTAAATATAATACGGAATGTTGCCGAATGTAGCATTAATGTTACAGATTTATTACACCGTTTCCACTGTCATTATCGTTGAACGCAATACAAAAATAAGCTGTCATACGAAAGTAAATTCCTCTATACCTGTTTGAAAAATGTACCCTTAAAAAAATGGACTGCGCAATCGTACAAATTACACAATAATTGTATAGTAGAACACATCAATAAGATCACGTCTTATCAATAAGACTATACCATGATTTTGTTATAATTAGATATTTTTCTTGAAATTATCATAGAAAACTTAATATATATAACCAAAATGAACATGGCAAATATAATTAAAGGTGGACTCACCATTATTCCTTTGTTTGTACACTTCACGTCCGCTGCACTAACACTTGCACCACATCACTCGCGACACACACCCATCGCCACTCACGACACAACACCTGTGACAAAATAACAAACAATAAAAACACAAAAATATTTCTAGAATAATTATTGAGGATTGTACTTTTACATAGCCTTGTTATTATATTAATCCAAGAACTAATTTGCTGGGATATTAAAACAAGCAATAAATGGTAATTATGTTCGATCATGTAGAACATCAAAAAAAAAACAACTATATATCTTTTATTATTGATATTTGATATTACAACAGTTGAGGTTTCGCCTAATCAGGTGGATGCGGAGGACTAAAACCAAGAAAAAAATAAATAAATTTAAAAACAGTTACATACAAAACACTTAATAAATAATAAATATTAAAATTGGCCACAATCCAAAGAGAGCAACACTCCTGTGACTAGTAGTGACTTTATGTTCATATTTAATTAGGTGCGTCAATTTATTCTGATTGTTTGTTTATTATGTACTATTTGTTTTTTCGTCTAAGTTCATGTCTTGAGGGTCCCTGAGTAAGTGAAACAGGTGATGTAGTACCAATAATAAAAGATGCTATGGTGGTAAGCAAAGCCCTCGAACACTTGCATATTCAATGTTAAAACCTTTTAGTCACGAATAAAATTGTGACCATAAAATTCCCACTATCCAAGGTCACATTTCTCCAAAATTCTTAAAATTCCATCAAAAACTTTCAGGCCATACGAATCCTCTAGCAAGTGATTACTTTCTAGAATCACCCATCTGTACGATCCCCTTGGAGTTTGAATCGAATATGGCCCCATGTTATTTAGTAAATATTTAGTCACTGGGAGCTGGACCAGTCTTCTGCCTCGTGTCCTGAGTGTATATTGTAAATATGGCTTGAATGACAGCAACAGAAACAAATGCAAATCTGTAAATATTTTATGAATGCGATCTATTATCGCTTTTATTGCTCTTCGAGGGCAGATTGTTATTTTAATCACTTAAAGGTTTTTTTTTAAAGAAAAAAAACTCTAAAGAATATTTTAAAAGATTCTTCAAGCTTTTTTTTTTTTTTTTTTTTTTTTTTGAAAAATGGACTTTTAAACAATATACGGGTTTTTGAGTGTTACTTCGAAGAGAAATAATGAATGGAACTTTGTAGACCTACTTGATTACCAATCCGGAGCTAGTGATAACGTTTAATACGATAAAGGTTCGGATAGCCGGGAGTGAATTTAAGAAATTCAATAGAAAATACGGAATCTCATAAAAGGTTAGTGTTCGCAATAACCATGATATAGAATAGAGAGTTCCCCTCATAAGGGGTCCTATAGTGTGGACCAGAGGCCAAAGGCGTGCCTGGAATTCCCTGAAAATATTCCCCATATAAATGTCTTTTGGCCTTTCTCCGGGGTAAGGCTTCGCCTGTCCCCACTCAATAAACTATATTTCTCACTCTCTGGAGCTATTCCATTATGAGAGTTAATTCACAGTTACTTATAACATATACGGGGTTCCAACACGATTGGATCCTTACCCAAATGTGATCAGTTGAAATAGACATTAAGAAATATTTAATCGAAATTGATGAATGTTTATAAATTAAATTTCAAGCTGAAATTTGCACATGTTTTATTATAAATTTGGCTATGCCCCAAAAATTTCAGTAATTTCAGCAAATTCCATTTTTCAAGTCTTAGTTATTTTACTTTTCACTAAACCAATGAGCTTATATACGTAACTAAACTTATTGATTTCTTGCATTATTCAGCATTCATTCTTCAGCATTTTGATTGCTCATATAACAAATAAAATTATATGTATACATATTGATCAATGATTATTTTTTTGTATGTAACATATGGTCAATTTTGATTATTATTTTAAAAATTGGTAATTTTACTCTCAGCTTTCTCTTTCACATGCGAGGGAGGTGACTACCATGTTGATTTTGGAGGTCTCTAGACGAGTGAATGAAGAATTGTAAATATGGTATGAATGAGAACATTGAACAAAATTTCCTTCTTGCCCAATATGGCATATTGTAATTTTATCGCAGTAGTTTTTAGATATACATTGACCTTTGTTTGTTTTGACGAATAGAAGATTTATTGAATGCATTTATTGTTTAAAAGGATAATATGAATAACATTAGTTCTGATCTGGTTTGTTTTTTCTAATTAGAAAAAGTGGAAAAAGTTTACAATTGCTTTATGATTAGGTTTTTTTTAATGTCTCATTTTTTTAAAACAATTCATTGCTTTACCTCTGCAATATGATGCCTATTTAAGTGTCTTCAGGGGTCATCTACTAATTATAAATCAGCGATACAATAGTAAAAAAACAAAAATATTCCACGTGTATGTCCTATGTCACACTTAGTAATTATTATATATAAATCTATTTATGTGGATGATAGCTGAGGAATTAAATTAATACGGGACTGTTGTATCAAGTCCAATTATAGATAAAACAAAATTGTAGTTAAAGAATTTATATATAAGCATAAAATTATATGTGATCCATCAAACAAGAGGTTCATTATAGCTTCGATGTTTTGTAATTAAAGTTTAATAAAGCAAAACAAAAATGACAGCGTAATTTAGGTCTTGATTCATACCCTTCTCAAAAGCAGGAAAAATTTTTTTTTTTTTTTAAATAATTAATTTATTGAAACATACTATATTTTATGCACATGTATTATTCAGAATGGTGTCAAGAATAAAATATAAATGCCGACAGTCCTACAACCCCGTGAATAAAAAAGTAACCCTTATTATTAGCTTCTGCTTCGGAAATTATTATCTCTTCTTAATAATTGTGTTTAATATTTCAATTTTCATAAGTAACGTTCTATTACGGTTTTCTTAAAAAGAGTTCAACATTAGTATTAAACTATTCTGGATTATTAGGACTATTGTATGTGTATAAAGAGAAAATAAATAACATAATAAGGTTATTTATGTTCATTAATAAGATATTTTGTCTACTCATAATTATATTTTTATAGTTCAGTGCCGTCTCAAAAATAAATCGATTTTATCATTTACCTGCTTAATTTTAATCAAACTTTTATATGAAATCGACGTATGTATCATCAAGTATTCATAAGACCTAATGGTATTATATAAGTATAATTAATCTAAGTATATAATATAATAAACTCCATTCCACAATTGGCTCAGATAAAAAACATATTTTAATTTTCTTGGTGATAGATTGAAGAGCGTTGTAGGTATTGAAAGCAAATAAAACTAACTTTGCGAAATAACATTCAAAGCTGCCAATATCAGGTAGCGAAGAATCATTTAAATATTTTTCAGGGCTGTGCTATAATTTTTATTACAACATAGGAAAAAATATACAAAAGTAGAAAAAAAAAAAACAGGGCATTCTGCCTGGGTTCATTTCCATAAAGATGGCATTTAGAGACAGATATAAAAGTCGAGAAGGCATCTAGAAAGTTTTTGAGGGTTTTTCTCCCCTTTTTCGGCCCCTGGATATTATACAAAGTGTAAGGGGGTGGTTTACCACCCGACAAAGGAACCCTCCCAGACCCCCGCCCCCGGCCTCCTTGGGCCACCTCCTTTTCCTCCTCGGGCCCAAGGAACAATCAATAAAAGTGCTTTAACATGCCGCGCATGCGCTCCGCCCCACTTCCCGCTCCGTTCGCCTCCTATCTAATTATTCCAGAATATCCCTTCGCATTATCCCAGTTTCTTCGCGGAGATATACAGGCCGGCCTAGGGATTTATCTCGATAACTGCTTCATTAGTGGATCTTATATCTCGAGGGCTCGGGGGCTATAGTCGTAGATCAAGGCTACTCCTTATCTGTGGAGGGGGCTCATGGGAGGATTATGCAAAGGGTGGGGTTAATGCATTTATGGCAGTGGCTAGGAGGGGGTTTATTAACAGATTATAGTTCTGTCCCATGGGACCACCTGCTCCGTCTTCTGCCAGGGCTGCTGATAGGGTAGCAGGGAATGACATCGGAACTAGTTGATTCAAAGAGCGTTCTTCGTTCAAAACATCCCATATGCAGGATATTCATCATAAACCCTACGGAGTGAATGAATGGCCTCGAATGAATGATGATTGACATGCAACGACAATGGTAGACGAATTCTTTAATCGGGTTGATTGGGTCGAAATAATCATAATACATAAGATCCCTCAATTGGTGTAATATTTTCAACATAGACAGGAAAAGTATATAGTACGCTGTAGGTACCGGTAGATACCCTATGTTCTCTGCAGGAACTATTGGAATTGATAATATGTTGCATTGTTTTTGGAAAAACCGATTACTGCCAGAATATTTACTAATATCTAATAAATTTAATAATTTTTGTTTAACCAATTAGATACCTAAGCTGAGTTTAACTGCACATTTTCCAAGAAAGACACTAAAAATTATAATAATGGCATAGTTACCTATATTTTCGCCATTTTTTTTAAATTTTTCCAGATATTACAGATTTATTTATATGGAATCTATATTGAATTCCATAATTCTTAATAACAATGGGATATGAAGAAAAAAAATGTGAGCTAAAATGGATTTTTCGAAATAAAAAAATATCCTAAATTTAGGTAGTAGAACATAAACGAACAATAATAATATGTAATAACTATAGTTTAAAGTGTAACCTTATAAAATCATTGTGAAAAACAGATTCTATTTTATTCTAGATCAAAAATACTTTTTTTTTTTTAAAAAAGCGATAAAATATGAAGATTAAAATTGTTGGCTTAGCTTTAATTAATGTAAATTTTTAGACTATTATTGAATAACATACTTGCAATTGGGACATGAAGGTGCTATTGTGGTTTTATTAATTTTTTTCAATTTTTTATTTTTGGTAACTGGTGGAAACATATCATTAATTTTTAACAATGAATTTATTTTGTTGCTTCATTAATAAGTTGTATAATATTGTTGTAAGTATTATTATAAATAAGTTGTATAAAGTATAATATTATATTATAATTTTACTAATGTTGTAAGACTATTGTAGATTATTTGTTTACTACTATATTCTAGAAAAAATTATAATTAGGATATCGATGACTCAAGTGGATGTATTGCCCTTAAGTAGTAATTCGTGCTATGGGTTGAAGAATCGTAGATGAACGTGACCTAACCTTTCTTTTCTCCACAAAATTAACCGTAAAATAGCATAATATAGTGTCATATTGAGTATTTTTTAATGTAGTCTTGCAATTTTAGATCAATTTGACCATTTGTAAGGATGCTGCCGTAGAACAGGCAAACTTAGGTGATCGCCTGTACCTGTTTGTAAGGGTCTCACTTCGGGCTTAGAAGAGGGGGAATCGAGTCCACACCCTGACCCCGTCAACCCTTAACCTCGGGGGGCAAGTACAAAGGCTTCGAGATGGCGCGATTGGTTTAGATGTTGGTATTAGGACGTTTTTGCTTTACCAATGTTCCCCTGGCATCACTGAACAATTCCTCTCAGCCACGACTAAAAAATCATGTAATATAATCACATCCACCCCGCCATGGTGATATGTTTAGGGTTGCTTGCGATGGACGAGTCTGATGAGGACGTCCCTTCTTCTACACCTTTAAACCGCTTCATGATGCAGAAAAAAATTTCCAAATATATGTTAATCTTTTTATGTGACCACCAGCCAGCTCTGCTTTTGCTCACTTGCCTACTAAACAGCAGCTAAAAGTCACCAGAAATTTCAGAATGGGATCATGAGAAAAGTAGCCAGACATACCTCTCTCGAAAGGTTAAAGAACGCTGATCTGCACCCATTGCTTGGAGTGGCGTCGGTGGGCGAGATCATCCACCGGAGTCAGATCATGTTTTTTGACTCGTTACAGCATCTAACAAGCACAGTGTTTAACACTATGACCCCACCACCATTCCCGCATCGATGACAACAGACTGTCAAAACTAGGTTAGGATTTTCTCACCTTTAAACATGCTTAAGTCTATTACATTATACTTTTGTAGCAATCAAAAATCGCAATGTGAAATTATTAAAAATTGTATAAAATGTAACAAAGTTACAGGACGAGTCTGACATATAATGGGATATTGTATACAAATTCATTTATAAAGAATCTATTTTGAATTCCATAATTTTTATAAAAAGTGTATATGAAAAAAAAATAATAAAGTTATACTTAATACGCCAATTCTCTAGTCAAATCCACCTAAAGCAGTTTACCCCTCTCAAGTCAAATCCCGCCTTAATATGCTGCCCGAAAATTCCCCCTCAAAGCCATAGTCTTCCTTGCATACATCCTTAGAAAAACACATATACCCCCTTCTTAGGAAACTCTCTATTGTGATTCCTATTACCTAAACAACCCAATAACCCTTTATAGTACCCAATACTACTCCATCAGCCTCCTCCCAACATCACCGAAAATTCTAATCCATTCTACTCCCAATAAAACTTCTTTACCTTCTGCTTCTACTTTTCTAGCCATTATTTCCAACGGCAACGTTCCTCAAGTACTGTACTGGGATTTTTCCCCTATGATCTATAAATTGCAGATTCTCAATGCTGCTACCTTTGCTGGAACAGCACACTTATCTCCAAATTCACCTCAGCCAAACTGAGTAATGAATAGAGAATAAATGTAACCAAGGTAGAGCGTCACTTTACTTTCACGGCGCATGTACTGCCTACTTCCCCTCATTAGCATCCCCCCTTGACTTCTGACACTGTACGATAACTTGGTTTCCAACTTCAAACAAAATCATTCTTAAACCAAACTGGACTTCGGACTTAAACATTGAGAGACAGCAAAACACACAAACATCAAGTGAATCCAATCCTTCCAACCATAGTAAATGCCCAATTCTGCGTCTCTAATAAAACTAACCTTAATATACACATTTTTCTTCAAATTCCATTGCGAGATAACCAATCCTGGAAATAGCTTCGAGATCTTGCGACCTGTTATTGGCAGTTCTTGCACTGGTCAGGATTCTCCTCTCATGCCCTCCCAGTGTTAGCACCTAGTTGTTACAGAGCTCCATGAATGGCTGAGGAGGTTCAACAGAATTTGGGAGATTTCTGGAATATTGAATCCATGGCACTGATAAAAGTAGCATTTCAACAGAGGGTTTCAACGGCTCTCTTGTTAGCTGGGTTGATGCTTACTGGTTACCTAAAAACGTTAAATTCCTCAGTTTCAGTTTCCAGGTCTTTATTCTAATACCTGATTATTTATCTTCACGAATAAGAAGGGATCCGATCACACAGTCATTATCTTGTACAAAATCGTTTGGGTAGCCGTGAATCGAACCCGAGTCTCAGAACTAAATACGGCAAGGGTCAGTTAAGCAGTACAAGCATAATATGAAGCAATATCACACTTCGAGTTGAAGGTTGTCATTATTGTCAATAATGAGGATGCACATTACTATTTTCGGCAAATATGCCGTTTGGTTTGCCTTTCTTTGCTTTATACCTAAATCCAAAATATGTATAGATTTTAGTGATGGTTTTTTTTGACATAAATCTTTGACTATGAAAAAATTTTTAATAAAGTTATACATATAGTTCATTTTAGCTAGTGTTATATGAAGGGATAATTCAAGAAAAAAATTGACTCAAGAATTAAGTTTTATTTAACTCGAGAACAATACAAGCATTATTTCACAATTATTAAACTCTCTGGTCTCTTTTATTCTTAGCAACTAATTAGCACCAACTCATTCACATAATTTAAATAGTGATATGAGTTACACTTGCCTTATGAATGAACAAGTGAAAATGGGCCAGCTTGTTAAAGCAGATAGTTAAAATTAACTTGATAGTATGGTCAATTTACGGTCAAAACACTTGTACATCGTCAAATTAAGACTTTTCATACTATCGATAATTCAATTTACAAAATAAATTACGCTTGTGGATAAAGAACTTTCGGTAATAAACCAGTTCTCTTTTCTTTTCAAATATATTTCCAGTTGATCCTTCAATTTCCCTCCCCCTCTTCCTTCTATAGTTTTTGAAATAGATAAGATTTGGACCTGTAATATGAGAAAATTCTGAAAGTCTTCACCCGGTATTTGAACCGTGGTTTTAAAGAGTTTCCTTTTTGATCTACACAACCCCAGTGTTTGAAGGGGAAGTTCTGCTCTTAAGATTCACTCGCAAAATCATGGGAGAGAATTCCCACTTATTGTCTGGTCGTTAGTGATTTCTAAAAGGGAAATCAAAAAGTTTAGGGCATCGGTAGGAAGATCGTTCTTGTCAAGGAAAATCGGAAGAACTTTTATTTTAAATCGGACAGGCGACATGTACAGGCAGGCGTCATCGCCAAAGAAATTATAACGTAGAGTGAAATTTACAGTCTATTGATTAGGAAAAAATACAAAAATATATGAAAATCTCAAATGTAATAAACATTTACAGGCCTTTTAACGTTCTTAATCCAACCATTAAAAACCCTCTCAGGTATGATTTGAACCAGTTTTTCGAAAAGAGGAGTATTTCCTCTGGGATTTGGAGGTATAAAGAGTTCAAGATGACTAATTCAGGAAAATACCAGCATTCTGAGGATGATTAACCGTTTCACTCTGAAGGAATTCTGGGCTGATTTCTTTGCCACCTCAGACGCTTTGTGGCCTTAAAGGATCAAAGGGATGACAAGGAACTCAAAGAAACAACCCTTAGTTCATATTTATGAGAAAGAAATGGGCGGAGTTCGTGCAGTCAAATGTTTTTAGTGTTGATAGTGTTGCTTAACCCCAAACAGCTTTTAATATATTTAAATACAAAATTAACAGCTAACGCTTTATTGCGACGTAGATTTGCAATCAATATTTTAGGAAGTAATGGACATGTAGGCTGGTAGGATGGCATATTATCTCTAATAGTCCTGAAACTATAGACAGACGTAGGACGTGGGTAAAAACCATTTTACCATGAAGTGAATACTTCTATGATAAGATTCTACTATTTCCGATGTTCACGTGGCTATACCTGGTATGTGGGACCAAAGGTATAAAAACCATGATTCATGAGAAGTCCACTGGCCCATTCGTGGGCACTTATTTCATTATGAATTTATTATTATAAAGTGATTAGAAAACTTTTCATTAAATTTTATGATTGTAAGTATGGTATGAATAAGCATCAAGGATTTAATCTCCGTGGAGACTCATAGGGATGAGTGGTGCAGTGTCATGACTGTACTAGGGGATTAGGGTGGTTGGATAGATTACTATGGAATTTCATGAACTTGGAAGGGATGAGTTCAAGAATGTAAGGTATATCAAGATCGTTAAGGTATATCATAAGCATCTCAATTACTTAATAAAGTTGTTTATAATAATAAAATAAAAATTTTTTGATTAAGAAGTTATAGAAGAGTTAATGTTCTTATCTCTTGACTGTTTGGGGTCACCACGTTAAGAGAAAAAGGTATAACGAAAAATAATTTTTTGAAACCGTGCATTCTAAATCTTACTAATAATAACCTCCAAGTCGGCATGAAGAATGTTTTTTAATGTCATTATTATAGCAATTTTCTACAATACAGTCTATATGTTAAAAGAGGCATTTTGAGAGAAACTAATAAAATTAAGTGTTTTTAGACAATAGCAGTTTTTAAAGAACCCGCTGGTCCCTTTGTTTGAGAAAATGTTTGTATTTCCTTTTCAGAAAGTTTTTGATACGTTGGTGGAAAATTGATGTTCTATTTCCTAACTGATATGTCAATTCCGAATTATAAAAAGAAAAGTAGCCCATGAACTCCGCTGAAGTTTGAAGTTAGTACTAGGCTGTTAGTAAGACACTTGCATCAGTTAGAAGCCTGCTTTCTCTAGTCAAAGGGTAACCTCAATTTTGTTTATATATATTTCCAAAAACTATTGCGAAGGACAACCCACCTCTCAATAGAAAATAAATTACTAATCTACAAAGTTATACATAAGCCAAACTGGACATATAGAGCTATGCTGGACAGCAAAAAAGTCGAACATTAAGCGTGGCCAACCCTTTCAATCAAAAGTCCTCAGAACCTAAATGCCCTTTATTACGTCAGCAACAAAACCATTTATAACGTTCTTAATATAACTTAGATTCTTGAACTCATCCCTGCCAAGTTTATGAAATTCCATAGAAGCCTATCCAACCACCCTAATACCTAGCACAGTCATAACACTGCACCACTCATCCCTATAATCCTCCTCGGAGACTAAAGCGGCAGTGACGCGGCTCATCTCCCGCGCCTATCACCCGGCTCCCAGTGAGCGTGGGGGGACTTCCCAAGACTCCGCAGCCTCTTTCGCATGCAAGGGAGGTGACAACCATGTGGATGCTGTTTGTAAATTCTGTATGAATGAGAATTGTAAATATGTCACGAATGAGAACATTTATTACTTATTGCCCAATAAAAGGCAGGTTATAATTTTATAACAATAGAGTTCTATTGAAAATATATTTCAAAAATACAAATTGGTTGGTAATTTATAATATGTCGGTCGCTAAATGAAAAACAATTCTTCGATTTAATCTGGACACCATTTGAGAGGCAAGTGATTCTCCAAATGAGTATGTTGCATGAACGCTGTTGTCTGAACGAGTCAATGTTATATAATGACTTTGAAAATGAAATACAGCAGTTTTGTATGTTGCTATACCTTTTTTTTATGTATGTTTTTATGAGAGAGAGATAGATAAATAAAGCACCTCAGCAGCTCCCGGACGATCCCGATAAGCCCCGCTTGCCCAGGGAGGATATAGTGGAGCGTAGATAGGCCGGCTAACGTACGAGGGGATAAGTCCACCCTTAATTACCTGACTATAGAGAGGGGCTCTATTACCGACCCGGCCCGGCTTATCTCCGCCATAGGTGTGTAGTCGGAGGATTATCCGATTTATGTCGGGAGGGAAGGAGCTTCAACTTTAATTAAACCAAACCACTAGCGAGCTGTGCTCCGGGCAATCCACCCTCCTCGCTATCTCTAATTAACTTGATAAATATTTGTTTTCCATCTGGGAGCTCTTATCCACTCCCGGCCCGGGGGCGAATTAAGGTGCAGATAAAACTGAATGCTTTTTACTCCATCCAATCCCCGCTTCTGACTAATTCCCTATATTCAACCCACCCCCCCTACCCCAACCTCACTCTGCAGAAATGTGATTGGAATGCATATATTTATATTACATAACATCATTCCAGGAAAATCTAGCTTATTAAAATAACTTCGATTCGAATTAAAGCTACCATGAAATAATGTAAACCAATAGTCACTTTCTAGATATTATGGTATGATTTATGGTAGAGTTATGTGTTTTAATGGGGGCAATAACACGAACAGGCAATTGTTCACGTTGGGAAAACAGTTATAAAATCATTACAGGGACCATCCATTTTTTTTTTTATCCCCAAACCTCTCAAATTTGAAAAATTAAGTAAGAAATCAAATAGACATTATCGGGATAAGTGAAACATTTTTCTAGGAGGGTATATGATGATATATATATATATATGAAGGTAGAGTAAGAAATTAAGAATTTAAGCAAATGCTATTCCTATAAATACTTGACATTAATATTTTGTATATTGGGCGTGGATTATATTATGTTTACTAGGTATAAAGTAGCTTAGGCCTACCGAGGCTTACCTTAACACCTTCAAGGTAGGTATATGTGGTCGTAGAGTAATTACTAGTAACTGAGGAGCTATCAACAGATGTCAATGGTGGTTTGCTAGGTCTCCTAACTCTGGTCTCCTTTCAAAGCGAATAAATCTTTCGCCTTTTACTAAAGTAAAAACTAATTAGGATGTAATATCTGTTATTAGTAAGTTGTTAGGTAGATACTGTCCCGTAGAATTAAGTAAGTACTAAGGCTTAGCAAATAGGTTATTGTTTGGTTAATTACTGTTTGTATGCAGGTTAGTTGTAAATAGGTTGTAGAAAGTAAAACCTAATTAGGATGTAAGCAATATTTGTTATTAGTAGATTGTAAGGTTGTAAGTTTATTGTTATACTGGTAGTTGATAAGATTATTATTAAATTCATTTATTTTTCTATAATTTATCCATAATCCTAAAAATTTGAGAGCTAAGGGGAAAAAAATAAAAATAAAAATAAGATTATTATTACGGGCTAGTAGGGAAACCCCTTTTGAGAAACCGTCCTCTGAAAGGCGTGTAAAAAAAAAAAAGTTTACTAGGGACCTCTAGGGCTTTTGAGCGCTCGTCTTCAAGAGTAACAAATAAAAAAGATTTTTGCCTACCATAGGAGGTTCTATGGTGCCATCTATTCTCTAGTCAGCTTTCGGGATACATTGGACCATGAACTCATTCCCGTGACCTCTTCAATTTGCATCTTATGACCATGCATATAGTTCTTTGCAGAAAAATCTTTGTTATGAATTGAAAAAGTATAAAAATTTACTTTACTGAGCAGTATATTAAACACCATGCAATATTTGAGCTCATTTTTAGAGTTAGAACAAAACATAGCTAATGGGGAGGGGGAGTTGAACCTCGTCGTGCAGCTTCTCGAGACACCTTGTCGACCCATGTTTTCTCGAAAATGGGCAACACTGATTACAATAAAGAAACTTGAAAAAAAAATCTGAGCATATTTAGAGAAAAAGCCTGGCTAGCGACCAATAAAAAAACTCCACCAACAAACAGCATTAATAAGACCAGATCCTTTTACCACTTTGATTTTTAAAGTAATCTAGTATTTAGTGTCTTCCTCTTTTTTGTGAATATGGTCCGTTCGTATCAAGCCGATTGATTTCCATTTCATTAATTTAAAGATTAGGGATAAATTATAATATTTATAACCAAAACTTCAGTCTTCATCTCAATTTTACAGTCCACTTAACATTCCCACTATCGTTTTTCTTTCTAAGCATGTACTGTGACCCCTTGCCTACTTACATTACTACCTTGACAATTACTTTCGCAACTTCTTCCAACGTCGTGGTATTTTCACAGAATGTGGACATGCATTAAAAAAAAGAGGTTGAAAATATCTGTCTACTGGACAACACTGGAGGACTCGCATGAAACTTTTAACCCGGGAAAGATTTAAAAGGCAATGCATGAAAGTTAGACGAAGGGTTGTTGTAAGTTTGAGCGGACGCCGCCGGCTCGAAGGGAGCAAGGAGCAAGGGAGGGCGACACAATTCCGGAACGGGGAAGGCAAAGAGGAAGAGGCGGGGGTGGGGGAATAAAAATAATGGGACGACCGTTTCCCCGCTTTAGACATATATAAGGAGAGATAGGGGAAGGAGCCTAAGATTTGAAATTCAGAAGAGTGATCCTCTTGGGGGTCGTAGCCGCATTGAATCGTAGGCACGACAATGGCACAGCGGGCTTAGGCAAAAAGGAAAAGTTCTCCTGAATACATTATATATATCTGCCTGTATTTGCATCTCTTCCCTGTCTCTCTCTTCTGTTGGCTCTGCCCTTTCCTCTTCCACATCAGCTCCAACCCTTTGTATTTTCCGATCTTGTTTTTTTTCTCTTCTTCTTTCAGTTTGTTTTTATTGGCACGTATAACAGTGTTTGCTTGAAGTTCGGTGGATGATATTCCTTCCCGACTTTTGCACTCTTAGGCTTGTTGCAATTAGAATATATTATCTTTAATTTCTTTATTTTGCTAAAATTACAATATGCCTAATAAGGCAATAAGTAATTGCGATAAATGTTCTCATTCATACAGTATTTACAAACAACCCAGAGACCTCCCAAATCCACATGGTTGTCACCTCCCTCCCCTGCGAAAGAGGAAGCGGAGTCTTGGAAAGTCCCCACTCTCCTTTACCAGATACGAGCCAGTGGAGGCTGATGAAGAACGCGAGTGCCACAATCGCTCATGACATGATTGGAGGAACTGGCCATTGCCAGGGCTCCCACTTTTACGCATTTATAGCAGATCACGGGGCCACTGCTGTTTCAGTCTCCGAGGAGGATTATAGGGATGAGTGGTGCAGTGCATTGACTGTGCTAGGGGATAAGGGTGGTTGGATAGGCTACTATGGAATTTCATAAACTTGAAAGGGATGAGTTCAAGAATGTAAGGTATATTAAGATCGTTATGAAGGGTTTTGTTGCTTACATAATAAGGGGAATTTACTATTGTTCTCAGAACTTTTGATTGAAAGGATTATAATACATTATAAGAAAAAAAAATATAAAGTCAAGGCTCCGATATGGCTGAGAATACTCAAATTTGACGTAATGTTTCCTTGCATTGGGCACTAAAGCACCAATACATATAATCTATCCAGACATCCCGTTATTATCAAAATCATAAAAATTAATGTATTTTCGATACAAAGTAATTCATCATCTAGTTTTATGGAGGTTTCCATACTTTTCCTAATCTGACAACATCTAACGGGGATCGGCGTGTTTCATCTCTCTACTTCCAACTATGGTACAATATTATGCGGTCAATAACTCAAGATCTTGAGAGCGGTCGGAGTCGTGAGTTCGTACGGGTAACTAAAAAGTGTTCATTGAGTTGAATCGCAATGTTCGAGAAATTCAACAAGGTTAATCTTAAATCAGGTATAAATCATTGTCGTAAAGTTTGTAAAATCAAGGAATAGCCCTCAATGAGCTTGTTATCACAAGCTAATTATTAAAATGTTACCAAATTGAGACATTTGGTAATACAATTTATGTTCAATTGCTTTAATTATACTCCGAACAAATTGACCTCTATATTTGTGCAGTAATATTTATTTTTAGATATATATTTCTACTTAAACACGTCTTATTTTAATTATGCAATCTTAAAAAAGTTAGGGGTGAGCGCAAAGTTTTGGTTAAAATCTTTCAAAACGTATGATTCTTTTATAGAATATATAAATGCAAAAAAATCTAATGCTATCGTTATTATGTAATAACTGTACAGAAGTAAATATATAAATTATCTTGTAGATATGAATTTAATTATGTTTTATAGTAATTTCTAATTTTCTAATTAGTCAACAGCTGACTGACTAAGTACATGCTGAAATGAGTAATTAATTTGTAAAATGACTTATTTATCATGTATCATCGTAAAAATAAATAAAAAAATAAGAAATATTATTTATATTTTTGAGTGGTGGGGAGGGTGTGGAAATAGCTTCACCAAATATTTTGAAGTTTATTAATGATTTATTAACTGGCCAACTTTAAATTCAATAAAGTAACAGAATATTTTCTTGATTCAAGTACGTAAGTAAGAGATTTAAATATTTCAATTTAATTTCATTTCGATTCAAAATATAACATGCTTGCATAAGTGCTTATGAAGTATAAAATTTACGCTAACTTTCTACGTTTAAGGGTTACTGATTACTGAAATTGTAAAATACACAACAAAACAATTTAAGATGGAGACCTTTAACTCTCACAAATACATGATAGATTCATGAATTTTTTGTATAAATGAGATACCCTTTGAAGCTAATCGCAGGTAATATTTTTTCACAAATTATGTCACCTCTATTTGCCATAAAATGGTGAGTGGTACTTCCTGTAATTAAAGTTCAGCATTGTCTTGTTAAATATAGGATTTAAATAATGTGAGCTAAGGAAAAGATAAAAATTTAAATTTCCTGGTCAGGAGGAAGGTATGAAGATACAGGGATTCGGTATATTTTTCCTTAGTTGTTTTGAATCGAACTGTAAGGAGCCATTGAAATTCCATGTACCGACTGTGTTTTGGTTGAGGTGTGAACTAACGACATGTTTTGGAGCATCTAAACGAGCATCGTGACATGTCAACACCATAACTAAGTCTGCTAAGAATGTTTACACAACATGTGGATGTATAACACGAGAGCGTAAATAAACATTCTGTCCAATAAATTCACGGGGAGTAGCAGTTTTTTCAGTTAAATATTTTCTATTAAAAAAATTACCTAGGTTTTTTAATTTTTTCAACTGCTATAAAAAATACATCAACATACCATTATTGATTAATAGTATCACCCTTCCTCAATTGGTACGTTTCTTAGTGGGGATAATAATAAATTTCTAGTAATATTACTAATTTAATCATTTAACCATATGCCCTTTAGCATTCTACAACAATTATTTTGAAATGATTCTTGATTAGTCAGGTGCTTTGATGAATGTATTTTGGGATTTGAAAAAATCTAACTTTCTGTTTGTCAAATCTTTATTAAAAGGCGAAATATTTATTCGCTTTAAAAGGAGACCAGAGGTACTGTATGAATGAGCAAGTGAATGAAAATTGTAATTATGGTATGGATGAGATCATTTATCACAATTACTTATGGCCCAATAAGGGAGATTGTAATTTTATAATAATAAAGTTGTTTTATCAGTACTTTTTGTCAAACATACAAATTTATACTTTGAACTGCTGATCCATGTTATTTTTTTTATTTCTCTAAAAGAATCTCCAACTATCAATAAATCTCTATTTGGACGAAAAAAGGTGTAAAAATAAATAAAACAAAATTCTTGGTCTTATACTTTGCATGAATCTCAGCTGGACCTATCCAGCTGTGCTTACGACTTTCTGCCATAAAAATAATTAGAGAAATAAAAATTTTATATGATCGTAGACAACAAAAAAACTATATACTGGCAGGATCGGATCTGTTGATAGTTATGGCAATTAAAATACAATAAAATTGTTAATATAATCATTAAAATTGTTCTTTTCTGGCTATGTAAAAAACTAAACCGAGCCAGAAGGCGTATCTGTCCTTTGGGTTAACGAGTCACAAAAAATGGGCTGAAATGGTTGTTGGGGATCGGCATTGGTTAATGATCAAATTTAGTTATAGACAATGTTTCAACATACTACACATGTCTGCATTAGGTACTTATGAGAGAAGGAGAATGGTGTTGACTCCTTGAAGCAAATAGATTAACTATTCCTCTACTTCACTCACCATCAGTCACACGAGAATACCATCATCCTTTTCACATACGCTTATACTGATGCAGACATACTTAAAGCATGTTGAAACTCCGATTAAAACCCAAGACACATTTTCATCAACCCAAGCCTATCTGCTACCAAACATGTCTACCATTATTTATCACTCACATTGAAATAAATAAATCAATGCTGCTTAAAATGATCGTCCAAGTTCTATCACACTACCATTTTGTTTAATATTCACTGAAAACGGAGCTCAAATGAATTACACAAATGGATTTATTTAACATTTTGTGTTTGATATGCTGGTTTGCGGGCCCGGATTAACCCATATCACAGGTACCCAATAACTGACTTAAAAAAAAAAAATGAGCAAACTTTAGTGCAATGGTACGAACGTGGAGACTTTGAGAAGGCGGGCGTATGAGGTAATGGATGGAGGGCTGATCTCTGAGATCTGGGGCTGCGCCTTTTGAATTCTTATCGCGGCTTTGTGTGCAGCGCCGCCAGCGCTCAACGACGTCGTTACCTCGCCTCCAAGGCACCATTCCCGGAGATCTCCAGCTGCATGATAACTTTATTAAGTTACTTTTCAAATATATTGTTGGCCGTGTCGTTGAATCCTTGATTTCGAGGTTTCTTCACTAAGTCATACGGGATGTAACATGATTATTTAACTGTTTAATCTAAAACAATTCAGTCACTGAGATAAATTCGAAAGTTTTCTGTAAGCAATAAACAAGGTGTAACGTAAATTATAGGGATAGTCGACCTCAAATGCATTCATTCGGGCTGTGGTGCAATTCCGAACAAAGCCGGAGTAAATTTAAATTTAGTATTTTTTTTAAGGTCGTCACGTTTTTTGTTGAATAGAAATTGATAACTGAAAAAATATTTAAGCCAGGTAATATTCAATTGTACCATCCTAAACTAGATGAAACGTTCTTAAAAACCGAGTAGAATTTGCATTTCAAACGCCTCTGTTTTTCGTAAAATCGTGGTTTATTCGGGATTTTTTTTTTATCAGCCTCCTATTGGGCTACAGGTTTCCTACTTTTTTTTATTGTGATAAAATTACAATCTGCCTTATTAGGTAATAATAAATAAACATGTTAGCACGTAATAAATAATTGTGATATATGTTCTCATTTATACCATTTCCCACTATTAGAAAAACTTTCTTTTTTAATAAACTTTAAGTCCATGTTAATCAAGTTGTGGTATGTTACAGAATAAAAAACTAATTAAGTTAGGTAATCTATAGGCATAGCAAACTAGTTTCTAGTAAGATCTAATCTAGTAAGAACTAGAAACGTTCTTAAAAAGCAAGTAGAATTTGTCTTAGTAAAAACCATTTAAAGGGGGATTTCAAATGGCTCTATTTTTCGTAAAAACCAAAAAATGGGTTATTTTTTTTATTAACCTCCGACCAGGCTACAGGTTTCCCACTTTCAGAAAAAAATTCTTGTTTAATAAGCTATAAGCACACGTAAATTAAGCTTTGGCATATTACAGAATAAGCTGAGATTCCGCTCCAGTTTGAAAATACAATTATTTGATGTGAAATTCTGCCTCCTCTAAGTACCGGTGGTTTCAGAAAACATAAATAAATTATTATGATGCCTTTTTTTTTTGTTTTTTCTGTTTCCTGGGATGTAGTGTAATAAACTAATTACTATAATACACAGGAGATAATACACAAGCGATTGAGACAAGGGACCTGCTAATTGAAAGAATATTTTTTCCACATAAGACGTGGACCACCAAAAGTTATGTAATATATATAATCTTATTATTAAAAAATGGTACGTTTAGCAATAACATCCTAAGAACTGTATCTCTTAACTTATAATCAGCTCTATTGTAATTATTAATAACAATTATCCTTTTCCAAACCTGCATTCTGAATAATCTCCCAAGATTTTTCACTAATATCTGTACTATTATCATTACTTTTAACATATTCCTACACAGATAGGCATAAGCAATAGTGTTGGGCACTCATTAGCTAGTAAGCTCTTAGGTTGTAACCATATATAATTGTACCTCTGCGTGTTATACCAAATAAAGTTTCTTTTTCTTTAATTACTGAGCTACAGAAATATAATTGTCATTAGACGATAATTCATTTTATTTTCTGGACTGAAAATGACTAGAGATTGTCTTCAAGGGCAATATTGATCTTATAGTCCCAAGTGAGTAGAAATATTCTTAAAATTGTATCCTTTACGAAGGCTCTATCATCCCTTTCGTCCAATTTCTGTACATCCTTTTCCTATTCTTCTTGATAAAAAGCTTTCCTCTTTATGTAACATTCTTCATTATTAACCACCCGTTAATTCTTCATAGAAGGCACTGCAAGAAGTCACTCAAAATTTACTTTTAATAATTTCCCTTTGGATATTTGTTCGTATCAACCTCGGAGCAGGTTCAGATCAAGACGGATAACCCTGCATTCTTTTTATTGCCGGAATGGTGAAATGGAACAAGACGTTGCTAGTAAATTATTGATGGACACTGCAGTATGAGACAGCTGAAGAATATTGCACACGGAAAACTACTCAATGACCAGACAATTATATTTTATTTATTAACGAAAATAAATGACTTTATAATTTTCATTTTTCTACTCCAAGCTCATTTTTTTTTTAAATATACCTCGTTATCAAATTTAACATGATTAAACTGTTACAAATCTGCATAACCAAACTATCAGATTTGCTTAAGGCAATTATTCCAAATTACTATTTCTCATAATATGTTAAAATTATGAAACCATTACGAATAAATAAACTCTACACATCTCATTATACATAGAAAGTGATGTTAAATTATGGTTACTTCCTGAATAAACAACATGAATGTGAATCTATATCATTAGTCTGTCTCACACATGTCCCTATTAACCAACAGCCAAATGTCTCCAACATTTCCAGAATGGGATCATGCGAAAAGTGGTATACCTCCCTCGAGAGGTTAAAGAACGCTGACCTGCACCGGATGGGGTGCTGTCGGTAAGTGAGTTCATCCGCCGGAGATTCATGAAGTTTTTTGATTCGTTGCAACACCTAACCAACCCAGTGTTTAACACTAGGACCCCACCACCCCTCCCGCATCGATGGCAACAGACTGTCGGGGAAAAATTAGGTTAAGAATTAGTATTTAAGTTACTTATAAGTTTGATCAAAAAGGTGAGCCCATCACCTTTATTAGTCAGTTCAGTCCAGTCAAGTATAATGTGTATCATTATACTTATTTATTCCAATATGTAATTTTTATAAAATAACAAAACCTGTATATAATGTAGCGATGCTACAGGAAATACAAAAATAATTTGTAAGTAGATTCACCTGAGGATCTGTAATTATATATAATTATCTGTAAATTTAAAGAGGCTATGAAAGAAAAAGAAAAAAAAAAATGTCCTTATTGTAACTAAGTTCAGAAAGTATGGCTGTTATTATGTTTAAAAGCAGTTGTCAGAAAGTTTTAAGTCCCCTAAAATAAATAATACTAAAAAGTCAAGTTACATTCTCAATTTCATTCTTAAATTTTTTAAAATTAATTAAGAAAAATCATGTGATTTTTTATTAATGATTTATGTGAAAATTTATTAATTGTAGTATAAATGATAAAAAATCGTATATTAAATCGTAGGTTTTCAGTCATGTCATAACTTGTCAAAAACGAAGCTGATTTACAGCCAGACGATTTGCTGTCGTTTCGCTTTTACTCGATGTCGTTTTTGTCCTTTGTCTGCTTTGAGTGAAATGTCTGTACTCCTTGTTCTTCACTGTTTCTGAGGGTTGTCTTGTCTTTCCGTCTTCATTAGGACTTAGCAGATCATCAAACAAGCTAATTGTTAAGGGAGCATCACCCATGCTTCATTATCAGTAATATACCTTGTCGCCGATAGAATTGTTCTTTCCTTGCTCTCTTCAAGTTTCTGATACTTGATATTTTTACTTCCGTAACACCTAAACCTTTTGGTTTCTTCACAATGATAAGGTTGTTATTTGCAATATTGCATTTGTAAAGTGCAACTTCGTTCACAATTTATGTATCAGCTTCAGATCAGTATTTATATCTATTTGCCTGCCTGTAGAACCATTAGATGAGTTACAAGCATCAGCAGTTATGAGCACTTTGGTTCGGGACATAGGAGCCCTTGGCTTCACATGGACCCTAACATGTTATATACTATATACGTATAATTTTACGGGTTATTACTTTACGCTTATATGCGATAGACACACTGAACAGAAATTATTATATATATTAAATTTACTTGAAGGAAGCTGATAAAATCGACACGAATACATATTTATAATAAATATTTGTTTCTTTACACTATCTATTTTTTTATCTTATTTATTCAATATGTATAACTTGTCTGTAAATTACATCTTACACACGATATATAATGTTAATTATGAAACATGTAGTAAACTGAAAGTTACATTTTGGCGGGATCATTCGCTCATTAAATTTTATTATACATAATTTTAAATTTAATTGGTATTTTTGGCTAAAAATGATGTAGGTTATATTTGTTATTTAACAAAATGATATTAAATCGTGTCAATTCATGTAAAGATTTACCTGTGAATTTTCAGGGGTAAATAAAAATGTAGATCTATTTTATAGCTTGGGTATTGCATGCATATTCAACAGCCATGGAGTGGATACCGAAACAAAACGAATAGGCTACAGGCTATGTATCCTGTAATATATTGTCCTCTCTTTTTCCCCCCCTCACCAGCTAATTAAACGTCAGGATGAAATGTGTATTTCATTAGAGGGTGCCTTAAATCCCAGCGAGGACCTTATTAAAGGAGCCCTCAGTCATGTTTACGAGGATCCTTCCGTGTCAGGATCCTACAGCAGCCGGACCAATTTAAATATCTCCAGGCCGACTTACGACCGTACCGGGATAGCTGGCGTGCCGAGCCCGGAGCGGGATTGTGTCCACGCCTGGTAGAGCTATGTCCTAATTAATGGCAGCTGTAATTCCGAAAAGCAGGAATTCATAACGAGCACGCTTCGGTTTGACACAACAATTTTCTTTGATGCATAAGCCCTCCAAAATTTTCGTTTCATAATTAACATTACATATCTATTCATTATTATAGATGCATTTTACTGAAAAGTTATACATATTAAATAAATAAGACCGTAAACAAACGAATATTTATCATAAATATGTATTAGTGTCGATTCTATCAGCTTGTTCTTAGGCCCTTCAAGTAATATACAATGGGTTAATTTAATGGCCTATACATAACAATTCATGTTTAGTTTCTCTATCGCTTATACGGGTAAAGTTATAATCCATAAAGTTATACTTATATAATATATAAAATGTTAGGGGCCATATCAAGCCATGTAATGGGAATGAAAAAATAAGGCTTTGTAATAGACTTACATCAGTGCTTTTATCTTAAGCTTTTACCTGTAGCGCCGTGGGGGGTGCGAAGGATGGGTAATAATGTCTAAAACAGGGTCGTTATTATGATGGAGGACCAGAAACTTCTGAAATGCGAATCTAATATTCATATATTAATTCATTACCTAGTAAGTTCATGGTGATGCTAGGAAGGTAGACTTTTGATTGAAATGATTGGATCAATATATAGAAACATTACACCTACTATACAAATATATACTATACATTCAAATAGAAAAGTGTAAAGAATAAATAGTATTTGTTCAGAATTTTAGTTATTCAATTGTTTGCAAGGGAGCAAGGTATGCTATAGGCTTTGGTCTGCACCTTGCCCAACCATGTTGAGTGAGTGAAAAGTGGACCATATTTCAGGCCCTCACTGCATATGAATATAGTTAATAAATTAATATACGAATATCAGATTTCTGAAATTCTTGATCTCCATCATAATCACTCTATTTAAGAGATTATTATCCATCCTTGATACCCCACGGTGCTACAGTAAGCTTAAGATAAAAACAATGATATACGTCTATTACAAAGCCTTATTATTTTCATACATTCATTACATACTCCCAAAACATTTCACTGGAAAGCTGTATAATTTAATGTTCTGTGTCCCAATCCTTGATTGATTACAATTTTCTTGCAGTCTGTTCCAACTGGATAAGTTTCTTTTTGCGTGGAGCGACCTTAGGGATTCCCGTTTAAGACCCTTAACACAATAGCGGACCTAAAGCCCACCTAACTTTTATGTTTCCTGTTGGTCACACTTCCATCGTTTCCGTATATAATTGTCATCTGCTGCTCCATAGGTAAGCCCAAACGAAAGTTGACGACGGAGAATAAGCTTACTTCATGTCTAGGGAAAGAAATGTACCACTCAAAGAGACAAAGGATGCTTGTCAGTCAGGGTGATGTTGAGATCTTTTGGATGGTGTTCAGTAATCTTAGAAACGTAGGGACTTATTAGTGTGACAACATTTCAAATATGTTAAGGAATTAAAGACGCTTCAGCATCGGTACATTACCAACAAACGCAGTTTTTCTTTCAAAACAAATTTCAAGCTATTCACAAAACTAATATTTGGATAGTATTTTCATCAAGCCAGTTAACCTCAGCAATGGTAGCTCACGGCATCTCTCCGTAATTTTTTAAGAATCGACAACAGCCGATCGAGCGAATAGGAGCTGCATTTTTTTTTTTATAAAGTGTGAAGACTGCCCTCAGAGAAAAGAGGGGGGACAAAAATCAATCTGAGCTTTAATTTTGTGGAAATGGCGAAAAGGGGAAGTGGAGGCAATGAATAGAAAGCACGGCTTTGGGGATATGTATCGGGTCCCGCTGTTTAAGTGCGAAATTCCAACGCCTGAGGGGGGGCGGCGCCGGAAATTGGAATTCTTTCTAAGTAAGATCTATTGCTATTTAATGTGTGCCACCCCCACCCCTGGGCACCTATGGCAGTTACCACGGCGACAGTAATACCAGTCTTCGCTATATTGCATTCCTATCCATGGGACCTTTGTAGTTGTTTAAATTAAATTGATTTTAAACTTTAGATTATTCAGTATTTCAGTGCTTTTGTTCAAACTGAACATAACTTCAAATAATACAATTCCACGACTAAAAGGACATCAATATCTGTAGTGACCGCTAACTACATAAGATAAATCACCCTATACTCTATTGTATATATATATATATATTGTAAACAAATGTAAATAACATGAACTAAATATATTGTAGACAAATGTAAATAACATGAACAAAATATAAATCATTGTGAATGTGTTAAGCAATAAAAAATACGAGCTGCCAATGAGTTATATGAGCTGGGACACCATCTGTAGTCAGTTATGAGGCCAGATGAGGCCCCAGACTCTCAGCAAAAACCCACCCAGCCTCTGCCAGAGAACAAAGAAACCACACATCATCGGCCACAACAATCTTAATGATGATTGGCTAAGGGCAAGGCCAGAAGGGTATTTAAGCCGGTGGTCTGGCCCCTGTAAATCATTATCCTGGCAACTACCGGCTCGTGGCTACCCCGCTTGAACTCTGAAAACCTGACTGCTTCTTTATCAAAAACCTCTGCATCGCTTCTCTCCTAACCTCGCTATGTTTTAGTCAGACCCCACACCTTCCTAGTGGGAATCTCTGCCTTCGTCTCGCTAAAACTAGCACCTCCTTGGGAGAGACCTCTCCCTCGCGGACGACGGTTGCCGTGGTCCCGCAAATTTTCCTAGCAGCCCTAGCAGCCCTACCAAGTGTGAATTCGTGGTCATTCCAAGACCACATAAACTACCTATAAACCTACCCTGTACCTCTTCTCCTGAACATAGTGCACTGTCGGGGCACATACCTATCAAAATTCAATGGAGTCATGAAACGATTGTACAGGTTATAAACTCAAACAACTCTCCCTTGTCACCAGGGCTAGGGTAACCAGGCACCCCCCTCGTGACGACCCGACAATATCCATCACTTAATAAAATATAAGACTCTCAACTAACAGCTGATTTGTCCCAAAAGATATTTAATCTTCAAAAATAATTAGTCCTGACAAGATAAATAAGCGATGCTATTATTTCTGTCTGTTTAATGAGGAATAATGTGGAAGGCCCACATTGTCACGTGTATTGGGGAAATATGGAATGGATGTATTTTATCCAGGGAGGAAGAATCTTTGCCTCGTGGTTCTCCTTACTGTTAGGGACGAGCGCCGCGTGGATTTTTCCAGTATCTGTTGTAGTGCTTAAAGGACATGGAGGTTTTTTGAAGAGAGGCTCAGAAAGTGCTTAATATTTTCATATTAAAGGTTTTAACCCTCCAGTACAGACCTGAAACCGTTTATAGCGCAATCCTAAAGAAATCAGACCTGAGCAGCTTTTCAGAATCTGCTGGCACTGGTGAACTAATAAGAAGTTTCTCTTCATGAATAAATAAAATAAAAATTATCTGAAACCTGATGACAACTCGTGTCAGTGGAATAGCAAGGTGATGTCTCGTAACTCACAGTAGCAGGAACAGAAGTCCCGCGATGAAACTTGTTACTCAATCCGCTGTGGACCTTCGTGGGGGAAGGGAAAAATAAAAAAAAATGTAATCTAGACCTCTCTTCTAAGCCACTTATGTTCCCAAATCTACTATCTTCAAATATTTACCACAATCAAAGTTCACTATTTTAGTTAGTGGCATTTCTCACGGCATCCTCGTGTTCAATACAATTTCAAATCGTTGAGCCCCATATATTTAACGTTATCAAACTTCTTTAGCATAATTCATTTGTATGTGGTTACAACCCAAATGAGAGTTACATGGTAATGTTTATTAAATATAATAAACTTACTAGATTCGGGAAGCATGCTGATCATGTTATCCTGGAACACACAATATCGGATGGCGAGTGCGATACCGAGCTTGGAGGCTCCGTGAGTGCGTGCAGTACAAAGGATGTCATTTGTCGAATAATGTACTCTGCTGAAGTTGTTCACAATGATAAAGAGATATGTCCTTTGAATCTAGAGATATGCCCTTTGAATCTAGATATATGTCCTTTAAATCTAGAGATATGTACTTTGAATCTAGATATATGTCCTTTAAATCTAGAGATATGTCCTTTGAATCTAGAGATAATGGAGTTTGGAATATATCGGGATAATTTATGGGGATTGAAACAACACCGCCTGGCAAGATATTCAGTGGGTTCAGGCACACTCAGAAGAGCAGGCAAGAACACTTGAAAACTGTTTAGTAAACGTATTTGTTTCCTGTGCACACTATATTATACAATAATTCTCATAATTAAATTTAATGTAAAGTTTAAAAAGTAAATAATTTTGTACAAGTGTATGGATTAAGCTTCGGAAAGTAGAGAAAACTAATATTTTTGAAAACCATAACACAATAATGGCTACCGTTAAAGCCCCTTAACACAGGTGAACTTTGAGTAGTTCAGTCATTTACCTCCACGCTAAGTGGATTAACTCTAAAATAAAGAACAGGAAAAAAAAATTAAAATTATGACGATAATATCTTCTAAGCTGCGGTAAAGTAGGATATTAAAAAAAATTTTAAGCAGACTAAAAGCTCATTATCGTAAAACAAAAACGTGAGGGGGGGGACGTTGCCGTAGAGAGTTGGGGGTTATAATCGGCCGCTTAACGCCGCCAACAAATCCCTTATATGGTGTTTGCAAAAGCGACAAAATAGGGGTTGAGATACCACGGCCCTGTTGGCTTTTACAAATGGTCCAATAAAACACAGCGGAAAGTTTTTCCCGCTTGTTCAGGCGCAAACAGAACGTGTCCGGGAATTAAGTGACTTTTTAATTGGAAGGATAAATCGGATAAGTAGTTTCCACCCTCAGCAAGCAGCCCTTCTACCTTAGCATAGCCTGCCTAGGTATGCCTTTAAACCGCCATCCTGGCCTACTGGGCAATCTCCCTTGCTCATGCAGCAATGGAGTTAAGTTCATCTTTTAGCCCAAATCCTGCCAATATCATTTAATAAAATAATATTCAGACAAAACTATAACTGTTGCCTATCCATGAAAGAGTGTTTAAATATCAATCGCAGTTTTTCTAACCGGTATACTACACTTTGTCTTATTGTATACACCCCCCTTTTGATATTTTTCAATTTTTTTTTAAAATCTTCTTAAAAATTTTAATTTCTTAAAATTCGATGAAAATTACCATCTTCCCAAGAACGGGAATTGATGAATGTGATAAAACATTACATTTATAACGTAAAAAATATACAGCTATTTTGTCTCACACAAAAACACCTAAATTTCACTCTCTGTTGTGCCAATAAAAGTTATTATCGTACAAAATATAAATCCAAATTTGGTAATTATTGAAAAAAAGTTTCTATTTTGTGCTTCAGGTCATTTACATTCATCATTTTTCAGGTTACCTACGTAGGGGTATAAAATTCATAAAATCATTTACGCATTGCGAATAGGCCATTTTATATATAACGCCATTCTGAAGATGGCATATTCCCAAGAAATTCTATTGGGACGTTTCAGAACTGAATGAAATGTATTCTTTTATTTTTACAGTTGAAAAATCGAACTGGGTTGTCGAATGAATAAAAAATAGGAGAAAGTAGGAAAGTTAACAATACTAAGCCCAGCCGGGGCCCAGATGACACCGCAGCCCCACTTATGGTGTTTTTTTTTTTCTTTCTAAACCCCTTGAATTTAATACAATATGTGAAAAATGAACAAAATAAATGAACAAGAATTGACAGTTCTCTCCTCATTCTGCTATGCGCAGATGCATTTGAAGGAGGCTGGGTTACATTTTTTTTTTCTTTCATAGTCCCTTTAAATTTCCAGATAATTATAGATCCTCAGGTGAATCTATTTACAAATTATTTTGTATTTCCTGTAGCATCACTACATTATATACAGGTTTTGTTATTTTATAGAAATTATATAATGAATAAACAAGTATAATGATATACATTATACTTGACTGGACTGAACTGACTAATAAAGGTGATGGGCCTTTTTGATCAACCTTAAAACTAACTTACATACTAATTCTTATCCTAATTTTCCCCAACTGGGTTACATAAATTAGATTTGAGGTTAAAAGTTAAAACATGTATACAATTTTAGGTGATGGGGCTCACCCTCAGTTTGACAATGTGGGAGAACAACTTACAAACTAAAACCTAAACCTAGAGCCTAAGACTAAAGCGTTCCAGCCGCGACAGCGTCCTGCCATCGTTGGGGGAACGGAGCGGTTAGGGAGGTCCGATATTACCCAGCAGTCATGATGGCAATGAAAAGTCTGAAGTAAAACTTATGGTGTAGGCTGGAACCAGCAGTTCTAATACTCATGACAAAACTCGGTCCCTCCCCAGTTCCTTGCAGTCAGCCCTATAATGTGAGGCCAGAAGTGTAAAATCTTGAATGAAAGTCAATCCCTTTGAAAAGAAACCATGTACTTGCAACTCGGTTTTCCAAACATATAAGAAATACTTTAGCAATCCAAATTAAAGGGTATTGTGAGGCAAATGATGGGTAAATGATAAAGATATTGGTTTACGATTTGTATAAACAATCTATACATGTCTGTAATACTGACTAATGGATGAATAAATAACCTGAAAAATAAAAATGTTTATTCAATCGAATAATAATTACTCATCGTAGATTTTCGCTATGTTTGAGGATAAAATAGGAAAATCAAATTTTCCCAACGTTTTTCCCCGATAGTAGAACGGTAACTGATAACTAACTGCTTAGCCCGGCAAGTTTTTAATTGAATATATAAATTGCACTAGGAGGTGAGGTAAGCTAGCCTAGTGCCACAGGCAGGTATCTCATTTAGATACAAGTTATGGTATTAATTAAAACTCAAGCTTTAATTTTGGACCCCAGGGGGATGTGAGCTCGGTTAAGTTTTGAGGTTAGAGTTCTGTATTTATTCTCAAGTCCGTGCTCAAAAGAGGGGGACTTAGAAGGTAGTTGGTAAACTTCAGCGTTGTCGGGGTTTATCTTTACTGTCACTTCCTCGCGGTACAGTCCCCTCCTCCTCCTCTTCTCGGCGGTACACTTACCTTCATAACGTCTTCCCTTTATGACCTCCGGTATCGGCAATGTTCCAGCTGTACTTGTTGCCAACTTTTGGCTTATTCACATTAGGGAAGCTAACAAATTTATCGCTGAACAAATTGTTCTGCTATTTGATTGGATAAAAGCTATTTTAATCGGGATTGTGCACAAAAATTTTCATTGATCTTCTCAACATTTTAAGGGCAGAAAATAATGCTAACCAATAGGATGTCGCCTACATATGTTTAAGATTTAAGATAAATCCAATAAATCATTCTTCTACAAGGTCACAAAACCTTTGGTCTTTCCGAACATCTTCAGGTACTTTCTTCTCATTTCCGATCTCCTTCTGCTCTCCTACTTCTGCGTTCATGAGACATCAAATCAACACAGAAATTTCAGGATGAACACTAGCCCCCCCAACTGTTTATAGGAAAACCATCTAGAGTTATATAATGCTAAGAATATTGTCATCCTAATATTATATATAAGGCTAAAAGCTCCTTCTAGTGTATACCTGCCTCGTGACTTCATGGAAGTCACTGATATTTTTAACTAAGTGACCGCATCCTTCCTAGGCCTAGCTCCCTCTTCCCGAAACTGCCCTACCCTTATACATATGTGTCTCAGCAGTCCCCACTTGTATTCCCAGGCACTAATCCCTAAACATCCCATCCAGTATGTAGTATGATAACTCTTAATATTTGTAAATACCAGTGTTTTGCTTGTACTTCATAATAAAGCTTTTCTTTCATTTCTTTTAAAATACTCTCCTCTACAAAGAATATTTAACTTAGGACGCGTATATCATCTGTAACATCCAGACATTAGATACTCTTCTACGTGAACACATGAACTAAAGAAATAGGACTTACTGAAAATCTTACTAGGATGGCCCAATGGTTTATTATGGCTTTGGTGTCGTAAATTTAAGTCTTGTACCCCCCCTCCTAACTAAATTATTGTACTTTTCAAAACTGGTTGCTGGCTGGTATAAATCTGATAGCTCCTCAAAGACCTGTGTCTTACTTTTTCTATTTTATTTCTAAAATGAGTAGAGAAATGGAGACGCCTATCCATTTTTATAGCCAGATAGTGCATTGAGAAAGCTGGTGAGTTGTGACATCTTCTTCTGCTCTCAGTTTTTATCCAACCATCCCAAGCGTGATCGCTTCACCGTTTCGTGTGTGCCTTCATATGAATTTGGGGCTAGGAAATTTGTTGCGTTGAAGTTTTATTCGGCATCTCCACACAAGGTTTGTTTTAACTGTCACAGGGGTCATCGTGTTTTTCTTATCCAGTCTTCTCAACCTTTTCCCCTAATTACCTATTTTTCATACGCATCGATCAAAGCTTCTCTTCCACGCCATCTTTTTCAAGGGTAACAGTATCAATATTCGCACTGCCACTTCATTCGTAAGATATTATTTTTAGGTCCGGGATTCCACTTATATTGTTATATAAAACCACATAAATCATCAGAATCATATTATTAACAGTTTAAAACATACAACAGTATGATATATTACCATCGCTTAACCTCTGACGAAATGTATGTGAGGGCTTCCGAATATTCCTGATTTATTGGAAGCCAAACTAAATTGACTACTTGTTTCATTCAATCAGCTTGATAACCATTAGTTTCTTAGTATGAATAATGAAGAGTCGTTTTGGTTTAGTCGTATTTATTAATACTTATTTATCTTCTGCTTTCAGATCTTGATTGTGGAACGTCATTTGCTAGAAGAATCCTCACAAATGGCTTCCTGAAATCGATGAGAATTGATTTAATCGTCGTTCTGTAGCGTAAGGAAGTGTTGTACCCCACTTGGGAGGAGATAGGAGCGGAGAGCCTAAGCCGATGCAATAGCGGACACTGGAGAACGACCGGGTGAATTTATCGGGAGGAGCGGAGGACCACAGGATAAGGCCGGATAGAGCGGTCCCCAGGGAGCTGATAGCACCGCGAGGAAATTGCTCACCTAACTCACACCCCAGCGTCTGACCTTTTCTAGGCAGCCGTCTTCTCAACTCCTTCTCTTATCCGTATCTTGTCTTCTCCTTCCAGTAGCAGTACCTTCCAGTTAGTGTCCTTCATTTATAGATGTTTGGCGGGTGATTTCTATGAAAAATATATTACATTGTCTTCAAAAAATATCCCTACTGCCCCAACTAAATCTACCTTCGCCATCTAGAATTAGGGAGAATTTTTATATGTATTTCTGTATTGAAGTTTATAAATTCTATCAATGCAGTGATTTTACGTTTTTATGGTCTTGTTAATTCTTCGGGGGGGGGGTTGAGGAGGAGGAGGATCATTAGCCATAAACCACTTGACCTATCACTAAGTCCTGTTGCTGACAGAACAGAGTATACAGCAATACAAAGTGTTGGATTGCAAGAGGTCAAGAGGCAACCTCTGCCTTAGGCTTCTCTCGAGGTTACAATAAATGGGACGGAAGTACTGAGCATTAGCTTACGAAGACACATCAAGTTCTTTGACTCGATGAAACATAGCCAAAACCCTCTATTCCGAGCCATGACACCCCCACCACTACCTGCAAGATGGCAACTCTCTAGATCTGGTGGCAGAATAAATGGTGGCGATCACGGCGCTTGGCCCACCAACAACAAGCATCTAACGAGCACTCATCACTAGATGCCTAGAGAGACTTTAGGCCCAGCCACCAGTGGATTCTCACCACTGTACCGCAACAATCAACCTCTACCGAGCCTTCCCACACTCCTTAATTCCCTCACTCCTCCTTCAAGCAGGTACTCCTAGTACAAGGATCCGCTTAACCCAAATATTCCTTTATGTTTCCCTCATCCTTAATCTTATAATCTAAGAGCTAAGAACAAACAAAGAAAAAAAAGCATTTGCTTACGGATTAGAATGGCCAGGGAGGTGGGAATGGAAGTTCTAGTAGTGGAAGGTAGCTAGATCTTGAATGAATCCGCGTGATCCTGCACTAAGATCGACGTGAAGGATTGGGTACGATTGTTGGAGGAGCATTCTGGAATACAAGGGAATGGATGTGAGGAATATTGGACGCCTCGACACTCTCCCAGAAGTCAATAACGTGGACCAGGAAGGTTGACGTATGGTTGGGTAAATCATTCTCTCGTGTTCTTTTGTTATTTTTGAACGATCGTTCGTTAGGTGGAGAAATAGTTTGAATCGTGTGCTGGTTTCAATTCCTTCTTTTCATCTGATGTCACGCAATAGTACAACTAACCAGATAAATAGAACACTTTTTCTAGGCACTCATTATCTCCCATTCCAGCAACGTGACATTCTCTATGAATTGGTAAACAGAAAATCTAAGAAAAATGAACATTTCCCTGAACTAAGACACCAACAGAGTCTAGTGAAAGTTCCAGGTATGACCACGTGTTGAAAAACTACTTGAAGAATAATTTTAGTACGTCCAAATGTAAAATATTGATAGTATTCCAGGAAAATAAATTTTCCTGACTCTTCAAAATAATATAAGCCACAACATATATAATAATTTAGGAACCTCTAATTCAGTATGGCTACTCCATAGACAGAATTTCTCATTAACATGGGTGTATGACAGAAAGGCATATTGAGCCTTTAGCTCTTAATCAATCTTATGGATGGTCTTGTAGTACGAGAACTCTCGCGTAGTTCTGAAAATTTACAACTGTGAAAATATGCAGCAATTTGTTACTAGAAACAGTTTTGAGGCAACCATTTTTTTTTTTTTTTTTTTGCATCCCCATGAACGAAATAAGGAAAGCTTGGGAAAAGGCAATATCCTTTAGATAACCTTTCATTTCTGCTAAAGATGGATATTGTTAGGAATATTACAATGTAAACAATAATGTCTATTTCATATTTTTGATTTAATTGTGACGGACACTTATAACAATGGTTCCCAACAGTTATCAGATATTATCAAACAGATTTAAGATATGAAAATCACAAACCTGTAGTTAAACCAAAGTTAAAAAACGTTGGGTTACGAAAAGAAACTTTAGAAAACAACTGCATGAGATCCACAATCCATGCTAGCAAAGCTGCGCGGGTAAGCCCAGGCTGCTCCATCCGGTGGTCAAATGGTTAGTTATTAAGCAATAGGATGTAGGCAAAAAATGGACTATTGTTCAATTAGTTAATGAGTAAAGTGCAAATCGTTATGACTGGACGATCCAAGCCTTCTTGAGTACGAGAAGCCAACGGTTTGGCTCCACTAATGGACCCCTGGTTAGCAGTAAGTCAGACTTGGGACTTGGTGGAAAGGGCGGGGCCTCCTTGCGACTTTATTACATCGGAACAGAACTCTCCTTGGGAGTTATTGTTATAGGGTTATTGTTTCAGGTTTAATGGAGTTAGGAGGAGTTATTGAGGCCGGCGGGGGAGACTTAGGCCCCGGCTAGGATATCACCGCCATTCTGTCCACGTAGCTCTACTAAATCCGATCGCCTCCCCCCTCCCCCCTCAGGAGCCGATAAAAAATAATTTAACTCCTCCAGCTCCGGGTTAAGGGGGGACGTTAAGATCTTCCCAATTTCTTCGGGGATATTGCCTCGGAGGCCTTACCAGAACTCGAGGGAAAAACGCATTAAGTATAATTTTCGGCTTATCTGGATTTACGCTCGCCCTATACCTACCCTATCGAGGGAGCTTTTGAATATATATTTCAACACCACTTGGGATATCCCTGATCAAAATATATTTATTCTAAAGGTAGAATACATTTAAAGGGTTTTCCTATCACTACCACTATAATATTCGGTTAATTAAAATATGATTGTACTGATATATGATACTTAACGCCAATCGACTAGGAGCCTAATTTTCATTATTAGTAAAGGACAATTTTTTAGAGTTTTAAAAATATTCCATTCTACCAAAATATTTCTATTTTATTAACTAAAATACATAATTGAAGCTATGCTTGTAGGAAAAAGGAATCATTGATTGCACCACATAAATATATTTTAAACAAAGCCTATACGTAAAGAAAAGTTAGTTAAACCTTATCATTAAAATGCAGAAATTATCGTTATACTGCGAAGGTGATGTATTTGTTCGTGAAACTCGGTAGATTTCTTTGTATTTACACCCGAGTGAGGATTAATAGAAATGAAATAAGACAATTTATTATATATTTATTTTATTTGTCCCAAACTTTCTGCTGAGAGATGCTTTTTTTTTTTTGTTTTATAACTATATTTATTGGTAGTATAAAACGAAAATTAGTGTTTAGATACTTCTTGAAAGGTTAAGAAACAGACGTTAAGACAATCTGTGATTTACAAAAAGAAACTTTAGAAAAATTTTAAGTATGAATTCCACAAATCCATGCTAGCAAAGCTGCGCGGGTAAGAACTAGTTTAATGAACATATAAATAACAAATATAATCAGTTTATATGTGGATAACAAAAAACAAAAACAATATTCTATCTCCATAGTGAACAATTTCTATAAAGCAAATAAATTTCATTTTCAGATAACTACTAATTTGAAAAAATTAACAACCCTATCTAAGAGGGCAATATACACTGACATGCAAAAAATTCCACCCACTTGTAAAAAAATTGTATTTGTATGTAATACTAATTGAAAAATAACCATTTTTATCCTAAAAGAAATTAATGACAGGATCATTTAATAGCGCGTATTTCCTCCTCTTGCCTTTATTACTTCTTGAAGACGCCTCGGCATACTTTCCCCCAGTAGGGAAATGTCCCTTTGCTGGAGGTTAGCTCATTCTTCCCGAAGAGCCCTTTCAAGGTCCTGCAGTGTATCAGGAAGTGCTGAACGCGCTCTTATTCGTCTTCCGAGGTTATCCCATGAATGCTCGACAGGGTTCAAATCTGGAGAACGTGCTGGCCAGGCTAAGACCTCAATGTTGTGCTGAGGAAGGAACGTCTGTACTATGCGAGCGACATGTGGACGTGCATTAGAAATGTATGATCGCTGATTTCGATGAGGATAGGCAACACATGAGGTTCCAAAATCTCATCTACATAGCGAGTGACCGTCAAAGACCTCCCACAAACAACCAATTCTGTGCGGCACTCCATTGAAATCACAGCCCACTCCATTAAGGAACCACGTTGAAAAGGTTGGCTCTGGGTGAAATTACAGGCTGCATACCTTTCATTTCTTCTTCTTCACACCGTTTCACGCCTGTCTGGAGATCGTAGAGCAAATCTTGATTCATCTGTAAAAAGTACAGCACACCATTCGTCCATAGTCCAATGACTGTGTTCTCGAGCAAAAGCCAGCCGTGTAACTCTGTGAGTTCTGGTCAATTCTGGTCCTCTTACTAGGCGAAAAGCCATTAGTCCATACTCATTTAATCTTCTCCGAGTAGTACGTTCAAAAATTTGCACCTCGAACTTCGAAAGTAAGATTGATAAGAAACCGGTAATCCTGTGGTTCTGTTGCCCTAAGCCGCCCAGAACCGGCCTTTCTAAGGTAAGACCCAGTTTCTCGAAAACGCCTCACGGCGTCTCGTAGAGTTTCATAGGGAATTCCGATGGCATTAGCTGCATATCTAATGGAACGTCCATCATCAATAAGTGCCACACCACGTGCAACATCCTCTGCACGAAGAGGCATTTTTAAACTTAAAATATCTAGAAAATTAATATTGAGAAAATTAAAATATCGAAGCCGAAAACTAAGAAATTTGCTGCACCAGAACGCAAATGACACCGAATAAACCTTTTTAATTCCATGGAAAGTAAATATTGGGAACGACATTCCTTTAATTGAATTAAGGATTATTCTCTATATTGACATTTCTAATTGAAAAAAAAACAAAAAAAAAACATATTTATTCATAAAAAATATTGACCAATCCAAAGCAGAAATATTTTGAGATGAAAACATGAAAAAATCAGGAGGGTGGAATTTTTTGCCTGTCAGTGTATAATTGTACAAGATTAATGATACAAGATCGCATTCACAGCATATGCCGTATATACAATAAATATTAGAGCAATATATGCATATATACACAGCCTAAGGATCCTATAATTCACCCCTACAACTGTCGCCCAACGCTTTTATGTTACTAAAAATCAAAACCATACCTTGCGTAGCTTTGAAGAAAATTCAAGTTCAATTTTAAGGTTCTTCCAATATAAAATTCGTTACAAATATAACAGCAGAGTCCGCTAAAACGTCAAAATGAAATAACACTTTGCGAAGCTAGTGAGACGAAATCAAAACCAGCAAAGGGTCATTGGAGAGAGGCCGACCGCCCTACGAGGACAATACTGCCGAAAACAGGACCGAAAGACACCAGTAAACGTCCAAGAATGGGATGTAGAGGCAGATATTGGTTTTGTCTTCCCTTATTGCGCCCTTCCTCTGGCAATACTCGCCTTACATGTGTTGCCTAATTTATCGTTTCTCTTTTTATTCCGTCTTTCACCCCCCTCCGCCCTAATATCCGGGCTTGGAGTACGTTAGCAGCATCTGGCTTCTCTCTATAATTGCAGTCTTGGCAGCCTCTTCCTTCTTCTCCCGCCTTATGAGCCCACTCTAATGGCTCAGCATTAAATTGCAGAAAATATTAGCAATTTAATTTGTAATACAATAAATTGTACAATAAGGAAAGAGTGTTCCGTAGAATCAAACTTCAAAAATAAATTCTCCGTTATACTGCGAATATAGCTTTGAGCTATAAATGAGTTTACAGTTGGAGTATTGGCTTGCGTTGATGATAGAGGATTGTTTGGTTTTTATCAGATTTGTTTCAACATTTCGACATAACCTGAATGTATGCATTAGGCAGGAGAAGGATCGAGTTGACCAAATGTCTTAAACAGTTCACAGCATGTTAACTGTCATGAGTAAACTTAATTTAACAAAGCAACTCATTTTTATCAGCCCAATTCGTTCTACCGACCGACACTTCAACTCATTTATCGACGGGTATTTTCAAGATTAATGAAGTTTTTGCAAAAACAGTAACACAGCTGACGTTTACAGCTCGTACTTCTCTTCTGTAGTACGCGAAGTAGGAACTAAAAAAAACAACGAAGTAGTCCGTAAATTTGATTCAGGTCATACGGTAGTTACCAGTATTAATTGTTCATTCCATCAAGATTGAGATAACACTCAAAATCTAAACATATAAAAAACATCTGCCTACCATAAACGCCATGCCATAATTACTAGAATAGCCCATACACCTTGTGCCAATATTTGAAATATTCTCAATCGATTAAAAAAATACATTCTTTAATTATTCCTATGATGTTTGCTAAGTCATTATTTTTATTTATTTATCCCAATATTGCCATTCAGTGTTCGCCTCATACTCTCCATTATTTTCCTTTGTGCCGCACTTCCCAAACTTTTTAAGTGGTCAGTACTGATAATTTTTTTTTTTAATTCAAACAGCTAAATCACTTTCCGAAATACGAATATTGTTGAAATATGAGTTTCCTGGCCAATAACTGTGTTGATTGCTCTAAGTTAGAAATGTTAATTTGAAACTTGTTCATCAAATGCTGCATACTCGTGATGAATATGTTTTAAAATTATTAATTGTGATATGATACTATTTGAACTCTCTGGATCTCTTCCTGAATATACGTGCACAAGTATGCTTCTTATTTAAGATTGGTTCCTTAGTTTTTTTTTTGTTTAGAATTAATCGTAAAAGGTATAATAATAAGTGGCACCAAAATAGTATCAGTGAATAAATTCAATTTTCTAATGACAATTTCAAAAAAATAATATGCTGGTGGGTTTCTACATACATTACTGTTGACAGATATTTTTTTGGATTTCGATCAATACACAAGAAGTTTTATTGTGAACTTTAATTACACATGATCTTTCGAGAGAACATAAGGGTCGAAATTTGACATTTCTCGCCTACTCGTTAAGTCTAAAGGTCTCAATGAGTCTCGTGGGAAGAAGAGGCAATTATTGTTTTTGAACAGAAAACACAAATTTTACAGAAGATGCTTACACGAGGCACTTTGAACAACAATAATTTTTAGCAATAAATAAAGCACATAATAAGAAATTATATAATAGGCAATGGTTGAAAAATTGTCTAAGAATTCGATAAATGTCTCATATTTTCTGCGACCTTTTAAAATTTTTTCTTATTGGTGAAAATTTCAAAACAAATAGTCCTTCTACGCCAATCTGTTCAATCAATTAATGCCAAAAGTATTTAAATAGCTAAGTAATTTTACATATTACATTCAGAACTAAACGCTTGAATCTGCAATAATATTGATAAATATAAGCCTTGTAGCTCACTTCTCTGTTCTTAATTATTGACATCGATATGACTTGATACATTAAATTGATCGCATCAGCTACATTTAACCTGTTTCCGTTAATCAATAAAATACCCAGACTGAATTAATCATTAGCTTACGCAGGGTACAATTACCCCATCACTAGTCAGTTCAGTCCAGTCAAGTATAATGTGTATCATTATACGTGTTTATTCCATTATATAATTTTTATAAAATAACAAAACCTGTATATAATATAGCGACGCTAAAGGAAATACAAAAATAATTTGTAAATAGATTCGCCTGGGGATCTATCTACAAATTAACTTTATATCCCTTTAAATTAACAAATAATATATAATTATATATGAATTTAAAGAGGCTAGAAGAAAAAAAAGGAGGTACAATTAAAACAGGCATTCATCAATCCAGGTAGATAGTGCAAAATAAGTTTCTATGAGTAATACTTGACCAATCAAGATACATTACTATGGTCAAGTTGAAGGTCGTGTTCAAAGCCGGTAAGAGAGGAGATTTTACAAATCAATGACGATAAAATTTATATATAGTGAAAAACTATTACATTAACATGCTCCTAACATAAGAAATTAATTAACAAAAAATAAATTATTCATCCATAACAGCTTTTCTTTTAGCATATATTTTTTGTTTATTTATTCTTTTTGTCGTTTTTTTATTTATGTTTTCTTCTGAACTTAAATCTATCTGTAATTCAATGGAGTCTTTATTTGTATTCAAGAGCAATGGAGTTAGTTTTCTTTTTCTTTTTTTTTTTAAACTAAGTGTAAAGCTCATGTTTATTTTTATTATGTTAATATTGGAAATAAATTTAATAGAAAAAAATGAATTGTGACAGAATTACCCACAGGCGATTTTGAAATACTTTCATTATTTCAAATCCGAAAAACTTTCGGAAAATGATTGATATTAATTGTCTTATTTGATTTAGTTTTTTAAATCCGGAGGCAAATAAAAGCCTCTTTCTCAGAATGACTATGTAGCAGCTTAACTTCATTAAACGTATAAAACTATTATATATAGTTTAATTCAAAATTTTAGTAAGATGTATTTTATATTGTTGCCTTTACAACGATATTTATTTATTACCAATTAATGTCAGATGATTATAACAATTTAGCATATTATCCGGACACTTGGTCATTTTTGGACTTATAAGGACGATAAGACCTAGGCCCTCCATACAGCGACTTTGTCTCCTGCTGCCCGAGGCAAGTTCTCCCTTCCCCTGGGATTAAGCAAATTAGATTTATCTGCATACTAACCGGCTGTCTGTTGGGGGGGGGGAGGATTTGGGGTGAAACTCGAAGCCCCGTTTATGACTAGGTGTAAATTTCTGGCTTAAGCCCCCAGGGCACAGTTGAAGGAGTCGAGGGAAGATGGCCAACATACTAATAGGGAGGGCAGTTAAAAACTTTGGTGGGGCTTCGGTTAAACCGACGGTTAAATTAAGCCCTTGTCTTAGCCCCGGGGCTTGCAAAACTTTAACTAATCCTAACCCCCCCACCTCCGAACGCCAGAAGCCTCACCTCTGAGCTTTGTTAATCCCAAGACTTTCGCCGCGATTCATGGCCTTCAGCTATGGAGGATGCTATCTTGCCAGAACTGCGATTAAATCATCCAATTAGCATTTATTGAATCATAAAAAACATGATAAAATATCAGCTAGGACGTACATATTCATAGAACAAGATCTATAGCAATGAGTGAAATGTATCTGTTTCAAAAAAAGTACTTGCATAAACAGACAATGTTAAAATAATAATGACACAACATGTAAAACATGCAAACGTGATTGTTCTAACACATAACAATATCGAACATACAACGATAATAAATAAATGAATATTTTCCTAAACTAAGTCTTATTATTATTACATAGTCTTATCAACGTTGGCTACCATTGTTCAAATAATATTTTAACAACATTGTAAGATTAACTAGTTATTTTACTGTTCTGGTCCTTGTTAAATAAATATTCTTGTTTCTGTTCTATGTTCCAGAGATAAAGATGAACAGCCAAGTCTGTTGTAAAAAAACTAATTGAGGGAAGACGTTTATTGATTCATTGAAAAAAACACATCCCACAACTGACGTAAGTTATAAATAGAAAATTGAATATAACTAGTAATAAAATCTCTAAAAGCATTCCGATTCAGAGTTTTTAGAGTTTTTAGAGTTTTGAGTCGTTCCTGATCGTTATCGTCTCGAGTGTGTAAGTAACATTTGATGTACTTAAAGATACTTTCATACGAAATTTTATTCTTAAAACATGTTTCATGATTTCATGTTTTGTTATGTGCCCATATTTTCCACATGCATTGCTATTCACATTTTATAAATGTACAAAGATGAGTTATATGTTATGGAACTCCAATGGAACTAGAAAATTATAAACTTTCATCGTAAATACTGGTCCATTTTAATCGAAATTGAGTAAATTGTAATATGGGAAACAATCGTCAATAAATATTTTTGATAAAGATTAAAGTAGAGCGCTTAAATTTCCAAAAAATGCAATATTATCTTTTAGAATTTTGATTAAAAAAACAAAAAATAAAGGTTGTAATATTTACTAATTTAGTTACTTTTTTCCCCCAATGAATGCCATTTGCACTCTCGCATTTTGCATTATCGTATTTTATGTCCATTTTTGAAGAGTCACTGGCAGATAGCAGCACTGCAAATCTACTGGCCTATTCACATCATGGTATATTCATACTGAAACGATGTATTCTTCTACGGATTGTAATAGACGCAATGGCTCGAGACGAATTGTGGTGATGAAATAACTGATATTAATTGGACAAAAAGATAGTTAGACACACGCGTGCGCCAACGGAAGAACAACTCAAGCGTGTGCTTAGTCCTACTCTAAACTACGCTTGAGTACAGTGCCAACAGACAGACAGACATTATGTATTTTATTTATTGGGGACAAGGCCACGTGGCGAGGCCACCACATATGCTCCTCCACCGCCACCCCTGAGGCCGCGTGCCTTCCGCAAGAAGAAGAACCGAGGTGCCAGTAATGTTTTTATTGGCCCAATAACAGGAGCCATTGTGTGACGTTTTATGGCCGCTCAACTGCTTAGGTCCCTAGTGACGATGGCTCGTTAGCATTCAGCTGTCTGGTGCCTGAGTCCATCCCCTCTGCAGTCGGTGTAACGATCTGCCCTGGTTTTGGAAATGCTGCACAGTCTGTTGTTCTTAAGGCCACTGACCACTAATACCAAATTACCATCACGTCATTATAACAGTTTTGAAGGGAGATTTCATCTACTAATTCACAATACGAAATTCGTGCTTCTAAGCATCATCCAAGGACAAGATAAGAACCTAGAGAGGGTAACATACGAACAAACTTACCAAGTTACAACTGTCGTCAGTCACTTATAGTAGTCATGATGGAACGAAGAGATTGGTGAGAGGGTTAACTCGTTCCATTGAAGTAAACAAAGTTAAAAGACACACAAGCCGACGAAAAAACAGTAACCACATTTTAGATACCGTGTCACCAATGAGTGACTTGTGCGAGCATTGTGGCCAGCACGGCGGCCGGAAACGCAAACAGTGGCAGGATAAAGGAGCAAAAAGTCTGGACAGAAACCAAAGATACGCCTCCAAAAGCCGAAAAAAAACGGAACAACCCAAAACCAACCTTGATTAAATTTTTCATTATTACCATAATTTCTATTTTAATATATTTTTTCTCGTTTTTTTGCAAATTAAAAATGGTCTATCTATATCAAGCCCATGCCTTTCATTTCTTTAATTTTATTTATTTTCATTAAGATTAGTTACCATGCAAACAACCTTCAGCTGTCATATTAATAATACAGTCCACTAACAAAGTATTTTTTCTATTTTTTTTTTTTTATCAAGTATTTATTGTAATTCCTTGCTAACTTATACATTCAACGATGAAACCTTACAATAACGCAGCACTCATATAGCCTTTACGTAGCATTTGTATTGTAAGCTATTTGTTCTACCTAGGCATTGTTTGAGTACTTATAATAAGCTAAAGTCTTAAAAATACCTAATAAGTAATAGTACTTAATTGTACTACTCAATTATACCGATGTTTGCTAACTAAATAACTACATAACTAAACAATATATTTGAAAAACTCAAAAATGAAATGTGCGTAAATAACAGAAAAGGTTTCGTCAATGCGGCAATAGTTGATAACAATCGTTTGGTGAGAGTTTCATTGACTTTTTATAGAATCAACTCCGACCTCATTATACTGTTCATAAAAGAATCAGTATGTTCACGCCTCCTAGTCAATAACGGTTTCACTGAGAGTTAATGGCACTTTTAATGACCTCTTGTTACATCTTTACAAATTACATAATTATCACTAATCATTAAACAAGTCGTGGTTCATGGAGTTTGTTGTATTGCTCACGTCATCGGGGTATAGATATAAATAACAGATTTAAACAAAACAACTAAAATCTAAAAAAATATGGCTGACTAGAAAAACCATTATAATTGTGTGTTAATCAGTAAATATACTCATCAATAGTGGTCAAGTGTTTCTGCCGCGCATTTACTAATGTATTTTAGTCTTTGCTTTATTATTAGTAGGGCAGAATTTCCATACTCGATCCTAGCGTAGGTTGATATTCGAATAAGGGGCCTTAAAACGTTTTAATACGTCAATTAACACCGTTGGTTTATGTATGGTTGAACCTCCTATAACCTATTAAAGCAAGACCTCATTCGGTTTTATAACCATTAGATGTTGATTCAACATTTGAGAAGCCATAGTGAGTTTCCTGTATTCCAGATGCTGGAGCCAATCCCCTTATCTATTCCGTCTCATTTAAATAAATACCAACTGGAGTGGGGGGAAGGAGTCGGAGTAGGAGGAATCAAGGACTACCGTATAATGGACAATCGAAACCTATTAACTGTATTTACCGACTTGTCTCGGCAGTAAACTTGCCCAGATGTCTCCTCGCAATCGAAGACTAGATTGCGCACCGTCTGGGGAAATGACAGCGGTGTACACGACGCCTTATCTTTCTCTCTCGGCCCGAGGAATAAATTGTGCATAATGATGCGGAGAAAACCTAATTTGTATTTCAACGTTTTAGCTTTCAGTGGTCGACAATCGCGAACGATAAATTCAGCGCATGAAGCATTCCAGCTGTCAGTCTAATTATGTAGGAATGTACTAGGGATAATAAATGGAACTATAACATGGCTTGGGGAATCATCCATGTGTATCACAGACCACCCACAAAGCTAAACTGTGGGAAAAAAAAATTCTGACACTCCCCCAAAGAAAAAAAAAATACATGGCGAAAAGATCATTTTTGTTAAATTTACGTGACCACATTCACGACCATTTACTTTTTATTGTCAATTATGTAAATGTAGCCATGCTCCTTGATGTTTAGACCACTCATCGCGGAATAAGTAATGATTAGTATTGTTAATATTGTTGGCAGTTGGTATTTAAAGCATAAATATTATTACGACTACGTTTATTATTATTATGATTATGACGGATGATTATGTAAAAAATACGAAAATAATTGTTTCTTAATTATTATCTAATATTGTAACACAATATAGTAATAAAAATAAAGGGGAGAAAATTTTAAAAACTAATGGTAAACTACGAATACAAATAGGTGAATATGAAGTTGAAGGAATAGGTGCAATGGTTTCCGAGTATTTGTGCTCAAAAATACCAATTGGTTTTTTCGAAATCATTTAATTAGCTTTTAAGACACTGATTCAGTCATCTTCCAAACACAATATTGGATTACTATAACATAAAAATCTTGCTACATATCCTTTTTCAGACCTTACGATTAACCTACATTAAATATATCGAATTAGCGGTCGAAAATGCTGAATTTTATATTCTACATTAAGGTCCAGCCTTAGTATAGTAAGGGGCAAATGCACCCCTTACCCACCTAGGCTATATTGCAGTATAAAAAACAAAAAAAAAGGGTCTAACTACATCTAAGAACAATAGTTTTGTTCATATTGGCACTAAATCGAAAAAATTTCTAAAAGACTTACACGAGAGTATTATGAAATAAATAGGTATGCATCAAAATATCCCCTTAAAGGCAACCAATAGTTAGTCGAAAAACTAAAGTGATAATGGATAACAGTAAACTAATGACACTTGACGTGAGTATAGTTTTGGTTGAGAATCCAATTTTTGGGATATAAGCCAAAACATTTTTGGAGCTTTGACATCCTGGAATTATAGAGTTTATTTTATGTATCGGTTAGAAAAAAAAAAAAAAAAATAGAAACACTACACATAAGCTTCTTAGAAAGCACTCCCTTCAAACAAAACGAGGAGGAATCCCAGTATTTGCCAAAAGTGACAAACATTTTGTTCAGTGAAGATGGAGCAAACTAATGAGAGAATTCATTTACTTTATTACAACTTAATACTTTGAGGGTTTTTTTTGCTAAACCCCTTTAAATTTTAATACAATGTGCAAAAATATGAACAAAATAATTGACAAATTTTCTCCTCATTCTGCTATGCGCAGATGTATTTGAAGGAGTTTGGGTTACTTGAGGGTATTTTGTTTTTGAAAGATATATTTCATCGATAAATATTGTAAGCTATCCAGGAGCTACCATGTTTATCTAGCTAAAATATCCATATATCCACTTTAAATATCCAGGAGAGAGGTGTAAAACAATATTTTGTGATCTTTTGTATAGCAGAAAATACATTATTTGTCGGAAAAATGCATAACGGAAATGCTGAATGAAAATACGTGATAAAAATTGTCAGTATATCGCACCCAATGAATGCCTTTTTTCACGGGCCAGACATCTACATAATAAGGTAATCAGAGGATTTGAATAAATAGAGTGAGGAGAGAGAGTTGTCTGGAGATAAAACAGCAACTGGAAGTATTTAATTATGAAAATCCCCAGCGTCCCTGCAGACAGAAGCCTGACTGAGATACTGAAGCCATCGTGGGCCAATCAAGGCCCTGCGGTAGTCCTATCCGGGGGATTAAATTTAATATTTCACCCCCGCTATTGTTGTTCGGTGGAAGGGGGGTGAGTGAGCTGTATCACAAACTGCAAACGAAGGGGGGGGGGGCGCTTGTAAAACTTTCGCTGGGAAGATTAAAACTTGAGAGATTGGAGGGTCCGGGACCACGGCTGGTGGCGTATTACTCATACTTATGTCAGGGTTGGCAATTGCTCTAAAGAGATTTGCTGTGTTTTATGCTCTGTTATTTCTCTCTGTCGTCCCAGGGATTAGGCATTAGGGTGGATTGAATAAAAAATGCTACTAACATAAATTCTGATGCCGGAGGCTCCTGTTTTTCGGAACGTATCACGGTAATACATGGAACAGCATGAGCAAAGTAGTCTTCAATCCACAGACACAGAATCGGTCGAATTAATGTCCAATGAAACATTCTCTACGAAAAAACTAAGGGTTTCACATGAGAGCAGTAAGAAAAATTGAAATTTTCATTCGGAACAAACCTATTTATCAGGGAAGGTGTAGACAATTTTTAATTTGTTCGTGAATGCCCAATTCTATAAAATTAAAACAGGTTTTGATAGTAAATGATAAGGCTGTATTGATATGTAACATTTGCTTTTAGCTATAAAAAATGTAGCACCGTTATATGATGTTTTACTATAATATGACGTTATAATGTTGTTTTTTATTTATCTTACCACCTTTAAGTCCATTTCATTACTGATGAATCGTTAATAAGGGTTGTATAATTATAGTATAGTTTCAATGGTTTCAAACTACGATTTCCAACAAAACATATTGTAGTATGTACTGAGAAGATATTTATAACGGTACTACTATGATAGAAAAAAAACCTACCCTGACCACTTCAAAAACACTAAAAATACAGTTTTACCCCTCGGTTCCTGTCATTGCTAGACAACCACAATATAATGTCGGTTTAATCGAAACGAGGTACCTCTAAGACTGTCTGTTCTGATCATACCCCTAAAGGATGTCCTTGGATCAAGAAACATAAAATTTTATATGGAGATATGATGAGTATGATGAAATAAATTGTGTCCGATAATATTAAGATGAACCACTCTAATTATATATATCTTCCTTCGTATTAATAATATGTATTTTTATTAAGAATTAAAATAATTATTTAAAAACTATTTTTACAACTTTATGGCGGCCGAAACGAAAGTTTTAATGTTGTAAAATGTCACCCTTGACTAACTTTATTTGAATTTATTTAAATTCCAAAAGATAAAAGTAAATTGATTTCATATCTACTCTATATTCATTTTTTGAATTAATTTTTTTTAATATTTTCACAATATAGTCAGTTCTTTACTCTGGGAGTTAATTTGTAAATTGCTTATGATCCATCCAACGGGGATAATACCCGGTTTATTTTATGTATCGCTGATGTAACAATTCATACAATTTAAATATTAAAAGCCAATAAAACAAAGAAAAGTATTAATAAAGAGCCCACCAAGAAAAAAAAATGAAATATGATGATGCCTTTTCTCGTCCTGTGCTGAGCAATATCTATTTCAAACTGTTCAATGTGCACAATTTTTTCAATTCAAATGTGACAATAAATTCTTCACTTATCTGACATAGTGTGTGTATAACCGATTATGAATTCGTGTTTATTTGGTTAGATATTTTATTTTTATTTTTAAAGCAATATTATTTCCTTTTTATATTGTTTTTTTTTACATTCATTTCAGTTTAATTATTAACAAATATATTGCTTTTACGTTTACATATAGATTTTTTTATTCTAACTTTTTTTATATAAAGATATTGATGGCAGTAGTAGTAGTGGTATCTATTACTTTTTAAATATTACTAAAATTGGGTACTAAAACGGACAGATTATTTTTTCCAGCAAAGCCTCACATCCTAAATTATAATTATAGATATAATTAGAATCTTTTACAATCTCAGTAAGGGTGTCAAATATAAAATTTTAGAGAAATTCCGATAGTAGGTACAATAATCCATCTCGCCCCGACATATAATGTGAGACGAGGTCTCCCCCTCCCAAGAAAACAGAAGGTTACCGCTGTTCAGCCGACACCAAAGAGATGATGTACCGTGAAATTTTATTTCTTGGTTGGGGCTAGTCATCGTCAGCTGGTAACCATAGGAACAGGGGTTGTCTAGCAATGACAGGAACCGAGGGGTGAAACTGTATTTATAAGTGTTTTAGAAGTGGTCAGGGTAGGGTTTTTTTTATCATAGTGAGATATTTTATGTGGGTACCACATGGTGTCCAATCCTAAATCATTGAGTTTTTTATTTCCATATATGTGAGTTGATAAAAATGAGATATATAATTTTAAACTGAAAACTTTTTGTAACAAAAATGTGTTCGTTTATAAAACAATTTCACATTGTCGTAACATTTTGTTTATAATTTAACTGTCCGTTATGGAATGATATAGCTACATTTAAAAAAATATACCAGTACACCCGTGGTAATAAAATTGTTTTCGAGAATTCCTCATATTGTAATAAAATCAATTTTTTATGATACGTCCTTAATAGTACAATAGTTCTCAATAGTTAATAAGGTATACGCCCATAGATCCATGTACAAAGTAATTAGATTATTAAATCACTAACAAAATTTAAGTGCAAAATAAATCGTTGCAGCACCTAACCAAGTGTTTAACACTATGACCCCCACCACCTCTCCCGCATCGATGACAACAGACTGTCGGGGAAAAATTATGTATGTAAAAATTAATATGCAAGTCAGTTTTAAGTTTGATCAAAAAGGTGAGCCCCATCACCTATATTAGTCAGTTTAGTCCAGTCACGTATAATGTATATCATTATACTTGTTTATTCATTATATAATTTGTATAAAATGGATCTAAGTTTTAAATTGTTAAAGTTTTTAAGTAATGCTTTCAATGAAAACCACCATAATAAGTGAATGCATTCTTTCAAGTGCTTTTTGATTCTTCTATACCTTGAAACTTATAAGCCTAAAATTAAATTTATTAAATGTCTTCACTTATTTGATTAAAAAATGAATGAACGTATTATGTCATCAACAAATACAGTGTATAATCAAATTGTATAAAAGGTTAATTCTATGAGTTTTGAAACTATTAAGGGTTTTTTTTGTTTGCTTTTCCCCACCCCTCAATTAATTTACTATAATAATTAATTTGTCAGTAATCCCTTTAGTGATTGGAAAGTAAGGCGTGCGCAGACATTTGTTAACTATCATAAGATCACGAACTATAACAGTCATGAATGGTACTTTATGATCTCAATTTTTGGACATATATATGTGTGGTCCCCATATGGTCCTCTTATATACTTGATCTGTAAATAGACATACAAAAGAACTACTTAGAAACCTCTAAAAAAAAAAAAGCTATTCTCACATGGCATCATTCAACGTTTTTTTCTATACGAACAGCCATTATAGACGAAATAATCACCTGGTGCTTTCTTAAGGCTTTCGCAACTGGTCAGGTATGGTATATCTTATGTAGCCGGCTAAGATCCCAGGCGTGGCCTCTTTTGCAAAAGTTTTTTGGCAGGAGTAAGACGTCAGGGGAGGAGGTGTGGGAACAGGAGGCAGGGAAAAAAAAAGAAAAGATGGACGGTTTCAGGGACGTCTCCTGCCCAGATTTATTAGGGTTAGGGGGACCGGGGCAGGGGGAACCATCTCTTTGTTGCATCTTCCTCTCCCACCAATACACACACCAGGAAATGTTGGCCAAAATTTAGTATTCAAGCTTTAAACATTTTGTTTTTGTAATGGTCAAAAAGTCACTATCAACTAAAATTAGAGATACTACATAGCAAATGAAATATTTCTAGTGATTTGTCATATTGAAAATTGATACCATTTTAAAATCACTGTCGAAAAATTCCATCCCAAACAAAGTTTCTGCTGCGTTAAATTTTACTTTTAAAATACCAATGTATATTATATAGACTATTATATGTATATATATATAGACTATACATATTAAATTATATTAATATAAAGTATATTAAATGTTTAAAATAAATAAGGATTTTTCAGATCAGTTTTCCTGATGATTTACATGCATCAAATCCAATTCAATTAATATAAAAAAATTATAAATGTAAAATAGAAAACAACATCGACTTTTTTAATTGATTGGTTTTTTTTTCTGCTGGGATATTTCATAACTTTTGCAACACTGTACCATATAATATAATATTCATTGAGAATTATACATTTTTAACTGACTACAGACCAAACAAAGAAAATAACTTATACAGTTTGATTTTTTTCAACGTTTCAAAATTAAATGAAACAATTTTCATCTTTTATCATGTGACTTATGAGCTTTATGTAAATTCAAGAAAAAAAATGACAATTTACATTTTTATGAAGCACCACTAAAAAATCTATTGAATTGTCTGAGCTGCTATATCATCGAAATTTTGATAACAAACATATTTCGACTATCACATATAAAATAATTAAACAAGAATAATTCATTTTTTTTTTCAAATGCCCTAAGCCTCTTTGATAAAGTTAATAAAGTGAAAAATATTTCCAAGACAATAAGCATTCAATTATTGTAAATTATATATTGTTATCAATCGCTCCTCTGTTTTAGCTATTACTCCAGAATACTTATTACATGGGTGAAATGCATAATTTATTTATTTAAAATTGTAGTAATTCAAATCATACATACTGAAATGTCATAAAGTGAAAAAAATATATATATTGTGATATATTGCAACTGTTTTTGAAATTTTACCTCCAAAAACGTTATAAAAAAGTCATTCCAGTTAGACACAGTTAGTCATTCAAAATTATCATAGATAATCTCGTTTCACAAATCAATTCCTTGGTTTGAAGTAAACGGATATCTAAAAGCTTCAATCCAAATATGAAAACCGTTCATTCAGAATATATATTATATAGTATTTATGTATCCCTTAGTTGGTAAAGTGGGGGTATGATAAGCCCCACCCACCTTTTTAGAATTTTTAGAAGAAACTTCGATTTAGTGATTCCATGAGTTTGAAATCCTCTGTACCTTCCTTTAAAATCTTCCCTTTGTGAATCGTATCCCAATTGAGCGTCTGCCCTCACCCTGTGAACGTCAGGGAAAGCTTGAAGTCCACAGGGTTCTGTCGGACCCTCACGTTACCACATGTGTTCCGAGTCATGAAGAATAGCAGGAGAAACTACTCATACTGTTTCAACACATGTGTGAAGAAGGCGGGAGCGTATCGGAGGGGACTGTTGAAGTGGAGGACCAGAACTGGGACAATGCTACTGACCAGTTGTTGACGATGATCTTCAGGAGGTGACTCAAGCACAGGCCCAACCTCACCTAATAAACGTAGCAAGTGCGTGTTCGTTAAGGACAAGACCAAATGGAGCCGAAACAATGCAAAGAATAAGTACTTCTAGATCGTTTAACTGCAACATCACCACTAACCTACCAAGTACCGAGTTTGAAGTTCATAATTCTAAAAGCATTCAGAGCATCTTAACCCAGAATGCCGAGGACTATAAAAATTAGATTAGTCAGCCTCTCCACGCACCTCAGTACCAGCACTCCAACAAATCCAAGGATCCGATAAACCAAAACATAAAAACAAAATTTATGTTGATATGTTTTTTCGTGATTTCAGGTTATTTTTATAAAAAATTATCTTTCTTGTGTTCCAAAGAGAGATAAGCTTTATTTAAAATTTAAGTCTACTTCGGGGAGTGCAATATTTATTAATATGCAAGATTCGAGAGCAATTTCACCATAAATCATAAGCTTCATATTCTGGCTGGTAAGGCTGCTAAATTTTTAAAACTGGAACTTATATTAATTTTTTTTGGTGCTCAATAAATTTATTTATTCACTGAAAAAATCGATGTTTGGATAACTTCTGTCTGATTCACATCAGAAATATTTTTTCCTAAGTTACCAACTAGGGGTTAGAGTAGTAACGCTGTGTTCTTTTGTTTATTATTTAACCCTACAAATTTACTAATAGATTATTATTAGATTTACCCCTATAATCGGGTGGTTTTATTTTCAAATTTGAGTAAGGTGGCGGGCATTGGATACAGCAAAGCTTTTAGTAACTGATAATTAATTACTAGCAGGAAAGCGATGTCAGTAAAATTTAATTCTACAAAATATATTATATCCAAAATATACTTTTATTTTCAAGACGTAAAATTACATTATTAGTGAATTAAATTAAATAGATAGTCTCAATAGAAAATAACCCTTGCAGATACATAAACTATATTTACTAAAACAATAACAGTAAAAAACAACACATTTTCAATTTTGACTTCTATGGTATACAATCATTTCTCACATTGTGCCTGTAATCGCTTCAAGATTTTTTATTACCTCATTTTATTATCAGTTCTACTTAAAATCAATTGTTTAAGTATAACTGATAAATTTACGTCATTTTCGTTGAAAACGTTGTTACAAAAAGGCTTTTATAAATAATTTGTCTTTAAGTAGTTTTAATTAAAAATGTTTAAGAAACCGTTTGTGACAAAGCTAACTTTTTATTTTTTTATAAACTAATTGTTATGTCATAGTAATACCTAAAGGTAGAGTTATAATAAATGGTTTTATAACAATAAAAAATAAAAGCAACATGTTCAACAAGAAAAATAAAATACCATATGGAATTAAACCTCCGTTGTTGTAATGTGAGCTGGTGCATGAGGTTGGGTTCTAATTTGTCAGATGTTGACGGAATGCCAATTATATAATGTTTATATTACTACACCGCGTTTAAGGAATTGCATACTTTCAAGAAATTTAGAAAATAGTTTTGACTTAATGGTTCCCATTAGTAGTCACATTGACTACTATATATTGTATATATATATATATATAAAGAAAAAAATATATAGAATAGAATACGTTTTATGAAATGCAAGTCTTCTCAGCTATGTGCACTACGAAGTATTTATTGAATGATAGTAATAATAACAGAGATTATTGCTATTTTACTATTACTACATTACTATGTTATCAGCCGTAACGGCCCTCTGTTTGTAATGTTCCAGATCGAGCTTTAAAATAAATGTTTCCAAGAAAGTTCAGAATATTTAGAATTTTTTCTTTTCTTGCTTGATTACTTCTCAACGTTCCGTCAGCTCTTTTTCAATAATTTTAGAAAGGAACTTGCTTAGGCTAGTCAGCAATGATGTAATGGACTCATGGATGAGTAATTAGTGCATTGTCACACTCTTCTCAATTTTGCCTCAACAGGTTAAAAAGAAGGAGCGTCTAATCACACATTACCACTTTGCCAACGCAATGCCTGTTAAAATGATTTATGTACATAATGATGATGTTCTCGAGAGGGTAGCTAAAGCAATTTAATATTGGCTGTGCTCGTTCGTGGACAAAAACAACTAAGTCAATTGATCACCAGATATCGGGCACATTTTTTTTATAGCTAATAATTTGTATGCATACTTCAGTGAATAATTATCCTCTTCATAGAATGTTGAACAGATCTAAGTTTTAATATGTTTGTGTTGCTACAACCGTCTAGAACTCCAAAGCATTTACAGAATCATTTGTACATAAAAAGCCTAGATATGTTTAATTTATTTAGGCAACCGTATCTCAGTTAAGTTATTGCATGATTTGTATCAGTATATATTATCTAGTTTCAAAGAGTTCTACTTTGAGAAGTTGAATTGGTTAATTTTTTCAAACTGTGCTGCAAAATTCATTTTGAAATTAAATATATTTTTTAAGTACAAAAAATGGCTATAGCTTTAATTCCTTCAATATAAAAATAATTTGTGGATCTGCTCTCAATATCAGCGAGACCTGAGGAAAGTAATCATGGATAAAAAAGAGGTGGTAACATGTGTACCCATCCGGGGCTTATAAGTGTAGGACACATAGGTAGTGGACCTTGTTAACAAGGCGATAAAGGAGAAAGAGGATGGAATATATGTTTACAAATCTGGCTGCCGAACTGGGCTGACAATGTGTTGCCTCTTGTGTAAAGAAGCCCAGCACACACAGTTCCTCCCTTTTTAATTGTTTCTCAGAGACTGACGATGGAGGGAGGGGGAGGGTGGTGGGGGTGAAGGAAGGAGACTGATGTTGGACGTAAGTGGGCGGGGGCAGGGCTCCCATTGGCCGTTACCATGGCGACGGCCAGATTATGGCCGCCGTTCTCCAGCCAATAAATCACCAGCCCGTCTTCCCCCCCTCTCCTCTACCCCTCTCTTCATCCCTCCTTTCTCTCTTCTTTCACCCTTAAAAGACTTTTTTTCTTTTCTTTTTGTACTAGTTTTTTTTTTCTTTTTTTCGCGATGATGTGCCGACCGACAAAGCATACCGAAGTGCCTCGAAAGATTTTTCCTTTTTCTCCCCTCCTTCCACGGAGCCGAGAATTGACCTCCTGGAACTGGAAACAACTTTATAACTTACTAAACATTAATTATCATCTACCTGAGCGCCTTAATGGCCATTATAACTCTCGCAGCTGAAGAGTTATGGGCCATCCTACCTCCGTTCTGATACAACTTAATGATTTCATCTATCATTCACCTCATTCTTATTCCATCTCCCTTGATATCATACTTATAAATAAGCCGCTTCGAGTCCCACTCTCAATGATTTAAGAAAGGTAAATAATGACAATAAAATACCGGGATCTCATTCTACACAGTTGAAAAAAATGTGGTTTTAACCGGTACATAAATATATACACTTTTTTAATCTTGCTGTATAAGAGACTTTTATGTTCCCATAAAAAGCAAGGTAAGTTTTTGTTCAAGGAAATTTAAAAAAAAAAATTGGTATGACTAAACAACTTATTCCAAGAAATAACTAAGTGGTATGATTTTTTCTATGCTTCTAAAGAGAAAAAAAAGCATTTACTATTTATGGAAATACTAAAGATATAATAGTCTATAATGACTTCAAGCATGCATGAGCGAGGGAACTGGTTTGTTCAGTTATTTTTTTCATCAAGGTGGTTGAAAAACTCATTTCAGCATAACGATATTATAGTTTGCACAAACTAATCAAAAGTAAGGCTACCGAGATAATAAAAGATTCTGCTGGCAGAATTGCCGACATATTCAGGTGTTAGCATTTATTTCGGTTTGTTTAGCTTTAATGATATTTAAAATTCTGTAATATTAATATAATTACAATTTTAAGTAGTGTAAAGAGTACATATGCCACATGTTGCAATCTTAGTCAGCCTTAAAATATTGGTCGGGTCGTGGTATGTTTAGGACGCGGTCTTCCCAGGAACATAAGAACAATTGATTAGATAATTAAAATAACAACTAGTGAAACCTCTCTATAAAACTAATTTACATTAACATTCAGTGCACATTTCCACCTAACATCTACTCCATTTATCAACAAACTTTCAACTAATTTTCAAAAAGTAAATTTTGTGAGTAGTCCATTTAAGGCCTTTTTTTTTTTTCTTCAGAAAAAATATAGTTCCATTGACGTACATGCCAATTGTCTGGCTGTATGTGTACTCTTCAACAGCGTTTGTAGAAATGAGTATTTTAAATGTGAATACTTCAACTATGCAAAATATCCCAAATAGCTTTTGGTTTAAATACAAAATCAGAAAGTGTGGTAAAAATTATAAGTAACGGCCATTTATTACAACAGCAGCAACTTTATTATAATAAAGTTATAATCTGCCTCATTGGACAATAAGTAATTGTGATAAATGATTTCATTCATACCATGTTTACAATTTTCATTCACTCGCTCATTCGTACAGTAGGCCGTTTATTTATCTACTTAACATTAGAGGTTCTGATTAAGGACATTTTCAAGATAGTAATGTGTTTAAAAATAGCACGAACAATAATGTTTTTAGTTCCAACAATGGAAAACCCACATTCATTACGATCCCGACATTGTTACAGTTGTTTTTTTTTACGGCAATGATTTGCGTGCTTAAAATTTTTTTATATGTTGAAAAGGCGACTTTCTGTGGTCAAATTTATTTTGCAAATCTAGTCAAATAATTTTAACATTTTGGTATTTTTAGCTTGATTTTTTTTCTTTTTACATTTATTTTGATTTTGTCAATTAATAGAAAAATTTAATTCAGTTCAAAATTGATAAAAGATAATTAGGAGTGTCAATTAAGTGCATACAGACCGTACATATTTGGTACGACGCAAACCAATATTGGCTAGCTTGAAAAAGTACAAAAGATGTTCCTGAGAATAATATTTGACAAACCAAGCTAGGCTACAATGGTTTAGAGTTGTACAATGAATCCAAAACTGATCATACTTTAGATAATTTAAAAGCGATAACCACAAATTTTACAGATAAATAAGATCATAGCGAAATTCCATTATTTATAAATATTGTTAACATGAATAAATTTTCGAAAAATAAGGGCTTAGAGAATATTTTTTTTTTATTAGCAACTAGTTTTTTTGCCTATAAGTTTTTTTAATTTATATTCCTTCCTAAATTATATAGTTTATGGTTACTTCAATGAAGACTTTATTGTTAATCAGGAGGGAAGATGTTTGTCTACGACAAGGAGCAAACCTATATCGGCTAGCTTGAACCAATACAAAAGATATTCCTGAGAATAATATTTGACAAACCAAGCTATGCTACAATGGTTTAGTTGTACGATGAATCCAAAACTTATCATACTTTAGATAATTCAAAAGCGATAACCACAAATTTTACAGATAAATAAGATCATAGCGAAATTCCATTATTTATAAATATTGTTAACATGAATAAATTTTCAAAAAATAAGGGCTTAGAGAATTGTTTTTTTTTATTAGCATCTAGTTTTTTTGCCTTTAGGTTTTTTTTGTAATTTATATTCCTTCCTAAATTATATAGTTTATGGTTACTTCAATGAAGGCTTTATTGTTAATCAGGAGTGAAGATGTTTGTCGTTCGTTTTTAAACTAGATTCATATTAGCATAAGATTATTTTTATTATATAAACATTGATTTGAATTTAGATTTACGGCTAGTAGACTTTAGTAATCTCACACCAAGGTTTTTGAGATATTTCATGGGTGGAATGTTCTTCGGTTTTATCGAAGGCAGGTGGTGACAGTGGCCCATTAGATCAATAGACTGTCGCTAGATAACCAGCTAGAACTAATGATGACACAGAGCCCGATCATTGGCCGGAACGGGAGCCCCGCTCGCCGAATCAGGAGTTATAGGCAATTAGGGTCCTACCACCCGCCGGCCCTGTAGTCCATTGTCTCAATGTCCAATGGGTACCTGTGTTGTTACTGCGCTCGCCAGCATTAGGGTGACATACATCCTTGTATGGGGTATTGCCAGCTCCTCTTAACGGCTCTTTACGGTCGTAAAACAGGCTCTAGCTCTTTTACAAAGGTGCCGTACGACAGTATAATCATACCGTAAATATTTCGTACGGTCCTAACAAACGGTTACTTATGATGAGCATGTCGTCGGAACACATGTTGACTCAATAACTACACTGTACACTTCAGCTGATATAGATGTACTCATTATGACAATTCGTCAAGTTAAATGGGACATATTAACATAATTCACAACAGAAAATAAACCATTTGCTGTTTACTGTTATTTCATGTCAAACCATGTCATTACACTAACGCTCGTATCGTTGAGCTGCTAAGAATGGCATTATACGTAAGTCTTACCATACAAATTTTCAAGAAACTGCATTAAAACTAAATAAGATGTCTAAAGGCCGGTTGTGGGCTGTTCATTTCAATAACAGAGCTTTTCGTAATAATAGGATACATTATTTAAACTTATTTGAGAATGGTGTAGAAGCCACCTGAAGCACTTAGATCAGTATAAAATAAATCGTGGGTAGACCAGAAAGAGGTGTGCATTTATGAAAATAATTAGGCAACGTAGTTATTTTAGCATGTTCAGGTAAACATAATTCTGCTGTACGGACAGAAAATGGCCAACAAATGCCAGGTTCCATTGATTTCACATTGATTATTATTTTACATGTTGATGTTAGGATGGCATGATCCAACAGCTTGTATTATATCATAGTATTATACTTATAGTTAAACACGGGGTTCACTGTGTGTTTAACTTCTAGAATAAACTAGGAATGATTTGAGAGTTCCAAGGGAGCGATCAGCAAACGGTCTAACAATGTCGAAGTCACATTGTAATATTAAAAGAAGCAATCTAGCTTCGATTATAATTGACACAAGTATCAAGAATAAATTTAATTTTTCAGTTTTCTAACGTTGGTATTTCAGCGAAATATCACGAAGGCGTTATGAGCACTTTTTTTTTTATCCCACTTAGAGCTAAAAACCTGAACAAAATCGTTTCTTTAAACCTAAAAATGATTGTAGCTAAAGCGATATCGGTTTGTTCAAGCTACAGGCAATTAATTGCTAATCTGAGTCATTCAATCGACTTGCGAGAACTCTGAAATAAAAACTAACGTAAATGGTTTTGAAAAGATCCTGAGAAAAATAAATTCTTATGTCCAGTACACTCTGTGGTGTATGCACATTGGGACAGAATAATAATTTTTGTTGCAGCTTCTACAATTCGACGACGATCAGAATCATCGCAATAATGATCATTTAAATTAACTACAATAAAATATCCTTAGCTTGAAGAATATAGGGGAGGTATTAATGGATGTCCTCTGCCTTCATGTCTTGCTTGCCATTTTGTCACATCTACGGCACATTCCTTGGTTGCTAAACCTCAAATGTCTATTTCGAAAGTGTACCACGGTAGCCAAAAAATTATAATAAAACTTAAACAATATAATAATTTTCAATTCCAATACCCAATGGCTTGTCGACGAACAGGAAAATAAATGCGTTGAATCCGATACTTACACTTATATAAACGAGCAAAGAGCCTTCAATGAATAAAACAGGACACATGTGAATAATGACATAGCTGACTAACACATACCGTTATTTACCTTTCAGGATTTGTCTCAGACAAAGGGCTGCAAATGTAAATGGAGAAGTAAGTACATGTAAAGTCAAGGATTTAGAATGTCTTCTGGAGAACAGAGCCATAGTAATTTATTTATTTCACTATTCCCTCGCCCTTACAGTTGTGACTGTGGCGTACAAAGGAACTTACAAACAAAGGATCAGGAAACCTTTTTTTTTTTGTAGCTTGAAACCACCTTGAAAGGGCAGTTTTGTCAGTAGGTAGTATCTTTTGACCTGGTTAAACTTTGATGTTATCCAATATTTTTGTAAAGACTGAAATCAACTCCCAAGAATTTACGAATCATAGTTAATTCAAATAAAAATGTTTTTCTTTACTTTCAGTGTCAGAAATATTAATACTCTTTATTAATACTATTAATTAATATTAATACTCGGGGTCCGAGTACGAGTTCAATTTTTCAATGGAATGGCACAAGAAACATTTTTAATATTTTTCTTCCTGCTCTCGATATTCATCACAGTTTTGAAACAAAACCAAAAGCTCTATAAATTTAAAGTCTAGAAATTATTTCTGTTTTAAATATTCTTAAAATTATGATTCTTAAATTTGTGACAGACATCTTCTAACCTAATGGAGACGAAGCTAATACATGAAAAGGTCATCCAATTATAGATTAGTTGAAAATCTAACTTGTTCTTTTCATCAATGAAAGCCTAATAAACAATATATTTATGAATTTGAAGTAGTTGGCTGAAAATAAATAATTATGTAAAACTATATTTTGTTTTACTTTATTTATTTATTCACCAGTGTCGCAACCAACGAATCTGCTGCAGATATGACAAAATGGCATGAAGGCAGAGGACGTCCATTAATACCTTCCCTATATTCTTCAAGCTAAGGATATTTTATTGTTGTTAAGTTTGATGATCATTATTGCGATGCCTCCTCAATCGTCGTTCAATTGCAACACAAATTCACCATTATTATTCTGCCCCAATACACATGCAACGTTTCACGCTTCTTTCCCTTTTGGAGTAATTCATTTATTGACTTTATTTGATTCTAGTCATTCTATTCAACTAATTTATGATGTTTTTTTTCAATCTTATAGTTTTGGTTCATTATAGCTATCAAGTGTACATATATTCTTTGTTTTTTCCTTTTTATTCTTAGGAGACTATGCCACAGAAAAAGTGTTGTTTTTTTTCATTTCATTGCGAACATTCCCATGCATTGCCAACAGGTAAACGTAGCTTTGTTGATACGGAAGCGATAAGAGACAAGCCGCCAAAAGGAACTGACAGTTATAGCAATAACAAACAAAAAAAGGTCAACAAAAAAACAGAAAGAAGCATAAATGTGCAAGTGTCGGTGTGTGTTTGCGCCCTCCCACACATGAACACAAGGCAGACAGGAGCCAGGCTATAACCTCCCACTTTATTACTGTGTTTATGTTAGCGGGGGGATCAAGGGTACGGGTTCCCCCCTACTGCAATCTTTTTTGGAACGGGCCCAACTTATTAATCAGTCCCCTTGGCATTTATTGGCAGTTTAGTGTTTCTTAAATCGTGTCGTACGGGCCATCATGTTTTGAGTACATCTCTTATGAGCCATCTCATATATATTAACATACAAATAAAAGAAATACTGTCCAATAACACGTATATATGTGATATGGTATCATTGGGCATGTTGATACTAGGCAATTCAGATTATATTATCATATTTTGTTAATTTCAGTTTCATTGCAATCATATGATGACTAAAAGTCATAAAATCGTTGTCAATAAAAATGTTGTTGATCTTTTTTTAACTGTATCGTACATTCTAATGTTGAGTTACTATAACTTTAAGCAGTGAAAATAATTAAGAGGTGTACATAAGATTTGAAACGCTCTCGAGGAAAAGCTTGGAGAGCTAAAATATTGTCATAGAAACAATTGGAAAACATTTACCTACCATTGCGTCCGAGTTATTACTCACAATGGAAATTTGGTGGAATACCCAAAACATATTAGTCCTACCTAACCAATTTTAAACTTATGAACAAGTTAAGACGGTAGCTCAGGAAAATAGCCAATTTTTAAGACCTAATGGTAAAAGGTGTCCCAGAATTAACAGAAGATTTGATTTTGACTGTTTTTAGTATTTTTATTGAATTATAAAATAAATAGGATAGGGTTATTTATGGAATAACACATCGGGCAAATGGCCTCCACGACTTTGCTGGCACATGCGCTCTCTTTTGTCGAAATTTTCCATGACCATTTGGCATAAATGTGGTTGAATTTCGTTGATGCAGCGTTAAATTTCCTCTTTTAATAAACGGGTGGATGTCGGCTTGTTGACATACACCTTTGACTTCAAATAACTCCATAAAAAGAAATCTAAAGGTGTTAAATCACACGATCTAGGGGGCCAATTCTGATCACCGAAACGAGAGAGTACACGACCTGGCAATGTCTCATAAAGTATTTGAATTGTTTCATGGGCTGTATGGCATGTGGCACCATCTTGTTGAAACCACATATTGGCCATCAATACCATCCAATTACGGCACAAAGAACTGTGTTTACGACGCCGAATCGATGTTCCAGAATTTTCAACAACACTCTCACGCACTGCTTCGATATTGACATTTGAACGGCTTGTTTTTGGACGACCAGTGTGTTCAGTGTCTCCAACTGATCCAGTCTCCCTAAGTTTTTCAATTTTTCTCTTCACAGTTGATGAAGTCAAAACACTATTCCGACCGTATTTTGTATGAAATTTCCGAACTGCGGGCGCCAAAACTTTATTTACCGAGAAGGTCTCAAAAAATATAATCAAGTGGTTTTGGTCAAAATTTATTATTTATAATTTCAGAACGTGAAGTCAGTTCCATGGCACCGTTTATTGGACTGATCCGAGGTAGCCATTCCTCAATATACTTACGAAAGTTCTTTATTTGTAAAATTACAATATGCTTATGCAGCATTAACAATTGTTATTTAACGCCTCATTTATACCTTAAAGACAATTCCACCCACAGTTCACAATCGTACAAACATTGACCGACACCACCGTGAAACTGCACTAATACTATAAGATACTATAATAATAATCCTACTCTGATACTATAAGATAGATGTATTAGTATATCTTCCGTTTATTCCGAATCACGTTTCTCACTAGTTACACAAATAACGGAATTAACGTAATAAAGTTGAGTCGTTTCCAGATGTTATAAAATAAAAGCTCTCAATCCTGAAAAATTAATTGAAAATGGATCCTGGAAATGCTTATATTGTACAATTCATGTTTGACGGTTGGGTAGTTGTCGTACAATAACTCTGGAGTTAACTCCAAATTTGTCGTCCCAAATGAGTGTCGTGACAGAGAGCATTTCGAAGCGAGTTTTAGTGACAGAGAAGTGGACCGGACCTACCCTAACGGCAGTAAATTAGCGGCCCATAAGCACTTGCACGGTCGATGAATCCTGCGGGGTTTGTAGGTCATAAAAGAGGAACTGCCGACGGTCAGGCACTCTCCGGCTCTGATTAGCCACTCAACGCCCTATCCCTCACTCGGCAAAACGGCGAGCGTAAAATAACGTGGAAGTAATCTGTAATGAGCACACGCCGTAGGAATTTTCGTAATTAACACGCCATTCCGGCTCCGGACACTCAAACGGAATTTCTATTGTCGGGTTAATGGTCGTTCCTAATGGCCCTGGTTCCTTTGTTTTTTAGCCGTAACGTTTAGCCTGATATGAACTATGAAATTCTAATTACTGCCATTTCATATGTAAACATACATTTTTCGATTCAAAGTGAAATATTCTTAATTACGCACTGCTCAGTGTTTAAAATAAACGTATTTGTTTCTTTATTATTAATATATTTTGTTTTAGATTCATTATTATCTTAATTGTATTTATGAACTACATGTAAAATAGTGAAGGAAATATACAGAAAGGGTTGTCTGAGGTTTATTCCAATTCCCAATGTTTATTACTCATTATTTTATTACAACTTTATTATGATAAAATTACAGTCTGCCTGATTGGGCTATAAGTAATTGTGCTATATGACCTCGTTCATACCAACTTGCAATTTTCATTCACTCACTCATTCATACAATATTCACAAACAGCCCAGAGGCACCCCAAGTCGACATGGTTGTCACCTCCATCGCGTGCGGAGGGAGCGGAGTCTTGGGAAGTCCCCCACGCTCCTACGTCAGCCGCGACACTGGATAAGAGCCAGCGGAGGCTGACCAAGAGCGCGAGAGCCACAGACGCTCAGGACATGATTAAAGAAACTGGCCATTGCCAGGACTCCCACTGATTCTCATTAAATAATTGTGATTCACTTAGGGGCAATACCACCTCCCGACTTACATGATGCCACTATCGTTGCCTTTATTTGAAGCATAAGCACTGGACAGTTTCTTCGATATCGTAAGAGCAGTAGCAATAATTTAGTAAAAGGTGTTGGGAATAATGTATCAACTATGAAGAAGATACACGAAGATGTCCATTTTAGTTTTTGAGGACCACAAGAAATCCAAAGTCTTTTACTTGTGGGTTCTGCGTATAAATAAGTAGGTATTCTAGTTTTGTGAATTCTATTTTAATTTTGAGGCACTCTGGAATTCGGCTGTGAGCCGATGATGAGCTCATGTAAAATAAAATAAAAAATCTCTTCAAAAAAACTTAGGATAATAATATAAATATGTGAGGCATTAAAAATGTAAACAATGAAGCGCCGAAATGCCAAAGGGCATGGGAGGTTTCCCAAAAATCGATACGTTGTTTTCACTTCATACAACCCATCTACTGACCACCGTGACCAACTGTGGGGTCCGGAGGGGACTACAAGCTCAATATACAATTTTGATCTTCGTAAATCATACAATTAAAGGCACATTGGACTCTTGTTCTAAACAGCACTGATTCCCTTTTGAGTGGCTGTGCTGGGGCTGGGCCGACATTAAAACTGTATTAAGACACACTTGCTGTTGGTCCACATCCAACACTAAGTCGATATTTGGCAATGTTCCTCTGCTGGAGCTACATGTTCACTCCTCTCTCTCTCTCTCTCTCTCTCTCTCTCTCTCTCTCTCTCTCTCTCTCTCTCTCTCTCTCTCTCTCTCTCTCTCTCTCTCTCTCTCTCTCTCTCTCTCTCTCTCTCTCTCTCTCTCTCTCTCTCTCTCTCTCTCTCTCTCTCTCTCTCTCTCTCTCTCTCTCTCTCTCTCTCTCTCTCTCTCTCTCTCTCTCTCTCTCTCTCTCTCTCTATATATCAGAGCGTGCTGGGACCAGCACTACTTTTTGGAACTCCGCTTTTCCGTTTTCTCCACACGAGCACCATAACTAGTCTCCAGAGCTTCCAGAACAACATCCTGTGCACGGCACTATGGCATACCCCTTTTCGTGAAATGAAGGATCCTGACATCCACGAAAAGTTCGAGGTCCCCACCATCACCGAAGCCATCAAAAGAAGACACATCGAATTCTTTGACTCGATGAAACATAGCCAAAACTATCTATTCTGAGACATGACACCCCCACCGCTACCGGCAAGATGGCAACTCTCAAGATCTGGTAAAGTAGACCAAATGGTGGATATCACGGTGCCTGGCCAACCAACAACAACCCTCTAACGGGCATCCAACACTGCTATCCCACTAAATAAAACTGCACTACATGCCTAGAGAGACTCTAGGCCCAGCCACCAGTGGACTCTCACCACTGTACCGCAACTATCAACCTCTACCGAGGCTTCCCACGCTCCTTAATTCCCTCACACCACCTTCAAGCAGGTACTCCTAGTATAAGGATCCACTCAACCCAAATATCCTTTTATTTTTCCCTCATCCTTAATCTTATAATTAAAGAGCTAAGGAAAAAAAAAATACCATGTCGGTTTCCTTCTTGAAGATCAGATTGGTGAGGTTATGGGTTGGGTGATTGTCTCTAGCCCATTCCATCTGACTTGTGAAGTTCCTCAAGGAGCGGTTTTGTCTCCGGAATGCTTTTTAGCATATACACCTCTGAAATTGTTGGGACAAACTACAAGAAAGCTACTGTTTCGCTAACGACGTTGCGGTTTACAGCAGCAGCATGAGTGCACAAATACCTCTTACACAGGCCGAGTCAGTTTGTAACGTAATCAGTGACAGACCCGATAGGTTAAACGTCATTGTGAACCCCGGGAAGACCGACTGCGTAATCTTCTCCTCCCAAAAGGGGAAAAAAACCTTGCCAAAATCCTATAGTATAGGAGGGCAAAAGAACTCACTGAGTTCTCAATGTTCTATCTGGTTATAAAAATAGATTGGCATCTCCATTTCTCTACTCATTTTAGTAATAAAATAGAAAAACTTCACCCAACCTGTAGCTTAGTGAATGTAGCTCACTCGTGTGAATGTGACCATCGGGTGAGTTCATCCACCGGAGACACATCCAGTTTTTTGCAGCACCTAACCAACCCAGTGTTTAACACTATGGCTCTTTTGCTCTTCCCGCATGAAGCAATTTTAAATAGATTCGTTTGTAGAATCTATATTTTGTACATATATGAATTTTTAACAAGGATATATGGAACAAAAAAAAATGTAATCAGTAAAAGGCGAAAGATTTAATGAAATCAGTGGGATCGTATACTGTTAAGGGACATGTGTCCTCTGTGTGACGGGAAGGTATTTTTTTTCTTCTAAAAAAAGGGAGCAAAAACACCGAAAAGAAACGAAGTTAAACTATTAATTCTGAGAAGATATATTTTGCATAGAGAAATAGATAGCCATTTCTGAGTATAAGCTGCCCACGAGATGATGGTAATAACATTAAATTTCAGAATCCGTTAAATTTTAACTATGTGTAATCAAACGAATAACTTCAAGCGATGGTTAGCATAAAATAGTGGAAATAAATATATTTGTATAGACACATCTATGTATTAAAAATGCTTAAATAATAGCTACTACAGGAAATGCAGTTATTATATTACTATTCAACATCAAATCAACCAATAACAAAACACCATCAAATTTGGCCCATACATTTTAATAACATGTACATGTAACATATTGTTTTTCGAAATATCTGATTTGTGTTTTTCAAAAAAAAAAAATGTTGGAAATTTTAAGATTGTTTTGGTCAATAACATATCAAGTTAAATCTCTTGAAATTATGAAAAGAAAGTGCCATTCTTTCAGCTTTCTAGGACAAATAGTTTTGGGACTATAAGCTTTTGAATTTTTCAAAACGTGTCAAAAAAACAGTCGATATTTTTTTTTGTTTTTAAATATATAAATCAAAAAAAATAAAAATGGGAAAAATCTGAATGAAATTAATAGTGCTTCATATGTACAAAAAATCATTGAATTCTGAGCCTACAAGTTCCAGATCAATGAAAAAAGAAAATATGTGGCCACGTAAAGAAAGGTCACCCGGTGGTAGAATCGAGATCTAGCGACACTTTTCTTAGAAAAACAACTAAAAGATTATTTAAATGTTGACAATGTCATTCAAGACTGTTCTAATAAACTAACAAGAAAGATTTAAGAACACTTAAACATTTCATTATTATGAATACAACCTGTTTAAAACAAAGAAATATTTTTTTAAATTTATTTATTTATGAACCAGTAATAATAACCACACTTTATTTCGATCGACATGGAAAAGATGGCAAATTTGGGACTGTCCCATGTGGCAAACGCTCTACTTATACCACTGAGTAAATATAATCTTTAAGATATCATGCCCACCATAAATCCCTCCTGCTTATATAATCTTCTTGAGTTCAAATCCTCTACTAAATCCTAAAATACAAAATCTCGACAAACAGACCCTTACCCTTATTTTCCACGTAACTTCATTTTGTATTCACCTAATGCTAGTCCTACGACTGTAGCACCTGATAACCTAATGCTAGTCCTACGACTGTAGCTCCTGATAACCTAATGCTAGTCCTACGACTGTAGTTCCTGATAACCTAATGTTAGTCCTACGACTGTAGTTCCTGATAACCTAATGCTAGTCCTACGACTGTAGCTCCTGATAACCTAATGCTAGTCCTACGACTGTAGCTCCTGATAACCTAATGCTAGTCCTACGACTGTAGCTCCTGATAACCTAATGCTAGTCCTACGACTGTGGCTCCTGATAACCTAATGCTAGTCCTACGACTGTAGCTCCTGATAACCTAATACTAGTCCTACGACTGTAGCACCTGATAACCTGATGCTAGTCCTACGACTGTAGCTCCTGATAACCTAATGCTAGTCCTACGACTGTGGCTCCTGATAACCTAATGCTAGTCCTACGACTGTAGCTCCTGATAACCTTCTAAAAACATCCTGTTCAGTACTGACTAACTAATCAAAGTATCAGTTGGCTCATCATTTTCCTCATTACACATAAATTTGTTGTAAATTTTATTTTTTACATTAACCATAAACTAAATTTTAATTTTTTTTCCGGAGATGTATAAATATTATTAAAAATTGAAAATGAAGGAGCAATATGCAAATATGTCAGTATTCAATATGACGTCTTCGTATCAGTTTTTAGAAATTAACTCTGTGTAAAAAAAACCTCTCGGGATTGAAAACAACGTATCTTTGGTTGTGCTGGGATTGATAATTATAAAAATAAGGTGTGGAATATTCCTAGACAATCACAAATCGATTTAATCTCTTTTAGGACCATCGTTGTTCAACATACAGACAGACAAAAGTGATTACAGATCCTCTCATTTTGGGCTCTGGACTAAATACCGAAAATAATGTTAACTGATTATAAAATATATGTTAGGTTAATCTTATTTTTTTTTTTAACCTTTCATCACAGTTTAGCTATTTATATATATATATTCTTTTTCTAAGCTCTCTAGTTAGAATTTGAGGATGAGGGAGAAATATAATTCATGATATTTGATAATAAAGATCATGAACCATCACATATGGTAAGGGTCATTTCCCCTAATACTCCTAGGAGTGGGGATGAGCTGAAAAGAGCAGTCTTAGCCCAGCCGTCGAGAAGAACGCAGCCGGCACCTCCCGAATAGGCGGTTGCCATACTATTGAAGAACCAACAGTAGAAAGTAACGTTTGTTGAATTACAGGAAGATTATCGATTGAACTGAGAGAAGGAAAGAAAAGCAGTTCAATGTTTATTGAATACCATGGTGTGGGGAGACAGATGGGCGGATAAGTTGTAGGTGGGTGTTATCAATATTGTTTCTTAATTTGGATCCATTCATAAAAAATGAGCTCAAATTCGTACTAATTTGTAATTAGTAGTAACTATCATAATTTAAAAGGATTTGAATATTTGTTTTATACATTTTGTCAATACTCTATGTTAATTATAATTATTTGTCATAACCATTCAATTTGAATTAAAGATCTCATGACGGACCTGCCAAGTAAGTTAAGTTAAATTGATCAAGTAAAGTAAAAAGAGAGATGGTAAAAAATGAGGTAGGTTTCAATATATACATATACTATATATTTATAAACGACATCGTTAGATTGACCTCTAATAGTATAGCGGGAAAAGCGTCTGGTTCATGATATGGATGTCCCATGAACATTAAGAACCAGTTCTTACCATTGTTTAGTGAGTTTTTAATTAAACAATCTCAAATATACGAATAAATATCATTATATAAAAGTTCAAATCCGTAGGTGATAAGTGCATTCATTAGCAGCTTCATAAATCATCAATGGAAAGTTATGGGACATTTATTCATTCCTAGTCCTTACTAGGGTTCATAAATCTACATGTGTTAAGTGCTCTAATCTCTTTGAATATTTATTTCAAGAAATATTTATTCATTTACTGTACAATCTCGAATAAATAAATATATATCGATTATCACTATCAAGTGCAATACTGCGCCAGTAGTGTGTGTGGGGGGGGGGGCCGTGGTTACCTGCAATGCAGCTAATAAATATTCAGAGCTAAGTATCTGTTGATAGCAGGAACCGAATAACTGCATTATAATGACATGCGAGCATATACAATTATGCAATATGCAAGAACATATGCATTCTAATTAAAACAAAGACGGCTGAAATGGGAACGATATTTGTTAAATAATAAACTATACACTGTCACAATAAATAACGTTTTCTTTCTCCATTTGTATTCCTATCGGTGTTTGCTTAAGCACTTAGCTAGTACTTTATTAATCAACTATTCAACTACTAACGAGCTAAGCGATGAAAGTGATATTTAATTAGTGACGTTCAAATTTATGGTGCTTAGTTTCTGAGCATAATTACAAAAATGTTTTGTAACTCTTTAGCCGGAAAAGTTTGCAGCAGCTGCTATAGTATTTCTCCTCAACAACGGTTTTAAATCGAATAAACAGTCGAAATAATGAAATCGGTTGAATTAATTTGTACTATTGCAACCACTTCTAGCTGAGAATGAAGAATTAAAGGTTTATTAGAGACCATCATCATATTTTAATCTTACTTTCTTGACACTAAGCAGCTTTTTTTTTTTGTTTCAACACCCCTTTATTCAAATTTTGTTTACAAACAAATGAACAATAACATGAACAAATTTACAGATTTATGGCTCCTTTTCCTGCATTGCATAACATGCATTTGAAGGAGGCTAGAATCACAAAAACATTTTGTTTTACAGTTAAAATCACAAAAACAATAGACTGGACTAGGTGATGGGGCTCACCTTTCTAAGCAGCTAAGAATTGAGCACCCCTAAGAGGCGTGACTAGTAGTTAGGCTGCACAGACCCCAGTGCCATCTAACAATTTGGCGTGGCAACATCTAGGTCCCCCTCACATGGGGCACGGATATCACTCATGGTGGTCCAGCCTTTACTATTACCATTCAATGGTTTTATTGTCACGGTCATTGATTACTGTCCCATTAACTACTGTCACACCGTCAAAAGACACCTGACACAAAATTCACTGGCCTTACGCACCCATTGACAGATTGTGTTATAACAAATTTAAGACAGTGTACGTAGTTTTCAAACTCTTTGCAGCCAAGAAAAATACGTTTGACAGTAACTATATCTTGACAGGCGAAATAAGGATTCGATGTTACTCTCTTCATTAAGTTTGTGATGTAAGGCATTTCAATATTATCAAGACTGTACTGAATCTTGCTCGCCACATTAGCGTAATTGTTTCTGATCTCGTTGATACAAATAAATATGTACTGATTTACATAACATATATGTAATATTTGAGAGCTTTTAGTACGATGTAAAAGAAATTAATTTTTTTTTTTCAAAACCTCATAAAAATATATAATGTACAAAATAAATAATAAAATGACTAACAATTTTCTCCTCTTCCTGCATTTACATGCATTTGGAGGAATGCATGATTAAAATATATTAATAATTAGGAGTGTAGTTATATGCGCGAACAAGGACAAATACACAATAAGAACAAATGAGCCTCCTACAAACCATCAAAAAATAAAACACACAAATTGATTTGTTACCGTATTCAAAATAAACATTAACAAATGGACTACACTACACTTTAACTCAGTGCGTTGCATAAATAATTCAAAAGCAATTATTTTTTTGAATTTCTGGAGCTTCGTCCTAGTTTAGTTGAATATTTTCATTTACATAAATAAAAAAAAAAGAATTTCTACACTATTCCTGTTTCATTAGTTAAATAATCTTTGCTAAGCAGAGTCTTTTAAAAGAAAAGAAAGAAAAGCTTTATTATGAAGTACAAGCAAAACACTGGTATATACAAATATTAAGAGTTACGTTACTACATATTGGGTGGAATGTCTATGCAAAAGTGGGGTCTGGGGCTAAAGCTGAGACATATATGTATAAGAAAAGGATAAGATTCTTGGAAGTAGGGAGCTCGTGGAGGGATGCGGTTGCTTACTTAAAAATAACAGGAACCATCAGTGACTTCTAAGGTATACAGTTCTGCTCAAGCCCCTTCTACTTGTTCTTAGCAAGATTATAAATGTATACAAAGCAAGCATTATAAAACTACTGGTACTTGATGATAATTTTGTCAATGGCACCACATTTATTTCATGGCTAAATCTATGAGATAATGCCAACTAACGTTGACACTTTATTCTCTTCCTGGGTATCAGATACCAATTTATTATTAATTGTGAAATCACGAAGCTAAATTGCAAATTGATTTGAAAATAATTTCTAATTAAAACACTCAAACAGATTGTAATTAATTTTGGTAGGCTTTTTAACCAAAATTATGCGCTTGCTTACCAATATATCGTGTAACATTGTTATTATAGATCACTAAAGTAACGAAACATGTTAGATATTATTTTTTGCTCAGGACATTCATAAATACATTTAATCGATAACATAGAATATGTTTTATTTTATAACTAACGAACAATTGGTTAATGACCCTTCAATTTTTATAGTGTATTATAACAGGGGTTGACAGAAATTGTGAACACGATATTAAAGGCATGTTTAATGATTTTTTGTAATAATATTTCACTCAAATTAATCTTTATGACAAATAAAGTTATTTTTTCATTACAAAGTAACTCTTTTAGTGCTAACCAATGCTTAAATTCTTTAATAACAACAGATGGAAAGTGAGTTTATTTCCGTAAATATGTGTATATAAGGGTGTACATAATTAAACTTACAAACAAGTAATAAATTATATTGTGAAAGATTTGCAATAACTATTCTCAGGTGTGTGCTCATGAGGCATTGTTTGAGTGTTTTAATTAGAAATGTAACTACAATTATTTTCAAATCAATTTGCAATTTAGCTTCGTGATTTCACAATTAACAAGAAATTTATTTCTGATACCCAGACAAGATTCTCGCCTTTTCGGCTAAAATTTATTCCTGAATAATTTCAGGCTTGTGAGAGAAAAAAAGCGTCAACGTTAGTTGGCATTATCTCATAGATTTAGCCATGAAATAAATGTGGTGCCATTGACAAAATTATCATCAAGTACCAGTAGTTTTATAATGCTTGCTTTGTATATAATATTTATAATATTGCTAAGAAGAAAAAGAAGTAGAAGGGGCTTGAGCAGAACTGTATACCTGCCTCGTGACTTTATGGAAGTCACCGATAGTTCCCTTTTATTTTTAAGTAAGCAACCACATCCCTCCATGACCTCCCTACTTCCCAGATCTTATCCTTTTCTTATACATATATGTCTCAGCTTTTGCCCCAGAAAGATGGGATTCTTTTTGTCTAAGGGAAAAACAATACGAACTGCTATATCCTCAGCTGAATCAGCGGTAAAACATTCCACTGCCAAAACGTGTCCGGGCGAGATGGCAATCGAGATGCGCTCCTCCGACCGAAGAGACTCCGTTCTCAGAACTATTGAGACATCAAGACGATGATGTCATCGGAAGAGTCCGACCAGGCCTCTCTCACCTGGTACATTAGCAGGCGCATATCCATTCGGTGATGCTTTTAACCGTTCGTGGGTGTCAGCGCGCTAATTAACAGGGGGCTTGTTTTATCTCGGGAATATCTAGCAGTCCGTGTGAACTGGCCTGTTGCTACCTAATATGAAAATGAGCACTCCTTTCGGCATTTGTGACTAAAGTAGCAGAAATAAACACTGACTGCTGAAAAAACGTCATGTACATACGATTCACTTAGAAGCCTTCAGGGTATCTCGATTCTTAATGGATTTCAAAGCGACCTCACCTAAAACAGACAAGAAAAACAATTAGTATTTGTATATGGCTGGTTAGAGTACTATTTCATATTCAGTTTAAATGTTATCATAATTATTGTGAAAAATGTAATTTATAATAATACATAAAACAACACAAAGCTAAATTCAATAATTATTCCCTTCACGTTTCTCTAATCGTTATTAATACTTATGTTGTTTATGGACACAACATACATACCAGCGAAAATATTATAGCCACTTAAAATAAATTTAATTTAACGCATCATCAGCAATCATTCACCATAAAATATTCATAAATGTTTGGTACTACTTTAATAGACACAACAGTGGCGTAGCTAGGGATTATTGGGGTGGGTTAGGATACCCCCTCCTTCTAGTCTATAATAAAAATACTATTTTATGAACAACTGTTTATTACACAATCAGTCTAGGCCTTTACAGGAGTCCACAAAGTATTCTATTATAAATCCTACTTATTATAGGTGTATGTGTTTAGTGTTTAATTTTTGTTCAGCTCCTCCCTCCTTAAGATGAATTCTGGCCGTGGCCTTCAGACGCACACACTATAATCACTTCTGCGTGAATATGTTTAAGCAAAATTTCAAATAAATACTGCACTGGTACAAAAATATTTAAATACATAGATGACAGCTTGGAGCCAAGTATTTGTGTGCTTTCATTGTATTTTTTTTTTAAATTATCCAAAACCTTTGCCATTGTTCTATAATTTATGACAGCCGGTTAAATGTCCGATGCTAAATAGTGCTAAAAATATTTAAAAAAATAGTTATGTACCTGTTCTTTAAGCCCATTTTATCAAAGCACGACTATTCTGTTTTTGCACCAATTGTAAACTTTTTTTTTTCTTTTTTAAGTATTTAAACAAAATTAGCAGCTTAAACACGTGGAAAGTAAAATAAAATCAGGAAATTTAGGTGTTTGGGCTGGCGTTTTCGTAAGGGGTCATATAAAAAGTTATATATTATAAACTAATCATTAAAAATTGCCTTTCTAAAAAATAAATTGGATAAAAAACGAATTGGAATAGTCTGGAATATGTTTGGAATTCTTTTCGGGGCTTTAATATGTCATAGAACTACTGAAAAACTGGTTTCAAATTACATTAGATTCGTAAAAGTGACGTAATATATCTTATAAGTCAGACAGATGAGGTTCGGTTAATATTATGAGGATTTTTTGTACGCTTTTCGGTTTCATTTATTACTCATAATGTAGAATCACTACGGGCTTGTTTGAAAGTAAAACCTCTCCCATTGGTTTAAGCCAAAAAAATTACTCTGGAGTCATACTACAGCACATTGTTGAACATTCCACTTTATACCTGAATCCCTTAAAATGAATATTATCGAAATTTCTCCAATACCCGAAAAATAGCTTGCAGATTTTATTTTTTTGTTTTCGCCAAGAGATAGAAGAAAAAGTTTTTGTCTTGACCACAAGATAAACGTATGCCCCTTTTACAGAATCGATATTTATTTCGTATTTTGTTCAGGATCAATATTGTTAACTGTCGGTTGATTAAAATCCAATATTAGTTCAAAAGAGAGCGAGAACAAATCAATAATTGGAGCACTCAACGGTCAGTTTTTAGTGCCCCGATCCACGAATTTAATTTGAAAGCAATAAATATCAGTTTATAAATATATGTACTATATATATTAATTAAATATTTTTTTAATTTTCTTACCAGTTAAACGTTCCGACATTGCTGAATACATGAAATAAAAGTACCTTGTGTCTCTTTGTAGAATTATTGATTTATACCGGAAAGTTTTCAACGAACTATGCAGTCATCCTCACGGGTTCGATGAAAACTAGAACCTGAAGGATTTAAGTATTTTGTTAGCCAACTCCTAGTCCCTCCTAGTCATTTTCTCTTTCCAAAAGGGAAAAAGCCTGCTCCCTACTAGTTACATAGTGGGAACGGAGGAGAATTCACCAGCCAACAACCTAGTATATCTGGAAATTGAAATGGACAGACACCTCCGTTTTAGTAACCATTTTACGAGGAAGTTGAAGCAAACTCGCACAAAGTCTTACCGGCTTACGCATTTATTGACTTCCCCCAATCTATCACTGCGTCTCAAACTACTGATTTACAAGAGTGTACTCAGGCCTACTCTGCTGTATGGTGCACCGCTTTTTCGTTATCTGACGTATACGACAGCTCGGCGACTCCAACAATTCCTAAACGGTATACCACTGATGAAAGTGGTCAGAGGTACTTCATTCGAGCAGCGGAGCAGCAGTGAGCTTCACGAGATCTTTGAGCTGCCTACGGTGGATGAATTCATTCAACGTTTTCGACTCCCTACAATACTTGACAAACCCGGTGTTTAACACTATAACCCCCGCTCCGTTCCCCCATCGATGGCAGGACGCTGTCGCGGCTGGAACGCTTTAGTCTTAAGTTCTAGGTTTAGGTTTTAGTTTGTTAAGTTAAGTTTTTCTCCCACATTTTCAAACTGAAGGTGAGCCTCATCACCTAGCATTATATTCATGCCATTGTATTTTTAACCACAACCTGTATTGTTAAGTAACCCAACCTCCTTCAAATGCATCTGCGCATAGCAGAAAGAGGAGAAAAATTTGTCAATTCTTTGTTCATATTGTTCATAATTTTTTTTTTTTTTTTTTTTACATATTGTATAAAAATTAAAGGGGGTAAGGGAAAAAAAACTGCTAGTCCGCCGCAACGTTTAGGTAAAAATAAATAGCAGTAGAGAAACAGAAGGGGGTTTATTTCTTAGCATATACATATCATGAATTATACTAGTCAATATAAATTAAAAAGGAAATCACAAAAAGTAGATTATTTAATTTAGCCTTCTGTTTATGACGTTTTAATAGTTTTTATCTTTTTAGTGATAAAGTTGAAGTATTACTTACATAGTAAACCCCTATTTATGCGGGACCATTATCGTTTACACTCACTGTTATGGGAAATCGATAGGCGGGAAAAGGGCCTAGGAGCGCCTAGCCCTAAGTAAATGCCAAAATAGGCCCCAGGAAAGCCCGCGTGAGGAACGAGTTTTCCCGCCCCCGCCCTCTCTAATAATAACCATGGGAGCCACCTTATAAATATATAAGGAGCAAGTGAGGAGGGATGGGGCCACTAGTGGCCTAACTGCCTCCTAAATATCCCGCGGAGGTTATAAACATGTTGCCGGCGAGGGTTTATTAAGCTGGCAGTGCTCATATAGCACTCCTTCCGCTGCCACATATATCGCCCAGCCCGGCCATGATAAGCACTCGATAATTGACGGCGTAAGTCCGCCCGGTGTAAATCGGTCTGGAGTTGTTCCGTGTTTATTATCCCTGCAATAAATGTTTTACTGGGATATTAACATCAAGTCATGATAAAAAATAATGACTGTTTTATTAACGAATGACAGAAAGATTCCTGCTTCATTTCAAACCTTAGACGTAAGCAAGTTTATAGCTGAAAAGTAATCATTTTCTGGAAAATTACATAAATTACCCTCACCGAAATTCCTCATATTAGTGCAAGCAAGTACATGTTCATTCTCTGCTGTCAGCAACTTCCTACAACCATTTGTTGCTCAATTCTACTCCTACTGTAAACATTCTATGGTTAAATCAAATGAGCCAAATGTCGATCAGAATCCAGGAGAGTGAGTGCTTATCTTTTTTTTTATATGTGAGCTTTAACGCTAGATTAGCAACGTTTCCATTTGCAAAATATGAAAAACCACCTTCAATCGTATGTCATTAAGATTTATGTTTGGTATTTTTCATTATATTTTTGTTTAGAAATAAACTCCCACAATTGTTTTTGAAGAAATGTCGAACTTATCCAAAGATTGGACAATGTAGATGCACTAGTGATCCTCGTGACTATCATTTGGAATATGTAGACCAAAGTTATTTTAATTACTTTAAGTTTAATGAATTAATTAATTATTAGCTCCAGTTCTAGAAGTGGGATGAATGAATGAACGGTTTTATAGTGTTCTATGCATGGAAATTAAGGATGCGTATGCCAGCCTGACAAATCAGATCTATTTAAAAGACAAACAAACAATGCTTCTTTATTTGAATTCAATGATCTTAGTTGTAACCTTCTTACGTGTCAAATCAAAACTATTAGTGTCACTGATTCAGTATTCTAGATTTCATTAATCATAACACTAAAGACCTCCACAAATCAATATGATTCCTCTGAGAAATAAAATTATGGCGCCTCCAGGCGAATGTTTCGAGGGGGGAGTGACAATCTAATCCGGATTTAAAGGGCTCAAGAGAGAGCGGCATATGTTTTTATAAGGACAGACAGCCCTTATGGGCAAAGTTTCCACCTCCTCGGGACCCTCCCTCCACTCTTGGCTGCTATAACTCCTAACTCCCCACGCTACCTGGGCACCGGCACCTCTAATTCAAGCCCAGGTGACACAGCGCCTCCTATACCAAAGGATTACGGCACTTAGTATTAATGTCTTTCCTCTGGCCGAGCGCTCGCCAGATAAAGATTTCAAGGGCTGTATCTTCACAGACCATCTTGAATATCAAATTCCTCTCGGGTGAGAAGATGGAAGACGGTACTCCTGAGGTGAACGCATGTCCTGATGGAATTCCACGCCGAACCTATGCCACTACAGGTAGTAAACATGACGTCATGTGGAGTGTATGGTAATGTGTATCTATAAATTATGTTATCAGAACATATTTAGCCACTGTATAACTAGCCGAATGGAGTGGGTCTATTCTATTACAGTATGGGGGATAATTGGAGAGTTTTTGATAAAATACGATATCAGGAAGTATGGACAACAAACTTAATTTATCTAAGATTTAATTTACGTCTCAGAAGCTATTTAAGGTAATAAGTACAGATTTTACCCACAGTTTACATCTGTAGTACAGATTTTACCCACAGTTTACATCTGTAGTACAGATCTTACCCACAGTTTACATCTGTAGTACAGATTTTACCCACAGTTTACATCTGTAGTACAGATTTTACCCACAGTTTACATCTGTAGTACAGATTTTACCCACAATTTACATCTGTAGTACAGATTTTACCCACAGTTTATATCTGTAGTACAGATCTTAAAGCAAACAATATTCCAAAGTAATTTCGAATAATAGCGAACTAATTATACTTCATGTCTAAAAAAACGAATTATGTTTCACTAAAAACACAATCACTTTCATTTAGTTACCCTCAGAAGTTTCATCTTGCAAACTTACGGATACCCGTACGGTGAGGTTGTTCACAGACTCGAGTATGCACAGCATTTCATAACCCTTTTGCATAACCGCAATTGTTACAGAGATACTTGCGTTACTCCTCTCATACAGCAGATAGAAAGATGGAAACCATAACTAACAAAGGGTCCGACTCGTTACGTTGTTAGTTGTGAATATCAGTTTAAGAGTTATCATTCAGCTAACTAAAGGTATAAATGAATATACTAAAAGTTGCTTGTAATTATGTCCATTTAAATTTTATTCATTTTGTATTTGTTTGTTTCAGGTTTGTAAGGTTGGCGCCCGAATGGATTATCCTGCCATGGAAAGGATTGTACAGGACAACACTTCAACACTTATCCTTTTTTTTTTTTTTTTTTTTTTGAAGCTCTCTAGTTGGAAATTGGAGAGTAACTTTTAATTATTCGTAATTAAGAGGTGGTCACAACAATTTCATAACCCCTTAAAATTTACAGATAATTATATACAATTATAGATCCTTAGGCGGATCTATCCTTAACTTTACACTTATCCTTAAAAGATCCATTTGTATTAATATTGGTTAAAAACGTTCGTAAAATATCGTTTGTCATTCTTCATTTCACTTGTATTCGTTCAAGAATTACCGATATAAACAAGAAGTACAGGTATAGCCAATTAAAAAAAAAAGTGGACTAGGCCTCAGTTGGTCCTACAGTGCAAGTACAACTCCATGCCAGGATTTGTAAGCTGTTCTATGCAAATAAGAGACTTTACTCACCCACTGAAGCGGGGAGTTGCTATAGCACAGGATATAGAGAGAAAAAAAACACGAATAAAAAGAGCTGAAAAGAGAAGAAGAAAAAACAGAGAAAGAAAGAATGCTAATTAAAGTGATAGAATGAATTAAAGTAGAGAGGGAGGGAGGGCGGTACACAGAGGCTAGTAATGAAACTGAAATGAATGGAGGCACTAAGTTGGTGAAATGGAGCCGTGCCGGTGAATCGATGGGGATAGCTACCAGCATTACCCCACACACAAACTGCGGGGAAAGGATTGAGCTCATCCCACACACGGCCCTTCCGCGGCGGCCATTTTAAATTAACCGCCCCCCGTGGCAATCACTTTAATCAGGGGCCCTCGCTCCATGCATATTCAAAGCCCTACAGTCAGAGGAAAAGGCAATTTTTATCCGGCCCTTTCACCGCCTAAAGGATTTATATTGCCAGGCTTTTACTTGTTATTTTCAGCCGATGGTATCCCAGCTTTACCCCCCCCCACTCCATCCCTTCTACAAGCGGGGGAATTGATGGCAAAGGAGGAAGTATTTTCACTATAGATGTTAATCAATGCACTAAAAAAAATTTTTGTAGAAAGAATGTGGAATGCCCTAAATCATAGATGGTTGGATAAATAATGAGAGGTAACCTTCCTATTTATTTTGTAAAGAAGATGGCGAAATAGCTGAAATGCGCCTTTTGGAGGGAATTGAGGAAAAGGGTAGAAGGTACAAGCCAGTGAACAATTCACTGTTATTATCTAAGGCAGTTAAATGTTGGCATAAATCAAAAACAAAGATATTTCCATTCAACACGTCATAGAAGAACTGTCTATTCCATGGGTGGTCCAGCCGGGAGAGCGGGAGAAGTAGTTCGGAAACCAGGCATCCAATAGACTGTGTACGCCTTACACATATATAAATTATTCCTCCTCCTTGCCTGTTGACGCGAAACATTCAAATTCCTAAATACACGGAACAAGCTGTGTTCTTCGACACGTAAAGCAAGTTTAAACGACTGCCAATTATGAATAGTCAAATATTATTCACAGAGTGAGTTTGAACTGGTGCATTGAAATCGCTCAGATTGTAGCCTGATATAAATTGTAGCATAGTTCATTTGCTCTCGAATGACTCCCACGGTAGTCCAAGTAGTCCTAACTTTTGACCTGTCCCTCATAGGTCTCACTCGCTGTTGATGGGACCATGGGGTATTTCGTTGCCAGTGGTGCGCATATACCAGTGCAATTGGTGTACTGCACTGGGCAACTTATTGCTAAGTACAAAACGTCTCCAATACATCTCGGTCCACGGGTCCCTTCTTGATGAGCACTCTTCACGGCAGCTCACTGCATCACTACCCTGGAGATGGTGAAGTTCGCTGGTCCCTGGACCACTCCTTCCACTTCTGGGCAAATATGAGGAAGGCCCTGTTATTCTCCTCGTTGTCTACAAGCAATGGCAAGTTGATAGCCAGTTTTGACAGGCCAAAACTTTCTCGCCATAGTAGAATTACGACGTATTGTGGTCACTTTCATGTTCGCTCTCAGCACTCCGTACATATTCATTATATTAGGGCCACAGTGCTAGGGTTAATTATCTGCTGTTGCGTTTTCCCCTCGATGTCATCAAGCTACAATTCCTCGTCCGAATAACAAATGCCCTGTTTATCTCGCGTGCTTCACCTTTAACGTTCCATGTTCTTAAGTACTGGCCAAAGTATTCCTTCCGTCTTGGGATGCCAAAGAGTCAAACAGCCCACGGTAGGATTTCCTTAGTTTCTTCTCCTGTGTTCTTCTTTCTTTTCAGATTGGCTCAGGGGTGCTCCTCGGTCAGCAGTAGATCAATGTAATTCTGGCAATCAACACTTGCACTGTCCATACGCTCTTAATTAAGGTTGAAAAACCTCCTGAACTACAATTTTGGAAACAAGATTTTGAATTTAAATTTGAATATAATCTTGACTAAATGTGACCGAAAAGAAGTTGAAAACCTGGATGGAGGTACGTAAACTAAATAACAGTCAAGAAAAGTACTATAGATAATTATACAAAAAATCTGTGTACTGTTGCCTATGTTTCCAAGGATATAGATGTAACTGAGGTAAAGAGGCCAGAGTAAAAAAACAAAACAGAGGCTCAATCTTTGATAAATTGTGCATAGAAGATTACTTTCATAGAATCATAGTTGTTGAATATGAAGTTCTGTCTATAAATGTCACGAAGCATCCGTTGCAAACAATGATCCCGTCGTAAAAACTCAAAGACCGGAACACAAACAAACTCCCGGTCAATAAACCGTATAACTCCGAGAGCGTTGGTCCGGTTTTTCCTCCAGTTTCCGGAGTGAGGTCGTGGGGGGGGGAGGGTTCTATTGGCAGAGACCCGAAGGGGAAACTTCCACCGTTATAATAAGAAAGTGCAGTAAAAGGAGTTTTTAAGGGCGGGCTGACCCCCATGAATATACACTTGTAAGATATAGTTTTCGGTAAGTCCTCTGGGCTTTATTTGTTTTCACCGCCAAGTTGTGAGCCGTCACGTCTTGGACTCTGCGGTTATCCCTCTCGTTAGGTAGTCAGGGGGCTCCACCCACGGCCCAGATCCCAGATAGCCTTAGTCTCGAGACTTCGCCGTGCGGCGTGCGACCTGAATACCCTTGGAAGCGATAGTCTTCGGGGGTAGGAGGGGGGTCTTTGTTTTTTACCGACCGCAGTTGGGGTTTTAAGCACGTCTCTGAATGACTCCGACCATTATGGTCGTTAGTTCTGAGTTCTCTCTCTCTCGAGAAATATGTGAGAAGTTTTACACAAACACTCAACTTACAAGACTAGTAAGTATATTCATCTCTGGGTACTCAAACGATTTCAGTGACCGCTTTATGACATGTCGTTTACGCGTCTTTGGGAAGTGATCTGCATTGTTATATCCACCATTTTTATGCTAGTCAAAACTCCAACTCTGAATAGGTAATTAAATATAAAATAACTAGAAATGTATATAATAATAATTTTAACTCTGGACTTTATTAAATCGGTTATAGTATTCATATATTATTAGTTGATGGCTAAAATATTTATTTTTTTCATCATATTTTTTTTTTAGTTTTCAATTGTATGTCAAATATTTTGTGGGCAATCTTCGAGTACTTTGGGTATTTTATACTACTGAGTTCTATGACTGCATCATGTTATGCATAGTGTTGTTTTAAATTTAGACGCTTGATAACGTTAATAGTACCTTCGACCACGTTTATTTAATTAAAGCACCGAATAATGAAATAGTCAATTGCGCTTATCCCCATTTTTTTAACATGAGTTAGTATTAGGGCATGGCGACCGCAATGGTCATTGATGGCTCCTTCTACATAATAAATTTCGTAATTTTATAATGGTTATGTTTTTTTATTTTTTATTTTATTTTTTTTTTTTTCTAAACCCCTTGAATTTAATGCAATATAAAAATATGAACAAAATAATTGACAAATTTTCTCCTCTTTCAGCTATGTGCAGATGCATTTGAAGGAAGTTGGGTTACATAAATCAGATTGAAGTTAATAGGAAAATAACATGAATACAAAATCTAGGTGATGGGGCTCACCTTCAGTTTAAAAAGTGTTTTTTTATTATTACTTTACAATATTTATAATATTTTTTTTCGGGGGATGGGTGGTGGTGGCTTTCGCGCCAAAATGGTTTATCAGACTATCCCAACAACTTTATGCAGACACACATTACATGTGGAAAGGTCGTCTTTTTTTGATCCATCTAACCAGATTTTCAGAAAACATGAATTCACGGCTAAAATGAGATTACAGCTTAAAATCATAGATATAATTCATGTCTACCAAAATGATTTCTGTATTCTGCAATAAAAGTAATAACCTTTTATGAATTTTCTTAACTCAAACTGTGAAACTTATTTAGTGCCGTCTTGTAGCTTTTATATTAATATTTATTTAAATAATATATTTAGTTAAAATGATTACTTATCAGGTATTTTGATTATTATTACAGGTACAAAAATCATTGACTTCTGCATAATCAGAAAGGACCGGTGAAAATATGAAAACGAACTGTCACATCAATAAGAAAATAGCATAAGAATTAAATGATAAAACATTTTTACTTTTGTATTATAAATGATTGATATTAGGGCCAAGGCAGCAAAGAGGCTATACAATGTCGGCCATTTTCCCTTCTAAGAAAAGAAAAGAAAAAGGATTTTTAATTATACACGGGGAGGAAAGGTTTCCCTGCCGCGGGGAAATTGTTTTTACCCCCTAGGGTCAATATAACTCAGGGGCCTTCGGGAATTGCCAAGAGAAGGGAGCGATTTCAGGGGGCAATTTCAGAGGAGGGACTCACCGCTTATATATTAGCCTAAATGGGACTCCTAAGACAAGAGTCTTATCAAAGCTGCAATTAAAAACCAAGCCACGGAGCGACCCCAATGAAAAGAAAACTCCTTTAAAAGACCTCCATTTTTCTTACTTTCTTTAATTAAACTAGACTTGAGCATCTTATTTATTATTTAGAGCTAATCTCAACGTTGCAAGATTAGCTCTCAACGCTCTCCTGAGACTCTCGTGAGACTTATTACTTTAATTCACAACACGCAAGAACCCTCCATGAGTGAAAAAGCTTACAAAGTGAAGGTGATCCACGGTAGAGATAAGGGGTAGCCTGTCAACTTTAAACACTTCATTTTCTATAATTGGTGGTATTTGAAACATAAAAATATAGAAAGAAATATAACAACAAAAACTGGATGCTAATAGAAAAACATTTCTTCTTAATATATTTATAATGCTTAATATAGTCATAATATATAATATAATCTTAATATAAGACTTTAGTTTAGGAAATTGATCTATGTTAACAATATTTTGAACTATTAGACTCTCACTGTGTTATCATTTATCTATATAAAGGGTGTCCCAGAATTAACGCAAGATTTGATTTAAATAGAAAACGCAGTTTTAAGTATTTTCGTTATTATTTTTTTATTGAATTATAAAGTAAATAGGATAGGGTTATTTATGGAATAACACATCGGGCAAATGGCCTCCACGACTTTGCTGACCATTTGGCATAAATGTGGTTTAATTTCGTTGATGCAGCGTTGAATTTCCTCTTTTAATGCACGGGTGGACGTGGACTTCAAATAACCCAATAAAAAGAAATCTAAAGGTGTTAAATTACACGATCTAGGGGGCCAATTCTGATCACCGAAACGAGAAAGTACACGACCTGAAAATGTCTCATGCAGTATTTGAATTGTTTCATGGGCTGTATGGCATGTGGGACCATCTTGTTGAAACCACAAATTGGCCACATCAATATCATCCAATTTCGGCACAAAGAACTGTGTTTACGACGCCGAATTGATGTTCCTCACTCTCACGCACTGCTTCAATATAGACATTTGAACGGCTTGTTTTTGGACGACCAGTGTGTTTAGTGTCTCCAACTGATCCAGTCTCCCTAAATTTTTCAATTAATCTCTTCACAGTTGATGAAGTCATTTTTGAGATGATGTTCAACAATAAAGACACGTTGTTCTATCGTGTAGCGCTCCATTTTTACTAACCCTGCCAGCTGTCAAATTGTTTTTTTTTACGGTTCCCAGCACTTTACTGCACAAATGGTGGCAAATTCAAATCATGCGTTAATTCTGGGACACCCTTATTTTGTGGTTATCGCTTTTAAAGTATCTAAAATGTAATCATCTTTGGATACGTCCTGGTCCCTAATTCTATTGTTGTGTTCCTTTTTCAGGTCAAATCAAAAAGGTCACAAAAAATTTTTTTGTATCATTTGAAATTTGCTGATATTGATATGAATCACTAAGCTCCAACTTGGCGCTCCATAAGTTAGCAAGGGATTAACCAACAAATGTTTAATGTGTAATTTAGCATTGGTATCAACAATAATGTTTTTTATAGATAAACATTTGTTTCTGATCTATCTAAAAATAGATAGTTTTTGTTTCTGATATTTGTTTTTTTGATAATTTTCGTTAGCTTAGATATGTTTATTACCTTTAGCGAAACACCGCCTTTATGTTATATTTTTGAAAGTTTTGTTTTATGTTTTTGTATGATATGGTGATGACAAACGGCCTAGTTGTAACAAATATAACGATTTATGAGTAGACAAACTGACATATAACTTCTGGTTGCCCATCTCAAGCATTGGAGTACATGGGATACTAAAATAAATTCTAGGTCTCCACTCCCCAAAATTTGTAGTAGCAAGGCAGGACAAAACTAGTGAAGAAACATTTAAAATAATTAGGTCCGGGACAAAAGTGAGAGAGAAGTCGCAAGTAATCTCCATTAATGGCCTACAAAGGCGGTATGAGAGCAATATCTCGACGGCAATGCCCGAGGAGGAGGACCAGGTAGCAGGGTTAACGTACCGAGGATAACTGCAGTCTCCCTAATGGCCTGGATACTTTCTCCAGCAGCACACACACACAGAGCCAGCGGCAATTTAATTTTACTGTTCGGGAAAGGCGGGGGGGAGGGGTTGATCTGTGGGCCACCCTTTCGCTTCGATAGTTCCTGTAATACGGTCTGAAATTGTTTCTCTCCTTGGAATAAATTCTCCACCTTTCCGCTACCGCCGAATCCCCATGGCAACGGAGGAAAACCCGCCCCTCTTCCACGGTCGGATAAACATCCTACTGGAGAAAACTGGCAATAGAGAAAATTCTCCAAGTCCCAAGTAGAAAAAGAAAAAGATTTGTTGAGGTCCCTTATGTATATTCCTGTGTATACCGGGAGCCTCCCCTCCTTCAGAGGATCCAATTCCTTTTTTTACTTACTTTCATATGCAGTTTAACCCACTTCCGATATGAAAGACTGAGAAAAGGATTCGTGGAATGTTTCGTCATATGTCCGTGTCCTATCACAATTTCTTTCACAAGTATTTTCAAAGGAAGACTGCAATATTCTTCCACTATTTGACTAGATACTCGATGGGATAGCTCCCAGTTTTTCTCTTATAAAATCACGACCAAAATCTATTTATTGTGTGTACCTGCATTTCTCAAAATTTTTGTCTGATGATATTTCACATGAAATTTTTTTTCTTATTATTATAACACTTATGGAATAGCATGAATAACGACCGTATTTTAAAGCTGCACGCCTGTGTACAGGGTCCTCCTGCAACGTGCGGCGTGTTTCAGTGTGGAATCCTGAACATCTGTCCTTGTTAACCAAGTTGATGAGCAATGCCCGTTTCGAAACATGCATGAGTGAGTCGATGGTATGGTTTATTAGTAGTTTGCAAAGTTAGTATGCTCGATTTGGACCCCAGTCCCAGCTAAGGCAAGAAAATTTACACCAAGGTCTGGGTACCTTGCTGTATCATAATACCAGGGACACAAAAAAACTATCGTAATAAAATTGATTTTCAAGATTTTTTTTTAATTAAAGCCGAAATCCAAATAACACATCGATATTAGAAATTTTCAAAGAGTTGCTATTAATTTTTGTTTTTTTAAATACATAAAAACAGTTCTTTTTGTAACGGAAACCGTTTTAAAACATAAAACTTACAGTAAAATGAGAATTTACACAGCGGTTTATGAACAGTAGCAAGATAAAAAATGTACATATTTCTTAACCTAAAAACATTCGGACGGAATTATTACGTTCCGGAAACTTCAAAATCAAAGTACAACTTTATATTTAATATTATTTTTTAGAAAAGTTTTTATTCAAAGGGTCATTTTGTATACATTTTTATTAATCTACGAAAACGATAATTTTGTATAAGAAGATTTTTTTTTCATCCTACTTAATGCAAAAGAGCTATGCTACATATCCTGCACAATTGAACTTATTTGTACTTTGAATACAAAATTAACAAGGACAGTCATGTCTCTAAGGGTTCCAAAAATCAAATAAATGTTGATAGTAAGGAGAAGTGTGGCAGTTGAGAGCAGGCCTTCATTCAAAGGGTTCCCACAGGTTGTTTGTAACATCTCAAGGGATGATGTGAACGCACTTCTGGTTCTCAATAGGAAAACGCATTTGAGCTTTTAATAGATGAGTCTAGGACGATTGTGCTTGGGGCACAGATAATACCTAGGAAAGGTACTTGTTATTCCATGAACCAGAGTAATTAATGACAATTACTAATTGTCATTTACTAATAATTTTCATAGATTAATAGACAAGAAGCATTTTTGGCCCATGGTGTGAAAGTTCTTCTGGAGCTTTGTATCTACTAGTGATAGGTGACGACCATTGTTGTCTCAGCCCTTTGTTTTTGCAGCCATTGGGTAGTACTATTCAAACATAGAATATCCATATAAAAAAAGCTACACTATACGAAGTACTTGTGTCTATTTCAATATCCAGGCCATAGGGTTCTAAAGTTATTACTGTATAACTAACAGCAGGAAACCAGACGAGTGGAGAGTTAAGCCTGTGAGTTGATCCCATGGACCAGTTAAGCTGAGTTAGTAGGCAGTGGGCCTAATCTCCACTGCAGTGTATACACTAACCTTCATATGAGCGTCTTCATAGCTTTATTTCATGTTCTTCTCTTAGTTAACATGTGACAAACTCCCTGAAATATTTCCTGAGGTTCTTCGAAGATACTTAAAAGTAAATAAATTAATGAAGAAGTCACGACTTCTTTACGTCGGAGTAAATTAAAAAATATAATTCTTAAATCCCATTTCTATCCAAAATCAGGTAAGTTTAAACTTAATCGCCATTATAAATTGCGTAATTTGTAGATAATCCTCACACCGTGTAGTGACAGCTGATTCACAAACATAAACAGAACAAATGAACATTGTGAAACAACTTACGGACGGTTCGCTTACTCTGTCGAAGTCATGAATTCAACGCAAATCTTAATATGTAAATCAAAAATTATTTATTTTTTGTTCATTGTAATTATCAATAAAGAGGATTAGAAATAAAAAAAAAACAAATGCAAAGATAATCAAGTGGGCCTTACCGAGAAGGTGGCGCGCCGGTATTTTCTCTACTACGGGTTTAAATGATGAGTTATATAAATAATATAACATAATTGCAATTATAGAGGACTTCTTACGTTTATTAAGTTTTCCTCTATTTTCGTTATTTTTTATTTACTATAGCATGTTATTTTTTATCTAGTCGGGGATGTTTCAGGTTTAAATCCTTATCCTCCCAGTATATTTTTTCTTTTCATGATAATTATTAATACTTATTTTTTACCATTAAAGTGGACTCTCGCCACTGTACCGAAACAACCAACCTCCACCGAGGCTTCCCACACCCCTTAATCCTCTCACACCACCTTCAAGCAGGTACTCTTAGTATAAGGATCCGATCACCCTAAATATTCTATATTTTTCCCTCATCCTGAATTTCTAACTAGAGAGCTTAGAAAAAACAAAACAAAACATTTACTTTGGTTGTGAGAAAAGCACTTTTTATTACCACCAAAACCAATAAAAATATATAACATTTTTCTCCAAACTTTATTTACGCGTAAAATGATAATACGAAATTTTCTTTTATCCGTCCTTTTCTATAGAGCTGGTTGTTTCCTGCGGCTTTAATGGCCTGAGTTTTAAAATTATATTTGTTTTTTTCATACATTTTTTTGCACGAACTCCACAAAATGTGCTAACTTACAGCTGATGGTTTAATGTGATGAGCAATGTATATTGATTATGCGTTAATTAGTGTTTTTCAAAAGGGACCAATTGTTCTGGATGTATCGATTTTTGAGCTTTAATTATCCTCATATTCATCTACTGAATTTCGAGAGCTTTATTTGTATGTCTGTGATAAGATCTTCAATTTTTGAGCCATTCTCAAAAGCACAATACCCTAAAAAAATAATAATAAAGTTCGGAATGGTAAGATCAAAAACAAATTGCTCTGTTGAAAATGTATAAATAAACTATTTTTGGAAAAAGAAACCGCCGTAATAACAGTTAATTTAGAAATACAGTTAAATTTTTTCCCGCCATTGATTTTGTTTTTACTCGGACTCAAGGTTGTTTGGAGATTTATTGACAGCCTAATTGGAAGTTGAGTTTATTTTTTTTCAGAAAACCGTTTTTTCCACGACCTAAATTATTGTATGCGCACTGGAACCACTGTTTGAATTCATTTAATAATTGGCTTAGGGATGTTGATCATAAGAATTAAACTGCTACAATTTTTGTCAACAATATATTTAGCTTTTTGAATGGATACTTTCGAAATTGGCTAATTGAGTTTGAAAATCATGGAGATTTTGTCATTAGCAATAAAAAATGTATACAGCCGATATATCTTACTATCAAAAGTGTGAAGTATTTTGAGTCTGAGTGGCCTCCTCAATAAAACCAACTTTTGACCAGCCGTAAAGTAGGTGTGTTTTGTTTTCAACTACGTCAAGTGATTTCTTGCTGCGCAATTTGAGTCTAAATGTAAGGCCAGATGGAAAGTACATAAAGATTTACTAAAAAAAAGTTTAAGATTAGCAAATATTAGTAGAACACGTGAAGGAAATACGATATGCACGAAAAAGCCATGTAATTTAGAATATATGTATTAGAATAAACGCCATACTTAATTATTGTGAATTCGTTATAACTGTGAATATTCTGTATATGCATTATGTAGAATTGTAATTGACAAACAATAGATTATATTATTCTTGTATTAATAATATTAGTGAAGAAGTTGAGAATGTCAAGAAGAAAATAGATGGGAAGATTGGATCACTTCTGGGCTAGTGATCAATTGCTGTGAGCTTGCGTATTGCTTGCCGCCCCCATGACCCACATCTGGGGCCAACTTTTACGGCCAGCTCATCAACTTGGCTCTTCGCTTTATTATTGTAAGTCATCAACTCTAGGTGAAATAATTTATTAGATTTCCCCGGATGATATTTCTTCTGGTGAATATTGACATTGGTGAACAAGCTAGTCATTATTGCGTTTAAAATCCACACTAAAATCCAAGACTATTAACCGTATTGCCTAATAAGTGCAGTAATGACATAGCTATAAAATAATCACCGATTCCAAGAAAGTTGTGAATCCTTGAAAAAGCTTTGAAGTATGGAGCTCAAATGTCGCATTACCTTTCACCACACTTCTGCAAGCTCTTCCCAGGGTAAGATGGGAACCATCAGCTTACAGGAGGTACTCCATCAAGATGTAAAACCAATGGGTGCCTAAAATTAAGGAGATAACTCCTTTCACACAAACGAAAAGTCAAAAATGGCTGAAAAAGTCAAGAAAGCACTAACTGAAATCGAAAAGGCCGAATTTTTTTTCCTCAAAAACCTCTTTTTTATTTAACATTTTTTACGAACAGATGATCAAATACAATGAACAATATTTACAAAATTTCTCCTCTTCTTGTATACGTAGATGCAGTTAAAGGAGGGTTGATTTACAGATACAACATTTCTTTTTACAGTGAAAATATCAATATACAAATATACAGGACTTGGTGATTGGGCTCACCTTCGGATTACAAAAAGGGACTAAATACAGCGTCAATCAATGCATTTAATTAGTAATGCATAAGTTAAAACGATTTGTAGGGAGTTTTATTGACTTTTGTAATCAAGTAAAATTTTCATGCAAGATGTCACCCAACAATACACACCACAATCAGAGTATGAGAAAAACGTTAATACGCCTTTTATGACGGTTTTGATGATGATGTAGTTATAGGATAGTTAAGATGTATGTTACTAAGCAGGAACTGGAGAGCAAATTTATACGATTGAAAATTAAATTTTTCTAAAAAAATCTATTGTTTTGTTTATGCTACTGTTGTCCTTAACATGAAATAATTAAAGAATTGTGTAAACAAATATTTATGTCTACCTAGAGCTCCTCTTACTAGCAGTTTTAATTTTTCTTATCTTTCAAAAAAATTGAGATTCTAAATTTTATCAGAGTAAAGTTACATGGTATGTTTTGTGTACTGTAATAGATAACAGTTTATATTTGAAAATTTGTTGGTCTTTATGTTCAATCTTATGTAAAATACAAAGATAAGTTGTACTTAGATTCAGTGCTATTTAAAAATATAAGAAAAGTCTGTTAAATTTTTCCCATATTCCATATTCCTCCCATATTCCCATATTTTTTCCATCCTCCTTTCCAGGGGGACTTCTTCGATATAGAGTTTCATCAGACTTCTGAAGACATAGCATAGGTAATATAAGCATTGATAAATCGACAGCGTAACACCTGATGAAGATCTAATGGCAACCTTGGTTATAGAAGGAGGAGCAATTGTTGTAGGCGGTAGTTAGTTACTTCTCAACCTCTATTCGGGTTTTCTTGACCAGATTTGTTACTTCTTTATTTAACTAGCCAGTTAGTTATCCTCACAAAGCTGAGTAAACACATCAGAGATACATCCGCCATAGAAAATATCTTTAGTGGATCAGGGAATCAAAACTGAGTTTCAGCAATTAGAGGTGAGTTTTGCTAACCAGTGTTCTTAAGGGATGGCCAAAAAAGGGTCTGAAAATATTTATAGTTTATTAAAGATAATTTTATTTTGATATCATTTGTAATTTCATAATGATTTTTCGGTGATGGTTGCAGAATTGAATTCTAACTTTTTTCTGGTGATTATTCTCTCAGCACTGGTTGATTCTTGATGTAATGTACAACCCTGCAAGATGCCTTTAGATGTAGGTAGTGTACATGTACTTAATAATAACAGCTGATTCTTATGAATTTAGCATTCATCACATTAAATTGAGTGAATCGAGTTATCGTTGTTTGTTTACAATATAAACCCAGACATTATAGTTCAATGGTTTATAGAAATAATTATTCAAGCAGATAATATTCAAATTCGAGACAAGTGGCACTCAACCGTACCCTATGAAAACACTAATCAATCAATAAAAGTTTGTTTACTTCATTATTTGTCATAAACATAATTTAAGATTGCAGTTGTACCCATCGAGAGGCTCAAAATTTTTGTAAAGGAAAGGGGAGTGTGTGTACAACCAAATGTTTAGCACACACTGTGTACGGGCTAATAAGATGTACGCTTAATCTTAATAACAATATTTTGTAAATAAAAATAAAACTCTGCAGCACATCTTTGGGTTTTAGCCGGTGCTGGTGTATTATCAAGGTCAACAGTAAGTAATTGCATTGCAACCTACACATATTCCACTTCTATATAAATATTTTAGGTACAGATTTTATTTCACAAAGTGCAGATTATCTACCCTTCTTCGTTAAAATCCTTAATGGTGCCGGGAATAGAATAGTCGCTAACAGTGTTGCCATTTTGTGGTTAATTGTGTTAATTATTTTTACCTAATTCTTATTTTATGAATCTAACTGGCACTCGACTTCAAGAAATTATTTTGTTTCTATTTGCAACATGCATTAGAGGAGTTGTTAAAGAAGAATATAATTATATTTTCAACCCCATTCATTAGAACCTAATCAATAAATAAATGTAAGTGTAATCGATAAATAAATGTAACTGTAACATATAAACCGAAAAATGTGAAAAAAAAAAAAATTCTCAGCAATGAAAAACTGGTGAGCCATCGATAAAAATAAAAGCAAATTTATCATAATATCAGTCACATTAAAAATTATAGTACTTTCCATGAGTGTTTAATAAGCGATAAAAAGATTTATCCCTTTTTACTATGCTAAATGTCTATATCAATTCTGTTTTATATGAAAAACATAAAACTCTACTAAAAGTGAGCCCATTAAAAACAGTGCTGTCTGTAGGGAAGTAGCTGAACTCAGTGGTAGGCAGCGACTCTGCCGGGAGTCTTTGGAACTTCTGCTGCGGCCGTAGTTAGCACGTTCCACTACAGATGGCGAGAGCATACGTTCTCTGCCTCATCCACTGTTGAAGACAGTTTTGTAGACTAAAAAATTTAACATTTTATCTATCCTTGCCTTGAAAATATTAATATATCCAGCTAACAAAAGATATATTTCATCTAATAAGCGGAATATATCTTTTTTCTAAAATTGTTACAGTAATTATTAACTCAATTTTAATTTTTGAAATATATACAAAAAAGAAATAAAGGATTCAGAAAGTTGTATTTTCATACCCTTTTGTACTCTCATTAATTAATAAAAAAAGATCTACACAGTATTCTTTACAAAAAGTAAATCATTTTATTTGCTAAGCCAGACTGGTCTCAGCAATGAAAAACTGACACCAATCAAAAAATTACATGCTCTTACTTTCCCAAATGAAGGAAGATAAACGTAATAAACCAGGCTAATGTTTGTTAGAACAAATATCATTCTTAGCAAGAAAATATAACGTGATATTTTGACGTCTAGGAATTAACAATGATTGAACAATACCATTAAATACTACATCATAAGAGCTCATTTTTTTTTTTTTATGATTTATTTTATTTTTGAAATCGGGAATTTAAAGCTTTATGTACTCCTCCCATGAGGCGTGAGGAAAAAATATAAATGAATGCCTGTTAAGGGGTTTGCACCTCAAAACTTCTATCTTTAATCAATGGCTTATTTGATGAATGTAAAAAAAAAAATTACTTCATTTTATTGTTGTGTTTTAATCTTCTTTTTTTCCTGCTAAGCTACACTGGTCTTAATTATATATGATAGTAAACAACTGCTTATTAAAATAAACGATAACTAAACAGTGTGGCTATCTTCTACACAATTGTGTTTGGTTTTATAAATTAGGGTTTCAGAATAATTGATCGTTGAAATCAATATTAACTCAATATAGCAAGCAAACAAATACTTTAAGAACAAACTGTATCATACAGATTAGTAAACTTGCCTCTAATTGTGGTGAGTTATTTAATGGCTCTGCTTTGAAATTTTATTTTATTTTTACTGATGTTTGGTTGGAGTTAATGTATGAATGTTGTGCTATAATTCATAAGGAGATAATAATAAGGAGAATTCATAGCCATTGAATTTCACTAATAAAAGGTATTTATTCATTGAGAATCTTGCCTAAACTGATTTAGAAACCATTGTAGAGACATTTCCAAGACATGGTACCGAGTGTATGCCAAAGATTCAGAAATTGAGCAAATTTATTAAGCATGGGCTTTGAAATAGATCCAAAAGCGGGCTAGCTATATAATCAGCAATTAAGACAGTATCTAGACTTCTGATTTCTTCTAAGCTATTGCAATTATATAATTTTCTGATTTTATCGCGATATTTTATAAGCCAACCCAATGAAAAAGGAACAGAATTTTATTTGTAGTGGATACCAAGACTATTTCTGGATACGATATCAGACAATCTGCCGAGTTTATAAAATAAAATGATATAATAATATAGTCGGAAAGAGACCATTATTCTTTATCTCATTACTGTTTATGTGTGAGATTAATTGAAATTACAAATATTTCCTTATACATATTACTAAAATTATTCCATAGAATACGAATCGCCACCAAGCAGTATCATAAAACTATGTTTTACTACCTGAGGAGGGGCTATTTAAAATGTAATTTATTGCACCATCATAAAACTTCATTCTTATTGAAGTATTTCCACCAATCAGCATTGCTACATCATAATTAGTGATTGATTACAGCCTTGTGATAACCGTTTTATTAGAACCTTGTAATAATAACATCAATTTGTTTTTTGTTTTTGTTTTTTATCAATCTCCAAGTAAAGCCAAGTTATTTGACCTGTTCTGTTTAAAATTATTTGACGGGACTCATGGAAATATTTAAGTGGTTAAAATCAATATTCATTAACCCAACGATTCTTTTTATTTCTTATTTCAACTCATTAAGTAAAGTTCATTAAGAGGCTGTTTCAGACAAGCAAAAGAGATTTAAATTTAAAATAATTTTGAATAGTGCAATAATTCTAAGAATATAGTTGAACTATTTGACAAATTTATAATCATTCAGATGACTATCATTGTTAAAACTGCGATTTCAGGACTTTGATTAAGACTTAATTTAACAAAATCTGTGGACTGAAACTTGTAGAAGGTACAATTTTTATGAGATATGGTGATAAACAACAATAATCGGATGCTCTGTGAAATGATATATTATATAAATATTTCATTCATAGATAGTTGGAACATTGTGAATGTCTGTGGGCCCACATCTATTTCATTGTTGTGTCTCAAGTTAAAGAATGTTATCAAGAAAAAAATTGTGTAATGGGGTAGATGATATTTTAAATATGATTTTCTTGACGTCAATCAAAAACAAAAAAGAGAGTAGTCAATAAATTTTAGTTTGTTTATTGGGCTTTAACTTAGGTTATATGGGTAGGTTGTGTACAGTATACATCCACATATCGAGAAGCTTAATCTTAGTGTTAATTTAGTGTTGCCACAAAATTAAATCTGTTCTACCAGGTTAGTATTATAATGGTGGTTATGGTTCGATCCACACAATTACTAAACTAATGATTTAGCCTACATGGCTGCTAAATGTTTAGTATGACTAATTTTTTTTTTTTAAACACAACTGGGGGTTTAATAACTGCGGAGAGATGAAACAGTGGTTTTTTTTACTCTACACTGGAACTATCCCAATGATAGGATTTCCAGCCGAATGGCATATGGCTAGCAAAGTCATTTAGAGCTCAGGTGTTATTTATTTTGTGATGTTCTTACCATACTCCTCTCATTTAGGGGGAAGCTTAGCTGTAGATAGCTAATGACCCTTAATGTTTACTATACAATCTAAACATACTACAGGATATTTTTGCACATACTGTATATATAAATATATGTATATACAAGGATAATTATAATATAAGGGATAAGAAAAGAAACTGCCTTAGGTTCGCCAAAAACAGGGTAAAAGATATATGCAGGACTGTTCAAGGAGTCTTTTTTCAATGTTAGCGTATACTTGACTTCTTCCAAGGTTCAACTTGACGACCTCGCAATCCTCTTTTTGCCACATAGTTCAGATCGGAGCTTCATGTCAGTCTCTTTGAGCCTGATTCCCCGCTTTACAATTCCCAGCCAGTACTCTCTCCCTTATATTCGCTGATAAATTTATATTTTTGTTATTATATCTACCTTCTACCAATCATCACAGGTTTTCTCAGCTAAAAATACATTTGATTTATTTTTTAATCTGCTGTCTATTCTATTTTTGGTTAGTATTGGTTAGTCCAAATTACATTTTCTTGATATGAAAACTCTCCACACATCCTAAAACTGCCTCAGTGTTTTTGAAATAAGAACATTTTTGACAGATTGGCCTACACTCAATAATTTCCTCTTCCATCCTTGTATAGACTGTTTATAGAAGCAGTGATATTTACAGGTAGAGTTCTTGTCATGTGATTGTAACAATTGTGGAATCCAAAAACCTAGTAAACATTATTTCCGTGATCAATAGCTTTCTCCATAGAGATTTTCAGAGTGAAAATTATGTCTTAGTTCATTTTAAGTTTATCTTCAAGAGAATATTTTCAATTACCAATTAAAATAGGCAGATTAGTAGAATTTGGACTTTCAACAGCCCGTTCCATCTTTTGCAGGATGGAACCCATTTTTAATTTCTGAGTATTTTTTTTTTTTATAAGGCATTGTTATAAACCTTCGTACATTAATCTTATTTCATCCCCAAATAACTATATTTCATAAAACCTTGATAACTTAGTCTCCTCGTCGCCAATGTCATAAATAACTTTGTTTGAATTGTATGCTGAATTTCCTGTAATACTTTTCAATCTAATTACATACAAAGCTGGCAAACTTATCTTTGGAAAAGTCTTTCTTTATTTCCTATCCCTCCTTCCATTTTTTTTTTTGCTAGATATCTAAAGTTGGAATTTAAATCATTCTCAAAGTTCTTTAAGAAACAAAATTTTAGACAAAACAAATCCATTATTCCTAAACATACAGAACCTGATGAAGCAACAAATTTTTTTTATTTTTTTAAGGGAACTTACGTTTAGTAAGTTAATAATTAAGTTTTTATAAAAAAAACAACAAAAAAAACACATTATAATTTAATTTATATTTTTTTTAGTCATTTCCTTGGTCTATTCCACTTCTACCTCGACAATATTTTTTTAATAATAATTCTTATGTAATCTATTGACATCATGTCTAAATAGGGTTGCTTTTTTTAATAACGAAAACATCATCATCGTGAAAAAATTTATTGTTTGTGAGATAACAAGTTACCTTATCTTAGTGTTGGAAATTTTTTTTTTTTTTATTCACCTAGAACACTATGACAGTGTGCCGCAAAATATACTGCGTCAGTTTTACTATGCCCTAGAATCGTTAAGCTGGTGTTTATTGTTGTCAAAGTTGGTAGCCGTTCCATTTTATTACGATCATCTTAAAGGGCTCTAAAGTGGCCGTTAAGGCGGCAGTTAACGCTCTTTTAATGGGGGTCATATACCACCAGTACTTGTTGAGGCCTATATTGCTGACAGCTTTGAATATATCACTGATATCTAATATCCCCTACACCACTTCACTATAGACCTCCCTCGTAGACAATTTTTGTTTATTGCCTTAATCAAAATACAATTTGTTCCCTTACTAAACTGAAATTTATTACTTTAAATCACAACGGATATAATAAATTTTTATCATGCGGCTCTTTTTTTTATCCTTCACACTTAATTCACAGTTAATTACCCAGTTTAGATGACATATTAAAGGTAAAATAGTAAAACTCTATCGGTTACCCAGCATTTTATATCAACTACTGCGACAACATCGACTGGGTATTGCAGAAAAACAAATTGAACTTATTTTTAAATTTTAATAATAAATTTCGTTCGGCCACTTATTAACAATTTAATTCGATTAACTATGGCTACATGTAAATTTGAGTTTTCTTGTTTTCTGCTTATATATATTTTATGTTTTTCTATTTTTAATTTATTTTTCTAGATGAAAACATTACTTGACACCCGGATGATAAAATGTGCAACGAAATCAACATCTTTCTATTTTATCCTGTCAGTCTTCTATGGTGGCTCCCAATTTAAAAGGATATAGTTTTAAAATATTTGTTTGTAATTCAATGAACTAACCCTATTGGGTCATTGAGGTGTCATGGTGGTAGAGTTCGGTAACTTTAATTAATTTCTTTTTCATTGTAAATGATGGTGTTGCTTTGTGCTTTGAGTTGCAGAAAACATGCTATCTAAATCAAAATCGGCACAAACCATCCTAAGTTTCTGTTGATTGTGTTTCAGGGCCCAGCTTAGACTCTTATTGTAACTTAGCCCATTGTTTCCTAGAGATTGCCCGGACTCTTTTCTTATCTTGGTTATTCACTCCTCAAAATCAGAATATGAGACAGTTCCTTGCTCTCAAAGATGCCAGATGAGTAAAGGAACCCACAGTAAAATTACCTTTTGTTTTTTTACTGCTTGGATTAGTGCCTTATTGTGGATATTGCACTCAGTCAGTTTGTGAAAATTATGAATATTTTTATTTTATAGTAGTTCATTACAAGCTAAAGTTTAATGCATTGACCTACACTCTGAAAATTGTACAGTTTGTACAAGGCTTTCATTTCGGCTAATACAAAGTATGCTAAGTTTTTTTAAGCATTGTTTTTTTCATTTCTGTAAAAGGCAATGAGTTGTTCTTAGTTCAAAATCTGCACGAAACAATCCTGAGTTTCTGTTGCTTGGTTTTCAGGGCCCAACTTAGACTCTTATTGCAAATTAGACATTATTTCCTAGAGATTGCCTGGATGTTTTCCCGGAGTTTTGATAAATAATAAAAAATCTTTTATACGTTTGAAGATGTACAAAGATTAGGTCATTAAGATTTGTTCACAGCATTAAATTTTTACTCATTTTCACAACCTTACACATCTAAATTTCTAGTTTTTGTCAGACTTGCGCATTCGTTGGAGTTAAATTTGGTTTGTTATCTTAGGAAAAATAATGCTGAGTACACATTATCAATCAATCAATTAATATCCTCTTAAACCTGGGCGATTCTGAATGCTGAAAGTTAGTAATTTATAGCAGTCGGAGAATAGTTATGAACAAAACTTATGAAATATTGAATATTTTAAGATAACCATTTAATTTAAACAAAAAAATGGCTAAATGTGTTAATAAAATAAAGTTGAATCTTCAGAGGACTAAATAGACTGCCATACTGATATAGAAGGATGGAAACAGCAAAACAAATTTGTAAATAACTGTTTGAATTTTATATCTATTTCACTATTCGGATCCTGATTTATAAACACTGTTATGTTGTTTAGTAATCTTTATTTATTTCAATGGAGCCACAAGGAAAAGGGAAACACAAATATAACGAAGGGGGTTTTGTATCAAGAAAGTCTAATTTTGGAAATTTTGGCTATATAGTAGACTTGTAATTGTTGGTAAGTTAGTATTTAAATGAATTGCAGTCATATAATTTGATGTTGGATTGTACTGTAAGATATTAATGCTCCTTAGGTAGAGCATTGGAACAAAACATAATTTGAATATTGAATTTGTGAAATTTTATGGCTAAAAGACCATAAAATATTTAACTTTATTAAAGAATGCTCAACTTGTGTTTTACTAACCTTTGATTAAAGGTATATATATATTGTAAATTTGCAAATTCTGATGTTAAAACCACGAAGTTATAAATTGACAAAAGAGAAAAAAGAAATATGTAATGTTCTGTAATGTGAGGGAATCGGTTTTTTTAGGAATCAGCTTGGATTGATAAAAAGAAGAAATATCATCAGATCAATTTGTGCTCTCACAGGGTCTAATAAATGTGACAGAAAATAAAATTATTTTCTTCAATCCAACCATAATCTCATTAAGGAAAACAATTTACTCTCATTAAGTTCCATGGCCGACTTTTAGCTCTCACAGTAATCTATTTAAACTCCTGTTGACATCAATACAAAAAAACAGATAAATGGGATTCCTTAATGCTATGAAGATGCCATCACCAGGACAACTGTTCATGGTCTCATGTGCAATGAGATGACTTTGATGAGGTTTGATATAATAAATACTTATATATATATATATAGATATGTATCCATTCTATATTTATTTAAGTTACTTTGTCTATTAGTTAAAACTAAAGATACTCCTGCGCTGTAGACGTGTTTGAATATTTATAACTTTCCCCTCTACAAACACACCTATATCTCCTCCCCCAAAAAACATTCCTGGGTGTAAAGAACTTTGGTTAAATATAATATCTTGATGAACCTAATCAATGTTTCTAGAATTGTTTGGTAGGGCCCTAAGGAGTTGACAGTTTAAGAGGTTGTCTAAGAGTGAGATACTTTATTGATAAAGTACTAGGTTTAAGTAGTGGTAAATGTAAAGTACTTGGTAAGTAGTAAGTGGTGAAAAACAAACCTGCTGAATAAGAAAAAAAAAACAAATTCACAATCAGTAAAATCAAGAAATTTTATTTATCATCCTTAGTTTTAATACAAGGAGAGATTGCAGAATGCAATAGATCCTTAGGTACAAGCTAAGTAAGATCATCCTCAGGCCATACTTGGATTGGGGGCTTAAATTATATTATTGGGGACTTAAGACTCATAAAACCATTCTACATTTATTTAAGTTAGTTTGCTTATTAGTTAAAACTAAAGGTATATATAGTATAGCTTAGACTAAACTAGATATAGATCAATACAAATTTTGGGGTGCAGGTGGCATTTTTGAAGTTAATCATTAGATGAAGTTAGTCAACGTTCCTGTGGTTTTAAGAAATCATCTAGACATTCTAAATAGTTATTTCTAGCTAAGTGGCACGATAGAAATCAGTGAATTTCTCATTTAATTAGTTTGATTGCTTTAGAAAATAATTATTTTAAACGATTTTTAAAATGTTAGTAAATCCAAAATGGAATCTGTTTGAGACTTAATAAATCACTCATTTCTCAGACCCTTGTCAAACCTTCTAGTGTGTATTTCAATTAGTTGCTATCTGAAATATACAAGTGCCTTTTATTATAGTTTTACTCATTTAGAATATTATTACTGACTAATAAATAAATGTGCCGAGAATGGGCAAATGAGGTAAGCTCATTGCTGAGCCTGAGAATGACAACGTAGATTTATCGAAGTTGTTCATCTAACAAAAATTAATTAAATATTTAGCAGGGGCTGGAATTTATTTTACTGACATAATTAATTAATAAGGAGACGCGGGTTTGATCCCTTGCTTCCCAAGGGATATTTTTCAATTGAATAGCTGGTCAACTCGTTGAAGGGAAATTAATGGCCTCTTGATCAAAGCAGATGTTAATCTGTTGAGCTTTGAAATAAAGGTTGAGAGGATTATCTAGTAGCACACAGGCTAGCAATCTGTTTATGCGTAGTTTATAATATTTTATTGTCATGTACCACTACTGTGAATTCTTATGTTTAATAATTAATAATTTTTTTTTCACTTCCTGTTGTGTTGTTATCAAACCGGTATATTTGAAGCAACACTAAAGTTGAAAAAAATGTTGGGAATGATTCAGTTGTTGCTTTGAACTTATTTTTATCCAAACCTCCCAGTGCTTTATCCATTTCATCATTCTCGAAATGTCCATCCCTAACTGTGGTCTTGGCAGTTTCTAATAACGGGGCCTCTCAATAATACTCGAAGAAAATTATACTGTTTTATTAAATTGGTCCTCAGGATCCCAAAGTGCACCTATGCCTCCTGTTTCTACACCAAATTTGTGTCTGTCTTCCACTTCTGATATACAGAATATTTCCTAGATAAATATCTTTTCCAAACCGTACTCTCTCAGAGTCCAACTTATAAATGTAATCTGATATAGTTCAAATATTCATTATACTCCCTGAATACAAAGTTTCATTAGTTCCGACCTTCCCACAGAATTGCAGCATTAGTATTTTTAACTACTAATTTTAAGCAACGTGGTCCTTTCTTGTTCATTGCATTATTCTTTAGAATTCTCTACCTCTTAATAGTGCTATCTTTTATTCTATATTTGCATTGGTTATTCCATCCATTACTTTTCCTAACAAGAAGTTTTGAAATAGTTATTCGGAAAGAATGAGATGTAGTTTGGAGCCTATATCTATTCAAATTAGGAATTGAATAAATAAGTTTTTTTGATTTTTTTTTTAGTGTATTTTCTTCAGTTAAAGTTGGTAAAATAGAGTTTCAAATTATATACCTTTAATACTGATAATCTCAAATGATATTGATCTTAATTGATTATTTTTCAACCACAAATCAAATGGTCCAAATGTTGGGACCTAAGGATACTAAGAGTTTAAGTTGAGAAAACTTAATAACTTATTTATTGCATGTAAGTAGTAACAAGCAGGGTTGTTGTGTTTAGCAGAAGAAAAACAATTTTCTGTGTTGACAATTGGGGAGCACATGTGCCACTAGACACAATCTGAAAGATTTTCTCTCTTCTGATTTACTGTTCAGATTCCGCCAATACTTTGCCAAGACCCTGTGCCTCCATTAGAGTGGGGACCAGTAACATATTCCCAACATCCCTCGCCCCATTGACTTTTCCTCCCCCCTCCCCTCCAGCCCAGACCCTTTTCTTGTAAGGGTAAGAAAGGGCTTTTCTTCAGTAGGAATTCTTCCTTATTAAACTACTCTTTGCCACCGAGCCAGAAAGCATAAATCTTTCTCTTATTTTATTTTTCCCTGTGAAGAAACACTATTTTTGATCCTGTCAGAAAGCCTTAACTAAGTTCTATTAGGGCATATTATGCAATATGACATGTATGTAGGTATACAATGCACAAATCTTTGTCAGGAAACAACTTTAGTTTTTTATTTTATTTTATTTTATACAAGAACTGTTTAAATAATTTTTATCAGAAATATCTAAACAAATTTTATCTTTTATTTTCTATTATGAGGTGAAAATCATTATATATATTTAAATAATATCCGAATTCGTAATCCAACCTGAAGTAGTGTTGTTTGGATGTGTATTAAAAAATATCCATTTAGTTAGAATAAAAATTGTATTTAAAAAACAAAATTTTATTTGTTAAAAAGTTTAAATTATAATGCAACATCCGATTTTTATTTTTCAATGGAATAAAGGTAGAGCTTACAACAATATTTGGGAGGTCTGGGGTTCAAAACCGATCTTGCCAGTTTAAGTTTCTCATGCTGAGAATTTTTGATGTCGCATTGTGGTTATAAAAGCAAAGCCGGCCAATGAGAAACCACCCTCAATAATGAAGGGAGAAACTTGAGACTGTAAACACTTCTATAGGAACTGTTTGAGCATTTGCAAAACATTTTGAATGACAGGCTTATTAAGGGGGGCTCCGGATATCAGCCTGTATTCCTTCCAACTCATGAAAAACTGATGAAAAATCTTGAACTACCTATTTGAGACATATTTAACAATGCTGCACTTAAAAATACATCATGATACAGTTACCCTAATACTAGAACAAAACCGAGTCATTGCAGGAAGCATTAAAACTTATCACATTATGACTAATGTTTATAACTGGGCCATGCATCAGTGATACCTTGTAGCTCGAAAGCTGGCAAATGAATGACAGGTAGAAGCGGAAAATAAAAAGGATAATTAATCTTTCTTAAAGACAATTATGAGAAAATAATCTCAAAACAATTGTAATTGCATTCAACTATAATTATATGATAGTATTTTTCCATAATTGTTGATTTTTCCTTAGTAGCTATAAGATTGCTAATTAATGCACCCAGAGTGTGTTGATTTAGCAACTAATAGATAATAAGCTAAAATAATTTTGAGTAATGATTCATAAATTTTAGCTTATTATAAATCATTTTCGAATCATAACTAAGCACTTTTGTAAATTTAAGTGATTTTGTTTTCAATTTAAACTTTATTTGTTGAGGGTTTTAAAGAGAAACATTTTAGAATAATTTTTGGAAGCCATCCGCTGTATGTTGGAGTTGGAGAAATAAGTATGTAATTGTTTTCTAAATAGACTCTTCAAAATGTGTGTAATAAACCATAACAGTATCTTTCATCATATTAGTATCAGTATCTTTCTAGTGTTATTAAATACTGATTTTGTTGTACACATATTAGAAACAATTAAATTTTTTAATATTCGAAATATATAGGCTTTTGTCTGTCGTTTATTCCAAAACACTAAAAGGCAGTCCATTAGTTTATATTAACCGGCAGTATGTTAATAAAGTGAACAGGTGTGACTACATCGGTCCTGTCTGTCTAATATTAAATTTACTGCCCTCTAATAAAAATCTTCCAAGCAATATCCATGACTACATTTTATATTTTTTAAAGGTCGTTGGATTTTTATATAATGTGTCGTATCAAAATAAAGTATTATGTTAAGGAAAAAGGATTACATTGAGGAAATAATATTTAGTAAGTTCAATTGTTTCATTTCTATTCCTAATAATGTTAACCGTGGCTATTTTGATTTTACTTTACTACCTGCCTTGCCAGAAAGTATACATCACAAGTGCACATTTTGATAAACTATTATATTTCAAAAATTATGTCAAAAGCAGTTAAGGGCCTAAAACGAAGATACTATGTGTAGACAAATTTCTTATAATTAGGGCTAAGATTTATAAGTAATAAAAAAAGTAAAATATGAACATGTATTTATGCATTTATTTTCCCAGAAATATTTTTAAAAATTGTAAAAACAATTGATAATAGCGATGATATCAATCAAAGACATGTTTTAACTCTCTAATTTTGTTATTGTGTGGAATTGTGTAATAAAGGCCTTATGATAAAATTTACGCCAGATCCCTCAAGGTAGGTTTATCAATCAATAATTTGTATTTTTTGACTGCCGCAGCAAAATTAAAATCATCTTTTGAAGTTTTATTTAATCAAAATACTTTCAGTAGTATTCAGGTGCCTCTAACCACCCTCTGTGCCGCTTTTTGTTACTACAGGTTGAAGTGGCCAGCATAGGTCAAATAGTGTTCCTTCAAATTGGCCATGTTTTAGTGTTCATTAATGAATTATTAACTTAATTATAACACATTAATGTCAACTAATAACAATATTACTGGGAAATTTTAAACAATTTCTGAAGTATTGCGCAGTATTGAAAACAGCTGGGCTCCAGGTACGAACATGTTCGTGGATTTGATCTTTGTACCCTCGGGCAAGGTGCTCACTAGTTCCAAATTCTACATCGTACGAGACGGATGTTATTAGTTTTATGCACTTTTCTTTGTGAAATAAGTTTAATTTCGGGCCAATTTCGTATAACGTGTCATTAAATCATAATTGCAAAGATGTGTTTTACATCTGTTAACAATTAACTTGGAATCGCGGTGATCTATGGAGCTAGTCACTTGAGAATGGAGAAAAGTCAGTTCACAACAAGCTACCAAAGGTTAGTGAATTTGTATTACTAAGATATTGATGCGTTTTTAATTAGCACGTTATCCTGCTAAATTTATTTTTTTCTTTGCATGTAACATCTATTCGTATACATTTAAATATAGATTTCTTCAAATGATTATATCACGAAAATATATAAATCATAGTTAATTTTCAAAATGTTCAACATTTTCATAAATATTTACACTTTCTACACTAACAAGTCCCCATAGTTGCTCATTATACTGTTGATAAAGGTTCCTTTAAAGTTTTATTTTATAAACTAGTTTATCAGAGCAGGGGCAATCTAAAATTCCCGCATCACTAATTAATGGTTCTTCAGGAAGATAACCAGTGTACTTGGCCCACTAGGTCTCTAAGTTTCACCAGCAGTTTTGGAATTGTTCACCACTTTTTCACGTTTGTTGTATAAAATCACAGCTTGAATTGAAAATACAGATCGATAATAATATGAGTGTGAAGGTAGAATAAAACCAATATGTTACCAAGCCAAAGGACAGATTATCATTTCTCCGGAATTTTCATCTGTCAATCGAATGTGCTAAATTAATTTTAATTAAAAAAAAAAATGTGAAAAACACAAAGAAATATTTAACATTCGTAATTTCACTGAAATGTGTCAAAATATGTACAATAAAATTAACGTAAAGTTAAAATACCTTAGAATGTATATTAAACGATGGTACAGTAAATATTTAGCTCTGAGAAAAATACGTGAATACATATAAATCCCAGCACTACTTACAATATTTTGTATAATATCTATTTGTGTTTTTTATAGCTTTAAATGTGGCCTATAACCTGAGTCATTCACGTCTAATGATAAATCCAGGCAAAGGGTAACAGCTAATGTACTTCTTTCGTGGCGTTTTGCTTTCCCCGTTCTTATCAGTCGTGTGAGTTCCAAGTGCATCGGTTCCAATAAACCTACAGTATATATAGCACGGATTGATCAGGTTTTTACATTTTGATTAATTCTTGTACTTTTTTCATTACTTAATTGATATATTATAATAATGTCTTATCCCTTGGCACGAATGATAAGCTTTTGTGGTCATCGGTGTATTTTGGTGGATTTGTAGGAGAATCTCTCTGTATCTATGGCGTTCCTTCCCAAGGTTTTTAAGATTCAGACACTTTCTAAGAATAATGTACGTATTATTTCTGTGCAGAAATTAGAAAAATCTGTTTGATTGCTCAAACAGAGAACATTTAGTTGCCCATAATCATGGTGATTGCCCACAACTGGTCCTTATACGGGACGGTGAGGTGAATGCGGGCCACACTTGCTCACTGAAGACATTTCAAAATGGCTGTCAGTTCATAAATCATCTAATTGCGCCTTTTCCTTGCGCTTGACAGCCGTCCTCGTCTATAAATATCCTTCAAGACATGAGGGCATTGAAACAGTCACTTTTTTCAATAGTTCACAGACCGAGAAATTTCTCGGCATTAACTGAAAATGTTCTGCGGGTGATAATTGAAACAGTGTAACTCGTGGAATTGTTTATTCTCTCAATCTTGTATCCGAGAAATACAAATATTTTCCCCAGCCCGAAGGGAGAGGATCCACTTTCAAAATCCAACTGCCTTGTCTGGATTAATGAACGTATTTCCCTGCGATAATCCAAACTCAGGATAACGCTGATTAGCTGTGGATAATATACTGCAATGGAATATAACAATGGGAAGAATAAATTCCACGTGAAGAAGTCTTTTAAATTTCCTGAAGTTTTAGCTCGGCAGCTATTAAAGATTTGAAATTCTGATCTTTCCCCACAGTAAAGGACACATTAAAGAAGGCAGAGTAAAAATAAATTTATAGACCTCTGTTTATTATCAACAATAACCAAATAAAAGGTTTTTCTTATTCAATTGTTTAACTATACAATATTAAGCTTTATATATAAAAATATTATAAAATAAAGCGATTTTGAGTTACCGATTAAAAAGAAAAGAGCACATTTCTATGTTCGAATATATTTACCACAATTTTCAAGCTAGAGTTTTTTATAGCTTTATAGGTATGTTTATAGGTTTTTGTAGGCTTCAGTGCATGTCGCCCGCAAGGGTCATTTCATTTTACGGTTTGATAATTATTTTAAGATTCATTATTACTTTATAACACCTACAAAGAAATTTGTGAACATTATGGGGGTTAAATGTTGTTAAACGGCAGGCAATCTTTGATATAGATAAATTAGCCAATGAGTCTACTAATCCTTGGGTCTATTAGTAAACTGAAGAATAATACCCGTAGCACAGCCATTGCACTGCACCGCTCATCCCTATAATCCTCCTCGTAGACTGAAACAGCAGTGGCCTCGTGACCTGCTATAAATGCGTGACAGTGGGAGTCCTGGCAATGGCCATTTTCTTCAATCATGTCCTGAGCGTCTGTGGCTCTCGCGCTCTTCGTCAGCCTCCACTGACTCGTTCCGGTGACGTGGCTGACGGAGGTGCTTGGGGACTTCCCAAGACTCCGCTCCCTCTCTCGCACACGAGGGAGGTGACAACCATGTGAATTTGGGAGGTCTCTGGGCTGTCTGTAAATATTGTATGAATGAGCGAGTGAATGATGAATTGTAAATATTGTACGAATGAGAGCATTTCTCTTAAATACTTATTGCCTAATAAGGCAGATTGTAATTTTAGCACAATAAAGGATATATATATAATAAAAAAATGAAGAAGAAGAAGAAAGTAAAAGAAATCTTTTAAAAGAAAATACAAGACAAAAAACAAAAAAAGCGGTGTCATTTACATTTCCTCCGACAACTACTCGATGCACAAATGGGATGGGTATCAGTCATCTGCGGTATGCAAGCAGAGTGCATCCTGGCACGCACCATCGCTGGAGGTATTGGCGCCTAGTGCATCAGTCTTGGATGAGTCATAGTCTCTCTCCTAGGCGGAATACTCAATGTCTTCGTCTGTGCCAATTGTATTGAGGATTGGCTGAAGGAGTTTTTCTCCTCACAATGGGGAGGGGTTGTACTTAGGCTATAAATGAGCAAAAACCCACAACAGATCGGAAAATCGACAAACTTTTAAGCCACTGTATAATCTATTATCATCGTTATGTCCGATCAGATTTTATTTCATAGACAAAATAAAGCTCTTATTAATACTAAAATAAAATTACAAACAATATGGAAGTGTTCAATTCGAAAAAGTTGAAAATTCGTTGGTGAACACTCCTTGTGCTAAAACTGAACTTGAGCTCATTAGAAATAACCAGGTTCAATTGGAAAGATAAGGTAAAATCTGTAGATAAGCAATGGGAAATAGGATGGCTCTACAGTAATCAGCAGCTTGTCCCCAAAGGCGAACCAAAGAAGAAACGGAACCACAAAGGATTGGACATTTTCTAAATATTCTTCGTACCTTCTTCTCAACCTCAAAGCACCAACTTGTGAACTTTTTGGTGCACATTTGTTTTATTTATCAGCTTAACCACGTCAATACACGTTAAAATTAACGATTATGGAACCTTACAGCTGCTGTGAGGAGATAACGAAGCAACTGCAGTGAAAACACTGGAATTATTAAAACTATCTAGAGTTCAATTAAAAGCTCTTATTATTTATAGGACCCAAGTATAAGTTTTAAAAACCATTTGGCTATAAAAAATGGACGTACCATTTGGGGTTTAAAGAAGTTCTTAGAATGGTCTTCAATGGCCCCCACTCTTCTATAAGTCTATGTAATATAAGTATATCAATAAAGAGGTTTTGAAATAAAAAAATAAAATAAAAAAATAATTTGCCAACCAGTACGGCAATAAACTAAAGTAGTAAACAGAATAGCGCCATCTTCCAAATGGAAATGGTAATAACTAGAAATAGTAATCATAAATTAGAATCTTTTGACTGAGTAATGAGTAGCTATGTCGAGAAACTTTCAATAAACTCTAGAAAGAACTCAGCCATAGCTATTGGAAAGGGGCACACAAAAGCCACTGGTCAAACCTTAGAAAATGATGATCCTTGACTGCCTACTTAGTGTTGGACTACAATGGAATGAATATGCTGTAGATAACTTTACATTTACTGCCGGAAAAGTGACTGCAGTAGATCGACAGAGACATATATGGACTGGGGTAGGTGTTATGAAATGAGCCCAGGTCCGCAGAGTTTATACAAGCTCTCTTGGTTCTCCGTGAAACGCAAGCTGAAGTCTCAAAACGGTTTGTTTGTCCATTTGTAGTTATTCGGCATAACGGTTTAAATTTTAGACCTGAAACCTGTACAACGGTTGTCAAGCCTTCTGAACCTCGCTTCGTCTTTTTCGGGCCAGGATTGCTGTCATCTCTTCAAACACTTAAGATATGTCACCTACAGTTAACTCCAAGTACACGACAAGGCAATCAGGTACACAGCGTTGCTAGCGGTCCCATTACCCGATGTTTATTTGATATTTTGTACACTTTGTGGCAAATCCACCTTTGTTGGGATAGAAAGCCTATAACTCTATAAACTAGCAGTCGTATCAAATGACACCCAGCTTAAGCTGATGATGACCCTTACTGCAGGCCTACTGCAGGCTTGATGTTGGACTACTATTGAATGAATATGCTGTAGATAAAATTAAATTTAATGAAATTTGTGAAAATTATAGCTTAAGACGAAAACCTTGTAAGCTTACTTAAGGAAACTTAGCCCTGTTGCGTAAGAAGAAATCCGTGTTTTAAGAAGAAAAATGCCAAGGCAGGTTCTTCTTAAGTGACTCCATGAAGCCTTCCTTCAGCATTGGGTCATGGGGGCATTTAGTTGCCTGTGGTGTGCGTATTCCAGTGCAATTGGGTGTCTTGGTCCCAACGGTGGCTTCTTGATAAGCATATTACGGATGCTCAACCTGCATCACACAACTGGATATCAAATAATAACCAGTAAACTCTTGATTGACCCTGGAGTCAATAGATAAGTTATTTTATAAGTCTGGCTTGAAAAGGAAGGAAGTAAAAAATAAAAATAAAGGCGGAAATCAGGATAGAAAAATCAATAAACCAGTAAAATCTTTGAAAACTATTTTGGTGTCATTCTAATTGAGGAGGCTGAGATACCGACAGTCGGCGCTAATATGTTTTAGAAGCCATATTGAAGGTCATTTATTTTTATATATTTATAATGATTGCATTATATTTCATCTTTGCCCTGTTAGTCATTCTCTAATAGCTGAATTAAACCCCATGGGCGTTGTACCAAGGGGTTCCGCCCCCGCCATAAGTGATTTATGCAGATATGCTAAGCCGATGTAATATCCAAACAGGAAAGCATTAAAGGGGAGTAATTGCACAATAAAGTCAAGGAGAATTTATTTATAATTTCGAAACTATAAATTTGCTATGAGCATCTTCAAGAAAGTGTTAAGGGTTTATATGTCTACATATATCGAATTCATTTCAGAATGGAAAAGGCCATAGTTAGACTAATTTTTATTACTCCGGATAGTAGGCGGCAGACAGAGGAATAAAACGGAGAAGAAAAAAATAGTCTTATTAACTTTCTTTATAATTAAATGAAAATCTGTATAATGAGAGGTTATACATTTACAATTGTTATTATACTTTATGCACCAAGGAGCGTTTAATTCCCACGACGAGGACAAACAAGAGAAGTAATTTATGAATAATTACTAATAATGTTTTAATGGCAAAGTCTTAACTACCCAGCTACTTGCATTTTCATGTTTAATTATATTTATTTAGCATATTTCCTATTGTTATATGTGCATTTTACTAAAAATATGGAAATTATAGCTGACATAATCGTTTCCCCACTTTTTTTTTTTAGCGTCATCAAGTAGCTAATAAAATGCCTTGATCATATTTTATTTATAATTCTTTTACGACTCTTGATGTTTGTCGTTTTTTTTCCATCTTATTCTTCAGCGCTTAACGTTGTTTATTACTTGGCATTAACTGCAAGTTTTTATTTTTAATTTATAATGGTGCAGCGTAATATCGTTAATTTTTTAATAAAATAAATTGTATGTAATAATCTGCAAATTAAACTGTTTAAAGTCATGAAGTTATTAAGCAGGTTGTTAGGCTAATTTTAGTAACATTGCACTATGCAAACAATCGTTACTGATATGTTTTGCGCCTAGAAAAAAAAACCTTTTTGGTATTGACTTAACGTGAAGTATGTTTGTTTCCAAGTTAGTTCTAATAGTTTTTTTATAGCTATTAATATAAGTTTTAATTTGTTATTAGAGAGTCGTTTGCCATATAGTTGCTCACACTGAAATAACAAAACCTGTATATAATGTCGCGATGCAACAGGAAATACAAAAATAATTTGTAAATAGATTCACCTGAGGATCTATAATTATCTGTAAATTTTAAGAGGCTATGAGAGAAAAAAAAAATCAGAACAGACCTCCGAAAAGTTCACTACCAAAGCTTAGTCTGCTTAATTGTTTCTCAATTAATTCGTCCTGTTTCACATTTAAGGTATTTCCTTTAGTAACATGTGTTGTTCGGACATGGACAGTTAAAAGCAAAATACCAAACGATATAATATATAATATAATATAAAATCCATGTTACTTTCTACGTTATTACCATATTATACGCTATCATATATCAAAATCAACCTATATCCACATTGTATAAAATAATATCATATACAAAATAATGATAAACTATACAGGAAATTGTACGTATATATATCTGCTTATTATTATTGTAATAAAATTGAAGAAACTAAAGCCACTTAGGGAAAGGACAACTAACTACTTGTAAAACTAACTATTTTTTTCTATACAAAAAATGAACTTTAATCATTCAAATATCTTCAGTTCTGTTCGATGGCCTTTTGGCCACTTTCTGGTAACTTCATGGTCCCGCGCTCATAGAACTTCTGGTCCTTATCGTCAAAAAACTCAAGCAAGTGGGATTTGAGGTCATCGTTATTACTGAAATTTTTACCATTTAAGAAGTTTTGTAAACTTCGAAATAAATAATAATCCGATGGTGCAAGACCGCGGGGGTGTAAGGGGGATGCGACATCACTTCACAACCAAGCTCCAATGGTTTCATACGTGTTGCTAAAGATGTGTGAGGCCTCGCATTGTCGTAGCGGAACCCAAATATCGAGCTTCTTAACAAGTCCAAGACGTCTTATTTGATTTTCAATATTTGTTTGTGATACATTTAACTGTTATGACGATTTGTTTCAATTATGGCTTTCATTTTGTCATCTTAAACTTAAGAATGTCGACCAGAACATCATTTTTCAGTGAAGAATATACAGAACGAAATTTTTTAAACCATTTCTGACACGTGGGTTCTGTTAAACAATCAACACCATAAACTTCACACATCTCTTTGTTAGCCTCAGCCGCTTTCTTGCCTTTATGAGTATAAAAAAGTAAAATATGCCGAAAATGCTTATTTTTGCACTCCAGGTTAAAACTGACCATAAACTGACAGTTGTAAACAAAATTACACGGAATTTCTTTCTATAGCAACCTAAAGGTATCGACTACCAAATCTCAAAAGAAAAAAATTGTAACATTGACAAAAGAATAACGAAACATACATAACACTATCTACTGGTGCAAACCGAAATCACTTTCTTGCCAACCTAATATTAATACAATTTAAACGGGCATTATAACAGTACTAATCAAGAAAATTTTGTATCGAAAAAATTCAGTTATATTTCACACTAAAAAACCAAAATTACTTTCTTGCCAACCTTAATATATTAATAAATTGCTTTTTAAAAAGTCTAGCTGTTGATTAGAGAACTGAAGTAACGGTTTGACCGATTCTCCAATATAACGTATTCTTCTTTTCCTCATAATTTGGCTTATTTACTGGGTATTATATTGACTTTATTATATATATAGATATTGTATTTATAGGTATATATTAGGTATACACCATAGTGTACTACCACCTATTAACCCCGCACTTGATGTTAGTGGCTAAAATCCTTAACGTATTTGTGACATATAAGTACCTGCTGGTAAATGGATTAGAGGGCTACTTTGATGTGGAAACTAAAGATGCTTCAAACATTGACGTGGTATTAAATCACATGTGTAAGTGATAGGTAGCTTAAATCATGTGATAATATTTTAACGTGTTTAATAGCGGAACGAAGCATCTGACTAACTCCCAGTTTCAGATCCCGTTGACAGGCATACCTTCCCCGTTCCACTTGGCAGCGGACAAGGCCTCAAGTACATTGTCCTTTTTATCTTAGATGTGTACGCTCCTTCTCAGATAGCATCGTTACTTAGATTCGTTTCACTCCGCAGGTCTCCTTAGGCCATCAGTCAAGTTTAGTCTTTTATTGGTTTCAATAAATTAATCACGGACTAGTTTCAAAACTAGTTTGTGATTATTTATTGAATATACCCAAAAGTTACCTGATCACGGTTGGAGCGTTTTCCAATCTCTGTCTATTGACTCTTTTAGAAAAAAGGGGTTACTTTACAAAACAACTTACTTGTTTATGTCCTCGCAAAAAAAATTTATAAATAAAAAAACATTAAAATTAACATAGATAATCAGTGAATACTCAATTATTAATTCTTTGTTAAGGTGAGCCCCATCACCTTTATTAGCCAGTTACGTCTAGAGTCTTTAGAGTCCAGTCACGTATAATTATACTTGATTATTCCATTATATAATTTTTATAAAATAACAAAACCTGTATATAATGTAGTGACGCTACAGGAAATAACGTCGCCTGAGGATCTAATATTGTTTATAATTATCTGTTATCTGTTATCTATAAAGCGTGTTCTCAGTTGAAAGATTTGTAAATTTATAACCTTCCTTATTACGGCTAATGGGAAAACAGGGGAGAGTGACTGCACATCTATCTGATTCTTAGTTCTTACTCCAATCCACGGATAATTTGACAACCCCAAACCGTTTTCAAACCAAGTTTTGAGCACGTTGGAACATATGTGTATATATGATGGCAATAAATCTTCATAAAATAGAATCCTTTGATTGAGTAATGAGTAGCTATGTCGAAAAACTTTTAATAAACCCAAGTAAAAACACAGCCATCGTTATTGTAAAGAGACCCCCAACAAGTAACAACCTTAAAAAAATAATGAACCCTTGGCTTCCTGCTTAATGCTGGACTACAAGTGAATGAATATTCTTTAAATAACTTTACATTTAATTAATGGTGGAAAGGTGATTGCAGTAGATCGACAGAGACAAAGATGGACTGGGATAGGTGTTACAAAATGAGTCCCATTTCGCAGAGTTTATACAAGGTCTCTTGGTTGCAAGCTGAAGTGTCAAAACGGATTGTTTCTTCCTTTGTAGGTATTCGGCATAACGATTTAAACTCTAGACCTGATACCTGGACAACAGTGGTCAAAGAATTCTGGTCCTCGCTTGGTCTTTTTCGGGTGAGGATTGCTGTCATCTCTTCAAACACTTAAGATATGTCACCTACAGTTAACTCCAAGTACACGAATTCCACATCACAAGTCAATCAGGTACACAGCGTTGCTGGCGGTCCGATTCTCCAATGTTTATTTGATATTTTGAACGCTTTGTGCCAAACCCATCTTTGTTTGGCTACAAAGCCTTTGTCCTATAACCTTAAGCTAGCAGTCGTGTCGTACTTTAATCAATATATTTTTTATATTTCTGTGTTTTCGTTTTATTTTTTTTACTAGTTATCAAATTAAATATAGCTAAAATGACGCCCAGCTTATGCAAATCGGACAATGTTTACGGTCTAGGTTCTATGCAAGCTACGGGTGAAGAGAGAATTGGTTGGAACGGTTCCAAATGCCGCACTTACTCCCCCAGAAGGGAGACAGGAGGGATAGACAGGGAGGGAGTGAGATGAGCCAACAAGAGGAGAAATGAGGCGGGATGCTGACCTGACAACCTTGGCTGCTGGCACCAACCTGGCTCCTTTAGTCGTAGCCACTCTCTTCTCCTCTCCGCTCAATTAGTATTTGCCGGCTCTTGTTTGTTTTCAGCAAGTCCGTGGCGTTTCAGCAGGTTTTTCATAGTCATTCTGTAATGATTAACATTCACACGTTAAGGTGAATGTATTTGATGAAGTAGATTTTCAGCAACTTCAAATAGTACAAACCAAGTTTTGAGCACGTTGGAACATATGTGTATATATGATGGTAATAAATCATCATAAAATTGAATCCTTTGATTAAGTAATGAGTAGCTATGTCGAAAACTTGTAATAGCCCAAGTAAGAGCACAGCCATCGTTATTGGAAAGAGACCCCAACAAGTAACAAGTTAAACCTTAAAAAAATAATGAACCCTTGACTTCCTGCTTAATGCTGGACTACAAGTGAATGAATATTCTTTAAATAACTTTACATTTAATTATTGGCGGAAAGGTGATTGCAGTAGATCGACAGAGACAAAGATGGACTGGGATAGGTGTTACAAAATGAGTCCCATTTCGCAGAGTTTATACAAGGTCTCTTGGTTGCAAGCTGAAGTGTCAAAACGGATTGTTTCTTCCTTTGTAGGTATTCGTAGTTATAATTAAATCTGAATTTCTGACTGACAACGAAATAATTCTTTATTAGTGGATTCTAGTGTGTAATTATGAAATAAAACACCTGTCTCTTCACAGCTAGCTTTATTAATTCGTACCCGAACGTTTTAGACCCTCATCCTATCATCAGCTGATGGGTCACAGAGGTTATAGTTCAGCACTTGGCGGGTTTCGCAACCATAAGACTTATAGCCCTGAAGCAATATTTACCAATAAATAATTTACTTTATAAATTAATAAAGCTGTTGAGAGACAGAAGTTGTTTTATTTCATGAACCATAGTTAATGGTTACTGGCGTAAATTACTAATGACGTAATAAAGAAGGATAAAACCTAAGACCAGTGGAACAGTACTTGAGTTCTGATTAACCAGGTAAGGGTACCCATCCAGTAAGAGCGTCAATTTTTGAAGTTTTAAGCGAAATAACATAAAATGTTAACATTAAAACAATTAAAACATTAAAAAAACAGACAAACATCCTAATCGAGTCGGGATTTGAACCACACCAGCTTATCTCAACTATAACGAACTTGTTGAATATGTTTGTCAGAAGGAGATGCTTTGCATTGCATATTATGGAAAACACAACACGAAATCATGGGTGATCTATAACGCAATTAAGAGTTTCAATAAGGCTGCGATAAAGTTTAAAACAGGATTTTGAATGGTTTTTCCATTATCAAATAAATTTTTAGTTTATACTTTTTAAAGGATTTCTTTTATTAACATGCATCTATGACGAAAGTTAAAAGTTATAACCTCAATTTTAATTACAATTTTTATGATTGTATGAATTCTAAAAAGACATGAAACAAATTACATATTATTAATCAATATGTCGAGACATTAAATTTAATGCAATTGGATGGAATTTTTTTTATTACCTTGTATTTAATTAATTTAGGTTATAAATAACACCAATGTCCGTTTCTCCTCAAAAGCCTTTCTTTAATTAGCAAGCGCTACTTATGTCATTCAAACCCACGTGTGGTCAGTCCAACTCAACAACATGTTATATTTTAATGATTAATGCAATCATTTTTCATGGAGTGATATGTCGTCGAATTTTCATATCGAGTAGATTGAATAAGAGATCATTTTAAAGTTCAAATTATGTAATACTTTATTAATTTTCTTCACGCCGATTGTTATATTTATTTTTTATTTTCTGTTTCCCTTTATTTATTCTTTTCTATTTAAAACTATTGAAGAAAAGTGAGGTATCGTCGAAACGGACATTTATTCCGTCGGACATTTGTAATAGTCAAAAAGTTTTAAATGTAAATGCATGTTAGCCGTGTTGGGTTAATGTTACTCCATACCACATTTTACAAAAACATATTTATGCCTTGCATAATTGAAAACCAGCGCTGCGTGTTAGATCAGTAGTAAAAGATTTAGATTTTATTCGAGTTTGACCTCGCCAACAAGAGTACAGATATATTACGGAAAAATTTAATCAGAAATTGTTAAAAAGGCAACATTTTATTCATCGGCATAGTCAAAATAGTATTTCATTATAGGCCAAAGGCGGGGATGGAGGTCCTGGAACCCGACAAGGCTCTCAGGTAAGCTCTCCCACCTGGTGGGAGGAGACAAGATAGGTTACTCCCACCACCCACCAGCCTCTCTCACAGCCTACTCCCCGAGTGTGGCAGTATTTTGAATAAATGAAATCGTTGAGATGTAAAGGGTTTTTATTGTAAGTATATGATAATTTTTGTAGACAAAAAAAAAAACAGCGGTTAGGTCTTTCTCCAGTTGATTTCAACTATACTTTTCTAAATGGTTGTCTCAATCTATTGAGCTCTAGCTCAGTTAAGAGCATAATATTTTTGTTGATTGGGTAAGTCGTCTTGAATTTATTCAAGCTTAGTAGTCACATTTTCCTCAGCTGTTCGTTAAACATTCTCGCTCATTAAAAATAGCCTTTTCTGCTAATACAACGAAATTAAAAGAGCTAAAACATTAATATAAAAAGTTATTGGAATCGGCTCCCACGATATTAAATACTTGATGTATATTGTTTTCTCAAAAATTATTTTTATATATTTGAAAATTATGCACAGGAAAAAGTAGCCTTAAAATAATGGAATATCAATATTTAATTTTTTTTACATTCGATATGCAGGAACTATAAAATGTAAGCATTATAGATTGCTTATTAAGAGTTGGGTATAGAAATATGGGCATATATATTAATTTATGAATAATTAAGCTATTTAAATAGATTTAATAGTTGTTTTAGTTATATTCTAACCTGCCGTGTGGAAATATATCTAACCACCTATTTAATTTATCATAAACAAGTAAACATGTTATGCTTAAAACCGCTATCAAGTCATTCAATCTTTGTTACAAATTGATTTACAAAAATAAAACGAGAACAAGTCATATTGTATTAGATTCATCTAATATTAGAAATCAATAAAAAAGATACAAAGCAATTTTCCTACTTTAACTAAGCTAATTATAATTAATTCAAATCAAGCAATTTAAATCAGGTAAAATAATTGTGTTCATACATGTAGAATATTTTCAATAACAAAAAAAAAAATTTTAAATTGAAATTAGTGAAAACAAAGACTAAAAAGTGACGATAATATCATTGAAAAATATTCTAAAATAGAATAATTGTCTATAATCGATAGAATCCAGTTAAAAATGTAGTAATAATAATAAATATTGTTATACTAAAACTAAGTTTAAAAAATATGGCTATAAAATAGTGATAACAAATGTCAGATTAATATTCCGTTTGCCATAGTTTATAAAATATAATATAGTTGTATATATAAAAATAAAATATACTCTAAATTAATTAATTACGAATTGTAAAAGAGAATGAAATAGTTACGGGAAGATATCGGTAAAGTAAAATTGCTTATTGGGCCATTTTGAAAGCAATTTTCCAAAGTGGTTGGAAATTGCAAGGAAAATGGCCGACTCTTTGGTACCTTGGCATATTGATTTCAGGGATCGGCACCTGGCGGAAAAGATTTGAACTAACCACCGTATCAGTATCTTTGATTGTGGTAAAAGGATACATGTTAATTTAGAAATAAACAATTATATAATTAATTACATTTATAAAAATAGCTTTAGGATTAATGTTTAATATTTATTGTTTTAATGGTAGATATTACTTCATAATACATGGAGTAATTAAGCGAGTAGTAATATTGTTGTCATATGAACTTTTATAAAAATGACACAGAAGAGCTGTGTTAAAGGATATATATATAGACTTTCATTGTAATTGTTATTGGATGTTTTATGGAGCCGGGGAGTAACAGTCGTAAGACATGACACGGGATTACACCAATGATTGCTATGACCACAAATGGACACCACAAATGACCCCTAGTCATACAGACACACCCTTTAAAAAATGAGGTCTAGACATATAATGGCTATAAGCTGCCATAACACGAGGGGTGGCAGGGGGTGGTCGCCCCACACTGCACACGCCCGTTATCAGCGAGAGCACATAAATGATAACGGGCAGGTCGTATCCCGGTGACAGTGACACCGATGTAACAAGTGTAATAGTAACGGTTACCTGTTAGTAGAGAATAAAAAAAGTTTTTATTGATCCAGCCAAAGGCGGGTGGTTCAATCCAGTGTAGAATTTATCTTGTTTACAAGTCTATTGTTAGAATGATATAAACAGGAAGGGACCTGGGTGTTTTTGTTTTAGACACTGAGAATTTATTCAGTTTAATGATTCCAAGTAAATGATGGTGATGATCAATAGACGTTAGCATCTGTAAATCAGATGTTGATATAAGTGTAACTTTTAGTTTATTACATGACGGGTGACTTGATGCCTGTTTAGGAATATTTAGCAATATTAAGGCTATTTTGTTAAAATCAGGACTGGATTGGTAAGCAATGGAGGTGTTGAGGTTACATGAGATAACCTCATATGGTGGCATGCCTTGGAGGCCACGGGCACCGAGACCTCACTGCAGCATATGCTCACACGAGCGTGTGCAGGTGTAAGCAGTGGCCCATTAACAGCAGGTTACAGTATCGACCTCCTCACACTGACTGATTAGCTCATCCCCCCCCCCTCCCCAGCACCCTATGATCACTAGTGACTCACAGGCACATACTCACTGACTAGTTTAATTAATAACTATTTAAGTGGTTACCTTTCTGCGAAGACGTGACGCTGCGGCGGCCATGTTGTACCCACGGGGTACTCCAGGTACTGTGAGGTACCCGCCGGCGAGGCTAACCTGCCCAGGGGCCCTGCCAATGGGAGCTGCCTCCCCGGGTTCCATAACCTCCCGCGGGGCTGCGCCCCCGTCGCTCTCCTCCCCTCTGCTCGGTGGAGGGGGAGGGGTTCCTCGCCCCCCTCCCTGGGGCACGCCCTTCCCCCCTGCCCCTAATTGACTGAAACGCTCTCTCCGACTTTCTTATACTTTACAAATTATCTGGTTATTGGGCACCCGGTGTTTCGGGTAATATCACAGGTTTTATAGTCACTTATTAATTACTGCAGGTAAGTCGGTGGTGCCTCCTAATGAAGGAAATAAAAAGGTTCATTAGCCAGGATCAGAGGCCTCGCCATTTTTCCATTAATGTTCGCTTTTGTTACCAATTAAACTTTGTTCAATTATGAGCTAAATTGGTTTTGTACATATATATATATCTATATAAACTAATACTGTACTATATAATATCTATAAAATACTCAGAAAATGCAGGAATATTGTTTGGTACCCATTTGCGGGCCGGGTACTTCAGTCCAGTTTCTTATATAAGCAATCATAAACAAACACTTGGTAGTTCTCTTCAGCAAAACTTTAATATATTTACTAAAGGCTATTGAACATATGAAACATTAAAAAAACTGGAAGGCGCTGTTGCGTCAAAACCAATGGATGTCTCAAAATGTGTTGAAAGAACACGGTTGCCCAAAAATAACTTGACCTTTCACCAGAATAATAGCTTAATATGAAAGGATTAATTGTTTATCGAGGTAGTGCATAATTTGGAATTTTTCGAAGCACCCGAACTTGAGAAAGTTTACAAAAAGAACAGTTGACTAGTTAAGATCTACAGGACATCTTTAAATTTATTAGCGTAATAGTTTACGTGTGTTATTAAACAATTGAAACTCTTCTTAATTCAATAATAGTAACAAAATAAAAATAGAGAAACATTAGATTCTGTTAATAACTGGAAAACAATAAATAATACATAACTTCAATTATTTCTATGTATCGAAACAGTATTAAACGAAGGGGAGCAATGTTTTTCATTTGTTTTCATAGATTCAATTTCAAGATGCTTTGCTTTCCCTGTCGCTTTCTTAGAGTACAGAGGTAATGGGCTCAAACCCTTTGAAGCCATTGAAAAATACTATAAACCCTATTAATACAGGGGATTTCGCAGTTAATTAGAACTCGACAAGTGACAAAAATCTGAATTGCTACATTTTCGTTGATTTTGTACACATCAACGAATGACAAACCAATATACATTTTAGAACAAACGAATAAGTAGAGTATACTTAAGTTTAGAGTTTTAAATCGAACACAAGGCTCCATGATCCAATGCGAATTTTCAATGTATTGAAATGTACACTGGGAACTGGTTTGGTCAGTTAAAATGAATAAAATTGAATTTATTCACCTGATTTGTTTGAAAAAAAAATATATAAATTAGATGGAAATGAAAACAAAACACGGGATCCTAAAAAATTATTTTCTTCGTTTTTAATTATACGGATTCTGTCTTGTATCTATTTTGAAATGTTATTGGACTAAATAGAACGTTTTTTAGTATTTCACAATGTAATCAAGGTACACCACATGAAAGGTATTCACAAATGAACCCGTCACTCCCTCTACTAGCTAATCTCATCGCTAAAACGTATAAGAGTTTATTAATAGGATATAAATGAAGCTTACATTCAGACTAAATAACCACGGAAAGTATAATTCTCATCTTATTCACAATTACTAAAAAATCACCATCTTGCTAGACTTACTAGTCGGTTGTAAATAATTGACTGAATGGGCACTTAATTGAGCGAAGACAACATGGTTGAAGTGGTGATTCTGGGAAGACTACTATGTTGTAGAAGGCTGGGGCTCACGGACAAACGTGTGACGAATAGATGTGGCGAGATTGTCTGAGAATTGTCGGCCGGGGGTGCAACGAGCCTTACGTAACAAAAGCTTTCCGAGAAAGTCTAAAAGGAACAGCCCTCACCAGCCTCTGCCCCACGTCCACGATGAAATGTCCGTTCAAAGACTCACATAACAGTTCGGATGATTAGTTTTTATGTTTATCTGTAGTTCGTATGGAGTATGGGTGTCCATATTCACCTCGCTATGTCAAATACGTAGGCTAGAATTACTCCCGGATGGTAAATAACTTTCATGTTATTTATTCTTGGGAGAAAATATTTAGGTAGGGGAACCAAGACATACATAGTTATATTTAATTGTACGTTTAAAACTTAACAGCTATAATAACATTACATGTGTCAATAACCTCGTCATTTTACACACGTTAGAAATATTAAGAGGCAATAACTTTTAACGCATAAAAGAAATTTTATGTAGTTATACTATTATCATAAAAAAAAAAAACTTGGACCTACTGAAGAATGGATTCTATCCATACCTTCCGAATTCTTTTGGGTTACTTACAGTAAAAAAAGCGTAATATTTAGTAAATAAGGGGCACAATTTTTTTCTTTAAATTTTTGAACATATTTAACCTAACATACATTGATTTTAAATATACCTTTAAAATTTCAGTTCGTTTGATTATTCACATTCCGTATCGCAGGACTTTGTTTTCGGGAAAGAGTATTCGATAAAATTGGTCCAATAGACAACTTGTTTTTGTTTCAAGAAACAATTCAAAATATTTTCTCCGTAACGACATACAAATCTAAATGCGAGTAGTAATGTATGACAAAATGTTTATTGTTGTGAAGTTCAAAATTGTTAAGGTAATTTCCTCTACCTTGACAAAAACAGAATATTGGGCTCATTTCTCTGACATAATCCATGACTATTCCTTTTGATTTTCAAACAACTGAAGAAAATTTTCCTAATAGCGGTGCAGAGTACTAACCCCTCAGAGTCTTACAAAGATGAAGCTGCGGGAGACTCGAGAAAAACTGATATATTTCATCCTGAAACTCAGTTGAAGTGAAGGCTGTTATTAGTTTAATACTTGCTTTACCCGGTCATTTGTGTTATTATCTATGATCGTAAAACCTCGCACTGGCGTTTACTGCTGTTATTATAAGCAGTAAAAACAAAAAGTGGGTATAGCTTTTGAATAACTCCATAAAACAAAAAGTATAAAATGAACAAGAAAATGTCTAAGTCATCCACTATTAGTTTCTTATGCATATTTTTAAGACAAGAATTAAAGCTGTAATTATTGAAGATTCTAATTGTAATTATTTTTAATTTTTGACCAATTTTTTTTTTTAAATATATTAATGTAGGAAAACAGTTTTACATTGCTCATTCAAGTTAAGTAAATATGTAGGTACACTTTTTTTTATTTTGTTTAGTCGGCCACAAAAAAATTTTGTGTGAATTTCTTGAGTGTATGAATGTTAATACATCATAACATATTCTTACACTATGAAAATTATCATTATTTTTTCTTTTTAATGATATAGTTGTAAGAAAAATTCATTTTTTTTAGGTTTGGTACATGAAATATTTAAAAAATTAAAATGACATTTCTGTTTTGTATTTTTTTAAGCTTAATTATCTACTATTTTACTCCACCTAATTATTTAGCATTCACTCTTAAAGTATTACGAATATCATAGTGGCTAGTCAGTGTTACATGTATAATAAAACTGTTAATGCATTTAATTAATTGTATTTTGGTTTAAATAATCACTAATAGGTAATGAATTACATTTAAGGTATCTGTTGTCTGATATGTTTTATAGTTGCATGTCTTGGCATGTTTTGTGCCACTTAATGTTTTTTTGTTTTTTTTCATAATAACCCATTTCGAAAATGAGCGGTTTTTCAATTATCCAACAAATGGTTGTGAGAAAAAAATATTTATTAGGAATCGTGAAAAATGAATTGAAAATTGTAAGCACCTCATATATTCACACAAAACTTTTTTACAAAAAAAAATCTACAACGAAAAGAATGATATCAAGTGGTCTTTAAAAATAACATGACATTATGAGTCTTTTTTTTTACTACGTTATAAGTTAAGTCAATGCCAGTTGTATCATGCATTCAGGAGATGGTAGAACGCATAGGCAATTTTGAATTTTTTTGCGTTTTCTCTGCAGCTTAAGGAAGTTTTTAGGACAAGAAATCCTCTTTCATATGCCAGCAGAGATCTGACAAGAACAATTTTAAGAGCATACATTTCTTGATGTTTGAGATAGACCAAATATCCGGGAACAGTCAACGAATCAAATTCTGAACAACTTGATGGACCTCAATCCCAAATGAGCCAAGAAGCCCTCGTCCGACTTATTACCTCAGAGCAAGTATGTGACCGTTAGTTTTTTTTTTACTGCCGAGGTTGGACTTGTCTTCATTACCGCAGCGGGATCAGCCGAGGAAAGCGTGACCACTTAAAATTGTGACCGATACTTCAGAACGCCCACAACTTCTGCGACGGGCTTAATGGACGAGGACTTGGGACAGCGTAGGAGTCAGGAAACACTACCCGAGATCAATGAACCGATAGGACTAGTATGTCCTTAAACGTGATCATAAACTGAATGAATTTCTCATGTTTTGTAAGGCTAACTGATACATGGATTTTACTAAATTTGATAGATGCTGTGTTTAACAGCATGAAAATCACAAAACACGTTAAAAAAACAACTTTTCAATCGATGTAAAATATTAATAAACCTTATGATGTAAAATCAAAATGAAGAAAATGGTCTTAAATATGCGGATATCAATCACTCTTGTGGTTGACATTCCCTAAAACAAAAATACTGCACTATTTCTTGAGCTAGCTTGGCAAATAGTTATCATATTGGCTTAAAGAATCCTTGTGGCGCATCAAAAGCCAATTTGAGAGGATGCAGTTCATCAGGGTATTTATCAGCCTTAGGTTGATGAAAGACAGTTGTTAGAATTCCATCAACTCTATTTATAGACTGTTTAACTTTAATAAAATATATATTTCAATTACTTCTTGTTATTATTTGTATTTATCTTTTTATATTGTATTTAACTTATTTTAATTTTATAACCGTTTCCTTTATGTTCTCTTAATAACAGAAAAAAAATCCGAACTTCTTAAATATATTCGCACGCATTATTATCAGAAAGTAAAAAAACTATTTCAAAAGCAAAAGTCGGCAATTCCATGTTTTTGATGTAGAATTATGATATCAATCGAGTGCGATCTATTTTATTTATTTATCAAACATACACTCAACACAATAGAATTATATGTAGTTGGCCAATATTTGGCCGAAATGTGGTTCGAATAATGTTTTTATCTTTGAGTAATTAATAAATAAATCATGCTTCGTTTTTAGAAGATATTTTTTTTCTTTTCCATATAAATATCTGATGTAACTAAGTGTCGGTGTACACGGGCTAAAAAATGTGGACTTGTTTAAAAGTCTTATCACTGAATTTGTCAAAGAATTTATGAACCGTTTACTTTGAAAGGGGCCTAAGTCCATTTTCCAAAAGAATCAAGCAAAATGTTTTAATATTTACATTTATTGGTTATATTTTCGTTTTTGAACAAATTTTTACTAATATATTATGTTACGCCGAAACAATGTTAGTTTAAAAATGAAAATATTAACTAAAACAGTTGGTCAGAAACAAGTTGGACTTTATAAATATATGTAAATGAATTCGTGCTTAAGACATTTTCTTAATTCAGCAAATTTCAATTTCTGTTTTATGATAACATCTGGCAACATCTGTATTCTATAGAAATGTTTGATAGAAAAGGGAATCTTTTGTTTCTAGAGTCCGAAACCCTTTCTAGGGACAGAGGTATTTTCACTGATACCTACAGCTGGATGGAACCTGGCACTTCAAAAAAAAAAAATCTATTGTTACGACAGCGAAAAAGGGGTTGGCCACTTTCTCTGAAAAATTCTCCTGTTACGGCCGTTACCAAAAAGGTACCATTGGAAAGTCACACCCACCAGGTTGGATATGGCACCGGGGGCTCCTGGGCTGGTTCTTTTCTGACCTGAATACATAGCACGATGTCGGTTGTTAAGTGTATTCGAGCGGTTGAAATAAAAGTCCGAATGACTCGTTCAGTTCAGGATAGGATCAAGCCTCTGGTAACGAACGGATTAAGTCATCACAACTACCAATCGCCACTCGAAACTTCGAGTCAGCTGAGAATATTCTGATGAAACCATGGAAACAGACATATAAACAACTTTTATTCTCAACGTCTCGTTTCATAATAAATTGTCTCTAAAGGTATGGAATATTCGTAATAAATTTAATAACTAGTAAAGGTTGGGCGGCAATGGATGTCAATTATAGAAAGCGGTATTTCTCATAAATTATTACTCTATTGAAAAAGATGTTTAAAAAAATTTGTCTTTTCACGTTCATATTTTGTGATAATGTAATACTTATAGCAGTTGCAAATATAATAACAGTTACTGCTGATGTCGCTGCCAAAATACTCATTTAAACCAGTTGGCACACCGTTTAATATTCTCGTCATTTTTATTACATACACATTATTATTGCGAACTAATTATTTGTTATAAAGCAATTTATGTTTTATGTAGTATATATGAATAAATGTAAAAAAAACATCCGCGTTTAAATGATTTTTATGAAACTTTCATTTGCTGCAAAAATTCGGTCACTGAATATTGCCCTTTTTCTAAAAAAAATAAATAAAAGTAAAATGGACAAAAAAACCTGCTAAAATTAAGAGGTACGAAATTAATTAAGTGATTTAAAACTGGATTTTTTAAGTTCTTTTCAAATTAATTTTTCGTTATTGCCTCTAATCTGTTTTGAGCCGTGAGGGAAGCATCTAAACATTTTATCTTAAATGCTTCGACTTAATTTTAAAGTTAGCAAGACCGAATCGACTTTTTTCATGCTTGATATACTTTTCATACCTCAGTGTTATTGTATTTACTACTATACTCACTTTTTACGTGGATTGTATTTTAAATTTTATTTATGCATTGCAAATACGATGTACTCGACTCAACAAATGAATTTACATTCATAGAGTGAATAGAGGAAATATAATGTCTATTACCCAGAGGTGGGAGAATACAGGCCTAAGAGATTCTTCATCGCCTTTTGTATCATTAAAAACAAATTAAATGAGTGAGATATTGAAGAAACGAAAACTAAGGTAATAGTCTATATTAAATGCATGAATTTAATTGTATCTAATGTATTCTTAACGATGTGCAAATATAGAACATAAAATTTTAAATTAGCAGCTTCTTAGTTGTGACTTTTGAAATCATAAAGTTAGTAAAATTACAAAGTTTTCTTTTTATACAATAAAATCTTTATTTGAAAGAATACAATTTGCTTCTACATTATATTTAACATGGACCTAAGAAATTATGATTTTTTATATTCTAACTAATAACGTTTAGCATATTTATTATAATGCGTAAATAAGCAAATAGAGATCTCGCCAACAAAAAAGAAATTAAATTGGTGGAGAATATAAAATAATATTAAAAAAAACTAAAAAGTATACATTCAATTAAAAAGAATCATTCGAGTTTGTTTTTTTTCAATACAAAGTAAGAAATAGAAAAGTATAGTACACAGTTCAATTAAGAGAAATAAAAGAAGAGAGAAAATAATAGTAATATTAAATATTAGTAGCAACTATTATAAGGATATTTGGACACATACATACAGACAGTTAGATCAAAGACGATATGAACGAAAGTACAGCAACTTCATTCGGGCTAGGCAATAAACTATTAATGACGGCGATGCTGTTGATGGATCTAGCCTGCAGAACTGTTGATTATTGCAGTCTTTGTTGAAGTTTTAGTTAGGAATATTCGGATTGGAGTAAGGCTCGGCTAAGATATTGTTGAGCAAAGAAGTTACTGGAAGATGCTGCTGGAGCCCTGGAGAGGGCAGAGATTTGAGGGGTGTAGGAAGATTTACAGCTGCCTCCGCTATGATGGCCGCTACCCCCACCCGGCTACCTGCCTCCGCTCCTGTCCAGGACCGTGTCCTCACAAGGAGTCATCTTCCTCTCTCTCCAGGACGGGGGCAGCTTCTGGAAGGGGAAGCGTTTCTACCCAAGACGGAGTCGGCGGCATGTGGAGTTTATAGTCCGGCGAAAGTGATGTGTGTCGTCTGCGTCGGTGGTTCTGGAGCACGCGATGGGCGGATTATTCCAACATTTTTATGCAGCGATGGGAGTATAAACATGAGCGGCTACATGTCGTAGTTTCATCCGGACAGGACATAAATGCATCGCTGTGATAAATCCAGGGGTATCCCGGGTCGAGGTCCGTGTTTTTAGAAACGCCGTCGCCAATATGTCACCGACACCGAAGCCTGCTCTGGAATAAAACGATTTAGTCTTTGCGACTCACCAGCTTTATTAATCTATACACGTATGTCGGAATATGAAGTCTCCATCAAGTCCATCACAGTCATGATACTGGCTAGGGTAGCTCTTCTGTAACGACGTCTGTAAAACAAAACTGTTCATTTTGTAATTCAATCCTCACCGGGACCAATGCAATAAAAATTATATTAGTCAATTCAACGAACATTTGACTAATAAATTGCATTTTTTTGAAATACGAAAAAACAAACAAAAGACGTAGAACAAGAAGCTAACTAAAGATAATATTGTAGCAATGGTGTAAGTTTGTTAAAAAATAATCAAAATGATTGTGAAAAAGTACTCATCGTTATCTTCGAACTATCACACTATCAACAGTTGAGATATATATATATATATATATATATTTATATATACCTAATTTATTAGGTTGTAGGATTTCTATTGGTGGCTCACAGGCCATTGAAAATTTCTGAATTTCTTTTAGCGTTCCGATCTTTAATTCATTAATTTATATGGATAAAAATAAAAAATATGGGCATGTTAATGACAATATTAAGTAGACATGAAAAACTTTATAAGTCAGAATGAAACGGATTTGTCATCGGACAAAGTACCGTACTAAGGGTAGATTTTATTTTTTTTCATTTTTAATTATATTTAATATTACACCTTAAGAAGACATATAGTATGCTATATATAACAATTTTATATTTTTATACCTACCTAATAATCTGAGGGTTTCAAAAAAAAATTTAAAGTGGTTAAATTTTACGGTCTTTATCGTGGAACACACGGACTCATCCCGTGAAAGAATGCAACGACAGAACGACGACATAAAATACCATTTAAGAATTATCTGTGTTATAGGCAAGCTTTTGATAATATAACATTGACTAGTTTCTATGTACTAATTTGTGTCCTCATTCATTATCGGTAATCAACGTTATCGATAATAATCAAACGAATTTATTTCTCAGAGCTAAATCTAAGTGCCGGATAATGAATTTCAATTGGGTAGATTTTGGTGCTTAGAGAGTGTGTTAGTTTGCTGTGTCCAAGCACGGACACCGCGTCTCTAAATGCTTAACGTCATAAAAAAACAAAACAAAAATAACTTACCGGGCATAAAAAATTGATATTGTTTTCCCCGCGCTAAACGTTTATTTTAATGGAAAGGTAAATTGTCAAGAGTTAGTCAGAGGAATCCAAACACTAACTTTTATATCCCTCATTTTAAGCGTTGTAAGAGCTGGAGTATTTTACCTGCTTTCTCAGAGTTTCTAAAGCATTAAAGAATAAATAAAAATAAAGAAAAGTTTCATTTTTTATAGCTGTTGTTAAAATTAAAATGGTTTCCTTTCAATAGCTGACAGTTTTAAAAAGAAAGGAAGGGCTGTTTCTCGTTAGGCTTGTTTGACACAGGATAATCCTAGTGCGAATTGCCAATTTGATTATTTTAATACCTAAAGTGAAGTATAAAATGACGGATATACCTTATATGGCGTGAAACGTTAACTTGGACAATTTTAATTGCTATTAGTCGTTATCGTGGAATTTATTGGCCATAGAGAGATCTCTAGGAGAGATACGCCGTTTTTAATTATTTTATATGGTGTTATATTATGATATAATAGATCAAACCGGAAATTCGGCTCGTGTTGTCGGCTCAGTACGGAATAAAAATGTAAGATTTCTGTAGGAAGATTATTTTGAGGAAGGGAGTGTGGTCACTTTTCACGAACAATGTTTCATAGCACGAATGTTTAGCTGGCAGATTCGATTCCGCCGAGGTTTTTTTATCGAGCACAGTCCCTGTCATCGCAGGGCTATAAATGAGACTAATACAAATTAATTACTTTTGCTGAAACAGCGAAAAAGAACAAAATGTGAGCATTATTGTGGCCCTATAAAATGACAGCTAGTTGCCGCGACATCGAGGGTTAATACAAAATGCATGAAACGGAGTAATACAAATTTTATTGTAGTAATAACAATCTCTAATAATCATTTTCCGCAACGGTCGCTTATAATATATAACAAGCCAGTTTTATTTATAATATATATATATGTTACATACACTATAATAAATACTATTTACGTTTACTTTTAATGCCATATAATAATCGGATAAAGTAAACAAGAAGCTTAAATATTTTCAAAAGATAAAAATTAAAAAAATTGAAAAAATTAATATTAATATACTATACTAAACCAATAGTAATAAAATGTTTATACTTCGTATTTTCGTTCTGATTATTTTATTTAGTAAGTTTGTAATGCCTCAATGAAAACAGTAGTCTATTAGATGATAAAAAACAAATATTGAATAGTTTAATCCGAAAGTGAAAATAATATTATTTAAAACAAATTATTAATAATTAAATTTGGCAGACCGTTCTTATCCATCACAATATAAAATTTATTTTGATTAATTGTTGTATGAAAGAAATGAGTTCTGCTCCTTTCTGTTTGACAGGCATGTTATAAGTCGTATTTTCCATTATTTATTTTTCCCCTCTCCACTTTTTTTTTTTTTTGCTTTTATTATTGTATGAAGAGTTAATAAATATAAAATAAAAACACTTATGAGAGAGAAAAGAAAAAAAAAAAAAAGAAAAAAGGACTGGTTAATCTTTTAAATCTAAGTATTAAGGGTGAAGATAAATCTGGATTTCCGACGTTCCGGCCTTCATTCGAACTATGGACAAAGCGTCATCGTAAATTACGCCCGGAGACAGGCTGACTTTTATAGGGCGTAAAGTCTCTTATTGGACCTACGTTTTTCGTTCTCATTTCCCCCCCCCTCGCGTCTTCGTTACGAAATTGTTGAACTTTTAACATATGGATCGGGTAAAGGTCGTTGTTTTGGTTGACTGCTCCGATAATATAGAGAACGTTGGATCGATACAGTTAAAGGCTTCGTTTATTGAAAAAAAAACTAATCTGAATAGTACATAGAGTATAGATATTTGACTCCACCGTAAGAATTTTTTTCTATCCCGAAGCAAGAGGATGTACTTTTAGACCTTTCGTCTGGCTGCTTCAATGTTCTACAATACTGGGCGTAAAAACAATACAATCCATCTGAGACTTTAAATGTATATTATACATATGTATATGCTTTTTGGTATATATTTAAAAAAATACTAAATAAAATATAATCAAACATCGATTTTCCGCAGCGGAGGCTACAGACATGGGGTCCCGGGATTCAAAAAAACTTTTTTTCTAATACTAGGTCAAAAAATATTTGACATGTGTGCTTGGGAGTCGAGAATAGAAACAAAATAGTTTCTGCTTATGTTCTGCGTGTAAAAACTAGCAATCATACATCGTCTGATTTGTTTTCTTAGGACTGAACGACGAAACAAAATAGTTGAAAACATTTTTTTTTTTTAAAGAAATCAAAATGGTATTCGTTTTTTGGTCCCCCGAAAAAAATTTCTAGATTCACATATTGTAGAAAATAATAATTAATTATTTTCAACACCCATTCATTAATATACTTCGGTTTTTGTTTAAAAAACCACAAAAATGGCGGTAACTCCAGAACGAACTCATTGGCCACACACACCAACCTTTTCAACGAACTAGAGGCCACGTAATAGAACCATCCTGTCTCAAATTAGAAATGTATATAAAATAAAACTATTTTTCTTCTTTTAAATAAACCAATATTTATTTTTGTTGACTTATATTGAATTAGAGAGATTTAGCTTTACAATGGTGGTAGGAACGTTGGTATTTGACTAAAATTGAAAGAGCTATTAAAGTTTAAGCGGAACAAAAAACATGACGAAAAAAGTGTGTTCCCTCGTTAAACCTAGCCGAAGTTCATTTATTTTTTAATTGCCAAACAAATTCATTTTATATAGGTTTTATTTTGGGATACAGAAAATGAATCCTAAACGTGTTATTCTTAAAATTTGTTTTTTATTTACTTTACTTTAGTACTCCTGTTTTTTTGGTCATATTCTTTTAAAATATAAAATGATGTATTATTGCCTTATTTTACACCTAGCGAAAAGACTGACAAAGTTTCCAAAATAATGGAGTTTTTTAAATTTTTTTTTTCTAGATTCCTAAAGCACTTTGGGAACAAAGTTCGGGCACGTATCAAACATTTTTCGACTTGATATCCTCAAATAAGGTTTAACTAGAATCGAAGACATGTTATAGAATACGTATTATTTTTTATATTACAAAATATCAATTGCCTTTTTTTTATTTGAGATGGGAGATGTAATAGGGAAAGGTAAAATGGCAAGATAGGGATATGAACCTGGGAGTTCCCTAATCTACTCGTGACCTCTGCCATGTGTCGTGGGAGCTTTTCTGCCTGGAATAAAGATCTGGAATGACGATCTTCCATATTCCATGAATCCCATAAAGACAAAGGCAAAACTCTCTCAAAGTGTACACAATCTACCCGATTGAGTTAGGACTCACATCTTGTCACCGCTATCAGCCTTTGGCCAAAGAGAAACCATGGTCACTCAAGCTCAGTTGGTTTAGACCCCAACCAGATATTAGAGCGTGGGTGCTTTTATGTACCTCAGGAGACTAGTTACAAACTTTAGTACAATACAAAGAAAATCTCAGTACAACAATTAAAAAAAAAACACAACAAATCAACGAAATTGTACTGTTTGAGAAATACTTTTTAACAGACAAAAAAAAGAATACTGATACATTTCACCACGTTTCCCGGAATTCCTTTTCTTCCCTCTTGATCCAACCTCTTCCATTACCTTATTTACTTTAGCATTAATTTAATTAAGTTTAAATAGGGACTCTCTCCCGAATCGGGAGTGGCCAGGTGAATCCTGCAATCACTTAATGCCGATGCCTGAGGGAACATGACTACACCCAGGCTAATTATATCACTTGAAATAATGAGGACTCGATATTTAATTTATGTTAATTGCTAGGAGCTGTAGAGTAGCAGACGTCCTGTCACCACTCCCTCCTGGGTCGAACAAACCGCTTCTCAGCCCACCTTCTCCCTTCGGATAATTTGCATGAATTAATTTATTTTTGTTATCTTTACATCTTTATGCTGCTCTCTTCCTCTGGTTTTCTTTACTCCATTTTCAGTTTGTTGTACTTTCCTCTTTCTTAAATTTTACGAGCCAACTGTGATTGCGGGTGCTTTAGAATATATATATTGCACAACTTAAAATATCGATTTGAAGAGCGAGAAAAACCACAACAGCGTTTCCATTATCCATTTACAAAATAACAGCTAATTCTATTAAGAGCTCAGCTGTGATTTGTTAGAAATAGTTTTTACCAGCATTCATTTATTTTGATAATTTTTCAAAAAACCTCACACGAACTGTTGCAAACTAATTCCTGCTGTAGTATTTTCGATGAAATTATACCCTAATAGGTCAACTGTGATAAATGATCTGATTCATATCATATGTGAGGTAGTTCGATTTGTACAACGGGTGAAGTACGTCTATTTTTCAAAACTTTTTTTTTTTAAATTGTATTGCTTAAATATCGTTTTCATAACACGATGCTAAAAGTTCAGTGGAATTTATTTTCTCAAAATGTAATGGTTTTGAAACCAAACGCCTCATATACGCTATTCAATTCACTCTCTCATTCACGCAGTATTTCCAATATACACACACACAATAAGGAGATGCCTACAAATCCTAGGGATCCCCCTAATTCACCTGAGGGAATGTAATAACAGAACGCATTGAGAGGGAGCACAGAGCCTCAGAATCTTCGGACATTAAGGGAGAATACTGGTCAGTACAAGATTATAGGGGATCTCGAAGACATTGCAGCGATGTGTAGGTCTAGACTTGAAAATCTTGCAATTGGATCACGGGTCATTTATTATTGTTCTAAGGAGTGGTATAATTGAATGTTCTTGATGCGACCGGATTTGTTTTAAGATGGGTTTCAACGCAAGCGTTGTATATTTCCAATTCTATACATCAAGTGAAGGATCGAAATGTCTATACGAAAGTTCATTTAATCATTGCCATTTGAAGGCTTCTCAGTACCTAGGTATACTAAAACAATTATTATAACCGTTAATGACGTCACATACGAGTCCTTTCAATAATATTTTTAGTATAATATAATATTTAGATTGATTCCTTAACTCATCAAGATAAGTAAAGCAGCTTGTTTAATCCACCTTATTGAATCCGTAATAAAACAGATAAAATTATCATCCACTAAATAATGTTTTGCCTCCACAGTAGCACACTTCACTCGTTTGCAGAGTGAACTGGAAAACGGCAACGATACAAAAACAGTTTTTGTTTTTTTAATTACTTTCCTGTTTTTCACACGCATTTTTTCAGGGATGCTTTCCTTTGTATATTTCCAATTCTATCCATCGGTTTATGGTTCCAAACGCCGAAATTCCATTACTTCTAGAACGATTTTAACTGCGCCTGACAGGCACAAACAGGGTGGCGCTCTTCGGTAATGGTGCCCACATTGAATCACAGCTGCCAAGTACCACAATTTACTGAAACACTCATACGTATCCATGTTTAAACTCTCAAGTAATGAATCGGCGCCCAAGACTGAAGGGTGGTCTTCAGACTGTTATTCCCAGCAGCAATGAAACGATTGGACGAAAGTGCTGTCGTATTTCTTCGGCTACCACCTTCAAACTCAATCCATATAATATATAAAAAAATATGCATTATATCAGATAATGTGGGCACAATTACAAATACTTCCATAAGTGAAAATAAAAAATCTTCTGAATAGTTGCTCTATACAATGTTACGCAAAGCTTGTGGGTGCAACATGAACTAAACAGGGTATTTCGAACGCATTAATATGCAGGTGAGAATGTATACATATGGTAATACTAGCGAGATAAAAGGCAACAATGAAAATATTGATTTAGAAAAAGTTAGAAGCAATAAATGCTTACTATGTTACAGAATATTTTTTTTGTTTCTAAATGTAGAAAAGTGTGTACAGAAGTGGCTGGAAGATAAACACAAATTACCAATTCTGATCACTGCTGCATTAGTCAATGCTAGACGCCATGTGCAACCTTGCATCGATGCATTACGCGCTGAATGGAATGATTGTGATCATAATGAATAAATGTTACAGGCATACATCTAGTGTGGATTCAAGTTTGTGGTTTACAAAGAAGTATACTGTCAGGCTACTTGGTTATGGTTTGGTTCTAGAGGTACGATATCAAAGCAAACCAGGTCGTTCTTTCTTGAAATGGGGATCAATGTATGAAAATTGCCAAGCGCATACAAAATTGATTAAATTATATAATCAAAAAGAGTCCAAATCGATATTTCAATAATATTATCAAATCAACGGTACACGAGTCAAACATTTATCAAAAGGAAGAAGAATATTGTGGTAAAAAGTGGAAAATAAGTTACGCTGTACTGATAACTACATCGATCTAACTAAGTTAGTCGGCATCGCTTTAAGTATTTAAAACCTCTCCCTTCTTGCTTAAAATTTTGCTCTTTAATTAATCTATGTTCTAAAATAGTGGTAGTAAAAATAATTCAGCCGCTCTTAAATTTTAAAGTTATATTTCACAACACTACAAAATATAATAATACCTTGTGACAAACTGAAAAACGGTAAAAAAAAAAGTTTTTCTCAGTAGTTGATGACAAAAAATCAAGTGACAAGATCCAAAGAACAATAATTTTATATTCCCAAAGGCGATTTTATAGAATTTTTTTTATGTTAGTATTTACTTTTTTATCAGTCTTATTTTAGTCAATTTTCATTTAATCTAATTAGCCCATTAACTATTGATCATTAATAGGGAAAGGTAAAATGGCAAGAGAGGGATATGAACCTGGGAGTTCCCTAATCCACTCGTGGCCTCTGCCATGTGTCGTGGGAGCTTTTCTGCCTGGAATGACGAACTTCCATATTCCATGAATCCCATAAAGGCAAAGGCAAAACTCTCTCAAAGTGTACACAATCCACCCGATTGAGTTAGGACTCACATCTTGTCACCGCATTCTGCCTTTGGCCAAAGAGAAACCATGGTCACTCAAGCTCAGTTGGTTTAGACCCCGACCAGATATTAGACCGTGGGTGGTTCGATGTTACAAAATTCTATTATTCAAGATAAATGAAAATTTCGTCTGGGACCCGAAAGCCACATATTACGGTGGTATTTGTAAAAAAATATTATAAAACATTGTTTTAAACCTATCATTTTTCATATTTTTTTTAGTTACCACTTAATTATCTTTGTACGAGCTATATGGTAATTAAACGACTATACTATTTCCTGTTTTTGCTGTTAACACGACATTTGATGCCGACCTAGTCAATAACGGCCAGCCAGCATTAATGGTTATTGACATAAATTCTTTGGCTGATATATCCGAGCCATTATAAAGCACATTACACCATAAAACGACTAAGATCATTAACGTTGTTTATAGCTAGATAACTTTGAAAGTGTTATGTGTAGGCTAGTGGCTAATGAGTGTGTGTGTGGACAGGCCAGCACCTGCCTCCACTCTAGCAGTATATGTTGTCTCGGGACGTTTATGTGCCGATTCCGTGTCACTGGTGGGGCCTAGGGTCACGCGGCAGGTGAAAACCGAGGGAAAAAAAACATTGTGACTTCTAACTTCTTGGTTCTTGGACCTTTGCGTTGGTTTTTCTCGATCACTCGTAATCAAGATGAGGTCATACTTTCTGATTCATGTGAGAGGTAAACAACATTTGTCCGTATTTATTCAATTGCGGTCGTAAGAACGACTCCACCCATCTAAATTTCTCAAAACTTCGAAAAATCCTAATTTTAAAAGAAGAATTCACAGATACGTTTCAAACAAGTTTTAATTGATTAGTTTTTGTCAATATTTTAGGTATTAGCTGTAAAGACAAATTTCAGTGATCGAGGTGGTTTGTCGAATAACCGAATTACAAGTGAAGTTTAATTACAACCATTCAGTAAGTTTGTCTCTCACATCTCTCCAAATTATTCCCTTAATGTCCATGTTATTAATTTAGGTTAATACATAAAAAATATCATTTTGCAATAATTGATTTAAGTAAATTTCTGTCACATAATCTGTGTCATCGTGAGCCACGCTTTTATTCCATCCAAGCCAAGATCTCTGGGTCTTGAACCACTGGCCCTCAAGATTGGGGAAAGCAACACTTACGCTGACATACACACATTAATGTACTGATTTCAGCACACTACATTACATACATTCACATTACATGCGCATACGATACACTACCTAGGGCCACCCTCCCTAGGTAGCCACCCCGGAGGGGGTGCATACAAAGGTGGCAGCCCCCCACCACCAGACTGGGTTGATAGCCCCACTACCCTAAAAGCAAATCAATCAAAAAACCTAAAACAGGCTCGGAATCAAATACTCAATAACGGATCAACTTAAAAATTAATGAATTTATGACTGGACGCTAGCATAGAAGGGTGGTTAAAACACTAAATAAAATAATTATATATTTACTTGTTTAATTTAATAAAATATTTATATCATAGTTATATAATAATTAATCTTGTCAGTATTGGTACTTTTAATATAAAATAGCTAGAGAAATAGAATTATGTGAAAATTTGCATCTAATTTTGCGTCACAAAATCGGATGTGAGAATTGTTGTACATGCAAAAAAAAATATATACTTCATGCATAAAATAATTATTAAACGTGTAAAATTAATGTTTACTCGAGAAAAAACCACCTATGAATAATTAAGATAACCTTGATTAAATAAATTATAAAAAAAGTATTTAAATATAAAAAAAAATATTTATTTGCTTAGTAGACTCCTCTACGCCAAGTCGTTTCCATTATTTATAATATTTAAATTAGTTAGACTACTTTGGATAATTTTAGGAACTTTATCCTAAAAAGTATTTGATTTTACGGAAAAGTACCGGGTGATTGACGGGAATCGATGGCGGGGCTTGGGAACTCAACTCTCGACTAATACTGGGCAACGACCACCCTGCTGCCTGCCACCTCCGCTTTGTGGGGAAAATGGTGGTACTTCTAAGCTCACATTTATTTTTCAGCCCAAAATAATTAATCTCGTAATGATTTTCAGAAGTTTTATTTTAGTACGAGGTTTATGCGGCTTTAGAAATGTATTTCTTATTTCATTCTACAAACAAGCTGTAAGTTTAATAATACGTTAGGTTCGAAGGGTAGTTGTAGGCTATTCGTAATAATATTTGTACACCTCTTTTCTTAAAATTTTCATTTCTTATTCTATCAACTTAATTACTTGGAAATGGTGGTATAGATACCCTAGGCGCTTGTATATATTGTATATAACATATATTGCGAATAGACCAGAAATATGTTTACATTTATTGTGATAATACATTGGTCAATTATTTATTCTTTAGTATGATATTTGAAAATAAAAGTACAAATATATAAGGAGGGAAAAACAAAATACAAATAGAATAGCAGATTATAAAAAAACAATAACAATTAAAGAATACTAAGTTAAAATATAAAATAAGATAAAAACTCGATTATTATAAGACATTACTCGATAGATCATGGCTTGAATACTAATAACGATGTTATCAGCGGCTTTCAATTTTAATTCTAAGGTATTATAATAATTGACTTTCTATCAGACTTGAAGACAAATTATTGAAATAAAATTTTACGAAATTAAATTTTTGAATATTTGCTACACATATCTTTTGTTGTATTTTTTTAGTTGTGCTATAAATAAAATATTGTAGAATTGAAGCAATGGCATAGCATTCAGGTAGGTGACAATGCAACTGCCCTTGTCATTATAGATAGTATCTGTATACATTAGCTATAGAAATAGAATTAAGTGAAACTTTGCATCACTTTAAGTTTTATAAAATCGGATATTAGACTGGTTTGAACATGCAAAAGAAATGATACACTTCAAGCGTATATCACGGAATGCTTTCAATGGTATCTGATAGCACTCGCACGAGTCTTTGAGTGGTCTGTCGGGAGTTTACAACTTCGGCGGCAGAAAAGGATAAATATTTATGTGTATTCATATCACGAAGAGGTAACGGTAGACTTTCAGCCGAAGCGAAGCTGTGACAAGTGTTTAACCTTCGCGCTACCTTACCCATTGCAACTGTCACTAAAGGAACGAATCTCTAAATTTTAATCAGGAGTTCCCTCATCTTAACATTTTTATGTCTTTCTAAGATATATTCGCTAGTCATTAATGACTCCTCTCTTTGAAAAAAACAGTTCACTAGAACATATTCCATAACTGTAGGGGGGGGGGGGCGGATGAAGGGGGTATGTAACAGCCAGTATGTTTTGAGATATTTAACCTTAAAGTTGACATTGTGCCATTTTTTTTGTTGATGAGTTAATATACTTTGTTGTTGTCACATACCTCCTTCATTGTGGTTGTCACATCCACACTAGTATCTAGCTTAATAAGGCACCTAGAGATTTACTGTAAGTAGCAAAAAATAGGCCAACACATACATCCTTCAATTTGAAAAACATATTGAATAAATAAAAAATTATTTATTACACATAATGCAGCTGTAAAATCAATCAATTTTAATTATCTCGCCGTAAAATCGGATTGACTGACATATTTATTGTTTATTTCATTGTGGTATTTACAAATATAAACTGTATAAGCATATTCCATGATGATAATTTTATATTATTTTCTCTATGGATATCCATAGCTCGTATCCCGGTCGACAATAAAAGATTGGAAACTACCAATTCAACACTTAAGCCTACGTATTTTGATACGTGCGTGTTCATAAGATAAAAAAAACTCTTAACTGTCTAATATCTTATTTAAATTTTTGTTTAAATCTTCCAAAATTTCCAAACAAATTTTCATGGCGTGCTCATTAGAAGTGATTAATTTGTCTGATAGCCATGAAATGAAATTTAATAATTACCTATGGCTCTAAATGCTGACAGGCATTGATGATATATATGTTTTACCAATAACACTGTTTTTTTTTTAAGTATACTCGTACAATTATGGGACATATATATATTTAGATATTTTCATAACAAGAAAGTTATTTATAAAAAAATTGGAGAAAAGTCCATTATGAAATCTAAAAGTAAGAACATTTCATTGCAAAGGACAGAGCAATTAAAACGCTTCTTCCAGAAAAATAATAATGAGACTTCATTGACAGAAGTAAACCTTTAAAAAATTTATTTTCAATTAAAGGTATTCTTTACATAAATTAACTGATTTTATTAGAAAAAAAATCTATACTTAGTTTTAAACTGATTTTTTTCAACCTACAGCACTAACAAGGTATGTTTCAGCGCAGCCATGTAAAATAAATAACCTTTATCACGGCTATTGCGCGTTAATTAATTTTTATCAGTAATCTAAATGTACATATTTCATTATTATTTATATTAATATGTAATTACTACAAACATTCCAATTACTACAAGATCCAGTCAGCGTTGCTTAGATAAAAATGAACAAGAAACCAGTTCGGCATAGTTGAATGGCTCAGTGTATAATCATGAAATTATTTTTAATACCTGCTTTTGTGATTGTACACATATCTAATTATAACTCATAATTAGTACATCGGTTAATTATATATAAGTTTTTGATTTGGATAGTTGCTTTATTATTTATGAGAAATTTTATTAAACATTTTTTGGGAAAAAAATGTATTCCCGTTTATATTTTAATTCTATTAAGATGTTCCAATGATGTAAATTGAGGCACTCAAATTGTGTTGGAAATGAAATAGAAATTTAGGAAGAATTTAATTAATTTAACGTAATTTAATTTAGGTATAATTATTCAATTAAAACAGGTGTAAAATCAACCATTTTCTATGGCTTACGGTCATCATAAATTGAATAAACTTGATGTTTTTCTTTGCTTCATTGTTGTGTTCACAGACAACCAAAGACCAAAGAGTGTTAACAAGACCAAAGATGGTTGATTTGCTACAGAAAACAATGAAAGTAGAGGACCCACATAATGAAATTAAAAAAATTATTAACTTATGAATTGATGTAGCGAATCCCAATACCCTCTTTAAAATCTTAATGGAATGTTCTCAGATAAATCTATGGTAGACAGTTTTATTAATGAAAGTAATTAGCGGCCCTTTGCAAATATTTCACTTGTGAGTTTGATTGAAAGAGAAAATTGAAACTGTACAATTGTGATCTATGTTTCGCTTCTATTAGGATAATTCTAAATCTTACGCTTAGTTAATAATAATAACTTTGAATGTCTTTTGAGAACGTTTGTAAATATTCAGTGTTGTAAATCCTGTGTCTAATGGGATAAATACAATTTTTATTAAGATAAAATTACAATCTGCCTTTTATTAGGCTATAAGTAATTGAGATAAATGTTATCATTCATACCATATTTACAATTCATCATTCACTCGCCCATTCATACAATATTTACGAACAGCCCAGAGGCCCCCAAGTCCACAAGGTTGTCACCTCCCTCGCATGCGAAGGAGGAAGCGGAGTCTTGGGAAGTCCCCCACGCTCCTACGTCAGCCGCGTCACTGGTGTCTAATGGGAAAGTGAAAATGGAGAGCAAATACCAAGATGGCAGGTGAATTTAATTATTAAAGAAATTAAATTCTGATGTTCAACTGAGCTATTTGATGTATGGTTTTTATGAAGCTTATCTTGTTGCTAGAAATATTAGATGTGTCGCCTGCGATTACAGCAGACAATATTTATGGTCCCGCAGGTATATGAGGGTTCTATATAATGCAGAATAGTGAGACTATTACAGACCCCTTGAGGGACTCCATTTTTTAACAGGACAAAAGGAGAAAATGAAAGGACCCTATTGAATGGTAGGAGAAGGGTTGACAAGATGATGATTTTCGTTTTTACAGACATGTTGCATCTGGGGAAGAATTGGCCACGGTTCGAGCCAATCACTGACTCGTGGAAAGAAAAACTGAATTTTCCACTCGATTTATGCCTGCTCACAATCAATTTGAATTTTTATCCCTTCTTGAGAAACGAGATCGATAAATCAAATAAAATCCCTTGATGCATTACAATCCACTTAAGCGACCCATCCCGGCCACAAAAGAGAAAAATAAATTTCATACCAATGAACAGTTTTACGTTGCTTTTGAGAGGCATAACCGCCATATTTCAACTTTATGCCGTTATAGTTTAAATGTAAGAGCTCTTATAAAAATGGCCCTTAAATGAGATTTTTTATTTACGACCCCTCGCCTGGTATTACGCTTTTTTGATTGCCTGTAAAAAAGCAGCTAAAAACAAAAAATAATAGAAGTAGTACATACACAAAATAAAAAACCCTAATGCACTAATAGCCAGTTCGAAACTAGTCAACGTCCTTTTAACAGTTTTGTTTTATGTTTTACGAATATTCGGCAATTTATTCTTTCTTTTCTTATTCCCTTACCAACAACGGATACAGGGCTGCGAAAATTAAGGTGAACCTGTCTCAAAGAGAAGAGATTGCTATCCGCGTTTATGCGATGTAAGCGTCGGGACCTAAAGGGCTACAACAGCAATAAAACAATTGTATGGTTCGGCATAAGACTTTCTTTTTATTTACCTTATTTATTGATTAAAAACTCACAACCAGCATATACTGTAAATATGACAAACGACCATAACTGATATGAAGGCAGTGGGCATCAATATTTGAAGATATTCGACAGTAGACAGTGTCCCTGCAGTTTTTCCTGAAAATTTTTCTACGCTGTTCTAATCAAGATGAGAGTTTTTAGGTCAGTTTGAATGGAATGATTTCGTTCGAAAAATTGTCCCCCCACAATAAGTCTTCGTGCGTTTGATTGAAAAATATGTATCGCTTTGATCTTAGATGTAAATTTGGGCTATGTATGTTACAGCTGTCATATTTTTTAATTATATATTTTTTTTAAATATACACCAATCAACCAATAGCAGCATTAAGGTCCCATTAAATCCTATGTTTCAGTGAAATAGAGAGACTTTTCGTTTCTTGTCAGCTTCTATTCCAGCCATGAGAACTTCGCGATACAACACTACAGCCTTTCGTTGAAAGGTCCAGGTACCCACTTTATAGGGGAAATGAGTCCATTTTTTCATAGCAAATCACATAGCAGATCACAAATTCATTGTCAGAAGTCCTGTGACTCAAGGCCACAATACTCCAATTATTCAGTTTTCCTCGTTCTAACATGCAACTAACGCATTCGTATCCGCGGATCCTAACGAAACCAGTCAATTAGTACGATTTTCTTATCAGATCATGAATAATTCCTTAATTATTTCTGAGGTAGAGTTCATCAAAGAAACTCTACGAGTGCGGCGTCCCGATCTTGAATCGTATGTTAAGATACCAATTTAAATTCTGAGCCTGGAACGGATATGAGCATTCCTATGTTAAATATTCTTGTGATTAATCTCGGCCGTTACGGTTAAGGCTTGTAATCACCACATTTATGCTTACGGTTATGTTACTTTTATAGAAAAAAAACAAAAAAAACAACAAATATATGTTAATAAGAATATTGTATGACGTATCGATTTGGCAGTCGAGACAAGTAACCGGTTCCAGGACTTTTCCTTTATTCGGATACTTGATGTGATGAATTTGCATGTAGAATTTTTAGATTTTCGAATTTTTTTATCTTTTCATCAATTTAGAGGCTATTACCTTACATGTTTTTTTTAAAATAAAATTCGAGTGTGCTTTGATCTGATTCTACTTGTTGGTCTTATCTTTGCGATCGTCCGTTTACAAATTACGGGATAATTACAATTATTTTAAAACTTTTAAAATACGCGGTTTTCTCAAAAAATTCAATATTATCTCTTATTACCTTAATTTTTTCCATAAAATTTAAATTAATGTCCATAAATTACATTAAGTGGTATGATCCGTTTATCATAACAAAACGAGTACTCTGAATTTACACATTCGTTACGCTAATATATGATATATATATTAAAAAAAAAAAGAAAAAATCATCACGTCAAGTATCACACAATTAGTAGTTTCAGGCTGGGTTGTCGGGTTTATTTCGGCATAAACAGTTCATCAACGCCGTTTTTTTTGGTGAATTTGAACACTCCACCGAGATGTTAGCTCGAAAGATTAAGGAAATTCAATGAATTTTTGTAATAATAGCTCACTGGAGGGCCATATCATTAATTAAGTAGTCGATTTATTCAATATGAGAAAAACAGTGAAGTAATTAATGACCTACGTCATTTTTTCGTGGGGTTACTTTCATAAAGGATGTCTAAAAACCTTTTTATAAATATCTCCTCTTTATATGACTCATTAGCGAAGTATTACTAACACGGTTTTTATGACAGTTTTAATAATATTTGTAACGGTAGTCCCAATACACACGTATTACATTTTTATTATTATGTATTATTATTAATAATGCCCAGATGTTTTATTTGATTATTAAGTTATATCCACTTAATCATGTCTAATAGAGATGGTAGTACTTATGATGTCGTCATGACATCAAATGAGACCTCAATGTTAGACGTCTTTGGGTCGAACTGAGGACTCGAATAGATTTGAACAGGCAGACAGGCACAGAGGGTGGGGGGGTGCTTAAGGGTAGTCGTTCTATGAGCTGGTAATGCAATGTTATTTCATTTAGAAGATTATTATGATGAATAATGAGCGAATTATTGTAGGCAGGCACTATTGGTGTGCTCCATTCAAATATCGGATATTTTCATCATGAGACGAACGCGTGAGTCATGTCATTGTCAAAGGTAGAGGATCTCGGAATGAAAAAAAAAAAAAAAATCTTTATTTTCCCGAGTTTCTCATTTCTTTCAAACGTGAAAAAGTAAAAAGAAAAACCAAAAAAACGACAACATAAGATTTAAAAGGGAATATATATTGCCGGCATATAGTGAGTATGGGTGAGTTAGGATGGAACTAAAAATAAATAATGCGAGGCAGGAACGGGGTCCGCCGAGCACTGGATGCTGGAGCTGGAACCGGTTGTGAAATGTCAGATGGGGGGGGGGGCAGGGAGACCACTCAGGAATTCATCAGAGCACCACCATTCCCCTGTCTGGATGCCCCCGTAACATTTCTCATAGAGAATGTAATATTTCAGAGTATATTACCCGGTTGGGAAAATGTATATCGTACACCCACCGTTGAAAAAAAACAAAAAAAAAAAACATTGTCGTTTTGATAGTTTCGTCCACTTTATGAAGTCTTTATTCTATAAAAGTATCTTCTTAATTATAACAAAAACCTACTCGTGCAAAAACACAACAATCGAATAATTATTTCTGATGGTTTCTATTCAAAACGTTATTCATCCATCATACTAACATCTCTCGACCTCATGATGGCCCTGACAATTACTTTCTTCATAGTAAAATAAAACACTCAAGAGTCTCTTGAAAATTGAGGAAGTAGCAAATATAATACAGTCAACAAACATTTGTATTTTAATTGAAGATTTTTTTTTCAAATGCCAATATCGAAGCAGTGCGTGAGAGTGTTGTTGAAAATCCAGGAACATCAATTCGGCCTCGTAGACAAGAATTGCAAATTTCAAGAAGCTCTCTACAGCGTACACTCACTAAAGGTCTGGGTCTCCATGCCTACAAAATTCAGTTAACACAACAATTGAAGGTCGTCTTGTGTCCTGCGTATAAATAAGTTGATATTTTAGTTTTTTTAAGCATCTTGTATTTTAGTATTAGCTTAGAGACGCTATAATGTATGGTCATTATATGAAATTAATCATGTAATATAAATATAATAAATCATTATATGAAATGAGAGAGAAAAAAAATAACTAATAAAAAAGGAAATAAGTTAGTATTTTAATCGAAGCAATGCATTTCTCCTATCAGCGTACCTGACTACTATGGAGTAGCGAGTTCGATTTCTGACTCGTCGAAGGACTTTTATTGCAGAGATAAGATCTTGTTTACTGGGCATCCTGAATCTCATGTAGGAAAATGAGTTTATATTTGAATAAAAAAAAGAAATCTAATGCTTGGGTGGATCATCACCTACTCTTGGAAGACAATTCAGAGTCGTCGCGAGTAGAAAGGTAATCAAAACGGGCCAAAAGTTTCTTGTATGACTTGGCTGTTCACACAAACACACAGATTAGTTGTAGGTTTCAGTTTCGGTTTTCTTACCTATAAATAAGCGGATATTTTAGCTATACTTAATTATTGTTTAGTTATAAAGGGTGTCCCTGAATTGACGCAAGATTTGATTTAAATGGAAAACACAGTTTTATTATTTTTGTTGTAATTTTTTTATTAAATTAAAAAGTAAATAGGATAAGATGATTTATGGAATAACACATCGGGCAAATGGCCTCCACAACTTTGCTGGCACACACGCACTCTTTTGTCGAAATTTTCCATGAATGTGGTTGAATTTCGTTGAAGCAGCGTTGAATTTCCTCTTTTAATGCACGGATGGATGTGGGCTTGTTGGCATACACTTCTTCAAATAACCCCATAAAAAGAAATCTAAAGGTGTTAAATCACACGATCTAGGAGGCTAATTCTGATCACCGAAACGAGACAGTACACGACCTTCAATTTTTGGCTTCAATTGTTGTGTTAACTGAATTTTGTAAGCTAGGAGACCCAGATCTTTAGTGAGTACAGATGTAGAGAGCTTCTTGAAATTTGCAATTCTTGTCTACGACGCCGAATTGATGTTCCTGGATTTTCAACAACACTCTCACGCACTGCTTCGATATTGACATTTGAACGGCTTGTTTTTGGGCGACCGGTGTGTTTAGTGTTTCAACTGATCCAGTCTCCCTAAATTTTTCTATTAATCTCTTCACAGTTGATGAAGTCAAAACACTATTCCGCCCATATTTTGTATGAAATTTTTGAGCTGCGGCCGCCAAACTTTCATATTTTTGAGATAATGTTCAACACGGTGGTCTATCGTGTAACGCTCCATTTTTACTAATCCTAAACTGTCAGCTGTCAAATTGTTTTTTTTGGGGTTGCCAAGCACTTTAGTGCACAAATGGCATCAAGTTAAAATCTTTCGTTAATTCTGGGACACCCTTTAGTTTAGATGTGCTCTGGAAAGATATAACATAAAAGTGAAAAAAAGACATTCTTTCTCATTTTTTCTTTAAAAAAAAAACAGATATGCTGACATAAAACGAAAAGGAATAAAAGTTTATCCTCTTTTTCGGGCTTGGCAAACACTGGGGTACAGTTAAGGTCAAGAGGCGGCAGCGGAGCCGATCATTCTCAAATTGGTCACAATTAGCGGAATAATGAAGCGTTAATTACCACGGAGCCTCGGAGTGGTAAGTACTAGGCGAATGCCATGTCTAATTAAGCACAGGACGATAATCCTGTAGTAAATGCCACCTTATCGCCTCCAGTCATTTCCTTAATTAAACGAGTCAGATAAAGTCACTCTCGAGAGTTGAAATTTATTCCTACAGTCTAAGATAGTGCTGCTAATTTGGTGATTGGTAAGTACGCAGACGTGCTGACGAGTTGGCCCAAGGTTGAGCCCGTGCTTTATGACTTGAATTGACGTGAAATGAAGAGAAGCATTTGATTTTAAATGTGATCTAACAAATAAGCGTGGCTGCTTTAATACAACTAAGGTATTTGCTAATTACTAAGTATACTGACCCGTTATTTGAGCACTATACATATATTAGTTTTTTTTTTTTTTTTTTTTTTTTTTTTTTTTTCCCTAAGCTCTCAAACTTATAAAAATAGGAATGTGGGAAAAATAAGGAAAATTATTTTTGGCTGGAAAGTGCCTTTCACTAAGGGGAGACCCCTATTTGAAGGATGTATGAGAAGGATATGGGGTGTGGAATGCCTAGAAAGGCGGATGGAGTCAGGAAGGTAGTGAGAGTCTACCAAGGATTCATATATTAGTTATTATTACAATATAATAAATGGTGTTAGTTCATTGATTTTTTTTACGAGATCGGAAGCAACATTTTATTTGTGGGCAAAGTTTCGACATACTATGTATGTTTGCATCAGATCCTGTTGAGAAGAAGGATGAACACAACGTTGCGTTTTTACCAACCCAATCCGATCTCCAGAAAAACGCTTAAACTCATTATAACACAACAAGATACATAAACAATGATTAGGATACATTGCAAGAAGGGAGGAGTAGTCTCTTTGATGTCTCTATATAAGTATATTCAAATAAACTCAGGATCACGTTTATGTATTTGTCAGAACATAAAACTATGAGAAAAAATAAAACAAAAAAAATGTAGTCGTCTCTTTTATTTTTATCCTTTCTCAAGTCACGTGCCCAGGAGCTTTATTAAGCCATCACTTTTCCTATGTTTAATGTTGATTTTTCAACAGAGTTTTTAACGAATATTTTAGTTGGAGAAAAATTATAATAAAAATATATGTAATTAATTTAATTAAAGGGATTTTCAGTGACCATGATTGATTAAAATAAAAAAATAAAATAAGTGAGATGATTATGAAAACTCATGTTTACAGGTTTTGGCTCTTGTGTTATCCTTTGATACCTCGGAAAAAAGAGCACTTATAATTTTTTATAATATAAGGCATATGAAGATGACAGCTATGTAATAAACCGATTAGGTAATAAACAATAAAATATTTCAGCCGGTAGACATTATTCATCGCCAACAATTTTTTAAGACTTAACTACTTGAAAATTTCTATGAAGTTTTTTCTTATACTAAAATACTTCCTTCATACTAAAATAAGGGCTAGAATATAGTGAATATGATATTTTATTGTAAAGCGATAGTTTGCTCTTTCTTGGAATCGTAAAATAGACACATGCTTATTTTGTAAGGTAAAGATTTCAAGTTCCCTGAGAAAGAATATAAATAAAAATAAAAACTTTTTGCTCCATTGAATGTTTCAAGGTTGTCTACTCTCTCTGGAAGATCACGGTTTTGAAATTGTTATTTTTATGTATTATCTCCGTCATAAAAATTATTTTTGCTCTGAATAAACTTAAAATAACACTCTGCCATGATTGAAGTTCGTCATCTCTAACGAGGCAGTACTCTGAAATAAAAATTGAAATGAGCTACGACCCACTGATAAAGATTTATTCCGACAGTTAAACACGAAACGCTTCTATCAAAAAAAAAAAAAATCTCTAATGGCTTCCCACGACTCCTTCAAATGAAATAAACGGGCGGAGCAGTTTTTTTTCTTTTTCTTTTTCCTGTTTTCGATTCCTTCAGAAATCTGAGATAGACGTCACTTAAAATGCCATCATCCTTTACGTTCGGCCGTATGGTATTTGTGAGAGAGAGCCTTGAGGCAAAAGTTAGATCTGATCCCGAACTGCTAATAGCCACCTGACAGATATAAGTCTCCTACTGAACATCGACATGAGAAATATGACTGAAAAAAGCGTTTCTCACAGCTTAGTAACGTTTTTCAAACATATATAAACAGTAAATACTACATATTTATTACTTATAAATTCTCTTGTAAGGCTGTTAAGATCGTGTAACTTCGATATGAGTGTTAGATCCGCTATGTAACTATGCTGTTTCAACGATTTGTTCTGCGTCATCTTTGGTAGTTCTCATTGGCGAACTGTGAGACAAGAACTATTTGTCTTAATTTAGATTGGATAGCATTTAACAGAGATCCCATTGTGGATGTAGACTGATCAGACAGTAGACTGTAAGCCAATTCGACGCCAAAAAAAAAATCCACAGCTATTGTTCGTATTCTTTTTGTCTTGAGCACATAGGTTTCAAAATTTTACTATAACAAAAATATTGTAAAAAAAAAATCATTTATGATTTCTTAATTTACTACAGGTCAGCTGTCAATGAGGCATTACAAAAAAAAAAAAAAAAAAGGCATATAATACAATGATACAATAATTGTGGTAGAGGTCAGGGTGATGTGGCGGGCCCAAGGGATTTTAACTAATTTCGCTAGAACTTCTTAAGTAAGTAATATTAACTGCAAGTTATGGAGTTTTGCCTTTGCAGGTAATATATATATTACCTGTTGGCCTCAGGGTTGCCTGGAGCTCTGTTATCATTGTCGTGCTCAACCGGATAAATACCATACATAGTTTCTGCGGTTGAAAAACTCCAAAACACATTTAAAAAAATCTAAAGCATTGAAAAATAATCGTGATCCTTGTGGTTGCCTTTGAAAAAAAAAACAGGCTCAAATCTCATCGATCGATGAAATATTTCAAACGAGTAATTTAGAAGATTAGGGATTATAATCGGAGATTATTGAAATTTGCATCAGTGGAACTACAAAGCACAAATAATTATCAATTATCCCATAAACACATTTCCATATTCCTCACCCTAGTTGTCTAACCACCACTTCCAAGTCCAATATGGCTCTGAATACTTAAACCTCTTCCCAGTCGAAGCTGGAGTTCCTCAAGGTAGTGTTCTTAGCCCTCTTCCCTATACGATACGAGAAGACATGTAGTCAAATGATGAAAGATATTTTGAAGGGCATGTTTTTTTATATAATTTTAATTATTGAAATAAAATATATACACAAAATATGTAAAACCTTAGATTTTTAAAAAAATCTCAAAAAGAGACTAATAGACAAGCCAATTCAAAATTTATGCAGTCACTCGCAGTACAAGAATATCCTGTAAAATTTCTGTAACGCCGGCAGAAGGAATTGTTATAAAAAGTTTTAATAATGAATAATAATTTCTTATTCATGATGTATGAAAATTAATCTGCATATATGAATCACATCGAAATAAAAGAAAAAAGATAAGACTAAAAGACAAATCTATTCATGTTTAAGGATTCCGGGGTAAAATTAATGAATAATTTGTTTTTCCTGCATCATTCCATGCACCGACTGACTCCGTTGTAAGGCGGTGGAACGAAAAAAAAAAATTGAATTAGCTTCACTGCAGGATGGGTTGTTTATCGCCGCCTCACAGTATGCAAATCGGCCTTTTATAGCATCAATTAAAATCTCAGTTTGATTTATATAAGAATTCATTTGAATAAAAAAAAGATTTAGTTTTTTTTTTTCAGCGACGGGAAAATATACAGTGCCATTTTGATAATTCACGTTAATATTATGATATATTATTAAGTTAAAAAAATAAATAAATAGTATAGATGTCTTTTTAGTTTAAAACCATTTGAAAACATTGCCTTCTTGTGATTTAACAAGTGTGAGAAAATAACACAAGAATATTTTAATTGAAGCTTGTATACTCCGAGTGTATTTTATCAATATTTTAGTGTTCTAACGTATAATTTACTTTACTGGTAAGAAATAATGTCATATGCGAAAAACTTTATTTAAAAAATAACAATAACTACCAGAAAAACGATTTCATTTGAGCGGTCATCTCAACCTGTGAGCCAGAAAATAATGATATTAATTATTATTTTTGGAAGTATTTGTAATTATTAAGGTATAATTTTATTTTTCCTTTGATTTTTTTGAAGGGGACAGAGATTGTCTTTTTGTTTTTTGTTTCTCAATTTATTTCTGTTAAATTTGGATAATACGTTTAACTGCAAACAATTTAATATATATGTAACCCGATTCCAAACGAAACATAAACTCATTTGAAATTCTATCTATCTATTAACTCTGACTAAGAGGATATTAAACTGATTTTTTGTGAATTTTATTAATTACTTCGTGAGTTGTTTAAGACGTTTTCTTAAGACAAGAAGTTCTGAGTTTATTTGTTATTTAGTTTATTATTTCACTTTTTTTGTTGGATAAGTCTTCGAAAACATTAATAATTTTTCACTTATCTCTCGTCTACGTACAATTTTACAATTTTATAATGATAGTGGTTCCGGTGGATATCTTATAATTAAATTTATTAATTATGAAATGAAAAAGAAAATTTTAAATAATAAGATATTATGTCGGATCTGTTACTCCTTTAACCAATTATTATGTTATAAGATACTCGAAAATGGTGGTATAGCCAAAAGAGAGGTGAATATTTACTTATAATAAAGTATAACTATCCTTCTGACATATGATACCAACTAGCGTTTTTTTTTAATAACCACTTAATTAACATTTTAGAAGTATTACGTCAAGGCTGCTTATTTCCAGGTAGGATCGTTATTTGAAGCTAAAAAACATTCATGCATTTAAGCCCCGTTTAAAAAATGTTTAGATAGTTACTACGCGTAATAAAATTTATTATTAGTAATTAATTAATATAACAAAATGTTATTTCGGAACTTAGGCTTCTGTGAATTCTTTAATATGTTAGTTAAACTAGGCTATTGATCCATAGCTCTAAAAGGAATACAACAATTATAACCACCACTCTTCCTGATTGGTTGACCATAATTACAAAAACCGCCCTACAACAAACCTTACATCTCAGCTCATCAACGCTACGTTTTAAAGATATTATAACCTATTGAGTAATAGCTACACACTGATAGTTACCAACCACTATTGGAGTAACGCTTGGCCGCTCCTCGGAGACTGTCCGTCTGTCCTAACCGACCACTGACTGAAGGGTTGCCAGCCCGACACACCCTTACAAACCTTTACACAACTTTCTCCAATATAGCCCTTTTTTTTACAACCCATCCTACCTTTTTTCCCCACTTGAGCTCTTTGACCAGCCTGCCTGGTAGGCACGTTCCCCAGATCCAGACAGGGGGCTTATGTAACTCGGAACATCTCAACTGTGACCGAGTACGTGGGGAATTACGCTGGGTACGCGTTCTACTCCCCTTCGCTGACATAGCTGTTTTTTTTTGCGGACATTTCCTTTTAAAAAACCTTTAAATAATCTACACCTGAGAAACAATATTAAGTACTATTATTCTTTAGAGTAACACTCAAAAATACTTGTAAGCACATATTTAAATTGTTTGAAAGTTAGTTATTCAAAGTCTCTTCCAAAATGTCTTTTATTATTGATATTACATCAACAATTAGCGTTTGGTCTACTCAGACATCCTCATAAATACGATTAAGACAGAAATTCATTAATTAATTAAAAAATACTTAAAACAAGAAATAATTTAAGTGGCTACAATCAGAAGAATAAAAAGACACACTGGTGGTATCTATAAATTCAATGCATTCATTCTGATATATTGGTAACCTCTCTTGTAATGCTTTTAATGTAACATTGATTTACCATTTTCAAATTTTAATAATAAAAGTGTTTTATTCTTTTGATTTTTGCCAATATAATTATTTTAGGTGTGTAGTATTTAATTGTTTTCTATGACGTTCATTTATTGCTTTTCTCTGAATTGTAATTCTTAGGGAGCCTGCTGAATACGTGAAACGTCGAGGGTATGATGTAACATTGATAATAAAAGACATTTTGAGATAGACTTCAAGCTTTTTTCAAAAACTTATTTTCGCTTGGTCTTGCGGATGGAAAAATACTCTTTTTCAAATATTAATTAAATTGATAGAAAAATGCACGTTATTTTCTTTATTAGGTATGTTTTGTTTTTTTAACAGCTATTACATGTTGTTTAACCTACACATAAGTATAAAAGATCCTGTCTTTTCTCGTGTATTATTACATAGTATTTAAACAAGACCCTATTATTTATTTTATTATTAAACAGCTTTATTATGATAAAATTACAATCTGCCTTATTGGGCAATAAGTAATTGTGATCAATCATCTCATTCATACCATATTTACAATTTTTCATTCACTCGCACATACACTATTTACAAACAGCTCAGACACCTCCCAAATCCACAGGTTGTCACCTCCCTTGCATGCGAAAGAGGAAGCGGAGTCTTGGGAAGTCCCCCACACTCTTCCGTCAGCCGCGTCACCAGATACGGGCCAGCGGAGGCTGGCCATGAGCGCGAGAGCCACATACGCTCAGGACATGATTGGAGAAGCTGGCCATTGCCAGGTCTCCCACTGTTACGCATTTGCGCAGATCACGAGGCCACTGCTATTTTAGTCTCAGAGGAGGATTATACGGATGAGTGGCGCAGTGCAATGACTGTGCTAGGGGATTAGGGTAGTTGGATAGGTTGCTGTGGAATTTCATGAACTTGGAAGGGATGAGTTCAAGAATGCAAGGTATATTAAGATCGTTATGATGGGTTTTGTTGCTGACATAATAAGGGGCATTTACTATTGTTCTCAGGACTTTTGATTGAAAGGATTGGATACGCTTGACGTTTGGCTTTTTTGCTATCCCCCATAGCTCTATTCCATATGTCCAGGTTGGTTTAAGTATAACTTTGTAAATTAGTCATTTGTTTTCTATTGAGAGATGGGATGTCCTTCGAAGTAGTCTGTACAGTTGTCTAAAGCGTATGTTTACTTCTTGTCCATTTAGCCTCGTATGTGGGCTCCAGGTCAGCCGTTTGTTGAGAATGTTCTTTATTAAAGTAGTAATAGATTACTTAATTAATAAAGCGGACTTGAAATTCGATTTGACGATTTCGAACACTTGATCCACTTCAAAATACGCCACTTATGACGAAGTAAAAACTGTTCAAGAAAGTTAACGGCTATAACATAAAAAGCCAAGATAATTTGTAATAAGAATAAAAACAAATAAATTCACTTCTCTGCAACGTTTTGTCAGGACACAAGCGTTTTCTATTGTACTCCACAATCGTTGCCTGATGCTAGTTATGTCGATACATTTTAAACAAAAATCACGTTTAAAGGGAGACAAATTTCAATTTTTGGGTTTCGTTTTTGTTTTTTTCAAAAGCAGAAACCTTCAAGTTTTATATTTTCTCCCGTATGTCTTTTGCCCATCAGGTGGGACCTATGTGAGCAGGAAACATGAAATTTTATATACGTTTTAAACCATTGTAACTGACATTAAATCGCGTTTCCTACTTTCCGATTTTGATTGCCTCATAAACTGTTTTCATGTCGTTCTAATTCCAACTGATGATAAAAATAACATTGACCCAAGGGAAATCACGAATGGTGAGTCATAAATTAAACTTGTTAATTTAAATAATATGTTTTCCATCACACGGAATCGAATAAAGACATCCTGATATCCTTGAATGAAGTGAAATGAATAAACCACGAACATGAAATGAAATAAAAAAAAAAAATATACCTGGAACATTTTCCTTCAAAAATAACAAAACAGCAATTTGTAGTAGACAGGAAAAAAATATATGCTATTACACGGTTAGCTTATTAATAATAAAGGGACTGTGCAATGACTACAATGAACCAATTTCAAAAGATTGAAAAAAACAAAACATAAATGAATCAAGGTGAGCGCCCATCACTTACAATTACAATTACAATTAGAAATTAATACATGTGGGAAAAGAGCGTTAATTTTTGCGCGGATGTATTCAAAAATTCAAACAAAATAATGAAACATAAATAAAAAGAATCCGGCGAATTATGAACTGTTAGGTTTGAGACAGATAAGGGACTGTTATGACGATAGTTGATGAATTTGGAGAGTTGATGTGGAACGAATAGCGACTGGAACGGAGTGGAACGAATATGAAAAAACGGTTACACAGGTCAGAAAGGTGGGCTCTAGTATTGCGGGATTTGAATCGCAGGAGGTTGTAAAGGTAGGGGAGCTTTTTAACCACGATAGCACTGAAGAGGAGGGAACCAAGGAAGTATTGGCTATGGGTAAAAGGGTGCATTCATCCCAACATGGAGTAGTGCTGCGAAATGCGAAAGTCTCTGGGGATCCCGAGTGTAAATATAAGAAATCGGTTCATAATCCGCTAAACCGAGCCTCAAGATCCTCAGACAGGCCACCGTATACCATACACAGGTTTCCGACCTCAACATGAAGATGATAATAAAAGCTAGTGAAATAAAAGCTTTGTACTTGGAGTAGTGCTGCGAAATGCGATAGTATAAATCCTATTGTTTAAGTTGAAGCCACTTAAATTATGATTGTGCCACTCCGAACAGAATGACCAAATAAGTATTCGTTTCCAAGACAAGGGATTAGGGAGCTCACCCCATCAAAATAAAAAACAAATTCTCTGAAATAGGATTTTTCAAACCATCAGGTTATAAATTAATGCAAGTATTTAGTTATTGAATAAATATATTATTTAAAATGAGACTGCTTCAAAAACGTATCAGATATCCTTATTAGGGGTTACTAAAGGTGGTCGCTCATTTAACTCAGCCATTTCCGACAAAACTAAATTGGAAGCTGTCCAGTCGGTGAAGCGTTTAAATCGAGAGAAACTCAGGCTGAAGTCTATTCTGAGAGCATTGTTGAGATGTGCCTCGTGTTGAAAATATACTCGGACTCGACTGACTGAAATCCAGAAGTGTTGACAAGACCGTTCGTCTTCGCTTGTATTTACGGGGTAGTCACGAAGAATGCATGCTTTTCTGTTATCGCGTGCAACTGCACTAGCTTAAGATCCTACGTACAGTGCATTAAATTAAAATGTACGTGGATTCTTCACAGAATCATCACGGGTGCTTATTTAAAATAATGCATTGACCTTAGTAGAGTCTTTATGCAGAAATCGAATTTCAAACTAGTTTTGGATGATGGAAGTATCGAGGAATTCCAAACCTCAAAACCTCACATAACCCTACAGTGGGAACGTGTATGGTCGATCTCATTCTCTAATGAGTTCCACGAACAAAACTAAATTATTTAGCCCTGTAATTTATGAGATCTCCAAGATATCCAATTAATAGACAAGCTTTATGAGAATAATATTGTTTGTCAAGTGATAATGAAGTTGAAGATCCATTATTTTAACTAGAAAGATTACACATTTCAGATTCTGATCAAGAAATTGATGGAGCTGGAATAGCGGTTCAAGATACTAAAAAAACCGTACATATTTATTCGAAACTTAATTATATCTTAATATTTATTTTCTTTGGACGCCCCTAACAAAAAAATCACAAAACTAAGTTCCTCGAAAGACAGAGTAACCGGCACCGAAAAAACGGGTGCAGCATTGATTGCAGGAAAGGCTTCACCTAAGTTTGTTTAAACCATGCAGACTTATTTTCTGAATATTATTTGACATTTACACGACTGTTGTATACTGGGATACTAATTTATATTACACTGAGGATTTGATGGCTTGTTTTTGTAGAAATATATTAGGATTACATAGATAAAACACAGACGCTAGGTTAACTCGTGTATTCCACCATAGTTGTTTTAGTTACAATGAGGCCATATGTTACATATGTATATAATGATCTTGATGTAAGTACAAAGTAGAGGCCAATGCCACATCAATATTATTTTTTACACCCCCCCTCAATTTAAAGTATCTTTACAAAAGTACTTTAAATTGCTTACAATCATGTCCCAGTAAATAAAAAAAATAGATTAATTAAGTAAATCAAACAGAATATTAAAATTATTTTGATCATATTCCAGTAAATCAAACAACATAGATTAATTAAGTAAATAAAACAAAAATATTGAGTCAATGCAGTGAAACTTCATTAATTCTCATCAATAGATAAAACAGCTAACATTTCACAACCAATTTGAAATTTTTGAGTGGACAAAGGTTTAGTAAAGATGTCTGCCTTATTCACCTTCAGGTATTGTTGTCGGAGACCATGTTTCGAATTTTTTTATGTGCTGTCAATTCATCATCGATAGCTTTCCTCCACTCCGGTCCAGCTTTAACGGCTTCTTGAAAAGTTTTAGGATCACCATCGTAAGACATAAGACAATAAGCTGAATAGAGTTCATATTCCTTTAAGTGAGAAGGAAGCTTTGTCTCCCGAGTTGATCTCCTTTCGTTATTAGAATTTAGTTCAGGTACAGTTGGTCCAACATTTATATCGTCATCAATTGGGAAACCATGTTTAAAAGATACATTGTCATTTGTTTCTTGAGTAAAATTTTTACTGTCAAAGTAATAATTATTTTCGTCAAATTTAACGTCACGTGAAATAATGATTTTATTTAATTGAGGGTCCCATAAACGATACCCATTTGAAGCATAGCCTACCATTCTAGCTTCATTAGCTCGTTGATCTAATTTATTCCCTTTAGGTAACTTATAATACCAAGCCTTACAACCAAAAACTCTTAGTTTCCCTAAATTTGTCTTACCAAGATATATATCTGCTGGAATTTTACCATCAAGCGCTCTAGTTGGGGAACGATTAAGTTGATATGCAGCGCATCTCACTGCCTCCCCCCATAGATATTTGGGCAGATTACTATCAGCAAACATAGCTCGTGCTTTATTTAATAAAGTCCTATTGAGTCTCTCAGACACTCCACAACTTTGGGGTGAATATGTAGTATTAAACTCCATCCTTATACCGTTATTACTACAAAAATTTCTCAAATTATTACAAGTAAATTCGGTACCATTATCGACACGCAGCCGTGAAACATAAATATCAGACGCTCTTAACTGTTTAATATGATCTATAACCCGTTGAGTAGCTTCGGATTTTTGTTTAAGCAAATACAACATCGTAAAATGTGAAAAATCATCTACTACTGCAAGGTAGTATCGTTCCCCGTTAATGCTAGTGTGATTTGTAGGACCCCATACATCACAATGTAACAAATTACCTACGCGACTTGACCTGGGTTTAATAACATCTTTAAAAGGTGCTCTAGTAGCCTTTCCTTTTTGACACGAATCACACGGATCTTGACTATAAGGCAAACCCATTAAGCGTAAACCTCCTCTGTTCAAGTGGCCTAATCTTAAGTGCCAAATATTGGAAGTTTCACTGCTTACATTAAATGTATTTATTTCATTATTGACATATCTAAATTTTACTATAAATAGGTTTCTTATTAACTCACACATAAATAGGATAGAATCATTTCTTACGACAAAAGCCTTTTTGTCTTTAAAAATAATTTTGAAATTCGAATCAAGCAATTTTTTGACTGAAAGTAGATTACATGTTAAATGTTTTACTATAATTACATGAATACTGAAAACAATGTCATCACAGTTATCGGGTCGAACCCTTAAAATGCCACGTTTATTTGCCAATAATGTTTCACCGTTAGCAACTTTAATGTTTAAAGGCGGAATACTCACAATATTCGTGACAAAATCAGCTGTTTCCGTGGTAACCATATGACTCGTAGCTCCAGAGTCGAGGACAAAATTCATGTCTCGAAGACTCCCAGATGTTTCTAGATCACTTGAGGCAATAACGGATATATCCTCATCTTGTTGACAAACATTGCTGGTCATCTGACTTCTTCTGTTTTCATTCCAACGATTTTCATTGAAATTTCTCGATTGTTTTGAAAAATGTCTCTGCGGTGAAAAATTCTTATCATTCTTCCTGAAATTATTATTTGACTTTTTAGGACAATTATATGACAAATGTCTACTATCACCACACTCATAGCATTTCTTATTTTGACTAAATGCTTTGAATGATGTATCAGTTTCATCACTACCATTTTGTATGTGATTAATTTTTAGTTCAGCATCTAGTAATCGAGATTTAACAAAATCGAGAGTTAATTCGGTATCCATTGCTTCCAAAACAGTAACTACTTTTTCGTATTCGTTTGGGATTGTCAATAGTAGGTGACAAACGAGATCGTCTTGTTCGAGTTTAGAGCCCATTGACTCGAGGTCCCTGACGAGATTGTCAAATTTATTAAAATGTTCTTGTAGAGAAGTCGTACACTTTAAAATTAAAAGTTTTTTACGTACCAGTAGTTTTGATATAGCACTTTTTCTTTCAAAAATGTTGCTTAAAGCAGACATCATGTCGTTTGCCGTTCCACAACTTCTCACGTAATCAATATGGCGATCGGTAATACAGTTGATAATAATGTTTTTGGCTTTCTTGTCCAATTCCTTGTTGCTGCTAGTGATTTCCACATCTTTATCCAGTACTGATTTTACACCTTTTTCATCTAATAACATTAACACTCTGAATTTCCAGTTGTGAAAATTATTGTCCGTCAACTGAGGGTATGTTAACGTGTGTCCCGTAGCCATGACTGTCTCTCACGTTAAATTTTCTTTTCCAACACAAAACACGTCACTATCCAAAAACAAACAACCGGCAAAATTCCCTTTACTCACACAAAGTACTTTTTGAACATGACTGGGCCCATAACCTGTAGAAATATATTAGGATTACATAGATAAAACACAGACGCTAGGTTAACTCGTGTATTCCACCATAGTTGTTTTAGTTACAATGAGGCCATATGTTACATATGTATATAATGATCTTGATGTAAGTACAAAGTAGAGGCCAATGCCACATCAATATTATTTTTTACAGTTTTACAAAATAATAAAATGAGTATGTAATTAAACTGTGATTGAGTAATTACTAATGGCAAATATGTCATTTTTACCCAACGTGTCAATGGGAGGATTTTTCACGTCCCCACTGCCGGGTTAATTGAATAGAATGATTAATTTGAAAAACACAGTCTGCTTCGAATTGTGAACATGTTGGTGGGACTACATTTCAAAAAAACAAATGAATTTTTATGAAAATTGCTGCGAAAAGATTTCATACAACGACTTTCAATGCATTAGGTTTCCTTTTTATTTTTATACCCTTCAGTTCCTTTCAGTTTGTTATCCCATGTCATATCCATTTCAATCGAATATTACTAATGAAGAAAATTGATGGGGAGAGCGCTTCGCGTGGGTTGCAATAAGAGACATATAAACAGAAGCACAAAGTGGTTGGGTTACCCGCAAATGCCATCCTTATGCCTATGTTCTAAAGGCGTGCCAACAAAAACCTATCACAATATAGTAATGTATCATGTACATATTTGTTTGTATCCTAGATTAACAAAAGGAGTTCCAGATTAGCATACAATCTTTTGGATTTCAATTTGGAGTTCAAAACGTGATAAATGCAATGTATGCTGTGTCTATGAGACTAGTATGGCAAAAGCCAATCAAAGAGTGTGAGTGAATGTCTGGTTTTAAGCATGCTTAACATGCCAACAATCGACGTTTTATTGACAGGAATTGTTTTCGGTTTTACTTCTGTAAGTTCTGTTATCAAAAGCAGGATGGGTGAGCTACCCAATTAATTCGAACACCAGTTGACAAGGACGGACCAATAGTCAATAAAGCCACTATCTTTAGTTTATAATTACCATTTCAAAGAGAAATTATTTAGTTATCTTACCAGGGAATCATGGATCAGTAGACAAATATGACAGGTATCAGATAATATTATCAATGAATAATTTATGTCTAACTTTATTATTGTTATGTCAGTGTTTGTTGTAAGATAAAAAGGAGCGATAGAAGCACAACGTTATAATATTTAATTTGAAAAAAACAAAACAATTGAGCATAATGAGCAATTAAATAAATACGAAATGAAAAAAAAAAATAGTAAGAACTATTTTATATTAATTAATTGTTTAAAAGTTTTCAACTTGAATGTCCAATGAAGAAAAATGAGTTTCGAGCAGCTAGGTAGCTAATGATTATTCTTATTAAACTTTGATTAAAAAAAAATACTAACTATCTACTTTTTTCTTTTATTTACAAAAAAAAAAGTATTTCTGCCTTCCTTGCTTCGTTGTTGAGGGATAATTTTTCCGACACAGGAGAACACACGTTCTGATGGCACTGAAAACGTCTCGTCAAATGATAACAGATCATTGACGTGTTCTGTGGCATGGTTTTTTTTAAGAAGTGAGTTTGAACGATACGCACTAAAAAGTACAAGTGTCTCTTGGCTAGTAGGGTTCAATTACACGAATAAATTTTGAGCATAAAAAGGCTTCTGTCAACTGACCCAGGAATAAAATCAAGGTGAATAGAGAACTTGATAATATGAAAATAAGAAATACTTCATATGACAATCGATGGTAGATAAAAACTATCGATTTATCGATAGCACTATAGACTATCCCCCCCCCCTACGTTGACGCAGATTCCATCCTTGTGTGTACCTTGTGCGTTACATTTTATCTCTTTGTGAACACTCTATCACATCCTGTACACAGGATCTCATCTCAAGTTGAATTTCCTCTCCTTGTACGGAGATGAGAAACAGGCAATGAGGCTTTTTCGTCACTTGAAGGCGCGAAATCTTAGCAGGGCTCCTAAAGACGCCGTTTGGCCCCGGGATCACGTGCTTGGCAGTCAGTATCCATGGCTACACACCCCTCGCCCGAGGGGGCCCGCCGAGAGATGCCCCCTTCCCGCAGGCAATGATGGCCCACTGGCTCCCCAGGGCCCCCTGGGCACTGTCCGACCTGTGATACTGCATATGAGCTCTGGGACACCGGCTTGGGCCGTAGATAAAGCTGTATTGGTCCCATGGGACCAGCTAGCCGGGCAGTAAGGTCTTTTCGCTTTTGTGTATATATCTAGCTGTATTTTATCATTTGATCCTACAATACAACCGACTTAATGGCTTTTTATTCATTATTATATCCATCTACAATTAAATGAAACTAATACAAATCATATTTTCATGAATATATATATTTCCATTAAAATAGATTTTGGCGAGGAACGTTTTCTCCTTAATCCCACGCTCATTCCTAATCCTAAATTTCCATTTGACCAGCACATCCACATGTAACCATTTGTACATTTAATAGTATAATTAGCATTTAAATAAGTTGGATGAACGATAAATGGCAACACTAGCGGGATTCAGAACCAAGGCTTTCCGATTATTGTGCAGACACCTTACCCACAAAAGTGCTTATGGCAGGTGTTTGCTCTAGCTGTTCCTTTAATGGGTCTTGCTAACTCTTCGTAGATCCCCCCCCCAAAAAAAAATTTCCTTATCATAAAAATATAAAATCTAACTCTAAAATAATATCGCATATTTTGTTTCTCCATGCATCTATTGATGTAAAGTAAACAAAGTCCCATTTTGATGTCGAACATGCCACGGAAATAACTAACTTTTTGAGCACTTAATTATGGGAACATATGCTGCGGAAAGCGCTTGGAAAATTGAAATACAAACATTTGGGAACACAAAACTGCACGCAAGGCTAGTCGAGGTCTATTCGAAGAGACAAGATCCTGGCTCGTGCAGAGCTAGTTTAATTGTTAGCGGTGGTCATGGGTTCAAGTCGCGATTCTTCGTAATCAAAAAATGAAGTCAAGTCAACTGTGATACTTCACAGAGTTCCTTACGGCTACGAAATGGGTTTAGAGACAATATTAAGATGAGTTTTTGTAATTTTAGCCCACTTAATCCCAACATGTATTTCAACATTCTTCTTGAAGGTGTAAAGTACCATACCTTTGAAGATATCACTTTCAGCTTCAGGTTAAAATGTATCATAAAGATTAAACAATGTTGTGTCAGAGTCAACAAAAGAAATTTCGTGGTTTTTCATCTAAAGTGGAATACAAACGAAAATTGAAGGTATTTTCGTTGAGAAATAATCTGGGGAAGAACAAATACAAAAAAATGAAATCGCGAAATTTCCGCCTGATCGGTGACACGATCAATGCGAACCACATAGAAACGATCTCTCTTATATGTACAGACCAAATTTGCTATGTTCTATGGATGAACTAATATAGCTTTTTGGACCAACGAGGAAAGTAAGCTAATAATTACAAGTAATGATTATTTAATGATTGTTTGATTCATTTTGTATAACAGATAATATAAATATCTAATTAGGGCATTTCCTAACATATTCTTTTTTTTTTTTTTTCTTTCATAGCCCTTCTAAATTTACAGATAATTATATATAATTATAGATCCTTAGGCGAATCTATTTACAAATTATTTTTGTATTTCCTGTAGCATCGCTACATTATATACAGGTTTTGTTATTTTATAAAAATTATACAATGAATAAACAAGTATAATGATACACATTATACGTAACTGGACTGAACTGACTCTAATAAAGGTGATGGGGCTCACCTTTTGGATCAGACTTAAAACTAACTTACATACTAATTCTTAACCTAATTTTTCCCCGACAGTCTGTTGCCATCGATGTGGGAGGGGTGGTGGGGCCATAGTGTTAAACACTGGGTTTGTCAAGTGCTGCAACGAGTCAAAAAACTTAATGTGTCTCCGGCGAATGAACTCACCCACCGAAGGCATACGGGTGCAGGTCAGCTTTCTTCAACCTCTCGAGACAGATATGTCGGACCACTTTTCGCATGATCCCATTCTGGAAATGTTGGAGACATTTGGCTGTATTGTCAGTAAGTGGGTAAATAGCGGGGCACCACAAAGCAGAGCTGAACGGAGGGCACATTTATATATCATCAGTTTGAGACGTAACGAGAAATTGGGTGAAGTTAGCAAGTGCGATAGCCGGTAAGACCTGTGTCATACTTTCTGTATTTTATTACTAAAATGAGTAGAGGAATGGAGATACCTATCCATTTTTATACCTAGATAGAACATTGAGAAAGCTGGTGAGTTCTCTTGTCCTTCTATGCTATACGATTTTTGCAAGGATTTTTCCCCTTTTGGAGGGAGAGATTACGCAGTCGGTATCCCGGCGTTTACACTAATGTTTAACATACCCAGTCTGTCACTGATAACGTTACAAACTGACTCGGACTGTGTAAGAGCTCTTTGTGCACTCATGCTGCTGCTGTAAACCGCAATGTCGTTGGCGAAAGCGATTGCAGTAGCTTTCTTATAGTTTGTCCTAACAATTTCAGATGTGTACATGCTAAAAAGAACCGGAGACAGAACCGCACCTTGAGGAACTCCACAAGTCAGAGGGAATGGGTTAGAGAGAATGCCATAATAAATAAATAACATATTCAATATGATGAATTATATTTATTTTCGATGAGCATGCAATTAGGTAATGAAACTAAATCTGTTTGGCGGTGTTGGCAGTATTTTATATTGGATGTCATCGGGCCTTAGAATAAGGCAGAAGAGAAAACATGGACTTCTTGTTCTGCAAAAAAAAACAACGAAACTTTGTTGCTTATAACTGTTGTTGTTGGAACGTTTCAATATGATTAGAGTGTTTATTTTTATTTGTATTTTTCAAATAATTGATAGGACTCTATTTACCATATGTGGAATTGTCAGTATGTTGATTCTGGCTTCTGAGGTCACGTACATGGTAGCACGTGATGGTTTGGTCCGTTACTGTTTTTTATTAATTTTGTTACAGTCGCTTTGTAAGCAATCAAAGTAAACTTTCTAGTTGAGGCTGCGACTCCGCATTGAAAAAAAAGTTGCTAAATCCAGGACTATTAACCCAATTCTATTTATATCAGCCTCCTTGTGTCCCGTATATAAATTCCGAATTAAAAAACAAAGCAAACAGCAAACGGTTCCGCTTGGTTGATTAAAAAAAAAGTATAAAAAATCAACATAAAACCGGTTATCTCAAGATTAAATGATTATGTATTATTTGAAATTGGATATTAATAAATAATTGCAATAAATCAATAATGTTTTATTGATTCTCTTGAAACTGGGATTTATAAGTTATCGTTGCATTTTATAATTAACTATTTATTGGAAGAAAAACCAAGAAATTTTAATGATCAACAATTTTCATATTTTTTAAATTATACTGAAGTAATTTTTCTTTTTTCTAAATCCGTCTTTTTTTTTCCTTTTTCATCTGTACCACCTTCATAAGCTTAACTGTTGCTTATTTAACTTATTCATCTATTAGCCACCATATATAGGAGGATATCGTTAGACTAATGCAGATCCAGCATTCAAGACGGAGCTCGGGATGGTTCCTATAGTATGATGGTCTCTTCATTCGCTTCTTCTTCGTCTTCAAGAAACATGATCCTGCGGTCCTTCTCTTGGGCACTTACCAATGGATTGAGAAGACTCTATACCTGTTAATTACTGTGCATATACCACCCACCTTCTTTCAAGGATTGCTTCAGGGATTGTTAGTTCCTTTCTTATCACCTTGTTCCTTATTCGGTCTCTTCCTGACCTTTTTGATAGGATTTCACCCCCTCCTCCCCCCTTTGTCATTGTTCCCAATCCCATCCCCCACGTTGTTTAAAAGCGAAGATTTTTAGGTCTGAATAGAAATAATTGCCTAGAAGTGTTTTCTTTATTTGAACAGCATCTTCTCAAAGTATTGCAAATGATTGCTTTGCATAAAAAGCATTTTTTAATTCAAGAAATAGAGGCAAGAAATATATTATTCCTACAAGGACCTTTTGAATCTCTTTTATTGAATAGGAAATGCATTTCTTTCAGATCTCAACATTTATTGTAAACCCCTGTCTTTCTTGTTGGTTGATCTTGTAGCCTGTCGTCTTGTCTTTTTGACATCACCATACTCAGAAAATCTACTTTAAACATATCACATAACATAGGTATTTCATTTTATGTTATGTACCAGCTCCCATTATTGGAATGTAGTCTGTTGTTCCACTGGTCTCTAATATATTTTATGTATTTTGATCGTACTCGTAATAATCGTACTCAAAGGCCGTCCTTTTTTACAATCTATTCGATAAGTTAAAGTTTATCGAACTAAAAACTCTTAAAAAAAAAAAAAAAGGTAATCAGAACAGGTAGAACGTTGTCACAAGACTGCTTTATTTATTCCAAGTCACCTCTAACTATAGGTATTACATGTAAACATATGTACAGATAACATATGTTTAGGGATTAAGGCTGGGCACTAGCGGCTCTCGGACTTAACTGATATATAAATGATTATTTGCCATTTGTCCTGAGAACGATTTTGTATTTTAGAAAGGTTTTATCTGTCTTTATGATCCCTACAAATCGTATTCAGAGATTGGCTAATAGGATCATAATTAGGACGTTTGATTTAGTCGTTGTGATGTGTAACCCTTATATCTTCGGCCTTATATCCCCAATCCTTGGGTATTTCTTTTATCGCGAATTCGTTAGAAGACCATATGTAGAACCTGTGCGCTGCTATACTTTACAAACCACGCATTCATTAACTCCTTCGTCTTCATACCTTGCGGATCTAGCGATGCCTTCTCCATTCCTCTCCACCAACCCCTATATATGGAGACAGTCGACTGCTCTGTGAGCGGTGTGCCATCCCTTCCACCAAAGTCTAGGTCGTCCTCTGATTCAGTCCGTTAGTGGAGAGTCTCATATGGAGTATTCACATACCTGTTCTCATCACATGTCCTGCCCCATCTTCTTGTCTGACTTTCCGGAGTTTAAGAACAGTTCATTATTGTACGGGATTCTCCAATTCCGCTCGGTTCATCTCTCCCCAAAACAAAATCCTTCTCAATTCACGATTTTCAAATAAAGTCTAGCTTTGCTGCAAGTGCTCATGCTTCATACCTATATAGCAATGCTAATCCTTAATGCGTTACTTGTTCGTAAGTATAGGTCTGGAGTGTGCATTTCAGATGTTGACACACGGAAGAGAGAGATTTTCTGTTGATCCTTTGATCATATTCTCTTTGAAATGCACTTGTACATGTGTCCCGGGTTCCAGGAACTTAAAATAACTAAGTTTTTGGTGTCTATTACTTTCAAGATCAATTTCTAAGACTTCATACTTTTTCTTGAATATGTTTATTCCATCTCGCTTGAGAACATATGACTTAATGCTTCCTTAGGTATTCATTAAGAGCCCTTAATTGCCCGAAACGACTAAGTTCTTTTCACTGTCTTGTGATTTAAAAACATAACTAACAGTATATTATTATTATATTTCTGTTATGAAAATTCAGCTATGCTCGCGTGTAGAAGCACCTTTTAATAGTTCCAATCTAGTTCCTACGAATAAAATAAATCACCAGGGTCTCAAAAAACAGTTACTTCAGTACCTCACTAAGAAAATAGTGGGGATAGTACTTTTTTTTTTTGAGTATTTTTATAATTTGAGAATATTAGTGAGCCAGCCTCCTTGTGAGCCCACCAGCTGTGTAGAATAGGCAAGGATCAAGGACTACTATTGGAGATGACCTGACCTGTACTAGTCTGCTCTACATGGAATAGTTGAACTGTCACGTAAACTCATTAAATAAAAATCTGGTAAATGAATTAGTCTAAATGGTATTTCCGTAATGTAACAAATATTTAGCTTTTATTGTAAGTATTTAAAATCATTTATGACATTATTTTTTAACCCCTTTAAATTCACATATAATTACATACAATTATAGATCCTGAGGTGAATCTATTTACAATTTATTTTTGTATTTTCTGTAGCGTTGCTATATTATATACAGGTTTTGTTATTATATAAAAATTATATAATGGAATAAACAAGTATAATGATACACAATATACGTGACTGGACTGAACTGACTAATAAAGGTGATGGGGCTCACCTTTTTGATCAAATTTAAAACTAATTCTTAACCTAATTTTCCCCTGACAGTCTGTTGCCATCGATGGGGGAGGGGTGGTGGGGCCATAGTGTTAAACACCGGATTTGTAAGGTGCAGCAACGAGTCAAAAAAAAGTGTCTCCGGTGGATGAACTCACCCACAGATGGCACACCAAGTAACGGGTGCAGGCCAGCGTTCTTTAACCTCTTGAGAGAGGTATGTTCGATCACTTTTCACATGATCCCATTCTGCAAATGCTGGAGACATTTGGCTAGAGAAAATAGTCTGTCGTAAGATTTTCTCAATGTGATTATGACAGTATGTTTTCTTAAGTTTATTTTAATGTCTATGACTTACATTTTCCTTTTTGGGAATGAGTCCCCAACATTTAATAATGTAGATTAAATATTTAATCGGAGGATGTTTTGTATAGAAAGGGAAGAATGTAATTGTCTTTACTAATTTGAATAGTTTTTATTTTTCTATATAAAATTTTCCTTTATTCTTGAAAAGGGCACTTTAAGGTTTAATAAATAATATTTATTTAATACGTTGTGCCTTTTGCGACTACCAAAGGCACCGTTCAGTATCAGATTACATTAGGTATTTAGATTACCTATAGAAAATAATACTACAGAGAAAATTAAAAACAACATTAGTAAAATTAGATTATAAAAATATACTTATGAATAAATAATTAAAGGGGCCAGGGGGCCAACACAGTATAGCTCAATTTTTTTGGTGATTTTGGTGCAATATTGAATCCTCTGTAAGATAGACGAATCAAATTCTGGTAGTGTCCGGGAGAAAAACAGTCTAAATGCCTAGTTTTTAAACAGATAAGAATGTGGGGAAAACAATTTAATTGCCAATAGTTTTTTAGTTTTAAGTTCTCTGAAGTTTATTAAAAATTCAATTTTTCATTATAGGAATTAGTTACAATTTTTTTTTAATAATTTGAGCAATATAGGTGAATCTTGTTTTCATTCTCCAGAAGAATTTTTAAAAAGGAGCTATCCTTGAATGTTTTATGTTAGTCAGCTGCATGTTAAACAATGATCGTTCATAGATATTTTGAAAATATACCATTTAGCTTAGAATTTATGACAGTAAACGTAAATGGGTAACAAAAAAATCTTTGATTTGGCAGTGGAAAAATTGCGGGGATATACTGTTCCACGAATCAAATATATTTTATTGATATGTCAGACATTAGGTGTACGCCATACACAGCTGTTAAATACCCCACATTCTCCGCATCATCGCCGATGTCCTTCCTACTAGGGAATCCAGGTAATGAGACAGGAGCTGGCTGGGATAGCAGTGACAATAAGGTGCAGCCCCATCCTGGATCTATTCAATTTGGGGCCGGGCTCTAGGTTCGATAGCAGTAAAGCCCCTACCCCCCCCCCCACCAAGGAGGTATTGATCCCCTCAGCATCCCTCACCTCCTCCGCTTCTCTGAGAGTCACGTCTCTTCTCGCCGACCCTTCTCTCCACTCCTATTTATATTAGACAAAGTGCGGGGGTAATTCACCTTTATACTAACCGGTGATTTCAATTTTATTATCGAATATCCTAGAACCTATATAAAACTTCATAAGTCTGTATTCAAAAAAGTGAAATCAAACCGATCGTATTCAACATATTGAAATGAATTGCTGAATAAAATTCTCATAAAAATCTTTGTTTTTTTGTCTCCTTTTATACATATTAATGTATTCTTGAACTATACATAGTAATGGCTTGTAACTTTTGAGGTAATCACGAATAAATTTTAGCTACCTTTAAAAAATACAAGTTGACCCAAGAATTTTTTTTATTTAATGAAATTTTCCTTACTAAAAACGTTAACGGAAATTACTAAAAGCAATAATCGCCCACTGGTTAAGTAGCGTTTTGATAATCATTTAATAAGTTTTTTCAGAACAAAATTAATGATTTTCTTAAAAAAAAAATTAGTATGTAAATGAAAAAAATGATTTATTGGGAACCAATTGCAATCGACCCTCCCAACTAGTTTTGATTTTTGCCAATTAAAATTGTTGAGAGATGATCGTTTACAAAGGAATAGTTATTATTTAGTTTTATACCATAAGCTATTTGATTGGAAGAGATGGTACAATACAGGTTTTTAATAAGCCCAATATTCTATTTATTTGTTGTTTTTTATTTGATAAGCGCTTTCAAAAGTACACGTCAAGTATCCCCAGGCTATGTCAATTATAGAACAAGGAAAAACATGAAAATTTAAAAGAAAAAAACAGTTAAAACAGCAAAGATTTAAATTACGCTTGACAGTTAAAAAAAAAAAGCGTTTCTCTGTACATGGTTCTCTCTGCTCTGGGTCTATTATGACTTATTCGCTGATTTATTTTGACTGGGTATAAAACCTCAATTATTATTGAATGACAATTAACACAAGCTATATCCCTGAGGCTGAAACTGCTCATATATCAGAGCGTCATATACCACTCATATACCAGCACCGCTGTTTGGAACTCCAGTTTTCCGTTTTCTCCACACCAGTACCATAACTAGACTCCAGAGCTTCCAGAACAACATCCTGCGCACGGCACTATGACATACCCCTTTTTGTGAAATGAAGGCTTCTGACATCCACGAAAAGTTCGATGTCCCCACCATCACCGAAGCCATCAGAAGATGACACATCAAATTCTTCGACTCGACTGCCAAAACCCCCTATTCCAAGACCTGACACACCCACCACTACCGGCAAGATGGCAACTCTCTAGATCTGGGAAAGCCGACCAAATGGTGGACATTACGGCCCTTGGCCAACCAACAACAAGCCTCTGACGGACACCCATCACTGCTATCCAACTGAATGAGCTTGCACTACATACCTAGAGAGACTCTAGGCTCAGCCTTCAGTGGACTCCTACCACTGCACCGCAACATTTCCACCTCTGCCGAGGCTTCCCACACTCCTTAATTCCCTTACTCCACCTTCAAACAAGTACTCCTAGTAAAAGGATCCGCTCACCCCAAATAAATTCCTTTATTTTTTGCTTATCCATAATCTTAAAAATTTGAAAGCTAAGAAAAAAAAAAAATCAATCGTTTCGAATGGCAACCATTTGCCATTATAATTTGACACACAATCGGAAAATATTGAATTGATAGAGTAAAGCAGAGGAAATGGTGGGCATCACGGCACTAGGCCCGCCAACAACAAGCCTCTAAGGGGCACCCATCACTGAAATCAGACTAAATAAGAATACACTACATGCCTAGAGAGACTCTAGGCCCAGCCACCAGTGGACTCTCACCAATGTACCGAAACAACCAACCTCCACCGAGGCTTCCCACACCCCTTAATCCTCTCACACCACCTTCAAGCAGGTACTCCTAATACAAGGATCCGATTAACCTAAATATTCTATATTTTTCCCTCATCCTGAATTTCTAACTAGAGAGCTTAGGGAAAAAAAAAAATATATATATATACATTGAATTATGTCTTGTTGTACTATATAATTGTTGCTTTTAAATATATAAATTTATATACACTTATTCTAAATTGTAGTCTTGATGATGGCTGAATAGGCAAAACTGAATAGGATGTAATAAAAAGATTAATTAGAGATTTATTAGATAGCTTATTTTTTAAAATGGATAAAATATCTACTTAAAATGAATCTTTTTAAGTAATAATATGCCTAAAAATGGTTTGTTTGTATCACAGTATCAAAGCAAATAACCAATAGTATATATGGTCACCTTCATTATAACAAGAAGAAGATCCTTGTGAGGTTCAAGAATCGATTTGACGCAATCGATCAACTCCATTGAAGGCATTAATGCCTTTAAAGCCCTATCAATTTTTCTTTGATTTCTCCGTAAGAGAGCTCTTGTGTAAGGGCTTACGGCCGCATATCTAATGCCCTGTCAAGATCAGATACGACATGTGGCATAGACTGCCGCAGCCACCGTGGGAGAGGCACCGAAAGGCTTTTCTTGTATCACTGCTTATGTTAATTTAAGAAAGTGCATTAGCTCAAAGAGAATATTCCAACGTATGCATTCTTGACGTCTAAGCAACCGACTCGTGAGTGTTTCGGCAGGACAACAAGACATTTGTTTGTTTCGTCAATCTGTTTCCATTACGTGTTGGTCAGTGACGAAATGGCGCCTTCGGTCAATACGTAATTTACGGCGATTATTCAAAGTAGAAAGGAGAAGGATTGAGGTCAGTACAATGGAAGTGAATATCCTCAAACTAGTATTCATTGGGATTTCTGTTTTGAATGCATGCTATGAAAACAAAATCAACTTTATCATACTTCAAATTTCATTTGTACATTATCTGTCGGTACTATCAGGTGAGCTATTCTCCTTTGGAGTCAATCTTGAGAGGTAGCGTACGTTTTCCATTAGTTTTTTAACGGAATCAAAAACTCTTTATTATGATAAAATAACGATCAGCCTTATTGAGCCATAAGTAATTGCAAACAATGTTTTCATTCATACAGTATTTACAAAAAGCTCAGAGACATCCCAAATCCACATGGTTGTCACCTATCTCGCATGTGAAGGTCAGCGTGGCTGACCAAGAGTGCAAGAGCCACAGACGCTCAGGACATGATTGGAGAAACTGTCCAATTCCAGAACACCCACTGCATTTATCGCGGGTTACGAGGACACTTCTGCTTTATTCTCCGAGGAGGATTATAGGGATGTGTGGTGCAGTGTATAACTGTGCTAGGGGATTAGGGTGGTTAGATAGGTTACGATTTTAAGAATGTTGGGTATATGAAGATTGATATGAAGGGTTTTGTTACTGAAGTAGGTATTTACTATTGTCCTCAGGACTTTTGATTGAAAGGATTGGATACGCTTGATGTTCGACTTTTTTTCTGTCCCCCATAGCTCTATTCCGTATATCCCAATTACCTTAAGTATAACTTTGTAGATTAGTAATTTATTTTCTATTGAGAGATGATATCAGCTTCGAACTAGTCTATACTTCCCTAAGCTAAGAATGTTTTGCAATCCTATTGTTCGTGAAACTCTTTAATTTATTATTAATCATATGCCAATTCCACAATGCGAGTCTTACAGCCCAGTATAAATCGGTAAAACTCCAGCCAACAGTAGTGCATAGTACTATTTGTTGGCTGGAATGGAATTCATTTATCTGTACCACATTGCTATCCATAATGGAAAAAATAATTTTATTTCCTTTCTATTGACGAATCTTTCCGTTGGGCATAGTGCCCAAGGGGAGGGATATTGTATTGTCGAATATAAAACAAACTTTCATTGCGATAAGCCCATTCTTATTGCTTATTTTGTTTCGTCTTCACAAGTTTGGTTATGTACTAAAGGCAATTTAGATCTCTACTACATCTTGGCTTAGAGAATGAATGAAGTTGTGATGAGCTATGACTCCCATAGCTTCTTCTATTATTGACAAGTTCTCATGACCATACTCTATAGTGCTGCAGATCTATGCATACTTGCAGCATACCATCTTGCATGCTGAAAATATAGCGTTCAACACTGTCGCTTAGCTCCCCACCGTTAGAAAAGACAGTGAAATAGTGAGAAAGATTGCAAAATGTGCTAGGACAAGAAGCTGAAGAAAGATGTATTGACTAGTCAATGGGATTCCCATAATGGGTTTTATAATTGCTGCTAAGTCAAAAATGACTACAACACTGGAGAGTTAGTGGACTAACCAAGGAGATAGCAATCATATGCGTGATCAAGCCCCGTATATCTTCTGAACCCCATCATAAACAATGTCATGAACTCATAAGTAGTTGTAATGGATGGGATGTTGTAGGCCTACCCACGGTTCCTTGATTGAGTTTCTTTGTTAGTTTTTTTTACGAGAAAACTGTTAAGTAGTCTAAACGAGGATGTTATGGACTTACTTTGGAGAAGTTAAATTTTGTACAGAATAGCATGCACCTAAGATAATTTTATGGTGGAAAGAGTTGATTACTATTTGGGATAATGGGTTTTTGTTCATATAAGAGAAACGTTACATTTTCAATAAATGCATTCAAATCCATTACCTAACTATTGTAGCTCACTCTACGACCTGATTCAGGCATATATAGTATGTCAAAACGTAGTTCTCCTATAAAAGAATCAGAGTCGATATTTTAACAATTTCTTAATACTTGCCTGAATATGAACTATTCTGTATACATTCTTGGATATATATATTTATTTTTTTTTTCAAAACCTCTTTATTATTTACAATGAACAAAAAAATATTGGATTACAATTAGCTCCTCGTACTGCATACGCAGATGCATTCAAAGGAGTGCATAGATATGATACATTTCAATTTGTAGTAAAAAAGTCAAAAAACAAATCTACAACACTAGGTGATGAGGCTCACCTTCTGCTTATAACCGTGAAAATACTAAAAGAAACTAAAACCTAAACCTAGAATCTAAGACTAGAGCGTTCCTGGAACGGAGCTGGGGTCATCGTGCTGAACACCGGGTTTGTCAGGTCTTGCAAGGAGTCAAAAAATTTTATATGTCTACGTTAGATGAATTCATCCACCGTAGGCAGCTCAAAGATCTCGTGAAGCTCACTGTTGCTCCGCTGCTCGAATGAAGTATGTCTGACCACTTTCATCAGTATACCGTTATGGAATTGTTGGAGTCACCGAGCTGTCCTATAGGTCAGATAACAAAACGATAAGCGATGCACCATACAGCAAAGTGGGCCTGAGTATACTCTTGTAAATCAAGAGCTTGAGACGCAGTGATAGATTGGGGGAAGTCAATAAATGCGTAAGCCGGTAAGACTTCGTGCGAGTATGCTTCAACTTCTTGGATATGAATGAATTTACTTATTTATATGGTGTGTTCGTAAAGAACGGTTTTTTGAATAGCCGACGATTGTTACGCTAGGAATAATATTTCTAATAGTATGAACTTTTGACGTTGCTAAAATGAATAGAACCGTTCGGACGTTGATGTAATGTCGTCTACGCAAAAAATGTAATGAACTTCATGTGAAGTTGGAGGGAGGATCAGCTTTTGCACTCACCAAGAGGGTAAGTTGAAAATAAAAAAAAGTTTCCCCTACACGTTGCAGAGGAGCTTGGCCGACCAGCGCCATAAAGTGAGCCGAAGCACTAATGATAGGGCAGGCTCAAAGTTGCTAACAGCTCCAACGCCATAGTTACCTTTATTGAACTGGCTTCTCTTATCTAAAGAGATTCCGCAAGGAGGTTATGGCCGTTGCTTACAGCTCAAAAGAGGTAAATATTTTTCGAAAAAGTTTTCGTAGTCTTCAATGGAGTACTTATCGTATTCGTGTCCACAATGTTACTTAGTGAAAACTTATAATTTTTCCTAAAGGTTGCCCAAACCCCCTGCTCCCATCCTCCGCAAGGAGTATCAAATTGATTTCATTTTTGTAGGCTATATCAACAGATGATAATATATTGAAGACCTCATAAATTCCGAGATCTATCTAAGGAACACCTTAAATTATGTCCCATCGAGTTTAAAGATTTTCTCTCTCCAATTATTACTAATCAGTGGGTAGGATGATAATCATTTTAATTTTAATGAATAATATAATGCATTTTATGGCCTAGTAATACCTCTACTTTTTAAATAAACACTCGTACCCTAGAGCCACGATTCTTTCTGTAAAATGAGGAATTACTCTCTGGAACCACTAAAATTCGTTATTTCCTCTTTGTGGCACGCAGGTTTGCTTTACAACCTCAAAATATATTTACCACAGACCCAAAGTCTTGTCCACTCGTTTCTTTTAATTCCGTTCCTCTCTCTGTATCCTTATATATCCTGTATAGTACGGTACTTAGTTCCATCTCGACAAACGGCGTGGCCAGTTTCTCCAATCATGTCCTGAGCGTATGTGGCTCTCGCGCTCTTCGTCAGTCTCCGGTGACGTGGCTGACGGATGAGCGTGAAGGACTTCCCAAGACTCCGCTTCCTCTTTCGCACGTGAGGGAGGTGACAACCATGTGTATTTGGGAGGTCTCTGGGCTGTCTGTAAATACTGTATCAATGAGCGAGTGAATGAAAATTGTAAATATGGTATGAATGAAAACATTTATCACATTTACTTATTAGAAATAGATGCAAAAAGCTTCTGAAACAAAAAACTAGCCAATTCCATCATATACTTCTTCCTGTATCACTAATATACAAAGTTAAAACTAAGCCAATCTGGACATACGAATAGAGCTATGGGGGACAGCAACAAAGCCGAACATCAAGCGGATCCAATCCGTTCAATCAAGAGTCCTGAGAACAATAGTAAATGCCCCTTATTACGTCAGCAACAAAACCCTTCATAATGATCTTAATATATCCTTCATTCTTAAACTCAACCCTTCCAATTTCATAAAATTCCATAGTAACCTATCCAACCACCCTAATCCCCTACCTAGTCATTGCACTGCACCACTCATCCCTATAATCCTCCTGGAGACCTTAACGGCAGTAGCCTCGTGACCTGCTATAAATACGTGACAGTGGGAGTCCTGGCAATGGCCAGTTTCTCCAGTCATGTCCTGAGCGTCTGTGGCTCTCAAGCTCTTGGTTTGGCTATTATCCAGTGACGCGGCCGACGGAAGAGTGTGGGGGACTTCTTAAGACTCCGCTTCCGCTTCTTCTATCGCACGTGAGGGAGGTGACAACGATGTGGATTCGGGAGGTCTCTGGGCTGTCTTTAATACTGTATCAATGAGCGAGTGAATAAAAATTGTAAATATGGTATGAATGAAAACATTTATCACAATTACTTATTGCCCAATGAGGCACATTGTAATTTATCATAACAAAGTTCTTTGTGAAAATAACTTCCTCTTTGATAATTGAACTGAGGCCACTTCATTCATTTCGAAGTATACTGAAGGCTCTAAATGATTATGAATGAATCGAGTTTAGACTTCCTTTAATTCTACACATTTCCGAGACGATACCAAAGGATTTTAAAATCTTCTGGATAAGGCCCCGTGTTTAATTTGAATTATTATAGATGTAGATCAGCTGGCCAGTGGATTGGTATTAACTTCCGTTCTCACCGGGTGAGCTAGATTTTATTTCGTGACGCAACCAGATTTAAAATTCCCACTCTCTGGCTAAAAATGATGAACTTGTACATAAACTCATCCTCCATACCTTAATTTGTGGACGTCCGATGAGAAAATAAGCAAAGGTTTTAAGAATGGCTACTGAAAAGTCGGAGGAAAATATTTCCTCTATAATAAATTAGATTTTTTAATTAATTTACTGGTGATTTTTTTTTAGCCAAACCCTATTATTATATAAAGCAATACATAATTGTGATAAATGATCTAATTCGTATCATATTTACAGCATTTGTGTCGTGTCAGAGGTCAGTAGTAGTCTGTAGTCAATATGCTGTGCAGAATGCAGACTGATTTATTAGCGTTCTGCTATAAATAATGCTATATAATAGTATTTACTACAGACTTGTGCTTAGCTCTGTTATTGTTGCTCTTCACTGCAATAATGTTTTTGATTACTCCTGACGCTTGAGTTTATGGCTGAGGTCTCAAGTCAACTCGGTAGACATTCGCGTGGATTCATTACTATCTACTGTTTTGCACTACTGTTATAGTCCTCTATGGTCTCTAATATTATCACTGTAGTCAAGAGATCCTTCTCTATTTCATTGTCAGGTTATCGAAACCAAACGCCAGAACGGCTGACATAATAATACACCTTTACGCATACGCTCGTTCCTTTCTCACTCACTCCACTACCCTCTGGAATTCTCTAACTCCTAACATCCACCATGATCCACCTTCACGAACCTTCAAAACCCTCCTATTCTAACACCTCCTCACCATCTGGGCGGACACTGGTTCGGGAAAGATATATTCATCATATTATACTTACATAGTTTTATTTTCTTCATATTTCTATTATTCATTGTCTACTATATATATACAAATTTTTGGCTGGCACCTTCCTTAGTTTTTACTATTGTATATTTATCTTGTACACTACATATTTTTTTCTATTTAATTAACATTATATTCATTTAATGTGGTACTGTATTGTACTGACTTCTTCAGATTGTTGTTTTTTTGTTTGTACTTTGCATGTGGATCCATCTATAAAAAAAAATTTATATGCCGAATGGCGTTAAATACTCAAATTTAATTATTATGATTATTTTTTTTAATAGAGGTTTACATTTTCATTTTTTTTTACGATGTAAGTAATAATTTTTTTTTGGTGCGTCCCATAACAGCCTTACAATAAAGTTCGAAAAAAAAATTACAATGCAAACCAAAAATAACTGGGTTATTAGAGGTGGGTGCCCGCGAGGTCTAGTTCTAGGCCAGACAGGGGAGTCGGAGATTTACGGCAGAAACGTGATTTAGCTCCGGCTTCCATGCGCGTGTTTGTTTTCGCTTCGCCATGGGAGTGATTTGTCAGCGTTTCCACGTCATACGTTATCCCGCTGTACGTCGTCAGCAAGTCTACGTCATACATACTTGTCCATACACACTGTCCTCTGGGTGAGAGGCAGGAGAGGTCTTCCGGGCGTACAGAAAAATCCCATATGAGGAATATGCTACGTTGAACTAAATTTTCCTATATGTGCACTTTATAAGAGTTGAATCTGGCCACGATTTAGGGTTTGTTAACGGAATTATTCAAATATGGAAATTATTTCGGAACAATCGGTTTCTAAGAAGATAGATTATTGAATGGCCTTGTTCCCATGACGCGTGTTTTGGCAAGACTTGCCAGAGTTTGTCTTATTTCGCGCCTTGGGTATGTTAAAACTCGTCATGTCTCGAGTTGATTCGGGGTGGCTCGTCCTTCTCCGTGAAATATCGGTAAATGCTTCTGTCATTGAAGCCTTGCCCACCCGTTCCCACGACCTGTCTATAACAGAGTTTATAGAAATTATTTTCATGTTGTTGATCAAGTAGTAAGGAAGAAGGAACATATGCTGGCTACTTTCTAGAAGTTGGCGATGTAAGTGAAAATGAGAAGCACAATACAATGTTGACGAGAACGCAACCACTCGAAATCCGCCAAACCGCGCGCCGGTTGAACCGTTCTCGGTCAACGTTCGACCGACCACAAGTCCGCAAGTACGAACCTTAAGCACTTCAAGATAGCCCTGTGTCGTAGAACAAGGCATTCGGGAAAGTGCTAATAACGAAGAATTTTAACTTTGTTTTGTTCCAAGAACGGCATAGTAAATATAAGTTAGAAAAGTTTTATAGGAAGTTACAAATTATAGGAAGAATATTGAGACCTTATTCGTGTTCTATCCATTAAAATGAGGCGGTTATAAGATTTTTGACATCAAAGGATGCGATGCTTGTTGAGAAAATTTTAGATCGTACAAATTCAAATGTCATTATGAGTATCAAATATGGTCAGAAAGATGTTTTTCTACTTCTTAATGTTCCTTGACCATTTTCACGAAGATCGTTATTATCTTTTATTTTATTATAATTATTTTGAATTATCTCCATTAACTTAGTTCATGAACTGTTCATTGTAAATATAGAGAGGCATTCAAAAATGCTGAGGCAAGTTCGAGCTAATCTGTTCTGTCCTTGGTTCGTGTTTCTTTAAAGAGCAGCAAGTAATTAAAAGAAGTCGTAAAAACTCTTTAACACGAAGAGAAAAAAAAAACTTTAAGGATACTTCCTGATGACTTATCTTATGTGCTCACCCAGTTGTCATTTAAAATGCACCATAACCTCCTATCTGATAGTTACAAGACAAAGAAGCATTTTTCATTGTATTCAGAACAAATTCTCTTCTGTATTGGACATTAAATTACATTTATTGTTGCGTAAAACGTATGCTATAGTGAAAGATAGAACAGGAAGTATTTGTAATACGTCTTAAAGGAAGTGGGAAGGTTCATTAGAGCAAAATTTTTTTTTTCCCATAGCCCCTTTAAATGTACAGATAATTATATATAATTATAGATCCGCAGGTGAATCTACTTAAAAATAATTTTTGTATTTCCTGTAGCATCGCTACATTATATACAGGTTTTGTTATTTTATAAAAATTATATAATGGAATAAACAAGTACAATGATATACATTATACGTAACTGGACTGAACTGACTCTAATAATGGTGATGGGGCTCACCTTTTGGTTCAAACTTAAAACTAACTTACATACTAATTATTAACCTAATTTTTCGCCGACAGTCTGTTGCCATCGATGCAGAAGAGGTGGTGGGGTCATAGTGTTGAACACTGGGTTGGTGCTGCAACGAGTCAAAAAGCTTGATGTGTCTTCGGCGGATAGAGTAAAAAAAATATTTATGATATTTATTACTTCGATTATTCCTATCTAATACAGGACATGCAACATTTAAAAACATAAAAATAATACTCACTCCAAAAAGATAGTTTTATTCTTTTGTTAAATTTTAATTCGACCGAAATAGAAATTTGGTGACAACAACAATCTAACCAATTTTGATTAAAATCAATTTTAAACGGCTGGGATGGTTTAACAAACAGAGTGAAGTATGGCGACTTGGAATAAATAAAGCAGTCTTGTGACAACTTTCGATCTATGATTTCATTCAACCTCTTTTCCTTTTTCTTCAAGTTTTTCGTTGACGATCATTAACTTATATTGAGGTTGGGTAGAAAGTAATTTCAGTTTTTGGTGTGAAATAAAATTCAATTTTTTCTTTACAAAAATTTGAATTAGTCAAATATATTGCATTTTGTTTGACTTTCTTTTGCCATCTTTCTGGTAACTTCATTCCGCGCTCAAGGAACTTCTGGTCCTTATCAGCAAAAACTCAACCAAGTGCGATTTGAGGTAATCGTTATTACTGAAATTTTTATCATTTAAGAAGTTTTGTAAACTTAGAAATAAATGATAATCCGATGGTGCAAGGTCGGTGCTGTATGGGGGATGCGACATCACTTCTCAACCAAGCTCCAATAGTTTCGTACGTGTTGCTAAAGATGTGTCGCATTGTCGTAGCGGAACCCAAATATCGAGCTTTTTAACAAGTCCAAGACGTATTATATGATTTTTAATTGTTGTGTGTGATGCATTTAACTGTTTCGCAATCTCTCGAACAGTTATATGACGATTCAATTTAATTATGGCTTTCATTTGGGAATCATCAACTTCAAAAGGTCAACCAGTTGGTCATCTTTCAGCGAAAAATCTCCAAAACGAAGTTTTTTAAACCAATTCTGACAAATGGGTTCTGTTAAACAATCAACACCATAAACTTTGCATATCATACCTCAGCCGCTTGCTTGCCTTAATCAAAATAAAAAAGTAAAATGTGTCAAAAATGCTTTTGCACTCCATGTTAAAACTGACCGTAAACTGAGAGTTGTAAACGACATTAAACAGACTTTCTTTCTATAGCAACCGATAGGTATCGACTGCCAAATCTCAAAAGAAAAAAACTCTAACATTGAAAAAAGAATAACGAAACAAATATAACGCTAACTACTGGTGCTCACAAAATCGCTTTCTTGTAAACCCAATATCTATTAATGTTTGATGATATCTTTAAAAATTATCCAATCAATTTGACATTTAAATTGTATGTATCAAAACGCTCTTTGATTTTTAGTCCAAATACAACTAATAGCTAAACAATTACAAATAAAATAGTTTAAAATTTATCAAGTCCTGGTTAAGAATTCATTTAAGATTTAATGTTATAACTTTTTCTCATGACTAAGAAACAATGATGGCTGTAAAAAAAAAGTTTAGGCAGCTAAAAATAACGGTTATATATAAAATGGGTTGCAATAAGTTTTTTATGGGTCAATATTTTAGATATTTTCATTTTTTTTCCCAAAAAAAATATTCGGTGAATAAAATGAAGAATATTGTTGCATTGATTTCTACCTCCTATAATTAAAAAAAAATACAATTTAGTTAATAGTCGATGTACAAATTTAATCACCAACAGTATATTTGGTAGGAATGAGTCAGTAAATGCTGAACCGTAAGTATGGGATGGTGGGATTTCCCAAAAAGGTACACTCTAATTTTATTTCAATAAAAATATTTTCTAACAAAAACAATATTTTTTATTTATTTTAAAATAAATCGTTATTAATGTAAATCATAATTAATTTAATTAAATATTTTATACATAATAAGAACTGAACGAATTCACATTACCTCCTAAATATTTGGTATTGGGCAATGGCTCTCTAACAGCTGTGCTACAGGCAACGGACAGGTTCGCTAAGTTGGACTTCGTACGGCCAAGCAAAGTTCTTACTACTTTTATCTTTATTTATTTAATATTCTACCGATAACTTATCATTGTTTAACACGTAATTGTCCTACTGTCGTATATAACGTATAATAACGATTAAAGTTTGAAATATAACCGGTTATAACTTGGTGCTGCATGGGCATGCGAATGCTGCAGGAAATATTCGAAAGACTTCAAAATGTAAGTACCTTGACAAGTTTGCAAGTTCTACTCGTTGATTTATGGACACGAGACTTCCCCTGGTGAATAATGAACTTTAATACGAGACAAATGAAGTCAGTGATCGCAATTACTTATTGCCAAACAGATTAGATCGTAATTTTATATCAACAAAAAGATTTTCTGTCAGGAAACATTTTTAATTGACAAAAATCGTGAGGCTTCGTCTTTGTTATAACTAGTGATTACTGTGTATTCCTTTGTTTAAGTTAATTACGTTCACGTAGTCCTTCAATATTCTTTGCATCTAATCCCTGCAATACAGAATTCTCTACAAGATAGCCAATGCTCCTTTGTATATCAACAAACATACCCATTCATTCACGATATCCGGCTCCTGCTACCAGAACTTCCATTTCCGCCTCCCTGACCATCATACTCCGTTTGCTAATGCTCTATACTCCTATCTCCTACCCAGTGACCGGACGAGACTCCAAAGGTGGAGCCTTCAAACCAACTACCATGTTTATAGTGAGCTCCGTGTGATAAAGTGGGGTGTTAAGAGGTTTTGGCTGATGAGCCTTTTCCCCCAAAAGTAACAACACGTTATAAACTTAAGTCTTAAGCACTCCTTAAAATATTTTGAATCGTTTGCGGTGACTTCAACACTATTATATAGCAACTTAGTCCTAGCTTTTAATCGAACCCTACAGGAAGGCTCTGATTCTGTCATTGGGTCAGAGCATGTGAGCCCATAAATCCACACTGCTATATTTTACCATGAAGTTAGTTCTCGGTATATCGTGGCTTCTGGGACGCCCTTAACACTTTCGGGACCTAAAAGGACAGTTTAAAAAAATTCATAATTTTCAGGTGAACAGAAACAGCCTTAGAGTCGCCTTTTTTCACGCCAAACACCTTTGAGGCTTTGAAAAATATCCCAACAGAAGAAATGGAAGTCAACAAAACTGCAACACAGCCCAAACCGCCTGCTCTTTTTGTACGCAACATTAGCAACTTCAAATTACTATGCTCACAAATGAGCAAAATTGTAGGTACCGGAAAATATACGTGCCTCAATCGCTCTCGGGATAAAAATTTCCCCAGACACTCCCGATACTTATCGAGCGATTGTTAAATATTTAGATGAAACCAATGCAGACTACCACACCTACCAATTAAAGCAGGAACGATCACTCCGAGTGGTGATTAGAAATTTGCACCCGACCACACCAGCTGACAAAATAGAAGAAGAACTCTCAGCTCTCGGGTACAAAGTTCGACAAATAACAAACGTGTTGCGCGAGGATAGGCAACAGGATGAAACAATAAAAACGGCATTGCCACTGTTCTTTGTTGATCTCGAGAGGACACCTGGAGTCGAGAAGATACGACCTAACAAACCTGTACTACACTAGGGTACAGGTTGAAAAACCGTATCCCAATCGCGATATCGTCCAGTGCCATAACTGTCAGGTGTATGGGCATACAAAATCTTACTGCCACCACCCTCCCAGGTGTGTTAAGTGCAGTGGGCAGCACAAAACCGAATTGTGCAAAAAGCCCCTTAAATCGCCTGCGGTATGCGTGCTTTACCAGCAAGGACATCCAGCCAACTACAAGGGCTGCGGGGCATACAGAACGCTGAAGGCCAGGACAGAACAACGTCGTCAGCCAGAAGAGAAAAAACTTGCAGCAAGAAGCGGCCCAGCCAGAAATTTGAGGCCTTTTGTCTCTTTTGCCGATGCCGTTTGTAACAGAGAGCAGTCACAGGCACCGCCCACTCCCTGTCCGCAAGATCACCTTTCCCAGCATTCCATTCATCCCGTTAACCCTCAAGCTCAATCCCATCCTCAACCACACATCTCGCATATTCCTCCACCTTCAAGTTCTTCGGATCTTACTAGCCTATTAACCTCATTCCTTACAGAGTTCAGAACCCTAATTACCCCTCTCATTTCCCTTCTTACAAATCTTGTATCCTACCTTATCCCCGTTAAACAAAATCCATAAGTGGATCCTTCCGACTCCTTATCCATTCTCCTTTGGAATGCGAATGGTGTTCGCACCCACACTAACGAACTGACAGCACTACTCCACGACAAAAACATCGACGTAGCTCTCATTACTGAAACAAGACTAACGAGTAAACGACCATTTACTGTTCGACAGTACAAGACTTATCGAACTGATCACCCAGATGGAACAGCTCATGCAGGTACCGCTGTCATTGTCCATAACTCCATATCCCACCACATAGTTCCTCTGGTAGCACATGATTTCCTTCAATCCACTGCAGTGTCAATCACCACCTTCACTTTTCCCCTTACACTAGCATCAGTGTACTGCCCTCCCAATAAATCCATTTCCGATTCCCAATTCATCTCCTTTCTAGACTCCATAGGACATTGTTTCCTTGTGGGTGGGGACTTTAATGCGAAGCACCAACACTGGGGGTCAAGATCCACTAATACACGAGGACGTGCTTTGCTGTCTGCACTCACACGGAAACATTGCTCCACTATCACTCCTGACACAGCCACCTATTGGCCATCTGATCTCAACCGAAATCCTGAACTCCTTGACTTCTTTTTTTACAATAGTTTAGGAACACTTAACTATTCACTCACGCGCCTCGATGACCTCTCCTCTAATCATAGTCCTTTATTATTAACCATTTCCCTAAGACCAATTCACAAACTGCCTCCTCCTTCATTTATTAGGGGCCCAGTTGACTGGGACCACTTCCGCCAGCTTCTTACAGAGTCCGTAAACCTCAAATTGCCCCTGAAAACATCCCAAGACCTAGACGATGCAGTGCATTCTTTCACTACTCTGGTCCAGAGGTCGGCTTGGGAGGCATCGTCACCCCATCGTCACCCAAAAATCCATAATCATAATCGTTTACCTCAGCATCTCAAAGACCTAATCCAATCCAAACGCCGCTCCAGAACAGTGTGGCAAAGATCCCGGCATCCTGCTGATCGCCGCTCGTACAATCAGTACTGCCGAATTGGTAAAGCGGCGATTGGCATCCTTCCGTTCCGATTCTTTCAATTCCTACCTCTCCTCTCTGTCTACCAGGGATAACTCGTTGTGGAACGTAACCAAAAAAATCCTAAAGTATCAACCTGTTTCACATCCACTCCGTCGTGATGATGGGTCCTGGGCGGCTTCGGATGAGGATAGGTCGGAGGAATTTGCTCTGCATCTTACCCATACTTTCACACCTCACCTTTCTCATCAAAGCCATACTCACAGCACAACTGTGGAAGATTTCCTCACTTCACCTATTCCTCTCTCTCTTCCACCAAAAGCCGTTAATCCCTCTGAGGTCAAATACCTTCTGAAAAACTTACCTTACCGAAAATCCCCTGGATATGATTTCCTTACTCCTCAAATTCTCAAACAGCTTCCTCCTAAAGCCATAATCTTTTTAACCTATATATACAATTGCATTATCCGAACGACGCACTTTCCTCTCCTCTGGAAACATTCCATTATTGTCCTATTCGCCAAACCCGGTAAACCACCCAATGAAGCCTCATCTTACCGTCCAATTAGCCTACTCCCTATCCTCTCAAAAATATTTGAGAAACTCCCACTAAAACGTCTACTTCCAATTGTTGAATCCAAAAACCTTTTTCCCACACACCAGTTTGGTTTCCGCCAACGACATTCCACTGCTCAACAAGGCCTTTGCGTTGTTGATCACATCTCCTCAGCCCTTGAAACCAAACAGTATTGCACTGCTGCCTTTCTTGATATAGCTCAAGCTTTTGACAGGGTTTGGCACGCAGGTTTGCTCTACAAGCTCAAAAGATATTTACCACAGACCCTTTTCCTAATCCTACAGTCCTACCTTTCAAACCGCTTCTTCCAAGTCCGCTGTGGTTTAGAATACTCTAACTAATATCCCATAAGTGCAGGAGTTCCACAGGGCAGTGTCCTGGGCCCCATCCTCTATAACCTATACACCGCTGATGTCCCCTCTACTCCCAATACCTTCTTGGCCACATTTGCAGATGACAATGCAGTTTCTCCAATCATGTCGTGAGCGTCTGTGGCTCTCTCGAACTTGGTCAGCCTCCACTGGCTCTTATCCGATGACTCTATAGGAGGGAAGGGGGGACTTTCTAAGACTCCACTACCTCTTTCGCATGCATGGGAGGATACAACCATAGTATGAACGAGCGAGTAAATGAAGAATTGTAAATATGGATGAACCTTGAACACAATACTTATTCAGGTTATAATAGATTCAAGTACCTAACTAATTACCGACCCAATTTTGATCTGGTATGATTTTTGTCTTTATAATAGATATATGTATATTTTTTTAAGGATAACTTTCCTTTTAGTAGACCTTATTGCCACATGATAGGGATATCCAAAATATGTTTTATTAGGATAATTGTAAAATGGTTAACGGGTTGTTTATCATCCGCTATTTTCCTCAGGTATCGAAAGAGATTACCAAGGTAAATCAAAAATGATAAGATAAAGCATTCTCTCCCCCAAGACGCGTGGACCGGGTGGTCCGACAGCGCGGCATTAGTAGTTCCGTCATACTTGCCCCACACCTGGGCACAATGAGACCATATAGATTCGGACCAGCGAGTCTCCGCCGCCGAGCCAGCCATACGAATTCTCTGCCATCCCTAGCAGCTTTCCACAGAGATAAACTGTCCATATACATTCGGTGCCCGGCTGTAATTTGACTCGTACCTGCCACTTGAAACTATTCAATTTCCTCATTATGTTGTCATAGCCGTGAAGCTAATCGCTGAATAGCCTGTTCTCACTTTGGCTTTGCGTTTGCATAATGTTATCGCAAGCATACGTTCCCGCTCTCAACACTCAACCTTACCTAGAGTTATTTGTGCCTGTTTGTCTTTGTATACTTTCACACTGACTTAGAGACAAAGTGTCTCCCATTTGACTTTTTTAAATGTTTGACAGCGTGACAATTGTTCGTAGAAACTATCCATGAACAGTTTTTATAAGCAAATTATAATTTTAAGATGGCAAAATAAAAAATAGTCCTTGGCGTAACATCTCTTGAAGAGGTGACTGTGAGAGGGCCGGCTGATGGTTGACACAGTAGTTCGTAGATGACAGTGAGATGCTACTGTCATGTAAGCATGTGATTTCCCATTATTAATGCACTCAGTTTTTGGAGATGGTATTTTTCATTAGCATTCCAATATTTAATCTGGATGAAATTTCAGGACTTTAGTTTAAACAGGAGGCATTCTGGCTAAGACCAGAAAAGGAACAGACATATGGTTAAAAGATAAGTATTTAGCGAGTAAAAAAAAACTAAAATTCAATAATAATTTGACCTTTTAAGGAAAATATTACATAATCACCGGTAAATACCTTCATTCCTGACTAAATATAGCAGAAATACGGTACATTCCATAGCAGACTACAAGGACCACAACACACACTGTTCCAGTGTGATAAGCACTAAGCATGTGAATCCCTCAACCTTTTATTAATTGGATTGGCTACTTTTGTATGTACATACTTTGTGTACATAGCTCCTCATTTCTTCTCATGGGGATGAGTGAACCCAAACAGACACATCCCGAACCTTGGTCTTCCCAGTTAAAAATCATAATGTTGACTACTAGAATTTAAAGATGAAGTTGCTATGCATTATGAAATTAATTATGCTATTTTTATTGGCAGTTTTGAAATAACAGTCCTCTAAAGCCCCAATTCTATCATTCGCTGAGATCATTAATTTTATACCCAAGTTGCTTGAAAGTAAAAAGTTTGAAAGTAATGTTTACCAGCGATCAATTTATTACCGATCCTTCATTATTTATGACAGGGTTGTTTTAATTATTTGTTGAATAGCTGAGACATCAAAAAATACTTCCATTCAAAATATCATGCCTCTTCAGGAAGATTTGAAACAAATTTCTAACGCAAATTTAGTACGCAACAGCTTTAGTCTTGTACCCTACTTAGTATGGCAGGGGAATATTTACATTAATTTTATTATTATTGTGGGGTCATTATTTTTGATGAAGTGGTAATATTTTACATCCAATTAAAAAACTTTATTGTTTATTTAAAGTTATAAGTTATTAAGATGGCATTTTTTTGCAATTTCATGGTTTTAGGTCAAACAGGAGGTTCGTAAATATCAGAAGTCAAAGATGCACAGACAACTCTTCTCACAAGGACACACGAGTGTGTTATTAACAGTCAGGTTTTTTGTGCAAATATCTTATACTTCCTCCCCCCGTCCCTGGTGCGTAAAGTTGTTAATTTGTAATTTGGGTTTCGGCGTCTAATGTCTTGACTATGTATTTTAACGAATGGGGTCTATTCTCTTATTATGCCCATTTTTGCCCGCTTTTCGGCTGTCTTTTCTCGAAGCATGTTAATAACCCTGGAGTCAGGCATTTAGTTATATGACACATCAAGACTATAGCCAATGACATTTAGCTTATTTCAAATAATAACGCAGCGACCCAGGTCTTAAGTTACGCTTTTGCTAGAACTGCAAAATGCTATGAGGGAAATCATAACGGGCATATTTCGTTGTAACTGCCCGGCGGTCAGGGGTCACGTCATCGATTCGGTTTCCCACTGCTTAACTGCCGACAGTCACTGCCAACCGCTACTGTGGCAGTTCTAGCAAAAACGTACGTTATTCATATAAAGTTATTTATTGTCTCTATACTCGTATTGCTGTCTGTCATTTCTTGCACATGGCTGAATGAATTAAGTTTCTTTAAGAATTCCTAGCATCTTGGCCTGGGTAGTGTAGCATTACAGAATTAAATTTAAGTAAAGAGAATTGTAATTTCTTTCTCACTCTCTCTCTCTCTCTTTTCACGCCCAGAACTGACCAAAGCACGAGTGAAAACATGTTTTTCTGAATGCGCTTAAGAGTTTGTAGGAAGATCGGCTTAGTTTGACAAAACCTTTTGAAATACTTTACTAGGAATGTTTCCATTTTATTTAAACTCGCAGAATAAGTGGTTTTAGAAAAAGAAATGAATACACTTTTCATAACATATTAGTGTTCATCTGCCGGAGACACATCAACTTTTTTGACTTGTTGCAGCACCTAACCAACCCAGTGTTTGACACTATGACCCCACCACCCCTCCTCCATCGATGGCAACATACTATCGGGGAAAAATCAGGGTAAGAATTAGTATATAAGTTAGTTTTAAGTTTGATCAAAAAGGTGAGCCCCATCAGAGTTTAGTCCAGGCACGTATAATGTATATCATTATACTTGTTTATTCATTATAAAATAACAAAACCTGTATATAATGTAGCAATGTTACAAGAAATACAAAAATAATTTGTAAATAGATTTGCTTGAGGATCTATAAATATATATAATTATCTGTAAATTTAAAGGGGCTATGAAAGAAAAAAACAACACATTATTAAATTTGTATAAAATGTAGCCAAGTTACAGGGAATATAATGAAGCAATTGTAAATAGATTCGTTTCTAGATCTATATTTTGTAACAACGGAATATGAAAAAAAACATATTATTACATTAATTACAAAAAAATATGCCTGTATTACCTGCTTGCACTTTGTACAAGCAAACCGTACATTTGCAAACACAGTATCTGACCTCAGCAGTAAGCCATATGCGATCTGAACGCATGATCTCTGAGGTCCTGAGAACCCATAACCCTTCTGAAGGATCATGGGTAGCAGACAACTCTGATGAGACGATTTCTACCCTTGGCGCCTCAGAGCGCCACACGTAACGTTGTACCTGGGTCAGGCGTGCCTCGAACGAGGGCGTACCAACGCTCCTTCAAAACAATACCCGCCCATACAAGGATACTAAACGGCCTTTTGTCTCAGCTCCGGATTATAATTCCTTTGGCATTCCCGAGGGATACCAAGGCGTATTTTTGTTTTAGTATTACGGCATAAATAATCATCGCTTCACCATTAACTTATTCTTCAAGTGTTGCGGCCGTTTCATCGGAGACAGTACTTAATGTCAGCATCAGGTTAATAGCCCATCCAATCAGAGTGCGTGTCTCATCAGGCCCGCTTCAAAGTAAAATCAGGTTCCCAAGAATTCGCTCTCTGCTACTGATGCTTGTGCTATATACCTACTTTCAGAGAAAACTAATCGTATTTTTATGATGGTACATTGGCCCTTTGTAGTTACAAAAGTGTTCGTAGTGGTTCCAATATTATTTATAATTAACAGTTGAAGAAGTATTCTGTTCCTTACTCAAACCCGGGACCTCCCCAGTTATAAGAGATATGTTTATTTTTTGTTAATATCGTTAAATAGAGAAACTATTTAACGTTACATTGTTAGACTATTTCTTATTCCTATTGTTAGGCAGACATACCTACCTGTTGAAAGCTTCTGTTTTCACTTTTTTTTTAAAACGAATATTATATCACAAGCACAAATTTTGTACAATATCATGGGTGATCGTTTTTTATGTGACCACATTCTCTTGAGTGGTTTTACAGTCACATTTATGAACGAATCCAATATAAACTCCTAACTTAGTTCAGTGCTGATAGGCAAATTTTCAATAGGTGTACCACTTTTAATTCGTATATGTCAAATGGCTTGTCCAGGTATAAGGGTGGTCTGAAAAGTTTCCGACCTAACAAAGCTTTTATTTATTTTATTATCATCTTCATGTTGAGGTCGGAAACTTTTAAGACAGCCTGTGTATAGGTACCCGTAATTATTTGCATTTATAATAAACTTTGACTGTGTTCTGTTAAATTTCACTTGTAAATTATTGTAGTGCCGATGTCACGAGAGTGTAATAGTTTCTTTATTGTAGGGACTAATTTTGGTAGGATGGGTAAATTTGGTAAAAACAAATAATTATATATTTATACATTGTTTATTCACCTTTATTTACACAGAAAAGAGTGTTGCTACATTTTCTAGAAAAACGTTTTAGTATTATATTAAGACAGTAAAACAAATAATACACATATTCGGATATAGATTAGCGCTCATTTTGTGTATCAACACATACACAAATTTATTTTTCGACTAAGCGCTTTGTTTATAGAAGGGCTCGACGTGCGGTTCTCACATTTCTGGCCAGATTTTTTTGTACGGCTAAAAATAAATAATTCAGAGCAAAATCGCTTTTAAATAATTTTCTTCATAAGATTTTTGTTTTAATTTTTTTACTTATTAAATGACCATTACAAATTGAGAACCACTTATTTTTATGTCGTCAAATCCTCCATTATATCACTCTGCCCACACATTAATATACAAGATTCCTGTTAAAAAAGGAACACAGATACTGTGGAAAATAATAACTATTAATAAATTACATTTTTAAAAAGCTATAAACATGACAAGCTATATATCAACACGACGGGTCTAAACACTAAATTCCTAGAAATTCATTTTTTCCAATTCTGGAGAGTTGGTGCAAAACGGTTTGTTTACAGTATTTTTTGGACGTATCCTTTATAACATCATAATCTTTAAATTTTTTTATTTCGTTTTTATAATTCAAATACCTCATTTTTTTTATTGTTAATTTTGGATGTTGAATTTTGACATAATTTACCTTCTCATAATTAGGGATACTTGATTAAAGCAACATATTTACATTAGAGATGCTTCAACTTAGAGACCTACTGCGTTTAATTCGATCTTTGAGAAGTTTTTATAAAATTTAAAATATTCACTATTTACAGTAATTATGTAAACATTCAAATATATCACCTAATAGTCTAAATATAATAAGTTATATGGCAATTTTTATTAAACTAGATTTATTTTTTTGTTAAATTGTTTTCATTACGTATATAATGATTGAATTGTTTTGTTTTTTCTCTTCACTAATGGCAGGCGATAATTATTCTAAGGGATACAATTTTTCTTGTACTAGTTCATTTTTTTTTTTAAACATTGTTTAAATAATTCATGAAAGTAAATTACAATTTTTTTTTTTTTAGTTTTTATTTGATTTTATTTCCAAAAAGAAATGAAAAAAGTCATGATACTTGGGTAGGAACAGTTATCAAAAAACAAAAATAATTTTATTACTATACAGGAACTGTAAGGGGATCATACACTTAAATCTGGTAAGGTCATAACGTGAAGTGTACGCATCAGACTTGATAATTTGACTTTATCTCAAAATACTTCTGTCTATCGTTCACCTACCCTGACACCAACATTACGTATTGTAGTAATTTTCATTTTTTTTTAAGTTTTTATAAAGAATATAATAATAAAAACCATCGAATCTTAAGCGACACTTTATTATGTTATACTCTTATTTTTTTTGTTTTTTTTATATATATAGACAGTTTGAAAACACACTTTACATGTACATATATTTATATATATATATTTATATTTATCTTACGATAATATGGTTAATGACATTGCACTTCCTTGTATATAAACTGACAATCTCACATTCTTATTTCACAAAAAATAATACACATAAAAAAAAAAAGAAGACAAATGAGTTAATATCTTTTAAAAATATCTCTTACTGGATAACTTGGCACATCAATAAAAAAATATAACTGTAATATCATAGTCAATCATGCTCAATTCTGTAATAATGTAGCCATAAATTAATTCTCATTTAATCCAAAAACAAAAAATGAATAATAAAAAATAAGCTATCAACAGAACACAGATATAAAAGTGAACATATAAAAATCAAACCAGAGACCAACAAAATTCGATAAATCAAACATAAAAATATAATACCAAAAATTTTATTAACAGCCAACAAAATTTTTAAATCAACACATTTATAAGTATAATAATATCAAAACATAACTATACTACAGTAAATCTGAATTCACTAATGCAACACAACATAGAAAAACATACATTCACATAATAAAAATTCCTTTTTCAAATCAAAATTATCCGAAGAAGGTAATAATAATATCTATTATATTCATATATCAACCCATAAACACTGTTATGGTATAAATTAAAGCTTAAAAGAATATAAATTACAAATGTATGAACTATAAACGAGTCTACATACGAATGCCATATATAGCACAATATTAATAATAATTTTACGTATTTAGGATTCGTGGTGCCACGAATGTGTCCTCACCTGGGAATATGTCCTCAATTTTCGTACGCTGAGCTAATTGTAACACACCATCTACGAAACACAAAATCATTCTAAGTACTCATGGGTATATTTTTATAAGTTGTACACTCAAGGTACTTATTGCCATCGTATACGTATCTGAGTTACCATGATAAACGTTTATAACGTCCGATCAAACAAAATAGTCCTGATAACAAAGAAACAGCCGCGCGCAGTTCTGGCGCAACATTAAACAAGTCGTTGGATAACCTCGGATACGGGTGTTACAAACAATACACTATAGGACAAACGAACAAATAAAAATAAAACAAAAACGAAAAAACAAAACAAAAAAAAACAATATAATTTATATAAACGATAGTCTTGTTTGATCCGCCAACGACGGAGCGGCGACACTATCACAGATGCCTTTACATGAGCCTATGTCTGTACCTTGGCGACGACACCCTTGAGGAGATCCGCACCCTTGTCTAACGACCCCATCATCTTGTGGGGGTCGTGGATCTGGTGGTGCTGTTGGGGCGCTGGCTGTTGGCTGCTCGAATGCTCCATCTTGCTCTGCTTCTCCTTGTTCATCCGGTCTTGCTCTTCACGCTCCCTTCTCGCCTGCTCGTTGATCTCCTTCACCGCCCGCAGCTCCTTCTTCAGCTTCATCCTCCTGTTCTGGAACCAGATCTTGATCTGCCTTTCGGTGAGGCAGAGGGCGTGGGCGATCTCTATCCTTCGCCGCCTCGTCAGGTAGTGGTTGAAGTGGAACTCCTTCTCCAGCTCCAGGGTCTGGAACCGTGTGTAGGTCTGTCTTCCCCTCCGCCTCGGGCAACCGTTTGGACCGGGCAGCATACCTGGAAATCGAAATATTTGCATTTAGTGATATTCGTGGTAAATGAGTACATATTTTACATAAATCGTAAATGCAGCTCTGAGCAATCGACATTTTCTTGACAGATTTCAGGGAAGAACTGTCAAACTTCCACCTTAAATTGGCAGTGACTAATCGTTAAGAAAGAAAATGACTTAATGTTGTTTTTTTATTACAAATTACACAATTATGCTTACAACTCTCCCTTTTCCAAAACTACACTGACAGAACTGAAAAATTCAATATGTTGTCAGATTTTTGTTTACATAAATATTAGTTGACAATATGTAATTATGTTACACCACCCAAAATGAGAATACAAAAAAGGTTTCCGGTTCCCTTCGATTTCCCCCTCTACCAAGTCTTATCTGAGGTGTAAGGGTGCGGTGAGGCCCCGATAGGTGATCCCTTCCCGGTGCTCTGAAGGTAGAGCTTTCTCTAACCCTTTTTTGAGAGAAAGCGCGCGCGACCTGTACTCTTTATTTGTTTTAGTTTTTTTTCCCACCATGTCCTTACCTTTTTTTTTTTTTTACGGAACTGACACACTGCCGGGTCGGACAGAAAGGGTAAAAAACGGAATTTACTGTCCGTGACGGCTGGCTGCCCACACAGTGGGATTTATGGCCGGTAAGGGTTAGGGCACCTCTGAGGTTCGCTCATTAGGAATGTCGACGGTGCGGCTGCCAAGGCGTCAAATCTCATCTCAGATCTTCCTAAGGGTCCCTTACAGCCAGCTAATAAGGAAAAAACTCTATATAACCCCTCCAACACAAATACGCGTAGAATTTATAATAGTATAATAGAATATAAGAATCGAATTTTATGTAGCTATCTAGATGGGTTTTATATTTCACTGTTAAAACATCAAGCAAATTCCTTTTCGATATCTCTTTTATCTTGTTTCTTAAGTAACCTTCTCTTATAAGTGATCCGCTATTCATTTGGAATTTTATCGGCAGTGTGCAACCGGAACTTGGAAACTGACAGACAAATCTCAAATCAGAATTTCGCACCGGTCCTTCCTGCTTAGGATTTCGTTTTTCAAAAACCGTTAAATGTAATTATGGTTGATTTTTTGTCAAGTACGGGGCAATTTTTTCCTTTCTCTTGAGACATGAAATTTGACTTGGTCTCATTCGATGACACATACCCACAAAATTTAGTCGCATATGTCGAAACATGAATAAGCGTTACTAATTAATTATTTAAATTCCCATCACCTTTATTAGTCAGTTTAGTCCAGTCATGTATAATGTATATCATTATACTTGTTTATTCATTATAGAATTTTTATAAAATAACAAAACCTGTATATAACGTAGCGATGCTACAGGAAATACAAAAATAATTTGTAAATAGGTTCGCCTGAGGATCTGTAATTATATATAATTATCTGTGAATTCAAAGGGGCTATGAAGGGAAAAAAAAATTATTTAAATTAAATATATTTAAATAAAACTTTCAAATAATAATATGTTTGTTGCTTTAAACTATTATTGCAATGTCATTAAAAATTACATTATTATCCTGTCCACATCTTAATCATGCAGGGTTGGCTTGGAAGGAATGGTATAATTTAGGCTTTAAATAACACCAATTTTTCTTTAATTGCCATACACATTTCGTAACCCACCTATGGAAAAATGAGCTTCTTCTGAATGTTCCGAGAACATAAGTTAAAACATATATTCATCTTTGTTTTTTTTTTGAAATAATAAACTTAATATAAATAAATTAATTAAAAAATTAAGAATTTTGGTGTCATATTGAGTAAGTTATCAAATTAGAAATGCTACAATATACTAATTACAATTACACTATAATCTAATCTAATTATTGATAAAGTTAACTTTAAGCCCTCTTTTACATCTCAAGAAACTGATTTTAATTAAGATAGGCAAAAGTGAGTAGTGCTGCTTAGCAGTCCGTTGACCCTACCGAGCCGATAAATAAAAGAGTGACTATTATTTTGATCGCTCATTTAAACATTCTTTCCGACCAACCCTAATAACCCTAGTCAGATTAAGTTGTTTGACCCAGTAAAATTAAAATTAAAAGCTGAAGCCTCTGAAATGGCCTTCAGAGGTGTGACAATTGTGAAAAACAGATTCCTCCTAGGAGAGCGGTCATAACCATAAACCAATTATTGCAGGTTTTATAGGGCTGTAAATTCGAATTGGAGTCACTTTATGGCGCAATTAAAAAAGAGCGATCCCTTTTATACGAGCTTGTTTTCCTTTTAAACGGCTTCCAGTCTTTACATTCCAGCTTTAATTATTTAGGGAAGGTTCGGACCTCCTACCGAATATTGACAATATCGCTTTAATATTATCAATGCCAATAAATTTATAGATTGTCTAGAGCGGATTAGAGCAGAGATTTTTATGACTTCTTTAATAAAAATGTTCACAATGAAGACAGTTGAATGATGACCTGTATTCTAGAACACTCATTTGAACGAAAAAACTGAGTATTTATGAGAAAAATTGTTATACAGGCATTCAGGATGCGTACACTAATTGTAAATTCTTTAGGAAACAACATATGACTTTGTCATCAGAACATTATCGTTATTCATAGAGGACTTTACCTCGGATTGTAATGACGTGTCAATTAAAACGCTAAAATTAATAGATAATAGAACAGAAACGGAACATTTTTTTGGGGGGGGATTGTTCAAACTTTAAAAATGCCAATAAGAATAAAAGCCAAAAAAAAATCATTGATTACGCTATATAATGGCTGAAGTGGTTTTGTTTGCAAATAATTTATTTTAAATACATTTCTAATGTACCATGCCGGGACCTTATTTTACTTTCTAATCCAAGTCGTAAATATTGTACAGTTAACAATAAATCAAGTACTGTTTGAAAATATTCCGCTAGTTAAGTTTTTATAAATAATGTCACAGTCCAGCCAAGTTGAGCCTGTTTTATCCCACTCAACATACAAGATTTACACGAGTGTGTCCCGTTACTTTGAAAATCGCGGACATGTATTTGAGACATGTCCATGTCCTATGATATTGACATAATATAAGCAATGTAATTCCCTAGAGTATATGAGAGGTTAAATTCAATAGTTTAACGTTAGATAATGGAGTAACTCATTTGGAAATAGCGGATGCTTGGTGCAATGTTCATGTCATGTCATCGTACAGAAATTGTGTGTATATTTGATATGGTATCAGTGTAGGTTTGATATAATATTAACTACTAATAGTATAGGACTGTGTAATCAGCAGAGTACCCCCCCCCTATAAGCTTTAAAATGGCTAACTAATTTTCAGAAATATGTTTAAAGCTAACAATACTTGAAGAGATTTTGATTTCGTTGATTAAAAAACTTTGTAAAGCAACTTTAAAATGTATTAAGCATGTGTATATACATACGTACAGACGATATCACAACTATAATATATTAATGATGGATTCTTTAAAAGGAAGTAAGGTTCTGGAGACATTCTGACTTTTACTTTTACTCCGAATAATTAATTATTTTCATGAAATTGTTGGTAGGTGACGCTAAGGTGGTAGTGATAAGAGTTGCGCCTGAACAGTCAATTCTTAATGAGATTCACTAATTTTTATTCAAGAGCTACTCATTTCTCCTTACGAGGCTGAGTTAACCCCGACCAGACCCTTCCCTCAAACGAAAAATTCTTGGGTGACCCTGTGATTGAACCTCCGAATTTTATCGCCAGTGGGGTATCAAAAATAATGAAAAGGTATTCAATAGATTTTTATTAAGAAATATAATTTTAAAAAGAATAACCAATTATAGACTAGTTCTATAGGTTGAAGAAAGCCCTCACGACCAGGTCCAATGAAACATCGGTAAAAAATATATCTTGTGGAAATAACGACAACAATGAATCAAATCACACCATCAAAAATCTTTTTCAACGTGCAATTTTGAATGATTAAATTTAGCTTTACAAATATAATGTGTACAAATGTGATACAATTAGTTTTAAATCAACAAACAGTCCTATTTTTGAAGCGTTCTAATAATTGTATTCTGAATAAATGAGATAGTTTCAGAGATCACACTAGACTTAATGGAAGTGACTTGGGCACGATAAACCAAAATAAGATGGCAACTTCAGTCTTGTTTTTAGGATGTAATGCCACGGGTTTCAATTTTAAAGCCTGAATATTACTCTAAGTTGATTCTAGAGACGTTTTATTCAAGTCAAGTTTCACGCTGGTCCCTACCAGTTCGCTTAGTAGAGTTCTTGACTCGAATATTATCACAATGGAGATTGGGTGTGAATGAACTAGGCTAAAAGCGTGGGCTGAGCAGGAACTTGCTGATTGGTTGTTCAAAAGACGTTTCCTCCATTCGACCACGACAAAATCGGCGCTATGATCTCATCAGATTGTATGAGTGAGTCATTTTGTCAGTCTTAATGGGAGCTATTTCTCATAAGGTCTGGTATATCTACTTTCACGGGATTTGAACTCCGTTCTTGCCGAGAAGAATGAATTACTTGCGATTTTTCTGGCTTTTTCTTATTATTCTATGTTTTAGAATATTTAATAATATCAGTTGCTTGCTTATTATACATTTATGACAAGGCAACCACATGACGAATAATTAGTTCAGATATTTGTTAATAAGGAGAATGACTAGTGAGAAACGGATATACAATTCAGAGCATTCAGAGTGACCCACTTCTGCTCAACGTTTCATTGACTACTGCCACAAATAAAATTATCTCATCACCGATTTAGATTGACTTCCTCTGTGATGATGTCTTGCATGACGATCAAATAGGATTTGCCTCTCAAAAGAATGTAATTGTTATGTCAGCAGGTGCTCGTACGTGATCACGTAGTGCATATTAGTGTACGAACTAATAAAATTCAAAATTCATTAAAGCAAGGCAAATACTCACCTCCTTCAGATTTAAAAGCCCTTAAATCGACTCCCTAATTTATCATTTATTCTTGCTTGTGTATATTTATTTAATCAGTAATTGTTCCTATCACGTAACAATATCAAAAAGTATCACACCTTTTCTGTACTGTACCTAATATTTTTTTATGAAAATGAGGGCTTAATATTTTATAGTGCTTTAGCTTGTAGCTTTTACTGAAACATGGAAACTGCATAAATGACTCAAAATTATAGTTTATTGATTATAAAATAGATTTTTTTCAAATCTCCTTTTTATGGATGCTGATTTTTGTTCACATTCGAGTATTTGATCTTTTAGGCAATTTGATAGTGTTCATTCTGTTGAAGTTTCTCTTTAGAATAAATTAGCAGTGAAGTTTTTGATATTTATTTTAGCGATTAGAATATATTGAAAATCATTATCATATAAAACAGCTACAACACCAGCACAAAATTGTTGAACTAATTTAAAGCAACTTTTAAGACTGTATCGTATGAATGAAACAGGAATAAAATTTATACCACTCTAATTTTTTATACTGTTTGATAATGTATGCGCATTAAACATGAGCTGGCAATGCTCCGTCAGTTCAAACCGAGAGGCCTGGAATAAAAGGACTATTTCCTCTGGAACCAGTTAGGAGCAGATCCGATGGTTTGAGTATGGAATCAATTCGTTGGGTTTTCACTTAGTTTCTCCTATCTTGAAAAAGTTTCATTTCCTACATATATCATGGGGCTTGATCTATTTTTTTTTAAATTCAAGTACCATCGAATACTTATTTCGGCCCGATTCAAAACTCATAGTGGTCGCCATCATGAAATTAGACGCTTGGGATGAAGGGTTGGAATGGCGTGGTGTTACCACATGTTATTGAGGGGGGGTTTAGTGATTATTCACTAAGTTGCTATTGGTTAATGATTGAAATTATCGAAGTAAATGGATCACGAGTATAGAAGAAGAGAAGTAGTGCGCAGACCCCGGTACGTATTGCGGGTTCTCACGCTTCTAATTTCGTGTCAGAAACTGCAGGTAGTAATTTTTACATTTGTCGATGAACGGTACCTTTGCTTTTTTTACCAGGTTTATATGAATGTTTATGTATGTTGCTTTATGTTTATTATTTGAATGTCCCCTTATAGTAATGTCGTTAATAATTATTTGTATGTATGTGCTTTATTATTTTATGTAGCCTGGTAGCCACCGTTTAACTTATTAGCTATTTTTAACTTATTGCCAAGTATGATTGATTTGATCCCTAAAAACCATTAAATCAATTTTAAATGTAAGTTCAACTACAAAAAAAAAAAGTGGGACTCGTTTGGCAAACCTTATTAAGTACCTCTGTATAAAATATGAAAGTAACGCAAAAATGATTTTGAAGGTATTTCGAAAAAGTTTTAAGAGCAAATTATGTAAATTTTTATGTTTCGTATGATCTATGATAGATTTAATTGGTTGTCGTTACGAAAAAAATATTAGCTATTATAATGAAAAAAGATGATTTTGATTGACTGAGTTGATTAGAAAATTTTGACACAAGTTTTGATGAGAAAGTGTGTTTAAGAAGTATTTTCCCTATCATTTATTAACTTCACTCATGCAGTGACATCGGAATTCTGCATATTGCTTCTTTTAATTTTGCTGATTTGGAAAATACAATTTAGTTCATATTTGTTTAAAAAAAAGTACTCTCTTAACTTTACGAAAACTGTGTAGAAATGACAGATTGTGTCTTTTAAAAGGAATGGTGAAATTTACGAGGAGATTGAAAAGTATTCATGAGAAAGTTATACCTCTTGCAATCTAAGTGATTTATTTTTTTTATATATTTGTATTTATGTTTGTTTGGGTTTTTGTCTCTCCAAAACTTTCTTTTTATTGGTGATATACCATCTTAGAGTCAGTGCTTCGCCTGTTCAGCCACCATTAGGACTGTTACTAACTTTTAATGTAGAAAACTTAGCTCCTCCGTTTGTTTTCCAAAGCATTAATAATCAAAAATATACATAAAAATGTATCTTAAATATGTGTCTACTTTTTTTAAAAATTATAGCTTAGAAACTGATTCTTTTTGTTTAAATTCAAGTTTTTATATTATATTTTTATCATGCTTATGATAGATTGCTACTTTTATTCAACCCTATTCTTTAATAAGCCTTTGAATCCCCCATCATAATTCCTGGGTACGGCCTCTGAATTCCTAACGTGCTACCCTCATTCCTTCCATTATGCGCCTACCACTCCCGCCCTAATTTACGTCCTTTAAAATTCGAATTAAAATTCCTGTCGGTGGGGAGGAATTATAAAGATAAGGGGGTGAGGGCCGGGAAGCTGGGAGGGGGAGAGATGGCCGCCGCTGCCATGACGACCGGACCACCCTCTCCGATAAACTAATTACAAACCAACCCCCGGTTTAATTAGAGACGAGCCCGCATCCCCTAGCCCAGGGCACCCCGTGTCAAGTTCTAATTGGTGCGGTTGCAGTGTAATAGGGAGACCTGGGAGAGCGGCCGAGTTGGTTATGGCTTGAAGTAACACGAGTCCTTTTCACTCTACACAGTATTTCATTATTGTCATCATTAGGTGCCTATTCTCTACAAAATAGCATAAAATTGTTCTAAGGATTAACCATTTTTCACCATTAGCTCAAAGGTTTTTAGACCATATTTGGCATTCACAAGCTATAAACTTAATTATATTCTTGAAATGTTTATGAAATCAATAAATTACGTGGAGACTGAAGG